>JARHVA010007161.1:0-741300 GCA_037957365.1 Torreya grandis
TCAAATTTTGGAATTTTGGCTTACTATTATCTTGCATAAGACACGCCAGATCAAGAACCAAGCTCTTGAGAAACTAGTATCACTTGCTTGTTTTCTCCATTCAAGGAATCAATTTGGACTACCTGATAAGGGCCATCCATCTAGAACTTATCATTTAGTCACCACTATAGCTAAGTACATCACTTATTCTATAGGTCATTTCAGTAGTTACATTGCACTTTCTTTATATTTACTATTTATTACTTTATGCATTCCTAACCAAACCCTCGTAAAGGAGTTATAAAGCCTCCCTACCTATTTCTCCTTATTTTAACACATCAAACTTAGACTAGATCCACCTAATAATAATCTCTCTCTCTCTCTCTCTCTCTCTCTCTCTCTCTCTCTCTCTCTCTCTCTCTCTCTCTCTCTCTCTCTCTCTTCTCTCCTCTCTCTCTCATCCTCTCTCCTCTCTCTCTCTCTCTCTCTCTCTCTCTCTCTCTCCCCCAACCCTCTGGACTTGACCAAAAGCATTTCCTAGACCGAAAAAGTCTTCTACAAGCTCCCTAGGCAATTATTACCCCTATTGACCCTGATAGACTAACATTTATTACCTTCTCCCCACCAACCTCAGTAGCATAACTGATATTGGTCACACCCTTACCAACCTCGCTAACATAACTAATGTTGGCAACTGTGGATTTCCTAACCCATATAAAACACCTACCCCAAATAACTTCCAAAATATAAATAGAACATACCCACCTTTACTCTATCACTTTTTACTACACTCAAGTTATGAATAAAAGTAACATTATCTTTCTTTACTCTCTCTTTACCCCTCTTTTAGTTATTTATTACTCTTTTGTCTCTCAAAAGTGGACTATCATCTCTGAAAAAGTTTGACACTTCCTAAAACAGGCACATAGCTTGGCAACCCACTCAGATATTTGTTAACAAACATTTTGTGGTAGTAATTTCTTACTTGTAGGTAGTCATCCCTAGCCAAAGAGGAGTGCTCACAACCATCTGTATATGGTGTGTAAACCAATCTGGGTTCATTCTAATCACTTATCCCTATCCTTCTTCTCTGTTTTTTTTTAGACTTGAAATAGACAAATTTTAACAAAATAGGGGTCCTTTTCATTATGTTTTAAAACGTAGCCTAAAAAAATTTTATCCTAAGGTTTTATCATAATTAACAACACAAATAAAAATTTAGTCTAGAATATATAACCTAAGTTACCTATATTTCCCGAAGCTTGACTTAACATTTTGTATTTTCTATAGGATCAATAGTGTAAATTTGCTCAAGTAGAGATGATCTAATTGTGTGGGATAAAGTCAATAAGTCAAGCACTTTAATAAACAAGTGTGTTAACCTAGGTATTAAGATATGATGGTGTGAGATCAACATTGAAAATTTAAAGGACTCAATAAGAAAGCAAGCAAGCGACAAGTGTCAATCCCACAATGGATGATTAAAGCTTGAGCATGTCCCTAATGATTGATGGTATGTAACTGAGTGTACACATTTAGCTATATGGTGCATATGGAGTCAAAAATTTAATGAATCTTTAAATGAGTGAGAAATTGATAAGTGTCACCATCATGGGAATCTTACTAGAGATCTAGTGGTGAGTAGATCAAAGGATAGAAAAGGATCGATAGAGCACATTGATCTAGTTGAACAAGATCTAATGGTGCATAATGAAGATTGAAAAGTTAAAAGCCTTAGAAATTAATGTGGATATGAAAAGTGGCATAAATACAAGAAGTAAATTAAAGATCTATCATCTTTTGAAGATCGATGGTATGTAGCCTCACGTACATATTCTAATCAATAACTCATAGAGCAAAGAACATGATCCACTCGATGAAGTGTATTTATCTAGGTAGATATGATCTGATAGTGCAAGATCAACATTGAAATTTCAACAAAGATTAGGATGAATGTGTAAGTTATAAGTGTCACAACTGTATGGAATATAACAAATAATCCAATGGCATTCCATTTCTCAGATCAATATCAATGAATCGTATTGATCCATGCAAATAGATCTAATAATACTAGGGGAGGTAGAATTTTCAAAGGGCCCAAAACCAATAAAATATTGACATGTGTCTAAAAGTGATAAATGGTCATATTTTCAATATTAATGATCAAGACACCACCATGATACCACATCAGTGATACATAAGCATAATATGCCAAGTTAAAGATTTTATGGACCCAAAAAATGTAAAGTTATAAATACGCAATCCAATTAAGACCTAAGACATGAAAATTATAAATTAAACTCATAACCACCATTAAAGCACTAAAAATAACTTCATAAAAACCCTATCATGTATAAGAACCCTAATTTGACCCTATGCTCATTGTGACCAAGCCAAGGAAAGATGAATTATCACATATGAAAGAACAATTCAATCAAGAATGAAAGTGCAATCTACTAACAAGCAATTTAGATAGATTCACAGTCATGACATCCTAGAAAAGTGTTTCTAGAGAATATGTGGAACTTTATTTTACCTTAGATTCAAAAGGAAGAGTTTTTAAGGATACACAATTTGACACCATAGCTCTAAACATAGGAGACAATAATTGGTCAAGATTATTTTAGACCATTAAAAACTAGTAGCCCATCACAAGAGAGGAGGAGAAGAACATGTATAGAAAAATAAGGTACTAAGATGTAGTCACCATCTAAATGATTGGTCTATAATATGCAGTGACTAAACCTAAGTTACTCCACTGCATAGACATTCTTGCTCCCATTTTCAGAGATGCTAAAATAGATAAGCGTATGATTGTACATGAATGTATTTTCAAGAAGATTGCATAAATTTATCCCATAGATTTTGACAACTACTATAAATTACCTAAACCCCAAATATACCTAACCAAAATCAACAGCTAGTCCAAAGGGAATGATCTAAAGAGCATCCTTTCCCTATAGCTATATTCTAGGAATCAAGTATTTTTAGACTTCAATAACAACATACCCATTGGCCAATTCAGACCTAGAATAAGGATGATCATGGTAATGATGAACAGGTTGTGTGGGAACTCAACCACTACATATGTAGATAAATTTTTTGTCCCCTTAGTCTATTTTATGGTTGAGAAACAAGTCACCCCTCCTCTTAGTGAAGTAATCATCACCTATTTGAGTAGATAGTTTTATGTAATTAAGAAGAAGAGAAGAACTCAATTCCACATGATGTCATACATTTTGGATGCCCTTTTCTCTACAACAAAAATTCACAACCGAAGGGAATGGTCACCTGATAGGACACAAACTGCTTCACAATATTACTCCAATCTACATATCTTTAAGTACATGGATCACATCCAATTCATATGTGATTATGTCTACCTATACCTTACAGAGGCCATCACAAGGATCCCAATGATGACATTCAACCCAATAATAAATAATACTATTTAAGCCATGGGGGACATATGGTTATATCCTAATTATACAATCATTAGGATTGAAGGGACCTGATACACCCCACTCAGGCTACTTGTCCATGTACCAATCAAGCTAGCAGAGTAAGAAGTGGCTTATGAAATATACAATGGAATAGATGGTCTTTTCAAGACCAAAATAAAGGTATTTATCCACACCCTCCCCATAAACATTTGTATAACTATGTTTGCATTATGGGATAACATTGAAGCTACTTCAAAATATAGGACCTCTTTCAATCTTTAGATTTATGAGCTAAGGCAATGGGATCCCCATGAAAGGGGTAAGGAGAATTTGAAGTCCAAAGGAATAAATGTACCTTATGATCACTATCTTGGTCCTTTTGACCCCATATACACAAAATCCTCTTCATTCTTTGAGGTCACCATTAGATTGAAAAAGTACAACATCAATCCTGAATCTAGGATGCAGAGGGAACAAAAGGGAGAAGATGATAGATGGAAATTGGGGCCAAGTTAATACCATTTAATAAGTGTTGTAACTTTTATACCTCCACCAACATAGATACAAATAGAGTCCAACCTTGAGGCATAAATTGAGTAAAGGCTAGAGGAGAGAAGGCGTGATGAATTTTCATCTTCCTCAACCTAAGTAGAGGAACAAGGATCACCAGTGGAGGAGGTCCATATGGTAGCATTAAACCCTAGTGAGATAATTGAGGATGCTTTAAAAATGCTATCACTAGACTATGAATAAAAAGATGAAAATATAGAGTAAATAAAGCAAGAAAAGGGGGAAAATATTGGATCTAGTTCCTATAGATCCCCCAAAAAGAAAGAATGAACATGCCATTGTTCCAATAAAGACCAAGAAGACTAAAGTGAATTTCACTCATCCTTTGAGTGAAGTAAATATATTTATTAAATAAAACTTAATTCATGGTCTAACCATTATATAATGGTTCATCTATGGTAAATTGCAAAAGTTACCTATTGCATAACATCCATGGGCTATAATGAAGGCCATCAATATCCCAGTTCATGAAGAGGTTGAGCCATGGATTATGTATTTATAATAAGAATAAGAGAGAAGGATGGATGATCTAATAAATTCAATTGGGACATAGATAGAGATCCTTGAGCCATAAGTGGCCCAATCCTCAGTTAGTGTCAAGTTTGACCCAACAACTACCAGCTTGTGAAGGGTCATAGAGAAAAAAACCATAGTTTGTGGAGAGGAGTTCAATTTATAAAAGTTGGAAACTTTTTTTGGTTGGAGTCCAGTGATAGGGAAAAATCTAGGTCAAAATCCTATATTTGAGGAAAACATTCTTCAATTAGCTAAGGCATATTCAAAGCAATTACAAACAGGTATCAAGGGCATAATGCAACAAAATAATAATTAGAAGGAATAAATATCTTTTCAATCCTAGAGGATAGGTTTAAATAAATAAGGACACCATGAAAGATTTGTTTAGTTCCTTAAAATTAGTTAGGGACATGTAAGATACAAAAGGTAAACAAATTTTCATACCTATAGGCCAAGTTGGCCAATGGTAGGCTTCGAGTTATCAAGTGAAAGATTTGATCAAAGCCTTGACCAAGGATCAAATCCTTGATTTCAAAATGGTAAATCTATCCCACTTAAATATGGATATATCTATATTGGTGGATAAAATCAAAGACATGAGTAATTGGTCTAATTAAATGGAGGACATTGCTAAGGATCTCAAACAACAAGAAGATAAGATGTTGCACATATTAGATAGCTTGATCAAAGATCTCACCACACTTAGTCCATTGGGACTTATCATTGATGAGGATTTCAAGTACATAACTACTCAATTCATTTAGGAAGTGAGAAATCAAAGAAAAGGGAAGATAGGGGTTGATAATAAGAAGATCATGGCTTGTTTTATCATTTGAGGAAAAGATATGAGATGCTATTAGCATCAAGAAAGCATTGAAAAGAGCTGAAAAGGATCTTAGGATCCTAGAGGATCAAGAAAAGGAGATTTTCATGAGACCTATTATCAACCTCCATCTTATTGGTGAACAACATTATATGATGAATATCCTATAAGAGAAGCAAAATACTACAGCATAAGGGTCTCAAATTCAAGTTAGTTGACTTAGAATATTTTGTTGTATAGGACCATTGTATAATATTTAAAAATAGAATATTATTTTTGTAAATGCATGTGCAACTTGTAAAACACATTTCCTATAGGTTAGTCATTTTAGAATGTCTAAAAGGTTCTCAAATTTGTAAAATGACAACTATCCTTAATATTGGACATGATTAACCATCATACCTTATGAATTATCTATATAAAGAGGTATTGTCAATTATAAAAAGGGAAAGTTTTTTTTAAAAAAAACCTATTCATAAATTTTTAGAAAATTAATATAATCAAGGAGTTTTACAAAGTTTTTCCACATTTGTTTATGTGAATTTCTATCATGGCTTCTCTCTCATTTTTGGTCTAAATCTCAGATTTGAATGGTCCTTGTGAATTCTGGATGTGCATCTTTAAGAGTAGAGATGTTAATTTGTGATAATGTTAGACTAGCTAAAAGTTCTAACATTTAATTCCTTTTCTTCACTTTTCTTGCATATGTGCTAATGTTGTTTGCTTGCAAGGGTGAATATTTAATGTGAACCTAGTCCTTATTTTCATTATTTCATATTGTCCTTAGATGTTTGCATAATGTATGGTAGGATTTGAGATTATGCTACTTCATGTCATACATTGGTAAAATGCATGTTTAGATGAAATTTTAAATTTATCATAATGTTTGGCTTAAAGATCAATAATATATATCTTCTTTGTCTTACCCATCCTTTTGCTCCTTTTTATAAATTTACCTTAGTTAGATTCATTGTGAATACTCATATTAGTTTAGCTTTAGGCTTAGTTTTTAGCATAATTCACTTTAAATAACATAGGTTATATTCAAAATAAAATATCAACTATTAATACACGATGGATCCAAACCACCAACTAATATAAATTTGTCAAATAGTCCACTTGTTCTACCTCTATTCCACTAAAGATAATACGATTATCACAACCTGCAACTCATGCATTAGATTCTCTAAATTTATACATGAGCAGTGTTTTTTAAACAATAAAAACCACCTATGATACACTTTCAAGCATCAATAAGGAACATGTTTTTCTATCACTATATGGAGGGAATTAGTTAAATCTTTGAAAATTTACAACATATTTGCTAATTTTGGTGAATTATATTCAAAGATTGATGTATTATTTGCATATTTTTGTTTATTTTAGCACATTTTTGTAAAAATAATTGATATTAATGGTTTCAAACTAGTCTTTATGATTATTCAGACAAAGATATGTATTATTTGAAGATATACGACAAATTATGGCAAGGATAGCTTAATATTTGTAAATCCAAGTTGTTTGAGGTTAGTAATAGTAGTTTTGTTCAAAGATTGATTGGATCTTTGAAAATTTGAATTTATCTGAGATTGAAACTTGTAAAGATCACCCATACTTGTATATTTGGACATTTCTTTGAGATAAATTAGTTAAATATTGATGTCCATTGTCATTATATATATATATATATATATATATATATATATATATATATTTGTGTAAAATTTGCTTACTCTGCAAGTCTAATCAATGTTATTTATAAAGATAATATTTACACATAATATTTCAAATAGGGTTAAAATATTTAAGGTTTCAATTTCTAAGGATAAGGACTAGTTCACATTTAAAGATAAGGGTTCCTCTTATTTCATTAGAAGTTAATAGGAGAGCTAGAAGAGACAAAGGTAGGTGTAAACTCTCAAAGTCTCTACCAACTTCACCAGTTCAAGTTATTCTTATGTTCAATCCCTATCAAGGTATGGATTAGCTAGGTGGTTCTTCATTTAATGTGCCAAGTGTGGTACATGACTTTCCTTATAATCTTGGAAATTATTTACCAACTTTTAATCCTAATAGTATTGTACCTTCTAAAGATCACATTAAAAATTTAAAAGCTACTTTAAGACCTTTGAATGTTATTCATGAAGATGTAGCATGAAGATTGTTCTCATTTACCTTCAAATATGCTTCATATGAATGGTTCCTAAACCTTCCTAAAAAATAATACATCTAGTTGGAATGATTTTAATAAGTACTTTATTGATCAGTTTGGTAAAATCATCAATCCTTGTGTTCTTTACAAATAGTTTACCATAGTTAAAAGAGACTCAAATGAGCCCATAAGAGCCTTTAATGCTAGAATATAGAAGATGTTAATAATTAACCATATCCCCTTATAGACCTGATGAGGATTTAGCCTTTGATATTTAAAAGGATGCCTTGGATCCCATGACTTATATGTTTCTCAAAATATCTATTTAGGTGATTAATACACTAGCCCTATCTTATGTTGAAGCTGTGATCATTAATGACCAAATGTAACCACAAGGCCAAATGACATATAATATTACCAACATTAAGCCAAATTTACCTATTCTAAATGTCATTTCTAATGTTCATCAAATATGTCTACCTTAAATTAGCTTCCAGTTCTGGACCAATTGCCTTTGAGTCATGCACATCTTGGCCAAAACCTAGGATTCTTAAACAATGCTGCTAGTGGATCTCATCCACAAGACCAGAGAGCTTCTATACCTATATCTAGTACCAATAATAGTTCATACTTATGAGGCACCCAAGAAGGAGAATTAATATATCTTAAATATGTTTTAAAAGCTAAGCACTGACTTCCTTCAATTACAAAAATAAGTTGGAAATACTAGGGAAAGATTTAACAAGAAATTCTCTTTCCAAAGATTTAATAGGACTTCAAATAGATTCCAAAATAAAAATAAAAACAAACATAATAATGAGTCATCTTCCAATACGAATGTGCCTAACATAAATATTAGTGATTTAGCTTTGCCTAATTATTGTAGAGTTCATTGTACTTTAAACTATGGTGAATTAGATTGTCTAGAATTTTATAATGCTTTTGATGCTTTTCAAGAAGATTTGGATAATTTTAAAGTTGTAGCTAATAAAAACAATGGTGTAGGTAACTCAACTTATTCAATGTAATATAAATATTTTTATCTAACTCTCATGGTGGAGACATTTGATTTCCCATTTCAAGAAGAGAATGAACTTGAGGATATCCTTTAAGAGATTCATGATTTTCATCAATATTTAAAGAAGGCCTATCCTCTAAGGAGTAGGGAGTAGAAAAATCCTTTGACTACCTCAACTCCACCAAATAATTTTGACACTCCACTTGATACTACATCAAATAATAATCTAGAGCCTCTAAATGGAAGTACTTACAAAAATAGTATATATGCATCTAATTATTCTAATAGGACTATTTATAATATAGTAGAGGACATGAAAAAGATAAAAGATAAATTTAATTTACATGAGTTGACTAAGATTATAGAACAAATGGATTTGTTATTGGAATATTTGTCTAATAAACCTGGAAAGTATTCAAAGGAAGCACACACTAATGTTACAATACATAAGAGTAAGGTAGATGTTCCACCTTTCCTACTTACAATCAAAATATTTGGTAAGAATTTACATAATTTCTTGTTAGACTCTAGTGCATCTTAAAATATTATGCCTAAAGGTATTTTTGAATAATTAGGTTTAACCCTAATTAAATCTAATACAATTATGACTCCTCCTCCAATCTTTGGTGTACACTAGATTAGATTTACTTTCATGTTTATTAGAATAGAGTAAACATTAAACCTAGGATTATTTTAGGGTTATTGTATTATTGTGTTAGATTATAGGATTTGGAACCCTTCTTAGCATGGTGTATTATGACACATTATCCCCTAATCGGGTCTAGTAGATCCCCATATTGGACATGATCCTTCTTAACAATTGTA
The DNA here is from genome assembly GCA_037957365.1 of Torreya grandis. Classification (NCBI taxonomy): domain Eukaryota; kingdom Viridiplantae; phylum Streptophyta; class Pinopsida; order Cupressales; family Taxaceae; genus Torreya; species Torreya grandis. The sequence continues at coordinate 9,327 of JARHVA010007161.1, forward strand.
TTCTAAATTGGAAGTGTAGGTATGCTCTATCTTCTCCAAGATAGGATTAATTTATAGACATGATGAATTTTTGATTATATACATTCTAGTGAACCTGACATGAATCCTATCCCAACATTGGTTGGATTGTCTTCACATTTCTAGTTTCTTATCAGCATTGTCTTCACTTTAGATTCACCTTCATAACACATTTAGTGAACTCAATGTGAACTAACCCTTGAAAGACTTCTTCATCTTATTTCATTTATTTAATTCTTTCATCATTATTTTTATCATATATTTACCATACTAGGTTGACTTTGTTGACCAACTATCTAACTTCTATGCACTATTTTTTAGGTATAGGCTACTAGATCAACCTAGTCAACCTAGTACATTTTTTCATCTTTCTAAACATCTAGTCCAAACTACTAGGTCACCTCTATCAACCCTATTCATTTTCAAACCTTGCTTCCATAGTATAGGTTCAACCTTGTTGACCATGTTATATATTTTGTACATACACTGTTGACTATATCAACATTTAACCTTGTTTCAAAGTTAGAATTAACCTTATATGCTAGTAATTAATTCACACTTTCTTTTCTTTTTGCTTGCATGCTTAGAATAGATCACATACCTTAATTATGTGGTTTTCAATTAATCATTTAGTTTCACTATTTTATATTTTATTCACACCCAACCAAATCACAAAATTTAAAACAAGCATTTTAACATTTGTCTACCCAAGGCCACCTTACTTGGATTTCATCACCAAGGGGGAAGATGATTTGATACTCTACTAAGTACAAATCATGGTTAATGGTATATTCTAGCTAATCACCTGATGCCCTTATCACTATAGTGTGTGAAGTGAGGGAGTAGGCCATAATACCAAACCTATATTATTTCCACTACAATCCCTTTCAGCCCAAACTACTTGAAACCATCCTTAGATTTTCATTCTAGTTCCTTACTTATATCCAACTTCCCATCACATTTAAAATCATATATTAATTATCTAATAAACATTCATATTGACCAATTAGTTATCTCTTTGCTTTCCAAGTTGATTGCTTACTCTTTGCTTAATTGTATTTTTCATTGCAAAAACTTGCATTATCCAGTGTTGGTGTAATTTTTTATGTCGTGTGCTTTAATTGGATTGGCCAACCTTAATACAATTGACTATTTGTTTCCTTTATGTCATTTATTTTCAAATTTATTGAAAAAGTTATATTTTTTCATTTCACAACCTATTATAGGATTTTTAACTTTACCTATTTATTGTACTAGGTTGACCTAGTTGACCCTATATCTTTTTCTAGACTTTATTCATTGTACTAAATCAAACTAGTCAACCCTATACTATTTGTAGACCCTGCTTTTTCTTTTTCTAGCCTCTGTTCACTCTACTAGATCAACCCAGTCAACCTTACACTATTTTCAAACCCTATTTTTGTGTTATGTCAATCCAATCCACCCTATATTAATTTTTACCTTCCTTATTTATCAATTTAGTTCCCTATTTCTCCTTATTTGCATTCTATTTATCTCTCTTCAATCATAACAAAGTCTCCTTTCATAATCTTCTTAGATAGCTTGAATCCATTTAGATACTATATAGGATGTTCATTTCTTCCTCTCTTTTCCTCCCAAGAGCACCATCACTCTTGGGGAACCTCTTTTCCTCCATCCATGAACTACAATATGTTGTAAATAACACCTCAAGATGAAGTTGATGGATCTAATCCTTTATATACTTACCAAAAAACTTCTCGTCTTCAAAATATTCAAACTAATGTGGGAGATATTGATAAAACTTTACTTAATAATCCCACTAGTAATTCTTCTTCTAGTAATCATCCCCCCAACACCAATTTTGTGAGTGATCCTACAAACACAAACCCACCTCTTGATATAACTCAAATTTTAGTGCATGTTATCCAACAAATGAATATAATGCAAAATTCTAACACAAACCAAATGATGCAACTTCAACAACATTTAATCAACATTTCTAATTAACCTCTAACTATGCATCCTCAAGCTAATCCCAATTTCATTCCTCCACTTCTTCAAGATTCCTCAGACAATGTTACTCTTAAACCCATATTAAATAAAAAGATGATCCAAACCATTAAAAATGAGCCTTCAGCTCCCATCATTGTATCCATTGATATTGATAACATATCTCCAACTATCGAATATGATGGGACTAAAGACCCCACCTTATTTATCAAAGAATTTGGCAACCTTTAAAAAGAGTGGATCTAAACTAATACCTTTACCATTACTAAAATCTTATTTAAAACCTTCATTGGTGATGTATAATCAACTTACCCAACATTCTATTTGGAAACTTGAAGATTTGGTTAATCCTTTAGTTAAAGAGTTTAAACACAATGATCTTCCTAAAAATTTTCTTAGCCACTTCATCAATGTTAAAAAATCTCCCACTAAATTAGCTCATGACTTTATCAAAATATGGAAATCACTATCGCATAAATCCAATCATAACATGACTGATGATAACTTATTCAAAATATTTATCATTGATTTGACTCCCACTCTTCAATATAAGGTTTGAACCTTTGCTTCCCAAACACTTACTTTCTTATGAATCAATTTGAAACTAATCCTAAAATTATTAAAGGATATTTTCAAACATCTCAGGCTATCACTAGTGATACTCTATAAACCAAACTAGGAGTTGTCAAAACAAAAGTTACTTTACCTTCTCATACAACTACTTTGGTTCAAAAAATGAAACATTTTTTTCCACCCTCAAAACATTTCATCTATCCCAATGCTCCTCATAAGTGGTAAGAGCCCAATCTATTTTTTTGGTTCCATGCAAACATTGGGCATTCTCATGAATCTTGTAGAGGGCTAACTAGATTTGTTGACTACTATATGATTGGTTAATCATTCAATCATGAAGCTATGATCAATATTTGTGGATAAGATTACACTATTAATTATTAAAAATGACAAAATTCTAAATATTCTACATCAAATAACCAAAAATATTCTTCAAATAATCAATCAAGTACTAAGTATTTTTATTTCATTGATGTCAATTATGACTAATATTTTAACAATTCTCAATATGTTAATACTGCTAAGGTCAATTACCATCATAAAATGGATCACAAAGATTCTATTACTAAGCCTAAGAAGCCATCTTTAGAGGAACAACTTATCAAAGATACTACCAATACTAATGTTTCTTAAAAATCCCAAGAGGAACCATCTCATCCTTTCAATCCTCAAACTTCATCTATTCCTCCAAAGTAGAATTTACCTCCTAAACCTTGTGTTAGTTATTCTAAGTCTCATTGGAATTTTTTTGAAGAAATCAACTCTATGCCTTGTAAAATTTCACTTCTGGAGTTGGTTCTCACTTCACCCTATCATCGTAAGTTCTTTATGAAATAACTCCAAGAAATTGAAAATCCATATTCCATAGATGAATAACCACCTTCTATTAAATATCAACCTACTAATGTAAATATCATTTAAACTATGTCCTTTTTCCAAGCCCTCTATTTAATTCCTTAAAGAGGACATGATCAATGATTAAATTATTTTTCATGTTGATGATCCACCACTTTTCATCAAAATAGCTATTAATACCACTCGTATCTAAAAATTTCTAGTTGATGAAGGTTCTAGTATTAATGTGACATCCTTATGGCTCATCCAACAACTCAGTTATAACAAGAATCATCTCAAGTAAACCCATCTTATTTTTCATGATTTTGATAAGACTAAATAAAATCCACTTGGTTGTATTTGGATTCCATTGACCATTAGACCTAAGACTATTCAAACCAAGCTTATGGTCCTTAATTTGCCCCTATCTTACAATATACTCCTTGGTCATCCATGGACTCATTAAATGAGGGCTATTGCTTCTTTTTGTTTTTGATGTATTAAATTCTTACATAATGGAAAATGGCATAAGCATGAATCTAATCCCAACCCATGGAGCATCCAACTTCCTAATCCTAAATCACAATATCATATACCTACCATTATTAAGATTAATAATTTTCCTTTACCTGAGTTCATCAACTTGAATCTTGATTTACAAGTTACTCTTGTGTATTCTAATGATGATGAACCTAATGCATTGTAACATACTTGAAATACTACCAAATTACCTCCCTACATATTATAATGTCTTCTTCCTTCTCTATTATTGAAGGATCATATTATTCCTCTTATTGATGATATTATCAATTTTCCCCCTCCATGCAATGATTATGAGCCTTATTTACCTAAAGATGCCTTCACTTGAAATGATTTTGGAATAGCTAAATTATTTCAATATCCCTTCATATGGTTCCTCGTACATTCATTAATATCAAGATTTCACCCTCTGAAACTTCCCCTAATTCTCAAGCCTATACAATTTCTCTAACATACGATGCTAACTATATAATGGCCCAAGATCAATATAGAGACTTAGATGTCCAACATTATCAAAAAATCTTATCCCAAATTCATGATTTTAATTGAGATGTTCATACCATTTTTGTGGATCATATCTTAGATCCTAAAGATTATGTGCCTCCTACCAATCCTCCTCTTACCAATACTCCTTTGGTGATGAAACAATTATACCTTCTAGACCTCTAAAAATTTCTATATCTCCTTTAACACATATTGATCCATTACATTTAATCCTTTTCCCATCATTGAACTCATAGATATTCCAACCCCTTCTAACCCATTTACTTCTTCTACTCCTAAAATTACACTAGATACCAAGGCAATCAATGTTCGTTAGATACATTCTAAGTATGACAACCATGGTAATAAAATTATAGATCTTGAAGTATATGTCAAGTATTATGGTCCTCTTCCTACCTTTTCTAGTGACAAATATATCCTTGATTTAATTTATGCCCCAAAACCTCAACTTCCTTAACAACATCATAAACTTGGAAATTTTAAGACTAAAACTCCTTGTTTCAACAATTTTGTTGCTAGCATTGATCCTAAAACAAATCCAGTTTCTTTCTTACCCAATGCACCATACCACTTTTACGATGAAAATGCCATGTTTATTGAGGAAACCACTCACATCAAATATGGTACCCCATATTATCCTCAACCAATTACTATCTCTCATGATCTCTCACCTACCAAACATGATAATTTTAGCTTGTTCTTTAATAAATATCATGAAACTTTCTGTTGGTCCTATGAGGACAAGCCTAACATTGACCATAGTATTATGGTGCATGACAACATTACATATCTCTATGCCAATATTGTGCATCAAAAACAAAGAAAATTTCCACTTGAATTTTCCACTTTATGTCATAAGGAAATCATCAAGCTACTTGATGCTAAATTTATTAAACTAGTGGATTATTTTGAATGAGTTTCCAATATTGTTCCCATTCAGAACAAGATCACTATGGTCATTCACATTTGTATTGATTTACATAATATTAATCTTACTTATTCTAGGGACAACTTCCCTTTACCTTCAATAGATGGCATTTTTGATTATATGACTGGTTATAATATGTTATCTCTTATGGATGTCTTCTTAGGATACAATTAGATTCATATCCCTCCTAAAGACCAATATAAGACTACTTTTACAATGGAATGGGGCACCTATTGCTATTTCAAAATGCCCTTTGGCCTAAAATATATTTAAACCACTTACCAACAAGTGATGACTCACATATTTCATGATCTCATTCATAAAATTGTTGAAACCTAAGTGGATGATCTCATTGATAAATCTAAACATCATAACAATCATATTTCTGATCTCACTATCATCGTTGAACATCTCCTTAAATATAAAGTTAGACTTAATTCTTACAAATGTGTTTTTGGAATCACATCTATAAAATTGTTAGGATTCTTAGTCTCTCTATGGCATTTATGTTGACCCTAATAAAATTAGTGATATCAACATGCCTATTCCTCATTATGATCTTAACATTCATACTTATTTATGAAAACTTGGGGTAATTAGATGATTCATCCTAAAAATGGCATATCAAATTCACATAGTCAATTCCCTTCTCAAGAAAGGTACTACATTAGAATGGATAGATCCATGTCAAAAAGACTTTGATAATATGAAAGAGTCACTGCTTCATCCATCCACACTTCATCCTCTTTCCAACTATAAACCTTTGATTTTATATACTTCTTCCACACCTATTTTATTTAGGGTAATGCTTGCATATCAAGATGATACTAGAAGAGATTATGCTATGTACTACATTATTCGAGGCCTCATCAACTATGAAATATGTTATACTAAAATTGAGCATGATTGCCTCATTATCTATTTTGTAGCTGAAAAGCTTTTCCACTACATGCTTTACCAAACTACTTATGTCATTGTTTATTCTGACCCACTTCATCATTTCTTCTCCAAATCATTTCTTCCTAGAGATATAATTAGTAAATGGATGGTCCTCCTTATGGAATTTGATCTTTGTATTGTCACTCAAAAATCTATCAAAGGGAAAATCATAGTTGATCAACTTGACATAGCTCCCATAACAACTAATTCTCTTCAAGATAATCCTCTAGATGACAATATCATTTACATCTAATGTCTTAATCAATTTATTTCTCTCAAAGATTATTTTCATATCTTTACCACTGATCTTGAATCCAATAATCTTGATGACTCCTCTACTCCCTCCGGTACTACTAAACCAAAAGTAGTTATTGAGGAACTTTGTAAAATTAATATTGACTTGCATGAGGATACTTGGACCCTTCACTTTGATGGTGATAAATGCCTTCAAGGAGCTAGGGTAGGTTGTATTCTCATAAGTCCTCTTGGCAAGATCATTATTTTATCTTTTTTCTTCACCTTTGATGTCACCAACAATATGGTTAAATATGAAGCTCTCATTTTAGGCATGATATTTTCTCTTGATTTAGACATTCAATACTTCATTATTTAAGTGAATCTTAGCTTATTTATGACCAAGTCAATGGTGATTCGATGTAAAAGTGAGAATCTCATCACCTATCATCAAATAGAAAGAACTCTTACTAAGGATTTTATCTCTTTCACTATTGATCTTATTTTGAGAGATCAAAATTCCATTGCTTATTCTCTTTCTTCTTCAAACTCTCTCTTTCATCCACACCAAGTCCTTTCTGATCCTACTTTTCTTATATAAATAATAAAATCTCCATCGTTAACTCAACCATCAGATTCACTTATTTTTCATATCAAGGTTATTACCATTCAACAAAGCCCATGGTTTCACGACATCATTCAATTCCTAGAACATCAAACTTATCCTCCTAATTTAGACTCTCATGAAAAAACACATATTAATAAACAAGCTTTCAAATATATATTTTGACACAACATCCTCTATTATCATAATGTTTAAGGTACCTTGCTCCATTATGTTATGAAAGATGAGGTCCCTCCTCTTATTAAATAATCACATGGGGTTTTTTTTTAGTGGCCACTATAGTAGACATCCTACAACCCACAAATGCCTACATATGGGTTAATTTTGGCCTACTCTTGAAAAGGATGCAATTAACTATGATAAAAAATGTAATCCTTGTCAGCTTCACAATGATCTAATCTATTCACCTCCAACTAAAATTCAAACCATTGAATCTCCTTGGCCATTTTCCACATGGGGATTTGATCTCATTAATAAAATACCTTGCTCCCAAGATGGGCATGTCTTTATCATCACCACTACCAAATATATTACCAAGTGGGTAGAATATATGCCCCTTGTTAATGTCATCATTCCTACCATTTATAAATTTATTCTTAACTAAATCATATTATGCTTTAGTTTTCCTCATACCATCATTTTAGACAATGGTGGTAATTTCAAAAACAAACATGTTAAATAACTTTGCAAGAAATTTAAGATCAATCATAAATTTTCCACACCTTCTCATCTATAATGTAATGGCCAAGATGAGGCCACTAATAAAATTATCATAAAAATTCTCCAAAAGACAATTCATGAAACTTGCATATATTTTTATCTTCATCTTTACCCTATACTTTGGGCCTATCAAACTAGTATACGTACTACCATTGGGACAACTTTATTCTTGTTAGTCTATGGTTATGAGTTAGTCCTTTGATTAGAAGTTAAACTTCACTCTCTTTATATATCTCTTCATGGTATTATTATTGATGAATAATTACATGTAGTTATCTTCATGTCCTTGATCTACTTGATGAATTTTGTCTTTTTGCCTTACAACATAACTACCAATACAAGGCTCGCATTGCCAAACAACATAACAAACATGTTAAAAATCAAACATTTAATGTTGGTGATATTGTCCTTAAATTATACTACACCCATGATAAAGAAGGTAAATACTCCCAAAAATGGTGGGGCCCATATTTACTTAAAGATATTCTTGGTCTAAGCACATACCACCTTCAAACTAATGAAGATCATGTTTTCAAAGAGACCACCAATGCACAATATCTTAAAAAGTACTTTGCCTAAACATTTCCTTCTTTTCATGATTTCTATCTACATATATCTAAAAGTTTTTTTAGGTTATTTACATAGTGTAGACACCTAAATCTAGCCACCAATAACCTCCAATTAGGGTTTTGGCCAATTTCCACCCAAAATGTACAATTTGGCCTAAAACCACTAAAACATGCTAAATGATGTGAAACTGACATATTCAAGTGCCAATTTTGGCTAGGGTATCCCTATATGGGGTAATAAAATTTATGGGCTAGCTAACTTTGATTAGATCATTTTGAGTCAAAATTCTAATTTTACACCAAGGTGATCTAGATTGATCTTTCATATCAAATCTCTTGCACAAGACGTGTGCCTTTGTTTATTATTGTCAGTAATTTCTTAAATGGGATAATAGATACAATGCATCTGACATTGACTTCCAATTCCAATCTAGTCAAATTTTGGACTAATAACACGGCATTGTAATTAAAGTCAAAGACAAACTATAAACACCTAAATTTGGCCACCAATAACCTCCAATTAGGGTTTTGGCCTATTTTCTCATCGAGTCATTTTGGGTCTTTATCACTTGGCTTGGCCCATATTACTAGATCACACATAGATATCTCTCTTTGTAAAAATTTCATTCATTTCACAAACCTTTACTCCTCCCTTTTAGTCTTTTGGTTTCTTGATGTACCATAGTCTTCTTTATCTTCTTTCATTTTCTCTTTTGGCACCCTTTGGGGTTTTTTTCCTTCTGAGTTGATTTATAAGACCAAAAATAGGACCCAAAATTCCTCACAAAATTACCATATTTTACTTATTTTATTCCCTTATGTTTTTTCATTTGCTTGTTGGCACCCCCTTGGGTTTCTCTTTTATGAAGTTACAATGTAAGACCATGGATAAGATCTGACCCTCTTCATAAAATTACCATATTTTCATCATTTTATATCCTTATTTCTCAAAAAAATTCTTTTTATTCTTTTGGTAGATGTAATTTTCATAAACAATCTATGTTAGCATGTTTTTATTCATTTTCCTTATTCTTATGATAAGGAATCACACTTTACTATCATTATATTCCATTTTCCCCTTTGTCATATTTTTCGATTTGAAGCAATTCAAATTATTCCATGTGTCATTCCTCTTTATTTCCCCTCTATTTCACTCCACATTAGATAAAAAAGGTGAAAGTCAAGCTATCACTTTTATTTCACCTAGATTTAAGAGACTCTTAGACCCCACACTCTTTTAAGTTCTCTTTCTTAGTAACCTAGTGCCAAGTATTCAAATGAAACTCATCTTTAACACCCATGTTTGGTTTTAAAAATATATATGGAGGAGGAATATAAATATCCATCAAGAAATTTAAAATCTAAATAATTTTAAATAAAAGGCAATGATTTCTAAAAGCCAACATATAGATCACAAAATTTAACATCACACCAAAAAACATGATTACAAGAGCATCTCCTATCTCTAATCAAAGATTAAACTCCACAGTTAGCCTCACATAGAGTTGAGGTCCTTTGGTGTGTGTTAGGATAGTATATTGGAAAAGGGTAATTTAACAAACTCTATGGTGCTACCTACTTTTTCATGCAAGTACCCAATATTTGTATTAGATCGAGGCTCTGTAAGGGGTCTTGAGGAATGGGGAAAATGTTGTGGAAGGTAGGTCCATTTTAATTTTCATGCATATATCCTTCATGGGATGATATATATACTTCATTTATTAACCTGAGACCTATGTGGATAAGAGAATTTCTTTAGAGTCCTTAAGGTTGAAAGTCTTCTTGTTTTGATAAACCTAATTTGAGTGTCTTGACCTTGATAAAGAGTTTATGTACCTTTGCTTTTCCTTCATTCTCCCCTCTACCCATTTCATTTCCTCCTTGATATAAAAATTATGATTCAAAATATATTTTACCTTATTCATTAATTCCTTCTTGTTCATCTCTTAAGAACATGCTAGCACTACTTTATTTTAGTTTATCTATCTTTAGAGAAAAACAAAATGTTTGAGAAAACTATGGATTTATTATTTATTTATACCATGACTTAAATTTACCTACTTAATTTAATTTCCTTTTACCATTTGTCATTATTTTACTATCCTTCTATTATGAACACCTGAGTTCATACCCTTTTTCCATTGTTGAATGAGGTTGGCTTGTTACTTCTCACTCATCAATGTTGTTTTCCCTTTTATGCTTCCTTTTTCCATTGTTCAGTGAGATAAGGATTATTACTACTTACTCATCAATGTTTTTTTACCATTTTGTTTTGTCTTTTAAAATTTATTTATTTTCTTACCATCCTTTTTGACATGTATCATTGGTTTGACTTGGTGAGTTTGTCTTTCTTACTTAAGGTTTACTTGTTTGAGTTTTTTGGTATTTAATACCCTTAGCTTTTTGGTTGCCTAATTCACTCTTATTTTTTACTTGTTAATTTGGTCTAACATAACACATATCACCCTAGCTTTCCACATTTCCCAAGTACATCCCATCCTCATAACACTAGTTATCTTGGCTTTTCTTGTGTTTGTTTGTTTTTGCTCTTTAGTTTTGTATTCTTAGGTTTATCGAAAGTATTCTTTGCACCCTACACAATCAAAAATAATGACATAGTATACAACCATCTCAAGATAAAGGTAATTCAAGGTACACATTACATTATATTTTTAATTATTTCCATTTTAGTCATTTACTTTTAGTTATTTTTGCTTTAAAATACTGTAACTTTTTTTTAGCCTCAGCATTGTGTGTTCTTATGTTCTTTATCAAATCACCATTCCCTGTTACACCTTAGTGATGCATGATGAGATTCAAGTTGGGCATATGTATACACATAATATTTTTTAAATTTTATCAAATATTAATTCTTTACATCTTATAAGAACTAGTTGAGACTCAATCTCTCTGAATACATGCCCTAAAGGGTGCACTAGGAAAGGGGTGGGTAGACCTTTAGTGCTTCATAGGATTGTTTTTACTTATTTCCAAATTATTACCAATCCAACAATATATTAAAATAATTACCTAATATATTACTCCTCCCTTGCACACTCTTCCAATCTTTTTCCTCTTTTCATCCCTCTTTTCTTCACCTTGATCCCCTTTAGCCAGTTAACTATACTAGGTCAACCATGTATAGTTTTCAATCTCTAATTACTATATAGGGTCAATTGGGTTGACCCTATACTATTTTAGGGTATTTTTCACTTTGAGTTTCATTAGCCCTTCAACTGACCTAGCTCAAGACCTAATGATTTATCTCCTAAAAACATACAAGGTCGATTGGGTTAACCCCATACAATTGACATATTCAGAAGGATTTAGGGTGAGATATAGTTATAAATACAAGATAATTTCATCATTATTTCATATATGAAATCAATATTTATTATTCACTCGTGCTTATTTACAATCTAATCTTCCACCATTCTACTTGAGGAGTCTTAGCTTAGGATTTCTACTTGGAGAATCTAGTCTTGTGGATAAGTCTTGGATTCTTTGGCCTTTCTTAGTTATCCCTAAAAATGAAAAAAAAAAATTCAAATCCCATTTTTCTAAGGGAGAGATTGAATCTTGATGGTTTCACATTCAGGTAAGTATATTCTAACTTTGTTATCCTCTCTTTAGTATATATAAGTAGGATAAGTACTGGCTCAAATAATAATACTCTTCATATTCCATGTATGAGGTTATTACTCATACTTAGATTAATTGAGATTCTATAATACATTTTTTTATTTCTTTACTAACCCCTCATATTGTGCCACAATATTTGGTGTAAACTAGATTAAATTTACTTTCTTATTTATTAGAATAGAGTGAACATTAAACCTAGGAATATTTTAGAGTTGTTATGTGATTATGTTAGACTGTAGGTTTTGTAAACCTTCTTATCATGGTGTATTGTGACAAGTGATCCCATAATCAGGTCTAGTAGATCCCCATATTGGTCATGCTCCTACTTAACAAATGTATTCACCATCAAAAGTGTAGGTATGCTTTATCTTCTCTGAGCTAGGATTGATTTATAGACATGATACATTTCTAATTACATACACAACATGCATAAGCATTGAAATTAAGAGAGCTAAATATTTTTTTACCAAGGATAAGGATGTAATACCATTGTCCTATGATGACTTAAATATCTTTGATCCTAGAGTCATAAACCACACCATACCTCTGAAAGAAGCCTGCCAACCCTTTAGGAAAAAACAAAGGCCAGTCAACCCTATCCTAGAACCAAAGATATACAGAGAGTTAAAAAATTTATTAGATGATAATACAGTGTTTCTCATTAGACACTCCAATTGGGTAGCTAACTTAGTACTAGTTAGGAAGAAAAATGGTGAAATTAGATTGTGCATTGACTTTTGAAATCTGAATATAAAATCTAAAAAGGATAATTACCCCTACCTTCTCTTGACCAAGTAATCCAAATTATTTACAGTTTGGATATGATGTATATTCTTTATGGATATTTATGGATTAATCAGGTATTAGTGAACAAGGAAGATAAGATGAAAAATATGTTTATTACTAAGTGGGGCACTTTTGCCTAAAAGATAATGCCCTTTGGGTTGATAATTATAGGGGTAACCTTTTAAAGAGTAATGGATCATGCATTAGAAGGCCTCATAGGTAATTCCATTATCATTTACATGGATGACCTGAATATCATTTCAAAAAATAGGGAAGACCACATCATGCACTTGCAATAGGTATTTGAAAGGTGTAGAAGGTATGGAATTTCTCTCAACCCAAAGAAGAGAATTTTTTGTGTAACTGAGGGCAATTTTATAGGGCATATCTTTACCAAAGAGGGGACATATATAGACCCATATGAATTTGTGGATAGCCTATCCCATTTAAATATGGCTATGGATATATTTGTGGATAAAATCAAAGCCCTGATCAACTGGTCCAAGTAAATGGAGGACATTACTAAGGATCTCAAATAGCAAGAAGATAAGATGTTATACAAATTGGATAGCCTAATCAAAGATCCCACCACACTTATTTCATTAGACCTTATAAATTATGAGGATTTTGAGCACATAACTACTCAATTCATGTAAGAGGTGAGAAGTCAAGGATAAGGGAAGATAGGGGTTGATAACAAGAAGATCATGGGCTTGATTTTGTCATCTGAGGAAAAGATAGGAGATGCCCATAACATCAATCAAGCATTGGAAATAGCTGAAAAGGATCTTAGGATCCTAGAGGATCAAGAAAATGAGCTTCTTATGAGACCTACTATTGACCTCTAGCTTGTTGGTGAAAAGCATTATAGGATGAATATCTTGCAAGAGAAGTAAAATACTGCATCACAAAGGTCTCAAAGTCAAGTTAGTTAACTTAGAATATTCTATTGTATAGGAACATTGTATAATATTTAAAAATAAAATACTATTTTTGTAAAAGCATGTGAAACTTGTAAATCACATTGCCTATAGGTTAGTCATTTTAGAATTTCTAAAAGGTTTTCAAAAAATTGTAAAAGTATAGTTGTCCTTAATATTGGACATGACTAACCGGAATACCTCATAAATTATATATATAAATAGGTATTGTCAATTGTAAAAAGGGAGAGCCTTTTTTATAAAAAAACTATTTGTAACTTCTGAGAAAATTAATATAAGCAAGGAATTCAAAAAAGTTTGTCCATATTTGCTTGTGTTAATTATTATCATGGATTCTCTCTCATTTATCTAGTCTAAATCTTAGATTTGAATGGTCCTTGTGAATTTTAGATGTGAATATTTAAGTGTAGAGTTTATAATATTTTATAATGCTAGATTGGTTGAAATTTATAAGTTTTACTTCATTTTCTTCACTTTTCTTACATATGTGCTAATGTTGTTTGCTTACAGGGTTGAATCTTTAAAGTAAACCTGGTCCTTATTTTCACTATTTCATACTATCCTTAGATGTTTGCCTAATGTGTGGTAGGATTTGAGCTTATGCTACTTCACGTCGTACATTGGTTAAATGCATGTTTAGATGAAACTTTAACTTTATCATAATGTTTGGGTTAAAGATCAACAATATATTTATTCTCTACCTTACCCTTCCTTTTGCTCCTTTTTATCAATTCACCTTAGATTAGATTCATTATGAATACTCATTTTATTTTAGCTTTAGACTTATTTTTGAACATAATTCACTTTAAATATCAAAGGTTATATTCAAAATCAAAGATGAACTATTAAGTCATGATGGCTTCCAACCACAAACTAATATAAATTTATAAAATAGTCCACTTGTTCTACCTCTAGTTTACCAAAGATAATAGGATTATCATAACCTATAACTCATGCATTGGATTCTCTGAATTCATAAATGAGTATTGTTTCTTAAACACTAAGAACCACCTATGACACACCTTCAGGCATCAACATAATATGAATTTGAGGAAAAAAATAATATATTCATTGGCATCTCGGTAGTTTTTTCTCAGCTAGATCTAAATCATTTTCACATGTAGCTCTAAAGTGTTTCCTAAGGCAATTCTAGAGTGTTTACTCAACTATTTCCAAATTATCTTCACATCTATCTCTATAGTGGTTACTAAACTATCTATGGAGTGTTTTCATATGTATTATAGGTAGCCTTGATGTTTTCTAGCATGTATCTCCATAGTGTTTCCATAGGTATCTCCAAAGTGTTTCCACATGTAGCTCCAAAGTGCCTACATAAGTGATGCAGACACCTATATTGCACAGCCCATAAATTTTTATCTTTGAAACCATTGGAGTTATACATTATTTAATTGAATATATAAGTGAGTATACTACAACCATAACTGGTGATAAAAGTGTATTATTGATTTTGAAACATTTCAGAGCCTATACATGACCATCTAAACATATGAATTTGCATTTTAATATATTTTTTTAGTAATTTTATATTTTAATTAATTATAAATCTTTGTAACCAAAAAAAAATTAATTTAAATTCAACCATTAGTTCTAATTTAGTGTGTATAAGATAAGTGGATATTTTTTTCCCATTTATGTTTTCATGTAAAATTTGTTAAAAAAAGTAGATGCTAAAAATAGTAGGGTAAGTTAACTCTAGCTATCTTTTTAATTTATTAGTTTTTTTAATTTTAAATTTCAAATTCAATTTCAAGTTAATATTTATTTAAATAATATTATGTAATTTTTTTAATTCATTCATGGAGAATCAATAAATATTGGTGTTTAAAAAATTTTGAGAAAATTATACTTATTGAGATTTTGCTTTGTTAGTTCCTAGTTTCATCATTTGGAACCAAAGCCAAGTTTAGATCTTAGAGGTAATATATTTTTTAATTTTTATTATTATTTAAATTATATATTGGGATAAAATTATGTGATTGAATTAAAAGTGTAAAATATGGCAAGAGGATGAGGAGGAATCGCACAAATGAATAAAACTATACAACAACTACAAAGGTAAGTGGAAGAATTGAGTGAAATTATCACACATCAAATGCAAAGGAAAGAGGGAGATGTAACAAAGGATAATTAATAATTAATTCATAAATAAGGGGAAGAATAATATAAGACACCATTAATTGAAGAAAGGATGGTTAGATCTTAGAAGGAAGGAATGAATGAATCAAGGTGGAAGTTTGAAAGTATGAAGGAAGTTTAAAACCATAGGAGTTGGTAGAATGGTTAAGTAGTATGGATTTTTTCTCAAATGGATAAGTATAAAATAAGAAAATAAATTAAAGGTTCATGTAATGATTTAGTGGGATTATATGTAGAAAAAGATATAGAGAAAGGGTAAAAAAAGATAAAATCTTGGATCAAGATGCATAATAAGTTGAAAGAGAAATTTATTCATGTATATTACACACAAAACCTCTATATAATATTTCATAATTTAAGGAAAAAAATATCATAGTGTGAAATATTATACAAATTAGTTTTACAATCCATCTGTATGAGTAGAACATGACAAAATAGAATAAGATATGGCTAGAAGGTACACAAATGGTTTAAAGTTATACATTAAATATTAATTAAACATGAATAGAATAAAGAGAATGGAAGAGGCTTACTACTCATCTTTAGAGGAAGAACAAAAAAATAAGTGGGATTTTAGAAGATCAACTAGGCCAAAAAGAGGATAATCATCTCTCGTAAGGGGACATGGTGAGTTTAATCCCACTAAAGGAGAATCATCCCATGGTAAAAAATCAATAGGATAATATACAAAGGTTTCAATATTAAAAATGAGGAAGAGTATTTTAGAGAGGTAGAGGATATGGTGTTGGTAGAGGATGGAGTGGTCCATATAGATCTTATGTTTGTTACAGATGTGGAGAAGGACATAAAGCATTTGAGTGTCTACACTATGATGAACAAAAAATGAGTCAAGAGGATAAATCAAGAGTGAATTTAGTTGAGGCTAAGATATAATATAAAATATATAAGTTACCACAACATACTTAGGATAAAATCTCATGATGAGGAGAATAATGATAGCTTTAAGTAAATAAAGAAATGTAGAGTAAAAAAGGTGGTGATTCAAGGTTGTGTACAAATATTTTTTAAACAAGGTGTAATTTAAGAAGTAATATATCTGAAGTAATTATATATGGTGGTAATCATGAAAATAATATTTCTAAATAAATGGTATATAAACTATGTCTACAATATAAAAATCATCCTTATCCTTACTTGATTTTATGGTTTAAAAAAGGGGAAAATGTTACCATAGATAAAATGTGTTTAATCATGTTTTTCATATGAGCAAATTATAGGGATGAAATATGGTGTTATGTTATCCTAATGGAATCATGGCATGTGTTATTGGGAAGACCATGGAAATATGATAGAAAATTAATACATGATGGAGCAAAGGATACACATACTTTTTATAAATATGGTACAAAGGTAGTTTTATTACCTCTTAAATAAGAAAGGCATGTATAAATAATGGTTTCCACAAAATAATTTACCAAATACATGCATATGAAAAGATATTTTCATTAATTTATATCAAAGAAAATAGACAAAAGATATTTAAATACTAGTAGATATGATATAAGTGTTGAAAAAATATGCAGATGTTACACATGTTGAATTTCTAAATGGTTTACCACCAAATAGGGACATTAAAAATCATATTTATTTAATTTTAGGATAATATCTACCTAATAAAGTAGATTACAGGATGAGTCCAAACGAATATGTAGACTTGAATAGACAAGATACTAAACTAGTGAGAAAAGATGTAGTAAGGGAGGTCCCAAGTCTATGAGCAAAACCAACATTACTAACTCCAAATAAATATGGAACATGGAGAATGTTTGTGGATATATTATCAATAAATAAAATCACCATCAAATATCTATTTCATATACATCACATAGGTGATATGATGGGCGTGCTTGTAATAAAATATTACTTTTTTAAGATTGATCTAAGCGACTACTCTTAGATTCAGATTCATGAAAGAGATGAATGGAAATCAACATTGAAGACATGTTGCCTTATATAAGTGGATGGTGATGCCATTAAAATTATATAGTTCACCTAACACATTTTTAAGGATGATGAATTTAGTGCTATGATATTACATTGGTAAGTTTGTGGTGGTTCATTTTGATGATATTTTCATATAGAATAAGAGTAAAGAATAGTACTTAAAGAATTTGAGAATGGCATTAAAATTTTTAAGAAAATAGGAAATCTATGAAATTTTGAAGAAGTGCAAGTTTATGGAAAAAAATATTATATTTTTTGGTATTTGTAGTTTTAGAATATGGTGTAAGATTAGATGAAGAAAAGGTCAAGTCAATTGTTGAGTGGACTATTCTAAGACGAATATCATAGCTAAGAAATTTTCATGGTTTAGATTTTTTTAATAGAAATTTCATTAATAATTTAAGTATTATTTTTGTACCAATAATAGATTAAATGAGGGTAAAATAATTTGTTTGGATAAGGGTAGAAACAAAAAGATTTCAATTTTTGAAGAAGAAGGTGACATAAAATCTTATATTAGAATTCCCTTATTTTAACAAAGTGGTTTAGGTAGATAGTGATGCTTCACATGTGGGTATTGGTTTTGTTTTGAGGTAAGAAAGAAGGAAAATATCATATTTAAGTGATAATTTGAATGAGGTAAGAAATAATTATTATACTATTATGTTGAATTTTATTCCATTATAAAAGCATTAAGACATGGAAGGAATTACTTAGTTCTTATCGATTTTATCTTATTTATAGACCATGAGGACTTGAAGTATGTGAACACTCAAATAAATTTTTATAGTATACATGTAAAGTGGTTGTATTTAATATAGATATATTGCTTTTTTAATCATAAATGAGGTAGTTGATGCTTTGAGTGAGTGACACTATTAACTATTATGGTGAGTGAAGTAGTTGTATTTGAAATTGTTAAGGATTCATATTATACTAAATAGATTTTGGAAATATAATTGAACACTATAGAAATACATTATCAAGTGAGACATGTATTATTATTTATGATTATATTTGTAGACACCGAAATCGTGTCTAACCCTTGGTCATCCTCCCTCTTGGTCCATTCCTAACCCATTCCTAAAACATGCACTTACTAATTTAAAAATAATAATTTATTATTAATATCCTCCCCTTTGACACATCACCTATAACACCTCGCCTGACACCTCGCCTTGGACTATTTCTCACCCTATGACTCACCCAAGACCTATTCTTACTTCTTTCTAACCGCCTAACCAATTCTTGTGCGTATTTAGCCCAACCTTCGACAATTCTCCAATGGATAGTGCACTTGGCGGAGGGAAAACGGGCTTGGTGACTCTTTTACCCGTTCTCCACCCGCTGACGTCAGTCAAATGTCGGCTGATGCCGGCGGGATCACCAACGTCAGTTTTACTTAAACCAAAATTCAAACCTTTGACGGGGCAATCACAAATCGTTAATCTCTGGAGCTAATCATGAATCTCGAGACCTCTTCCGGCAAAACAAAGTTCTCATGCTTTTGCCTTCTAGTGTTCTGGCTTCTTGGTTTTCTTGCAGGGATCAACATTCTTGACAGCATTTTCTAGGCACTGAGGTCTTGCATCAGACATTCTACACAGGGATTGCATGATATTTCCATCACTAGTGACAACGGAAACACAACTTCTGCACCTTTGCCAACTCATGTCACAGCTAAGTATTTGTACTATTTTTATTTCAGTGTCATTTCAAATATATTAGCATTCTGTCTACCGTCTATTCCAAGCATCCTTGACCCAACCTTCCCTGTTCTTCCCAGAGAGGCTGAAAAGCCTTCTCTCACCCCTTATTCCCTTTTCTTTGCCTCTGACACCCCTTTAGTCTCTCTTTAGACAACACCCTCTGTCCAATCAACTCAACACAAGCTATCAGAGACCTACAGACCATCTTATGACCAATCTAATCAACCTAACTAAACTGCTTTACGGAAAGGCTGAAAGGCCTTTTTCTTGCCCCTTACCCCTTTTCCTGACAACATACCCTCTGCCTTAGTTCTTATTAAAGATTTTATCTACTATTTTACCATCCCAAACAAACTCCCTGACTCACAGACAAGACCACAGTCCATCTTGCAAACCAAAAACTAGACCTATAACCCATCCCTGGCCATTACCCTGACCGACCTCATCCATTTCCCCTATCGATGTCGGTAGTTTAACCAACGTCGGTGACTTCCTGACCGACGCCAGCAATATCGTCGATGTCAGTGACTGTGCTAAGTAGATTGCAGCTTATTAGGTACGCATTTGCTTTCAGTTCTTTCTTTTTAGTATTTTATTATTTCTCTTTTCTGTCTCTATCATATTCTATTTTAATAGTGGATTGTCATCTTCCAAGGAGCCTTAGCGCTTCTGGGACCAAGATTTTGCTTGGCAATCCACCCTCTTATCAGCTAACATTTTTTGTGTTTTAGTGTCTATCTCTTTCAGGTGTCATCCTCCACAACCAAAGAGGAGTTCTCACAACGTCTGGATAATGGTGTGCATGACTACATCCAGGTACATACAAGCCTTGACCATTTCCTTAAGTTTCTCATTTTCTCTCTTTGAATGTGAAAATGAAAATAGCGTAGAAACATTCTGGAATGCCCGATGGGACCCTTAGGGCCTTCCTTGGGTTCCTTTTCTTCTTTTTTCATTTAAGGTGCATTAGGTTTTTCCCTCTTCACCTCTTTCTTCTCTTCTAAAAGACATCATAAGCAGGAATAAAAAGAACCTTTCTTTCTTTTCTTGCATTTCTAGACTAGTCAAAAATCATATTCTTCAACCCTTTCTCAACTTGTTTTCATTCCAACTTAACATTTCGACTTGGGGCTTAAAAATATATTGCATTTCATCTCTGTTTTCTTGCATTTCTTAGTCCACACTTAGTAATTAATAAACCACATATTGAATTAATCGTAGATCACTTGATGTTACACAACCAAACCACGTGCACTAAATCAAACATCAAACTCACCTGAGACAAGGCCCAACTGGGATTTCATCACCCAACAGATACCTTACCCATCCCAGTGATCCTACTTGGATTTCACCACCAAGGGGAAAGCCCACTCTGTTCTCTGGCAGAGTCTAATCTATAGGGAAAGTATATTTTGGCTAAGAGAGACCAGCTTACCACTGGAATCGTGAAGTGAGGGGAGCTTGCTCCTTAGCACCAGGCCAAGTACGGAACCTAACACAGACTTTTGAGTGCCTAAACATACCTGAAACCATCTTTAGACTACCTCTTCTAGGAACCTTCTAACAACCAACCTCCCCAAACATCACTTTAAGACATAAGCCACACGATCCTAATAAAATTATTTCTAGGGATTTAACGCTTAGGATCTGCCTGTCTTCATCCTATTTTCTATTTTTATCTATTTTTTTGAGCTGGTAAGGACGTCTTCTTTATTTCCAAAAACTTTTAAATTTTTTGAGTTTCTGGAAAACACAGTCACCGGCATCAGCTTTACCACCGACGTCAGCAACCTCCCTCCACTGGCATCAGTTATCTGACCGACGTCGGCCATATTTCTCACCGACATCAGTTTTTCAACTGATGTCGGTCACTGTCACAGTCCATTTTTCTTAAAATAGCAGCTTACAACCTGACCCTTTTCCTACCAAAAACCCCCATTCTGAGTTTCTAAAACTAAAAAAACACAGTTTTTGGAACCTAACCCTTTCTTGCCTTGAATTGTTTTGACACACAGTCAAACCAAGGCTCTTCTTGACTACGCTAGGCAATAACCGCTTCCACCTTTGCCATCCATAATCAGTCCTATAATGGAGTTCCACTCAGAGACTGAAAGAACTCCTACTCGCCCAACCCCGCCCTAGACTCCTATTGTCCCAGAAGGGGACCAAGATTTTGCATGATTCTTAGACCTCAACGTCAAAGCCTTGCAGCACTATCTCGTGCATAGCCAAAGCGAGACTCCCTAGGCAACCCAATCTATGGGATGCTGACTTCCTTAGTCGAGACAAGGATCACATCAACACCATCTACAATTCAACTTATAGACAATCAAGCCAACACCTCGACTAATAACCCAATCGTGTCTTACCTTCAAAATTTAACCTCTCCTTCTAGACCTACCTCCATGGGGGTTTCGGTACCCCCTCAACCTCAAACTACTCAACCAAATCCTACACCTTTCCAAAACCTAGTGGTCTCTATCCCCCCTACTCTTGCACCTATCAACACAAGAGTAACTGTCTACCCTTCAACAAGTGTGGCTACTCCTCAACCATCTTTGACAACCCCTATCCAACTTGTGCCTACCAACCCCATAACACAAGTGCCCTTGGCTTCAACTTCCACCCCGATAACTAGCTACCCATATGTTGCATCTATGTAACCAACCACGTCATATGCCCCTCTCAATATCTTTTAAGTGCCTTATAATGTAGGGGCTACTCCACCCGCCAATCTGTCAGTATATATCATCAAAATGCTGATGGACAAGA
The DNA here is from genome assembly GCA_037957365.1 of Torreya grandis. Lineage (NCBI taxonomy): Eukaryota > Viridiplantae > Streptophyta > Pinopsida > Cupressales > Taxaceae > Torreya > Torreya grandis. The sequence goes on from JARHVA010007161.1 coordinate 31,775, forward strand.
TGTCTAGCCTAAAGACCTCCGTTTCTGGCTCACACAATGCTCTCTCATACGAGCAAATTTGTAATGAGCCCATTCATCCTTTTGTCATGATTAGACCATACCCCAACCAGTGGGAGCTTCCCAAATTTTCTTGCTTTCAAAGCAAAGAAGACCCACAGCAACACTTACGGGCATTCAGACATGCTTGTTACCTTATTGCCCATGACAATGCATTACTCTTACGCACATTTCCTATGTCTCTTTTTGGTGTTGTGCTTGACTAGTACAGCTCTCTTGCCAGCCATTCCCTCTTCACATTTACACAGCTGGCCTAGCTCTTTCTTGATCACTTCTCCATTAAAATCACCAAGAAGGTCTCGATCACGGACCTCTATTCTATCTGCCAATTCAAGGATGAATCTATAGCTGACTTCATTGCTCGCTGGAGAGGCCTCATCAATCAACTCTCCTTTTCCTTACCCCAACCTGAACTTATTGAACTTTTCTCCCGAGCCTGTGCCAAACATATTTCTTCCACCTTACGGGTTTAAACCTTTCGCACCTTCGACAAAGCCTTCACAATGGCCCGCAAACTTGAATTACGTGCCATTGAGGAGAATAAAGTCAAGTTGCAGAGCAAGAATCCCAACTTTAAGATCAATGACTCTTCTTCTTCTAAACCTTCATCATCCAATCCTAAGTCTAAAGCTTTAGCTAACGCTGTAGTCATTAGACCTTTGTCCTCTTCAACTAATCAACCTGAGCCATCCACATCTCAGAGCGCCACCCATCAATTCTAGTAGAGATACGTACAATGATAGTATACTCCTCTCAGAGAATCATACGCATATGTGCTGGAAAAACTTGTTAGATAGGGAGTTCTCAACCTCCCCCAGATCTAACCACCTCAAAAATTTGATCTCTCACGCGCCATTCCTGCGTGGTATAGGGAAAATGACTTTTGCAATTACCACCGTGTCAAAGGTCATGACACGGGTAACTATAAGACCTTTAAAAACATAATCCAAGACATGCTTGAAAAGGGTGACCTTGTCCTAGACAATCCCAATGCACCTCCTAATCAGGGCATCGACATCTTCAAGCAACCATTCCCCAATCATCCACTGACCCAGAACAATGTCCAGACCTTGATTGACAACACTCATGAACACATCATTCAAACATTCAATACGGTCTCGCCCTTTATCCCTGACCAACCTCAAGAGGTTAGTCCATCTATTAGTCCATCACATGTGGATGAACCTCTTTCCCCGGTTAGTTCTTTGTCAACCTCTCTCATCTTGGAAGATGCCTCAACCTTACCGGCACCACCGGTCTCACCATCCTCCTTCCTACTACCTATGGAGGACCTGACCTTACCTACTCCTTGACTGCAATTGGAGGGCACCATAATCCCTACCCTTTACCCACTTGAGGATCCAAATTCTCTAGTTCCTTCTCCACCAAGAGAAGAACCTGACTCTCCATCTTCTTCGACCAACGACAATCCAGTTATAACTCCCACACACCTTGGGTCTGAGACTACTGCCACACCTAACACATCTTCTTAAGGGACCCAAACCTCATCCAACAACTTCTTAACCATTCTCTCGATTAGTAGAGAAATTAGAACTTCTCCCTTCAAGGAAAGTGGAGCACCAGGGATTGTGGGAGCGTCTTAAAGCTCTTCAACATCCTTGTGCCCTCTCATCTCATGCTGCCAATCCTCCCAAGGTAGAATCTCCCAAGACTCTCAACAAAGACCAGACTCCCACTTCTAAGACCTCATCTACCCCATCTAAACCAATCAAGTCACTCGGCATTCACCCTGTCTCTACCCTTACTCACCCGCAAGTGAAGGTGGACTTAAACCAGAGCTCGACCAATAGTAGTCTCCCAACCAAGTCAAAGAAGACTGCCAAACCACAGAAGTGAACCCCTCCTCCACCATCAACATTACCCTCCATTTTGGGTCCTCACCCTTCTACCCTAATCGGTGTGCTCCCTACTCTGACCCTTAACCAACACAAATTACCTCCATTACTTCCTTTGCCAACCACAAGTCTACCCCCTCTCAAAAATTTGGCACCTCTCACAAAAAAAGTGCCATCTTCACATGTGGCCGCACCACCAACCCAAAAGGTGGTACGAAAGCCTTCTTTAACACCTCCCAAGCAAAAGTCACCAGCACTTCATACATCAACAAGCACGGACCCCTTAGTAGGTTCATATGCTTTGATATTATGCCAACTTTTGTAGACTTCTAGCATAACCCTTCCATCTATCAAGCCATTCCAACCCCTCAGGTCAAAACCTACCTGGTTCGATGATATGAAGATTTGCTTATACCATCATACGCCAGGACACGATACCGAGACTTACTGTGCCCTCAAGGCAGTCATTCACCGCTATATGAAGAAAGACAGTCTTCTCCTTGAGGACACTCTTGACTAAACACCAACACCTTCCCATCCAACCTCTTCAATCACATCAACATCTCACCAGCAAGCCATAACCCCTTCTTCACCTCCTATCTTTGAAATCAATGCTATCCACATAACCACTAGGTCACAAAAGGACAAGGCAAAAGAAAAAGCTACTATTCCTTGGACCTATCCTTTTGTCCAGTCATTGCAACCACCAAAACCCAAGATTTCCATCTTAGGTGCATCCCAACCCCCTTCTTCAGAGGTAATCAAAGACTCTATGATAAAACAACTTCACCAAACACCCGTGAAGATGACCTTATATGGCCTTATCCAAAGCTCCACCCAGCATCATCAAGCTCTAATCAAAGCCTTACAAGCAGCGGAGGTCTAACCTGAAGACCCTCAACCACTAGCTGCCCTAGTCCATTCTTTATCCCATGTTGCCTTTATCACTTTTAGTGATTCTAAAATTCCTACCTCTACCTTGGAATATCAAGACCCTGCTCTTTTCATCACAGACTACATTGATCAAACCCGCATTAAGTGAGTTATGATTGATGGGGGCACTATCATTAATATCATTTCTACCCATGCCTTTGATCAATTGGCTCTTCCCAAGAATTATGTATCAAAAACTGACGTAATCCTTAGATCCTTTAATGACACCACCGCTAACACTATTGGCACTGTTGTCCTCCATATTCACATTGGTCCACTCACAATCCTAGAGCTCTTCTACATCATTGAGGGAGAATTCCAATATAACATGCTATTAGGATGACCCTGGATCCATGCCATGGCTTGCGTCCCTTCAACACTTCACCGTAGTGTCAAATTTGAACACGACAAACAAGTCCATGTCATTCCTGCCAACCCATCCCCTTTTAAGACTTGTAACACAACCTATCGACCAAATGACATTCTTATTCCTCTCAAGGCACCAACCCAAACATCATCTCCATCCACAAAAGTGTCAACTAGTATGCAAATAGCGGTTGCCATCACATCACCTTCTCAAGTAACAACCAAGGACCCCATGGATGATATCTTCCAAAGACTTTCACTTGGGGAATATCACTTACTCTAGACATGTTCCAGACTCCTCAAGAGTATGGACAGCTTCATCAAAATCCAAGCTATGATCGTCGGATCAGAATGGTCATTCCTTATGGTCCTCCTAGCCTTCGAACCAATCTCATCTATGGGGGGCTAGATCAAGCTCCTACTGACGGGAATCCTTCCTCCTCACCTCAACTATTCACATCCAATTTCTCCTTTCTTACCAACCCCACCTTTGCACATACCTACCTTTATAGGTGTGCATGGAAGGGTTTTGGCTTTGGGCGCTACGAACAAGGCTCCCATCGGCCTATCGAACCACCCAATGATGATAATGCCAAGAAATGATATGGATTGGGTTTTCAAGAACCCACTGAGGCTTCCGCAAATCTTTGCCCTGAACCCACCATCGACCAATCCAGACTCCCCTATTCTTCCATCCTCACCTACAGAGTAGGTGGTTTCCATCCCTCCTAGTTTTTTTTTTGCATAAACACCATCCACTTGTAACCCCTAACCTATCAACTCAACGAGGTTCCTAGTTCTCTCCCTCTCATTTATCCCAGCATGATACACGATGAATCGGCAACCATCAACACTATTCACTACATAGACAACGACGCCATCCTTACCTATATGGGTACTGATGATTCTTTCATTCAGCGCTCCCTCGCTTTTGAAACACAGGTTATGTTAAATGAATCAACCATTGACATTAACCTTCCATCTTCTGGTGTTCCTCATGTCTTAAAGATTGGTCAATCTTTAGACACCCAGGAGTAGACAGACTATACCACATTTCTCTCAGACAAATGCAAAGCCTTTGCCTGGACCTACGCTGACATGCCTGGCATCGACCCTAACATTGCCACTCATAACATTGTCACAAACCTAGAGGCTAAGCCTGTTAGGCAAAAGCTTCACAAAATGCATCCTCGTGTTGTGCTCCTTGTCAAAGAGGAGCTTCAGCACCTTCTTTCTGTCTCTTTCATCCAACCCATTAATTATCTGTAGTGGGTATCTAACATCATTCCTATCACCAAGGTGACTGGGGGGATCCGGATCTGCATGGACTATCGTGACCTTAACCTAGCTTGTCCCAAGGATGACTTTCCTCTTCCAAACATTGACCAACTTGTTGATCTTATGGCTGGTCATGAGATGTTATCACTCATGGACAGATTTTCAATATATAACCAAATCCTAATTGCACCAAAAGATCAGCACAAAACCACCTTCATTACACCATGGGGAACTTTCTGCTATCAGGTCATGCCTTTTGGTCTGAAAAATGTAGGCGCCACATATCAGTGTGCCATGACTTACATTTTTCATGATCCCCTCCATAAAATCATGGAGGATTATGTAGATGACCTGCTTGGCAAGTCTAAGCTTCATCGTGACCATTTGACTATCCTCAAGATCATCTTCTCTCACCTTCTTCAGTACAATGTCCGTCTTAACCCCAAGAAATGCGTCTTTGGGGTCCTCTCAAGAAAACTCCTGGGGTTCATTGTCTCTCTTCATGGCATCAAGATAGATCCCACCAAAATCTGTGCTATCCTCGAGATGCCACCTCTGACCAATCTCAAGCAACTTCGCAGTCTATAAGGGAAGCTCCAATCCATCCGCCGCTTCATTTCGTAGCTTTTTGACCACTGCCAACCCTTTCATCATCTTCTCAAGAAGGACATCTCCTTTAAATGGGATAAAGATTGCCAAGAGGCTTTTAAAGCCCTCAAATGCTATTTGGTCTCTCCACCAGTCCTTATTCCACCAAAAGATGACCAGCCCTTCTACCTCTACATCTCAGCAACCAATCATTCATTAGGTGCCATGATCGCGCATCGAGACGAGCAACACCGTGAGCAAGCGGTCTATTACATAAGCCAAACACTTGTTGACTATGAAACTCAGTATACTCATACCAAGAAACTCTATTTGGCATTAGTCTTTGCCACTACCAAGCTCCATCACTATCTTCTTAATCACAAAACCTTTGTCATCACTCACACTGACCCTCTTAAATACATGCATTCTAAGCCATATCAAAACCAACGTATGACTCGTTGGTTCATGCTTCTTGCTGAGTTTGACTTAGAATTTGTCCAGCAAAAATCTATAAAGGGGCAAACAATCACTGACCAACTAGCGGATGCCCCTCTTCCCGACAATCAACCTTCTCAGTGCAATTTTCTCGATGAATCTATCGCCACTCTCTCGACTGATGATACATTCTACCAAATGATGATGTTCTTCGATGGATCCAAATGTCAACTCGGTGGGGGTGCGGGGGTCATCCTCATCCCACATGAACATGAGCCCATGCCCTTGTCTTTCAAACTCGACTTTGAATGTACCAATAATATGGCCAAATACGAAGCCTTAATTTTGGGACTTTAAACTATCCTTTCTTTAAATATCAAGACCATCAACATCTTCAGTGACTCACAACTTGTCGTTAATCAAATCAATGGTTCATATCTTTGTAAAAATGAAATTTTATAAAGATAAAAGCACCGTGTTGACACCCTTCTAGCATCTTTCAACCATCACTTATTACAGACTATCCCTCAATCTACGAATAAGTTTGCTGACACCATGGCTTCCCTCACCTCGCATATTCCTTCTTCTTCATCATCCTCATCAAAAATTTATGTCATGGTACATCGTGTGCCATTACCTTCATACATTTCCACTGACATCAATCTCATCCACACCATAGACTCTAGTTCACAAGATGTATGGTATAAACAACTTGAGGACTACTTCGCTCATTTTAACATTCCTCCCAACCTCTCTAATAATGCATGATGGGCTTTCACCAAGCGTACCACTCACTATACTATGCTAGGGGGCCTTATCTATAAAAGAGGTTTTGACAGCCTTCTTCTTCACTGTTTAAACTCCACTGAAGCCTTTCATGCTGTTAAACAAGCCCATGATAGGATTTGTGGCAGACACTTTAGTGGTAACTCAGTTGCTAAGTGCATCCTTCGCCTGGGTTATTATTGGCCCAATCATATATATATATATATATATATATATATATATATATATATATATATATATATATATATATATATATATATATATATATATATATATATCAATGTTTTACAATGGCATAATCTGTGCCTCTGTCTCTCTCTCAAAAAATCAAATACATCTCGCATCATCGGCTTGCAGGTTGGTATATACATAATATCAAAATCTGCCCTCAAGGCTGTGGCTATGGTGGTGGTGGCGGTGGCTAGGAAGATGTTGTATCCTCTCCCCCTCTGATTTGCATCATCTGTGAGACCCAGAAGCCATCACTCGTGACATAGATCGTTGTTGGCTCAGCTCTGCTCTCATCTCAGAGTATCACTATATTTGAGGGAACCCCCTGATGGCCCTCTCATAATAAGTGATCTCATCCAGTGCATCATTATATCTAACTATAGATATAGTCTGCAGTGGACCCATTAGACCTGCTATCGTGCCCTGCACTGAACCCTACAACTATGAAAACCCTAGCTACACTGATGCTGACTGCATAGGCTACTAAATTGGTTACTGAGGTGGATGCTGCATTGGGCCCTATCCTCTCAAACCCTGTCTTGCCAATGCCTGTGCCTGGGCTATGGCCAACTGCCCCTACAAAATGGTAACCTATCCTCTTGCTGCATCCCTCTCCTAGATGGCAACATCTCTCTCTTGTCGGGCCACATCCCGCTCTCTAATCACTTTCTATAGATCCAATTGTGGTCCTCCCTGTATCCTTGTATACTAACCTGCCCACCATGTCGAGTAAGCCTTTATACATCCTAGGTTTACTATCTTGAGGCCTGTTGGTAACTCCTCAAAATCAGGGCCCTCTGTCTCCTCTGGCAATGGGAGTGGCATCTCAATGTCATCTTGTTTATATAGTGGAAAGGTGAGCATCACATCCTGAAGTAGCCCATACTAGCACCGCACCCTCTCCACTGGCACCCTCTCGAGCTTGCCAACTCGTCTGCCCCTGACCCACCTAATACTCTGCACTCTAACCAGCTACTCTATCTAATCTCTAAATGCTGGATACACTAGGTATGGTCTCCAAATAATGTCTGCCAAGATCAAGGCCTCTAGCACCCCTCTGTAATGGTCAATATCTCTGACCACTCTGTCCACCCGCATCTGTGCCATCACCTCACACCACCACCTATATCCAACTCTAAAATTGGCCTAAATCACCACTAGGAGGCCGAGAGGTCGTGTGACCATGATGTGCTCATAAGCCTCGCAATGCCCAAGCTATACCATCACTGCCAACTAATGCCCCACAGCTCTCTATACACTTGGGCCAAAAAGATAGGTGCCCAAGCAAACACTGTCTACCACTCTATCATATCTATCAAAACTCTAGTCATAGTGACTGAGAACCTGCCTCCCTCTGCATCTAGCAATGCATAGACCGTGATGCCTATCATCATCAAGATAGCTAGCCAATGTGCATCCTTATCCACCACGTACAGAGGCTCATAGGCAAAACTGCCTGAGTGATAACTCACCTTAGCTGCATGCTCACCAAATAGCATAACCATATGAATATCATGCACCTCTCTCAAGCACGCATATAAGTCTGCTCCGTGTATTGGCAGCCACAAAATTTGGTATGCATCCTCCACTGTGACCGTCATCTCTCTAGTGGATAGGTAGAAAGTGTTGGTGGAATGATCCCACCACTCGATTAGTGCCACCATCAAGCTCACATCTCGTGCCACTCTACAGTAGTGTCACAGCTTACCTAGTCCCACTGCACTCATCTGCGCCCACTCCTTTCCTGTGATGTCCCAATACATCTGCATCAGCAATGTCGGTAGTCAATCTCACAACATCAGAGTCCGCCTCACCTGCATCCACCCAAGTCAATCTCATGTTAAAAATTTCCCTCCTCTTTCTATTTTGACCAACCTATTTGACCATCTACGCCTGACCTGACCCCCAAGAAGCCCTTGGCATAGCTTTGACCCCTTGACTTGACCATTTTTCATCCCTCTTGATCAGGCCACCACCAACATCGATAAGCATGTTAGTGATGACACTCACCTAATTGACACCGGTCGCTTCACTAACGTCGACAGGTTAGTGACCGACACCGGTCGCTTGTCGGCTGACGTCGGTGAACACGCTGATGTCAGCGACTGGTTCGGCCCTAGAGCCAAACGGGTCAAGCCCTAAATTTAGGGCTTCCCCATTTCTACCCCCCAAAACCCTCTCAATGCCTCCTAACCTATCCTAGATCCCTTCCCCACCCTCTTAGCTACCTTCCCCCTCAATTTTTGCCTAAATCAACCAAAATTTCAAAAATCAAATCACAACAAAAATCAACCAAATAGGGCTTAGAGACCCTCCTACCTTGTCTCAGCATCACCGGCATGGTGGCACGATGGGTGCTGCTGCTGGTGGACCTCTTGCAAGTCCTCTACTACCCTCTGCCATCACTTCTATGTCACTATGCCCTTAAGCTCCTCCTAGCCTGCAAATGTCTCTATAGCCTCCAATCTCTATCCACGTGCCTCTCTCTCTCCACCAATGTTTCTCTGACACCTCACACTACTCCTCGGTCAACTTAGTGTCACTTTCACTCAAATACCTATAGAGCTCTTTTTTTCTCTCTCAGTCAAATAGCACAAATGACTTTTAGTGGATCTCTAATCTAGTTTTGTTAGATTTGGTAGGCCACCGACATCGGCATCAGCGTGCCATAGTCCGCCGACATAGACCGATATCCTACTGACGTCAGTCCCTTTATGTCTCTGATGTTAGTTTTATCACTGATGTTGGCAACCTTAAAACCTCCTTGTTTCATCATGTTGCCCCAAAATCATGCCCCTAATCAGTCAGCTCTCTAGTACAAGTCATCTTGGCCCCCTGGGGCACACTTGAGATCACTTTTGCCTTTGCCCGCATCGACAACCAGACCTTAGAGATCATGACCATCTCCTCTGACAATGACTACTTCCAAAAGTGATTTTGCCTTGGTTGTTTTTTGCATGTATGATACCTCATGATTGGTTAGCAAAATTGTGCGCATATTTTTGACCTTCACAAGTATAAGATCGCAAGCCAGTTGATCCCCACTACTTGTGACATTTTTGTGTTTCTAGGAGCACTTCCTGAACCTAGGATACCTAGAACATGATGACCATTGGAGCTTCAGCTTAGATTGAATAACCTAATCAGTAGACGACTAAATGCTGGGGCCTGATTATTTCAATTTTGGCACTCTTTGACCCTTGACTTGTGACAATTTGACTTGACCATCCTCATGAAGTGGTGTACATGCAATCACAACTTTTGTAGCATCCTCACTCTATCTTCACCCTTTTCATCCACTCTCTGTCAAATCAGCACTCGATTCCAGGTTCCCTTCTCTCAACTCCTACTTTGAGGGGGAATACCTCATCCATAATCGAGGCAACCAATCCTCCTATTTTTGTCTTGCAGTTCACTTAAACAACCAACAAGATGAAATCAACCTTATCCCACACCTGGGGCAACCAACACCTATTTTTGTCTTGCAGTTCATCTATAACAATCAACAAGACAAAAAGGGGCAAATGTAGACACCAAAATCATGTCTAACCCTTGGTCATCCTCCCTCTTGGTCCATTCCTAACCCATTCCTAAGACATGCACTTACTAATTTAAAAATAATAATTTATTATTAATATCCTCCCCTTTGACACATCACCTATAACACCTCGCCTGACACCTCACCTTGGACTATTTCCCACCCTATGACTCACCCAAGACCTATTCTTACTTCTTTCTAACCACCTAACCAATTCTCGTGCATATTTAGCCCAACCTTTGACAATTCTCCAATGGATAGTGCACTTGGCGGATGAAAAACGGGCTTGGTGGCTCTTTTACCCATTCTCCACCCGCCGACGTCAATCAAATGTCGGTCGACGCCAGTGGGATCACCAACATCAGTTTTACTTAAACCAAAATTCAAACCTTTGATGGGGCTAATCACAAATCATTAATCTCTAGAGCTAATCATGAATCTCGAGACCTCTTCCGGTGAAACAAAGTTCTCATGCTTTTGCCTTCTAGTGTTCTAGCTTCTTGGTTTTCTTGCAGGGATCGGCATTCTTGACAGCATTTTATAGGCACTGAGGTCTTGCATCAGACATTCTACATAGGGATTGCACGATATCTCCATCACCAACGACAATGGAAACACAGCTTCTGCACCTTTGCCAACTCGTGTCACAGCTAAGGATTTGTACTATTTTTATTTCAGTGTCATTTCAAATATATTAGCATTCTATCTACCATCTATTCCAAGCATCCTTGACCCAACCTTCCCTGTTCTTCCTAGAGAGGCTGAAAAGCCTTCTCTCACCCCTTATTCCCTTTTCTTTGCCTTTAACAGCCCTTTAGTCTCTCTTTAGACAACACCCTCTGTCTAATCAACTCAGCACAAGCTATCAGAGACCTACAGACCATCTTACGACCAATCTAATCAACCTAACTAAATTGCTTTATGGAAAGGCTGAAAGGCCTTTTTCCTGCCCCTTACCCCTTTTCCTGTCAACATACCCTCTGCCTTAGTTCTTATTAAAGTTTTTATCTACTATTTTACCATCCCAAACAAACTCCCTGACTCACATACAAGACCACAGTCCATCTTGCAGACCAAAAACTAGACCTATAACCCATCCCTGGCCATTACCCCGACCGACCTCGTCCATTTTCACTACCGACGTCGGTAGTTTAACCGACGTCGGTGACTTCCTGACCGATGCCGGCAATATCACCAACGTCGATGACTATGCTAAGCAGATTGCAGCTTATCAGGTATGCATTTGTTTTTAGTTCTTTCTTTTCAGTCTTTTATTATTTCTCTTTTTTGTCTCTGTCATATTCTGTTTTAACAGTGGATTGTCATCCTCCAAGAAGCCTTAGCACTTTTGGGACCAAACTTTTGCTTGGCAATCCACCCTCTTATCAGCTAATATTTTTCATGTTTTAGTGTCTGTCTCTTTCAGGTGTCATCCTCCACAACCAAAGAGGAGTTCTCACAACATCTGGATAACAGTGCACACAACTACATCCAGGTACATACAAGCCTTGACCATTTCCTTAAGTTTCTCATTTTCTCTCTTTGAATTTGAAAATGAAAATAGCGTAGAAACAATCTTATACATGATGATTATATCTTTGATGGGAAATAATTATGTATTCTAGTTGGGTCTATGAGATACAATATTATAAGATAATAACATGAAGGTGGTTTGGGTGGAATTTTTGGTAAGAATAAGAAAATATATTTGGTAGAAGATAAGTATTTTTTTGACAAATATGAAGATATATATGGTAAGGTATGTTTCAATAATTAGGATATGCCAAGTGGTTAAAGGTCATGCATAAAATATATGGTTAAACATGTCATTATTATTACTAAGAGGATAATGGATATATTTAAGTATGAATTTTGTATTATGGTTACCAAATATTAATAGAGATAATGTTTCAATTTTTATTATTACAGATAGGTTTGATAAGATGGTTCACTTTATTTCATGTAATAAAACCAATAATGTAACTAGAGTATAAAATATATATATTTTAATAGTTTTTTATATTGCATGGTGTTCAAAAACCATTAATCTAGATAGGGATACTTTAATAACTTAAATATGATCTAGAATACTTGATCATGCCTATTTTTCAAAAAATTGTCCTTAATTAACTTGCACATATAATTGACAACTATTTCTCCATTTTGACATGTCTTAAACCTAAAAAATGACCCATTATATGTCCTAATGGTCATCTATAACACACATAAATTTAATGATCACTAAAAAACCTTTGTGCATATGTATACTTTAGTCTCTACCTATATCCAAACATGTTTCCTTAGGGGTCAAAATCAAATGATAGAGATAAAAATGACTATTTATATTTTTCTTATCCAATGATTATTTCTAGTTCTCACTAATTATCATATATTCAAATGAAGTCTGGTCAAACTACCTATTTTTAAGATTCCTATAATGTAATCATATCTATGATATTTATATAAATACACATTCAAATCACTTATTACACAACTAGAAGTTTTCTATTGACAAGGGCTTATTAACACAAGTGCACATTGATAAAAATATCCCTATTCTTCCCAAATCAAGTTATAAAAAATTTAATCTATCCTTACCTAAGACTCAATCTAGTCTTAAAGATCCCTAATCCCACATGATCAGGTATTCAATGTCATTTTAGTTTCATTGATATAGACAAATGAGCAAAATGTCATAAAGCACTTAAGTGGGAGAACTACATGGAGGGTTGATCCCTCTTCAAAGTATTGGTATGTAGACACCACATAGCATATTTAGGTGTTGAGGTATAGCAAAAATATAACCACTAACCCATTTTAATCCTTCATATCATTTTTATTCTTATTTCACAAAGGAAGGGTTTTTAACTTCAAGAAGGCACACATCAGGAATTCATATAATTTTAAATATGGAATTAGTACAAAATACCTAATTTTTAATATCACACTTGACTATTCCAAAATTTATAATTTGCTATAAAAATATAGGATCAACCAACAACGAAAATAGTGATAATCACTCATTTCATGTACTAGGAGTTATTGTCCTTAAGGCCATTCAGTCTCATCTTTTGAAAGGTTTCTAAGTTTTTTAAATTATGTCTATTCCTACATTGAATTTATTGTTCAATTAATTGATGACTCACAAGGATACATTCATCTCTATTTTGGATAGTTTATTATTTTTTAGTTTCTATTTTGATTTATCTATTTCAGTAATTTACCTTCAATTTTCTATTTAAAATTATATTTACAACACCTTGTATTATTAGACTTCATTTATGTGAATTATATTTAATTTCAATATTAATTAAAATTCATCACAAACATTCTGTGAGCATTTTTATTACTAGAACACTATCTAACCCTATGTATTCCTTAGTTTTTTAATTTATTTATCCTAGGGTTTTAAATTTTCTATCCTAGGGATTCAAAAAATTTCCTTTTACATTTTTATTTTTATTATTAATTTTTTTTAAACATGGTTATAATGGATGATTACATTTTTTTCAATAATATATAGTATTTATGTCATGCTATATTCCCTTATTCAACAAAATAATCCATAATCATGAAATAAAATGAATTAAATAAAGATATAAAACAAAAACATTACTAATGATTTGTTTTATAAAGGAAAGTATAACGTGGGAGCAAGAACAAAACTGTAGATTGGGAATCCAAGAGGGAGTTAATAAATTGTTAGTGAAACAATCCAAAACAACTTGGAGAATAACTAATCAATCCCAATACCTTGTGTGAGCAAGGATAATAAAGCATGAGATGCAAATTATAAGGATAAATATAATACTTTTACCTCCCTTGAATATATGCTTGAAGATTGGCCTAAAAAGGTTTTAGCTTGTAGGAGTCTTCATTGATTCTTGAGTACTTTCATGGGGAGAACCTATCCTTGTATAATTATTTTTTAGGCCTTGGATTGGAATGAGAGAATAAATTTGATGAAACTTCTTGGACTCAATCTTGCAGAGTAAGTTTACATTAGGAATCTTGATGAAATGAGAGGCGAGAGAGTTCTATTTATAAATTCCCTAAACTGATATGGACCATTCATCTCATCCTAATATGAAGGGTTTAGGATAAATCCTCAAATCCATGATTAAACTTTTAGAGTGTGTAAGATATGCCATTTAAGGCCTTTTGGAGTATGGAATCTAATTGGAAGAAAGTGCAGTCATCTATCCTCTTGAATGTGTAAGACCGGTGTAAAAGGTGTGTGTGTGTGTGTGTGTGTGTGTGTGTGTGTGTGTGTGTGTGTGTGTGTGTGTGTGTGTGTGTGTGTGTGTGTGTGTGTGTGTGTGTGTGTGTGTGTAAGTGGAAACATCATAAGCTACCTTTCCCACACTCCATTCCATTATATTTAATTACCCTTATGACATCACCTATGTGAGGCCACAATTCAATTTTTATTTATGGAAAATAGGATAATTCCCAAAAAGTCATGGAATTTCCTATTAGAGGAAGATTAGGCTAATTAATCAAAGATTAATTATAAATTAGAAGAAAGGTAAAGTTTGAAATGTTTCTTTGTCAATAAAGTTATTCATGTAATTATCCCACAAAGACACATGTAAATGGCTTATTAGAATAAGGATGAATGAGATATGATAAATGACGTGAAATGATACATTGCCCCCAAGTAGGGATGTATCACTATGATTTTGGGTTAGATTGGTAGTTGTGAGGGTAAATTAGGTATAGTTGGAGACTTCTAGTTAAATATGGATGTGATGGTGGAAAGTCATTTAGAATGTAATTTACACATAAAAATGGGATAAAATGAAGTGTCTAGATTTTGCCTCTATATAAGAAGGCATTTGTGAGACACTATTGCACAATAACATCTTTTTAAAGATCAAACAAGTTGTGAAGAAGAAATTTGATAACATTTGAAGAATAATGTTTTTTCACTCTTATTTCTTAAATTTTATGAGTCAGTAAAACTTAGATTGATGCCCCTCCAAAGGGTGCTTTGGTTATCCTTAAATGCCCCCTTGAGGGGACAATTGGGGAAATAGTTGAATAGATGGGCCTATAAAAAGAGAGGAAGAAACCATAATGCAGTAATTTTATCACATTTTTTTACCCTAGTAGGGAAGATTTTATCATGGAGAAAAGGATATGCCCTATTAGGTTTAGTTTTGATCATTGATTGGGTTTAATGGTTTGCCCTAGTATGGCAGGTTTTCATTCTAATAAATTATGACAAGGTATTGTGATTAATTCATTAGGGAATAGTAGACAAAGAGAGATATCATTTTAGCATCACCAATTAGAATTCCAAAAAATTTATTTCTGATATAGTAAAAAATGGTATGCATCATGATATAAAACACCATGATGACCAGGCCATGATGCTCATAAAAAACCAACCCTCAATTCCAATAGTTAGTTAAAATTAATGAACCAATGATAGCAACCTTGATGAAAATGAAAATAAAGGTCAATGGATGGACTTGATTACAATAATTTGATAGGAATAACCATGATTATGAACCTATTAACATAGTGGACTAAATCTAGGTGACAATAAAAAAGGGAAATAAACAAAAAATACAAAGAAACAAGCAAAAAGATACTAAAATAAAATCAATAGAAATCATCTAGTTTATCAAAAAAATACACCAATAAAAATCAAAGATAATCATGATCAACCATTAAACAAAAATCATAATAATTTATGTTAATTAGTTATGAGTGTGGGAATGTAAGTTATTACTCTTGGGTATTCTGGGCAAGTGATAAGACATGATAGTAACTTGAATAAAAGGGGAAATAAAAGAAGATGGAATGGGTGGCTAAGATAAATATAAATGCCCCATTGTAACTAGATGTTACTTACATATTCCAAAATAATTTAGGCCAAATGTATTTCTCCCACGGATATGGGATAAAATAAAAATGATGAAAAGTAAGAGATTTGATTACAGAAGAAATAAGAAGGGACAACTCACAGAATAGTGAGAGCATTTGGGAAATAAATCATTAACAAGGAATAATCAATAATATTGATATTATATTTGTTAATGATACTCATTGATCTGAGTTGATATGCCCCATGTATCTAAGCACTTCCTACATAGTTTATGCAAACATCAGATTGATGTAATTCTCCCAGACATGGGAGGGAACAATATCAAGAAAAGGATAAAGGAAAATGGGATGGTCATGAATCGATAAGAGGTTCTTAATTTAGAGTTATCAATGATGTCATGGTGATTTCATGGAAGTATTAAAGTGAGTGGATGTAGTGCCTTGATAGCCTAAGTGACAATGACAAAGAGTACAATGTGTTTATCCTAGTATGCTTGAAGGAGACTTGGTTGATATTCTATTTTGGCATGGTTAGAGATGATTAGGGATGAATATAAAGTATTGAGAATGTGAAAGAGGTCACATAGTAATTTTTATATGATTTTGTTGCTTATGTGAATGAGTGTATTTTATCTAGTTTATCATTGTTTTTATCTAGACATTTTGGATATAGTGGTAGAAAATCTAATTAGGTAATTTACTGACATCATAATTGTCATGTGTGGATGAGTCAAGGGGAGTTGGTCATATGGTTATGATTAAATTATTCCCTATTTTCTATGTGATAAATTTAAGTTCATGCAATGAATTACAACAAAATATATGTGTATGCAGATTTGGGCTCTCAAGCATTTTGATAGTGTTTTCTATGTTCAAATAGAGTTAAGTATGCAGTTTGGTGATGTCATATCTTACACATGTGAAAGTTTCAAGAGAAAATTGATATATGGATGAATTTAAATATGAGATAATATATTATGTGATAAATCTTAGTTCATGTAACTAAGTGTGACAAAATATATGTGAGTGCAAAATTAGGCTCCCATGTAGTTTGACAATGTTTTCCCATACTTAGCCAAGTTAGCTTGTGGTAAGAAAATCTGAGTAGGCATTTTGATGCAGTCATATTTTGAACATGTGGAAGTTTTAGTATAATTTTATTGGTTTTGTTAAATTTTGGCCCCTATTTTATATGTAATAAAATTTTAGGTCATGCGATGAAGCGCATCAAAAAATACGCAAGTGCAAAGTTGACCTTTCAAGTAGTTCTAGGCATAATTAGCTCTATGGTAAAAAAATATGAGTGAGAAGATTAATGAAATTATTTATTGAACATGAAAATGTTATAATATATTATTGATATATGTTTGTATTATCCTATATGAGTAGATCATAAGGTTTAGATTTTAGATCATGCGTCTAAGAGTAGTAAAAGTTATTAAGGTCCAAAGTTGGCCTTCCATGCAGATTGCAATGGTTCCCATACTTAATCAAGTTTTAAAAAGGTAAAGTTTGAGAAAATATCAAGGATATAAATGGAATTCATTTAATAAAATTTTTTATGAAGTAGAAATATTGTAATAATTTTTAAAATTTTAACGTTGAGCAAAGGTAAAGGATAAGGATCTAACGGTTCATGTTTAATCATGCGATTGAGATCAATGATGTGAGTGGAGTCAAAGTGGTCAAATTCTTCAAAGTTTAATGTCATTAAATACTATAGTTAAAATAAAATTTATATTTCATTATTGATTTAAGCATTGAGGACATGAGATGATAGTAGAGTGTTTAAAGTTTAACTGTGACCATTGGGATTTGAATATTTGAATTTTGCAAAGGGAAAAACTAGTGCTCTATATTTTATGCATAAATTTTGATGGAAGATGAATTTTATATTACTATAAAAATAAAATTTATATAGGACTCAAATTTACATATGTTTATCCTAGTTATATGGTTTTAATTTTTGTAAAGTCAAATATATTGATCTCTAAAGTTGATTGTCTGTTCAAATGTGTTCTATAAGTGACTTGAGAAAGATGTTTGAGCTTGTGTTGATGGTGTTTTGATGTCTCATGATGAATTAGCTATTTAGGAGTGTTTTGGACTCCATTAGGATGATCTATGTGGTTTTTTTATATTTTATCAATTCATATTCAATATGAAAAATTACTAATGAGTTTATTATGTGTTCATTCATGGTCTCTTGTGTACAAGGATACTATGTGAATAGATTGAGCATACACAGATGTGAGAAAAGATGAATATAATAATTTAAAGATGTTTAAGGGGACATAAGTAGTGTATCCATGTATTTCAAAGTGGCCCTATGTTTTTTTCTCATTGAAGTGCTAAATGGGTGAATAGGTTTCTGTGAGACCTATAAGAGCTATAAGGGCTTAATTAAAAGGTATAGCTGCTTAAGGGTGACCCATAGATAATATGGCCAGCATATGTTTTTTTTTTGAGTTGCATCTTAATTTTAGAGAATCCTTAAAGGTTAATTCATGTCTATTAGCTGACCAAGATGGTGATGATCATGAATGGTTTATAAATAGTGAAACCAAATGTGATGGTTTCTAGATTTGTAAGAGGGGTGTGAATGTGAGTAGTTGTGGAGTGAAGGAGAGGTAGAGTGACTAGTAGAGGAGTTGATGAGAAACACAAATTGAGGATTATTTGTATGACCTAAGGTTCATGTTTCTTATGTTATAATAGTGCTCTTATAGGTTGAGGATGAGCGAAGAGGTTTAGGGTGATCCAAAAGGATATTTTGGATGCTTTGACTATGAACAAATGATAGATGATGTTTGTGTGAGATTTATGTATAATTTGAGAGGTATATTAGATCTTGGATTGGTTTATTACCATTTTTTCATGTTTTTTATGTGGTGATAGAGTTGTTGCTAAGGAGTGAATAGTGATCCAAAAGGTGTCTTTAGATGCATTGAGTGTGTAAAGTTGAAGAGAGATGATATAATTTGCATATCAGTCAGATTGGTATGTAATCAATGCTCTAGGATATGTTTTATTCATATGTGTTTTTTTGTTAGCTCAACATATTAGGGGTTTCAACCTCATTACAAGGTAAAACTTGTTAAAGGTCTAGTTTTTGTGGTAGCTCAACTAGATAGGTGTAATAACTTCTTGTAGGATTACAATCTCACTAAAATAAGGGATGGTAATTCTTTCATCAATTATAACTAGTCTAAATTGGTTCTTCTTATTATATGATAAAATTCCAATTATAGGTTCTATTGGCTTTTCTCCCTCAAGAGGGTTTCTCACATATGTCATGTGTTATGTGCTTGATCTTGCATTATCTCTCTTATTCATTGATATGAATGATGTGTATGCTTCATGAATTCTTATGATAATTGATTAAGAGTTTTAAAAGGTTTTAAAGTTATTTTGGATTATTTGGGCTCATTTATTTGACCCCCATTTAGTTATTATACCTCTAACAATTGGTATCAAAATAGGTCCTTTGGTAAAGGCTTGATAGCTTAAAGGTGAACTAAGGTACAATATGGGTAGTCATAAAATTCAAGGAGGTTTATCTACTAAAAAATCACTAATGTTCAATGGATCCATTTATGATTTTTGGAGTGAAAGGATGAGGACATACATTATGTCCCTAGGTTTTGATGTATGGCAATCTATTGTGGATGGTTATGTTGTTCATACTATTCCTCCATATAGTGTTATAGATAAGAAGTTATTTGAGAATAATTATAAGGCAATGCATGCCATTAATTAAGGTATTATAGGGACTAAATTCACCAATTTAATCCATTGTAAATGTAATAAAGAGACATGGGAAAAATTGTAGATCATCATGAATGAGATTCAAAGGTTAAGTTGGCAGAGTTACAGACTCACCAAAGACAATTTGATAGTCTTAAAATGAAGGAGGAAGATTTTGTGGCACCTTTTTTGTAGGGAGTTGATGAGATTATGAATATCATCATAGGTCTTGGAGATAACATTTAATGGGATACTATATTTCAAAATTTATTAAGTTCTCTATCTCTCAAGTTTGATCCAAAATTATCTACTATAGAAGAAAGTCATGATCTTACTTAGTTGAAGATGGATCAATTTCATGACACCCTTACTGCCTATGAGATGAGATTAAATGATGATATATCACCAAATAAATAAGAAACATTCAAGATAAAAATGAATCCAAAGAAGATCCAAGGTAATAAACCCAAAGAAGATGAGATACCTGACATTGATGGGGATGAACTAATTTCTTTGATTACTAGGAAATTAATAACAAGCTTATGAAAGGATAAGGGTAAACTACCCTTCAAATGTTTAAACTATGGAGAGATAGGACATTTTTCTCATAATTGCCCTCATCATGAGAAGAATGATGATAAACAGCATGGTGAAGGATAAGATGAATAAAATAAGACATATAAGAAGAAAGGATTTAGAAAGTAAAATAACAAGAAGTCCTTCAAGAATAAGAAGGGTCTCTACACCAAAGAATATTGTAGCTCATCAGATGAGAGTGAAGATAGTGACTCAGAGTATGATCATGAAGATGATGGTCCTATTTAATATAAATCTCTATTCATGGATGAGGAAGGAAGTTGATCATATCAAAAAGATTATACTTGG
The DNA here is from genome assembly GCA_037957365.1 of Torreya grandis. Classification (NCBI taxonomy): domain Eukaryota; kingdom Viridiplantae; phylum Streptophyta; class Pinopsida; order Cupressales; family Taxaceae; genus Torreya; species Torreya grandis. The sequence continues at coordinate 52,310 of JARHVA010007161.1, forward strand.
AGTGATTCAAATGTTGATATAGATGAGGTGGAGTGTGAGATTGAATTGATGAATTCCCTTGAAGAACTAAAGATTGAGAAGAAGATTAACAAGAAGATAAAGTCACAAATCAAGGACTATGAGGAATAATTTAGTGCATATGAATCAAAAATGAATGAAGACACTGAGGATCATGAAGATATGGTCAATCATCTCAGTTGTCCATTGAAAATCCTATTTACAAGCCTAAAAGCTAAAGAAGATGAATGTTCAAGTTATGTAATTAAAAATGAGTTATTGAAATATAAGCTAGAGAAGACATCTACTAAGTTGAAGTCATTTTTTATATTTGAAAAAATCTCAAGTGATCTAGAACATATTTTTAATGATCAAAAACATGCAAGTGATAGAGCTAGTCTTGGATACAAAGAAGAACCAAAGAATGTAACTCAAGAGAATATGAAGACTAATTTAAACAAGAACAATATTAATATTAAGAAAAATTATATCAGAAAACCAAATTCCATGAGGTATGCAAGTTTTAATGGTTACTATTACACATGTAATCAATTTGGGCATAAATATAGAGAATACAAGAGACTTATTAAAAATGAGTTTACATAGAACTATGATGGGGGTCATTAGTTAAAAGGTGTGAATAAAGTTAAGTGATTCAACTATCTAGATGTGGGACACTATGAAAACTATTCTCATCATAAAGTTAAACAAGGTGAGTCCTCTTAAAAAGGATGAGGTTATTTCATTTGTCATGACATATGACACATTGCAAGTTTCTATCCAAACAAGGTAAGACAAACTATGTTTCCATCAAGGAGTATTGTTTGCTACAACTATAAGAAGATTAGCCACATTTTTAGGTTCTACTAGAAAAGGACATTAAGTCAAAATAAGTTCAATTAGGCTCATAGAGTACAAAGAAAAAGATAAATTAACTCATGTAAATAAAATGTGGTAAGTATGAGTCATGATGAGTTTGCAGGTCCAAGTAATATATTTACTATGGTGGAGAATGCTTCAGAAGTTGAAGATTGGTAAGGGCTCTCATTGTCTACTCATATTGTGAATGAAGAGACCAAGTTCAAGAAGACCAAAGTACTAGTTGAGGCTAGTTCTGAGATGTGTATGGATCTAAGTTAAAATCCTATCATTGTTGATCATGTATCATGAAAATAACATCAATTTTTAGTTCCTAGTGATGAGGTTCCTAACTTCAAGTTGGATTATTAAGACAAAAAGGTATGCCATGAATTTATGTTATCTCCATGTATTACCAATTTAATATTAGAAGAAAAGGATAATATTGTAGTGGATGAGCATGTTGATTTTCTTGAGCCTAAAATGAATAATAATAACTATAAGTATTACATGACCAAGGAGGAAAATGAATATGAGGAGTTTTGGGCAACTCCTAGTTTCAAATTATTCTAGGACATTGTGAAGTAGGGTGCCTATGTTTATGCTTCTTAAGAGACTCTTTTCAGTGGAGAAGAAAGTGTTGCTAGGTATGAAGTTTCTGAAGGATTAATAATAGGTGTTTTTAGATTGAATAATGAGTTTTATGGAATGTCAATAATATTTTTGTGCTTAGAAAGGTCTGCATGCTTATTTATGATGTGTTTCAAGTGGTTTTGTGTATTGATGATTTTATTTGTGCTTTTTGGAGGTTTTTTCGTGCTCTCAGGTTTATCTATCTTATTACAGGTCAAAATACATGGTATAAGATATATGGTTTCCTAAAGGTTTGGAAGCTCAATTTTTGGTTCATAAGTTTTGATGGTTATCTCCAGGTGTACAAGAAGTTTTATAAGTGTGCATTGATCAAAAGGTGTTGTGTTCACCTTGTTTATTTTAAGATTCTAGGGTTTTGAGATTTGATAGAAAAGTGTTTTGCCTTATGATTTTAAGTTTAAGGCTTCTTAATTGGTTTAATGAGACAAATGGGTTATCAAACTAAGCTTCATAGAGATCTGAAGGTTTGTATATTTCAATTTATTCAAGTTTTTGTCAAAATGGAGGCCTAATTGGCAAGTTGTTTTTTGAAGGAATTATGTTTCACAAGATGAGATAGGTGATGAAAGTTGGTGTGATTAAGGGGGTATATGAGAGTGATTAAGATATGAATTTTTAGGTCTTGAATTTGTGTCTACAAAAATTTGTGGGCTCTGCAAGTTCTAGATAGGGCTATAAGGAGACTAAACATGCCTTATAAGAAGAAGAGTTTTTTTTAGTTTCTCCAAAATTTCAAGGAATGAGTGTTTCAAGGATATTTATTAGGATTGGTTTAGAGCATGATTTCTATTTGGTGAGTTGCATGAATTTCTATTGGTAGTACTTGAGGTGGTTTGATAGAGAAGGGTAGTAAACATGTATGGTGGTTCTTTATGGTGTGTGGAGATCTAAAGATGATTAGGATGTGTAATGGCTTAGAGATCTTAGGGGGAGTCCCTCTCAGATGTTTATTAGTGATTTACATTAGATTTTAGTGTTTTTTATGTTCTTTCTTCATTGGCTGTAGTGTTTGATTAAAGAGTGTTGGCATGTAGCAAAAGGATGTTGTCAAGGCAAAAAGAGGTAGGCTCAAGGTAAGGGAGAGTTTGTACTATCTTTATAAGATGGTTTTATCCTATTGGTAGTATTTTAAAGTCCTCAAGATAATTTGGTTCCCACTTTGTCATTGTGTCAAAGGGGGAGAAAGTTCTTATTATGGGATTGCTTAAAGAGAGAGAAGTAAGGTGAGTTATTTATTACTATATGGTGGTTATTGACATCAATGAAAAAGGGGGAGATTATTGGAGAATTATAAATTATGTCATGGTGATGTTATGGAGGTGTCTATTTGATTAGATGAAGTGCCTTGATAGTCTAAGTGACAATGACAAAGTGATCTGTAAACTACATTGATAAACTCAAATTGATAGTTTAAAACTATGAATTCTAAATTTCTCAAACTGATACAAATTCTCAAAATACTCAAAAAAACTTGCAAATTGCTTAGCAAAATTGTTCTCAGTTTTTGAATTGGATTAGAACCATCACCAGACTTTTCACTTCCATTCACTAATTAACCCATTTTTTTAAAAAATCAAATGTCATAAATTATCAATTTTTAAAACTTGCATATGTTCATGATTAATTAAAAATAAAAAACTAAATTTAAAACATGCAATAAATGACAAATTACCACATGAAATTGATAAATGAGTTCGGCATCTCTTGCCTATATCTCTGGGTCTGCCCAATTAGTGAGGACCATTTTTATTAAATTTGTGCAAAAAGTGGCTTAGAAATTATTCAAAAATGCTGCACAACTTCCCTCAAGTCTAATCTCTATCCAAGAACTTCACCTCACTGATATACTCAAGCTCGGTCACACAAAAATTCTTCCTCAGTCTTCAACCCCTTCTGAATGTGCTTAAGTCCCTTCAATTAAACTATTAGTCTATCTAAATAATAATTTTAAATTCTCTATTTAATTACAAAACATAATTAAAAAGGCTTTACCTTTGTGTATCAGGTCAGATATTGGATAAAATTCCATTTTCTAGCTTTCTCCAAGCTTCCATCTAGCTCTCGGCCTCTTAAAAATAAGTAGATGGTCCTACGAAGCTTACATTCAAATAGAAGTTCATGGCTTTTATATTGTTTATGAACCCATAGCTCAAGTGGTCAAGGCTTATTCCTTTTGCTTGGTAGGTCATGAGTTCAAGTCTCTTCCCATCTATTTGGGCTCTTAGCTTATCATTTGTCCCACATTGGGAAATTGGAACAATTTTCAAGTCTTTAAAAGGAATGGGAGCTAGATTGAATAATTCTAATGCCCCTTTTGGTGGGCTCAAGGTTCCATACTTAGCTTGTACATTTGTAGTGCACCAATCTTAGCATATATGCTAAGTGGCCTATCCTCTTCTCATGTTCCACAAGGTATGCATTTTGGTGACCCATTCTCGAGTTTTAACTCAACATTCAGAGTTGGAATTTATCATAGTCTCCAAAGTTATCATTATCTCAAGCTATGTGGACTTGGCACAGTAATTTTAGGTGGAGGCATGGCATATTGGTTTCTCCCATGTAATGTATGGGGCTTGGTAAGTAAAATATTACCAAGGAAAATTACACAGTGTTTAAAATCTTACAATTCAATTGTCCCACATGCATTTGGTGGGTACAAAATGATAGTTTAAAAGCAAAGGATAATACATTAAATTATGAGATGGAGGCAAAGTCACCCCTCCTTAATCAAGTGTGTCGACCCTCACTGGGGGCCCCTAACAAGCCAATATCAAGGCCCGTAGTTCTCCATAAGACCGCTGTCAAAGATCAAGGGCTGAAAAAAAACTAAACACCAACCAAATTTTTTGCATGAATGTACAATAATGTAATACCATGTGTCAATGTCTTATTGTTCCAATTGTCACATTCTAATTGCACCATGCATTGTGACACCTCCTTATTTTGCCTATCACAAAATAAATTTAGTAGCCTATATCTTGGGCATTTGGACTCCATTTTTAAATCTAAAAGAAGTGATGGAAAGATCTCAACAAGCTCTTCACTATGAATTTGGTTTCATCATGACTTGGAAACTTTTTCTAGATTGGACTCTGGATCACACCTCCCTACAAAAGAGACTTTTGGTCTCCAAAAGTCTACTATCTCTTGAAAACTAATAACTAGTATACTACATCACATCACATAAAACCCAATCATAGTAAGAGATAAAAATTGGTAAAATAAATGATTCATAACTCAACTAAAAATTCCTACACATGGCATGAGTAAAGGAATCTATAACTGTCAATAAAATGATCACAACATACCAAAACTGTCTGCCCATGCCACATCCTGTATAGTGGTGAACTATCAATAAATTGAAATAATTCCCAATGTAACTACAATTTTTTTTGTTAATGCTAATAACATATAATAAATGTTGTAGACATGTTTCAATATAATTCCCTAGTATGGGACTTATATGCTAAGCAAATGTAAGAAACACAAAGTGTATATTACCTAACATCCAAACATGCCCATAGGGTCTTACAATGCATCTATATGCCAAAAATAGATACATTCTAAAAATAACAATTAAATATGAGAAAGTATTACAAGGAAATTAACTCAACCCATAACATACATTATGTTATTATCTCTAACTGATTAAATGATTTCAAGTCCTATAGATAACTCACTCAACATAAATAGGAGATTCAAAAACATAGAGCTATTCAACATGATAATTGAAATACTTTGAATGATGAACCTATCTCGAAGTGTTCTTATAAGCTCTACTAATGCATCATCAAAGCTTTTTCTTTCCCTTAACATAATTCTTAACAATGCTTTGAAAAATAAATGCATTATAAATCCACTTAATCAATTTTTCTACCTAGTTAACTTGATTTCCTTAGTGGATTCCGTAACATCATTAGGGATTGATTTAACTTCATTGACCTTATTAATAGGTTGATAAATCATCTTAGTTTTACCATGTTTAGAATGATAATATGATTGAAGTTTAAAACAATGATCAATCTGATGTCAACTCATATGGCAATGAGTGCATAAAACCTTCTTAGGTGAGGTCTCCATTTTAACTCTTCTCACTATGCCATGTCAAGAATGGTTATTAAAACCTGAAATATGCTTAATCAATTCATGCTTCTTCCAAAAAATTACAACACTATGATTATTCATCCCAAAGAAAGTGTAAGAAAATGATTGCATCATCTTTTGAATGTTAAATCCAAATTTCTTAAACATAAAAATTGGATCAAAAGATTGATTGCTAACTCTAGTGTAGGAACTAGGAGGTGGAATATCAATACCTCTTCTACCTTCCTTATTTGCATGCTCTACTATTGGCCTCGGTCCTTTGCTATTAGAATCTTGTCTTACTTTAGCCATGGAGGAAGTTTCTCCAATTTCCACCTGCTCACTAGTGTAACCCAAACCTGCATGAAGAGATCTATGTTCTACTTGTATTGGGTTAGTAATTCCTTGGCCATCTTGACCAATACCTCTTCCATTAAAGCCCATTTTAATCATCAATTTAGATCCTATACCCTTAGTGTTTTGTTAAAAACTACCAAAATCATCATTACTTGAATCTAAATCTGAATGGAAAAAGGAAGATGAATTACTTGGTGAATAACTTACATTGCACTTAGTCATAGTCTCTACATCTGAAGTAGAAGGTATGGCCTTTTTTAGCTCACCACACTACAATTTGATCAATATCTCATATTTAGATTCAAGCTCTAATTTCAAACTTGCAATCTCCTCATCCAAGGAGTACAATCTTGCTCTTAGGAAATCATTATCTTCCTGGATCTATTGGTTATATGATTCAAGCTCATCAAGATTGGATCTATTTGACTTGTCCATTACACCTGTCAAATCACAAAAATTGAAATTAATGCCAAAATAGAAGCAAAAACAATAACCAATTGTTAAATCCTGTTGATCAACTACTCTGATACCAATTTGATCCGTAAACTACACTGATAAACTCAAAGTGATAGTTTAAAACTATGGATTCTAAATTTCTCAAACTGATACAAATTCTTGAAATACTTAAAAGAACTTGTAAATTATTTGGCAAAAGTGTTCTTGGTTATTGAATTGGATTGGAACTATCACCAGACTTTTCAATTCCATTCACCAATTAAACTAGTTTTTGTTTTAAATCAAATGTCATAAATTATTAATTTTTAAAACTTGCATATGTTCATGATTAATTAAAAATTAGAAAACTAAATTTAAAACATGCAATAAATGACAAACTACCACATGAAATTAATAATAGAGTTCGACATCTCTTGCCTACATCTCTAGGTCTACCCAATAATGAGGACCATTTCTATTAAGTTTACACAACAAATGGCTTACAAATTATTCAAAAATGTTGCAAAACTTACCTCAGGTTTGATCTCTATCCAAGAACTTCACCTCACCGGTATACTCAAGCTTGGTCACATGAAAATTCTTCCTTAATCTTTAACCCCTTCTGAATGTGTTAAATTCCCTTCACTTAAACTATTGGTCTATCCAAATAATAATTTTCAATTCTCTTTTTAATTATAAAACATAATTAAAAAGGCTTACCCTTTGTGTATCAGGTCAGATATTAGAGAAAATTCCATTTTCTAGCTTTCTCCAAGCTTCCATCTAGCTCTCGGCCTCTTAAAAATAATTACATAGTCCTACGAAGCTTACATTCAAATAGAAGTTTGTGGCTTTTATATTGTTTATGAACCCACAACTCAAGTGGTCAAGGCTTATCCCTTTTTCTTGGTAGGTCATGAGTTCAAGTCACTTCCCATCTATTTAAGCACTTAGCTTATCATTTATCCCACATTGAGAAATTGGAATGGTTTTCAAGTATTTAAAAAGAATGGCCGCCAGCTTGAATAATTTTGACACCCCTTTTGGTGGGCTCAAGGTGCCATACTTATCTTGTACATTGGTAGTATGCTAATCTTAGCATATATGCTAAGTGGCCTATCCTCTTCTCATATTCCACGAGGTATGCATTTTGATGACCCATTCTTGAGATGTGACTTAGCATTAGGATTTTACATTTCTCACAGTCTCCAAAGTTATCATTATCTCAAGCTATGTGGACTCAACATAGTAATTGGAGGTGGCGTGAAATGTTGGTTTCTCCCATGTGATGTATGGGGCTTGGTAAGTAAAATATTGCCAATGAAAATTACAAAGTGTTTAAAAACTTACAATTCAATTATCCCACATGCATCCAGTGGGTACAAAATGATAGTTTAAAATCAAAGGAAAATACATTAAATTGTGATATGGAGGCAAAGGCACCCCTCCTTAATCAATTGTGTCAACCCTCGCTGAGGGCCCCCAGTGAGCCAATATCGAGGCCGATGGTTCTCCATTTCTCCATACAAATGATGTCAAAGATTGGAGGCTAAAACAAAACCAAACACCAACCAATTTTTTTTCATGAATGTAAAAAATGTAATGCCATGTGTCAATGGTTGATTGGTCCACTTGTCGCATTCTAATTGTGCCATGCATTGTGACACCTCCTTATTTTGCCTATCAAAAAATAACTTCAACAACCTATATCTTGGGCATTCATACTCCATTTTATGATCCAAAAGAAGTGCTAGAAAGCTCTCAACAAACACTTCACTATGAATTTAGTTTCATCACAACTTGGAAACTTTTTTTGAACTGAACTCTGGATCACAAAGTGTGCAATGTGCTTATCCTAGTATGCTTGAAAGAGGCTTGGTTGATCTTATATTTTAGCATGGTTAGAGATGATTAGGGATGAATTTGAAATATTAAGCATGTTAAATAGGTCTCATATGAAGTTTTATATAATTTTAGTGCTTGTGTGCATGATTCTATTTCATTTAATTGATCATTATTTTAATCTAGACATTTTGGGTATAGTGGCAAAAAATATAAGTAGTTTATTGACATCATAATTACCATGTGTGGATGAGTCAGGAGGACTTATTCATATGGATATGATCATATTAGTCACTAGTTTCTATGTGATAAATTTTAGGTCATGAAATTAAGTGAAGCCAAATATATGTGTGTGTAAAGTTGGGTTCCCAGGCATTTTGACAATGTTTTCTATGTTCAAATACAACCAAGTAAGAAGTTTGGTGATGCCATATCTCACACATATGAAAGTTTCAAGAGTAGATTAATATATGGATTAATGTAACTATGAGATAATATATTATTCACTAAATCTTAGGTCATGTTACTAATCATGATAAAATATATTCAAGTGCAAAATTGGGCTCCTAGGTAGTTTGATAGTATTTTCCCATATTTAGCCAAATTTGCTTGTGGCAAGAAAAGCTAAGTATGCATTTTGATGTAGTCATATTTCAAATGTGTGTAAGTTTTAGGATAATTTGATAATATGAGTTTATTTTTTTTTTCCTATTTAATATGCTTTACATTTCAAATCATGGGATGAAGTGCATCAAAATATATGCATATGCAAAGTTGGCCTTCCAAGGAATTCTAGGCAAAGTTGGTTCTATGGCAAAAAAATATGAGTGATAAGATTAATGGAATTATATATTGCACATGAAAAGGTTATAGGATCAAATTAATATATGGTTTGATTATCCTATGTGAGGATATCATATGGTCCAAATTTTAGACTATGCATCTAAGTACAATAAAAGTTATTGAGGTCCAAAGTTGCCCTTCCAGGTAGATTACAATGGTTCCTATATTTATTCAAGTTTACAAAAGGTAAAGTTTGAGAAAATCTCAAGGACATTGATATATAACATTTAATAAAATATTTTAGGAATTAGTGAGATGATAAGAAGTGTTTGAAGTTTAACGTAGAGTAAAGGTAAAGGATAAGGATCTAACGGTTCGTGTTTAATCATGTAATTGAGATCAATGGTGCAAGTAGAGTCAAAGTGGTCAACTTGTTTGAAGTTTAACATCATTAAAGACCAAGATATTTAAAATAGTATCAAAGGTGAGTGATTTATATAATTATAAATAACATGATATGATATTATAGTGTTTGAATTTTAACTATGACCATTGGGATTTGAATATTTGAATTTTACAAAGTGAGAAACTAGTGCTCCGTATTTTATCCATAAATTTTGAACCAGGATGAATCTGCTATTTATGTAAAAATTAAATTTGTAAATAACTCAAATTCACATCCATTAAACCTATTTATATGGTTTTAATGTTTTTATAGTCACATAGATTGACCTCCAAAGTTGACTATGTGTTTGACTATGTTCTGCAAGTGACTTGAGAAGGATGTTTGAGCTTGTGTTGATGTTATTTTGATGTATCATGATGACTTAGCTATTTAGGAGTGTTTTATACTATATGATGATGATCTATGTAGTCTTTATATTTTTTACCAATTCATATTTAGTATGAATAATTTATAATAAGTTGATTATGTGTTTTTTCATTATGTATTATGTACAAGGTTACTGTGTGATTAGATTTATCTCATCCTGAGACAAATTTATAACATATTTTGAACTGAGATAAAAATATGATCCATAAAACAAAGTCATAGTAATCAATCTAGGTAATTTTTATCAGTTTTCACCCTTTGTACACTACTTATCCACACTTTTAGGTTTTCAACTAAGTAGCATACTAGCCTACCATCCTTTCATGTTTACAATAAACTATCCCAACTAGGTGTCTACCCTTTACAAGTTTTCAATTATTATAGCACCACTCCTAATTTTTAGGATATATTACAAAAATTTCAAAATTATTAAATTTACAAAATTGGAATGTACATTACCTACTACTGTGGTGGTGATCTTTGACTAGGCTACTATGAAATTTGTTACATTTGTTCAGTTGTCAACCCACTACCTTATGGTGCACCTAATGGTGGAGGCTATTGTTGATATCACACATTTACATCTAGATTTTTATTTTGTATAATTTCATAGAGATTATATATAGGAATGATTTAAAAATCATCCATTATTTAGGCAATAATTAGATCAACTTGATATATATCTTGCTTAAGTGTGTTCCAACCTATGAGCACTTTATAGACCACAGAAATTAAAATTTGTAGAGGCATCTAAATCACCAACATGTTTTACAAATATTCATCCCCTATAATCATGAGTAGTTCTTTACAATTAGATGGTTTGATTTGGATATCTAATACAATCTCATCCAATCTATTAATAGTCTTCTGGGATTAAATGGTCACAAAGGTATTGTGCATTGTTTAAGTATGACAATCTTATAGTTTCTACATTGTAGCATCAATGGAATCCAAAAGTTGTTTGAGTGAACTACTCATTAAATTTATAGTATTTATCTTGTCATTCATTACATCTTTAGCTTTATGTAAAGTGGTGAAGTTAGGTTTCATAATAGCCAAGGACTGATTGAGATGTTGTCTCCAATTTAACATATCTTAGGCTATTTTCTTGGCCTATTATGTAGTTGTATCTTAGACCTACTCATATTATTCAATAAGTTCATAAATAATTTTTATTTCATTCTTGATAGTATGCCCTTGTGTGCATAATACAAGCACTTTATTTAAGGCCACCCAATCCTTTATAAGTCGTGTCAAAAGAGCAGTGAATTACTTATCTTCAAACATCACTTGATCACCTAACATATATGTAACTAAGGTAGGAAAATTATTATTTATTAACTATCATGACTTTGCCAACTAATTTTATACTTTAGTATTTTTCATGCATAACCTTAGAATGTCTTGATCTAAGTCTAAAGCCTTCTATGTAAGCAACACCTGAAATTAAACTACACCTTAAATATGCTTTTATAATGGCAACTAAGTCACATCCAAAGATGTTTCCATCATTATTGTATCATTTTTTATGGATGTGGTTGTTAGTGTCATATGAGATGGTGTGAATTGATCCACTAGAGTAAAAAAGGTGGTTTGTTCATTTGATGTTATTGGGATGTCCCATAGCCACTAGCTAGAGCTTTGTGGTTTGGGTTGTGATGCCTCTTTTATGGATTTAATTTAGGTTATGATCTCTACTTAGACCTATTTTTTGGCCTCCTTGTCCTTCTCAACCTAATTTTCATCTTCAATTCTAGCCTCAGCATCTGAATCAACTTACACTTTGGCTTCCTCTATAGCCTTAACTTTAGCATCAACTTGAGCCTTAACTTTAGTGTCTACCTCAACCTTTACATTGGCTTTAGCTTCAGCCTTATCTTTATCTTTAGCTTTAGTCTTAAATTTATTTTGAGTTACTTGTACTTTTACTACACACCTACATTATTACTAAATAGTAATGACTTACGCTTATTATTCCACTTAATTATGTTACATATCTTAAACCTTTTGCTGTTGTTAGTGGTCTTTCTCCTATTATTTTATCTTTACCTCTACTTCTTTAGCCACCTTATTTGCAACCTCTTCTTCCTTAACTTTCTTCCTTGTAGCCTTAGGTTTTTTGGCCTACTTTTATGCAACATCTACTTCTTCAAATTTATTTTGTCTTTGTTTATCTTTAGCTTATGGATTTTTTTGTTTCTCCTACACAAATTATTGTTGTGTTTGTTGTGCTTCTTATGTAACCACTTATTCTACTTCTTTTTTATTTATTTTTCCTTCCTCTTTTTTTGCCTCCTTAGGATCTAGTGTATCTTGTGTAATTTTCTATTCTCTTTCTAGCTCTAACACAATTGTGTCATAGGGTTCCTTAATAATTTCCACATCTACCAGCTTAGTTTATGATTCATTATGTTCATATGATTCTAATTTGACAACTTGACCTTTGTGTAAGAGACTATTCTTTGTAGATCTAGTTAGAAGAGTGAGGATTTATTGTTGCTTCATTACAATATGAGGCTAGGCCTATTACTATGTTTTTTCTATATTATGTGTGCCAATTACTCCTACAGGTTCACTGAATGACACCATCCTCTATTTGATAGTTTGTGTTGGTTTGGGAGTGGGGTGTGTGCATAATCATCAAAATAATGGTTGTGTAAGATTGTCATGTTATGGTGGATCCATCACCTATGTATATGATAATCATGTGGTTGGATCAGTTGTAAATATCTCTACCTCCAAATTTCACCAAGAATATTTATGTCCTATAGTATCCATAAGAATAAATGGTGGTGGTTAAGTAATTTCAACCCATAGGTATTTACATACCTAGTTTCACACTTTACAAGTACACACTACTTTATAGAAGAAGAATGATTTTTCCACCTCTTTATTTTAAACCTCCATCCTAATATCTTCTAACATATATTTGAGGACTTCATGCTCATTAAATCCTAGTTTTAGTAGGTCATACCCATCATCTATCTTGGGAACCATGGGATTATCCCACCAAGAATTTTTTTGTCATGTGATTTTCTTTGGTTTATGGTGGAAAAGCACATTGTGCAAGTGCCTTCATTATTATTTTATATTACAGTGATGGAGCTTGTGGCTATTATGGTGGTTGTTCTTGCACTGGATATGATTATTAAACCTATAGAGGAATAAATTATAGAGGTGGAAATAATCTCACAACTAAAGATTTTTGCCTATATATTTCACCCTGTGATTCTCTCATAGAAATAAATAATGGCATCAAAGTCACAAGTGTCGATTCCAACTCATGGATTTTGATTTTAATGCCATTATACATCTTGGTGATCAAATCATGTTTTCCCAAATATTACATAACATCTTGTGGCATCTAAGGGTGTGTTATGATCAAATTTAGGGATTCTTTCAACCATATATATAAACTACCCCAATTTCTCTTAGTACTACCCTATTTTTATCCAAGTAATGTTTACAAGGGAAATAATAAGCCAAAAAAATTTAGTAAAATTATTTGGTCCAAGTAAGGATTTACACTATGTGAAGCATAATAAAAAAAATTGGTACTAAAATGTTTGCATGGTTCCTAAAAGTACCTTTTCAAACTTGGTAGTGAGATCAAACACTAAAAACTCAATCCAATTTAAGTCCTCCTACAGCTATATCATATGATACGTAACATCAATTACTCCTCTCTTAATTGTTTTGACTGCTGAGTGTTCTACCAAAACCTTTTTTTGATGCATTTGACTAGAGTACACATAAAATAATCCTCAATTAAATCAAATGGCGTTCCTCAGATTACTCATGTCACATATTTTTACCACACATCTGAATGTATTTGTGGTGCCATGTATTTATATTTAAGGATGGATTCACCTTGATTTAAAGGCTTGTGGCTCATACCATTGTTTTCTTAATGACCCAAATTATGATATCTTGGGACAAATGAATACCCCCTTGATTTTAGTGACTGAACATATTCATCATGACCTCATATAGTTTGCCAAATATATGTAACCTAATTAGACTTATACATCGTAACCTTGAAGTGGATGGTAAAGTGTGAGGGTTCCTAATTTTGTGGCTCCCTGAGGATCTTGGGAAAATATAATAGTTTATGATATGTAAATGAAATCAAATGGATCAAGGTCATTGAAATTGGTTTGGAAAGTACCTAACCCAATCCCCATCTCTTCTTTCTATGCATCTATGAGTGGGATCAACAAATAACCTCTATCCATGGCTATATCGATGATCTATGATGAATGGTTATTGTGCATGATTTGGATCTAGTTAGAAATTATTTTGTAGGAATGTATTATGAAATCAGATCATAGAATTATCTTGTTAGCTAGAGTGTGTAATGTTTTGGTGTTATCCATACCTTGTTCTTCTATTTTTTTTAGAACCTAATTTTTCTCACCGATTAATTTGAATGCTCTAAATATTTGCACACAAGTGTTCCTCTCCTCATTAATATCACTTACTATAAGTTACCCTCACAATGAAATTTTGTTATTAAAATCTTTGATTTAACCCTTTGACAATTATTTGATATGATTGACTATCATTTTGTCTATCCAATTTTATTATCACTCCACTAGTCCATTTACTACTCAATTTGCCTCAAAAATAATGAAATATTTTGAAACATCATTTCATTGATGGTCTGGCATGACATTGTCATTTTTTAATTTGTGCCCATCTTGTCTCTACCTTCCTAGATGTAATTGATATCCTCAATGTAGTTATGACCAGTTATCTCCTATGAGCTATCTCTAGAATATGATTGCACTTTAAGATTATAATTGATTTTTTTATTATTGTAATGTGTTTTAATATAGTGAATGCATTATACAAACATTCTAACCTAAAAAAATCAAATAGAAACAATAATGTTAAATAAAATCTTAACTACATGGTGCCACTTATCACCCTCTCAATTTTTAGCTGAATGATAGAGATTAAAGGTGGTAAAGCTTAATCTTATAGCCATTTATATGTCCTAGTAGTATGGTTATTTATAAATATTTTATCACTATATTACCCTATTATGATACTTAATGACTAATATAGGGTACTTCACATATAATGCACAACTTTCCTTGTAAGGAAATTACTTAGATGTTTCACAATAATATAATCATATATGCCAAAATTAAAAACAAAATAAGTAGATCCATAAAAAAAATTGGTGAAAGAGCAGAATACTTGAATATTATGACTGAGACAATTCAAGGGGGAAACCTCCACTAAAATGCAATAACAACAACATTTATGATATATCCCAAAATACTAACCACTACCTCTTATATATACTCTACTAAGCCATGGTTATTCTATAGGTTGAACAAACTAATAACATCAAGAAATGAAACAAGCTAATATGAAGATGTGTAATCCACAATTAGGCCACAAATATCCATAGACTCACTATATATGAAGGTCATAACATTCCCTTATACTTTGAAACATCATTGTCCTCAATGTTGAATCAAACTAGGATGTTTTTGTAGGAACCATTCATCCTCCCATGTTGCATCTTTAGAGTGGACGTTATTTTATTTGATCAAATACTATGTAATGTCTCTATTTTGTAGTTTCTTAGTTCATGTGTGAAGGATTTACTTAGGATATATAATGATTCTACCTTCTTAATCTAATTTAGGTAAATCAGTCTAAGTTAAAACTCTATGTCTAATTAATTTTTTAAGGTAAGATACATGGAACACTAGATGTATGCGAGTGGTTAGGGGTAATTCTAACTTATAAGCCACACTAATAATTTTCTACAAGATCTAGTAAGGGTCATAATATTTAGATGATAGTTTTTAATCCTTTTTATGTTACTTCAAATACCTATTATTATATGATTAAAAATTCACAAAGACCTAATCACCTATGTCAAAATGTCTCTCCCTACAGTGTTGATCTCCTTACTACTTCATTTTATTTTGTGTCATTTTAAAATTCTCTTACAAACTTACTAACACCTCTTATTGATGGTGAATGCATTCCTTAATAGCTCAAAACTTAGGATGAAATTTAAAAATTGAAGTGATGGGGGGTGATACACATAAAATTCCACAAATGGAGACATCTTGGAAGAAGTGTGAAAAGAAGCGTTATACCACCATTCAACAAGTGGCAACTAATGAACCCATTTATTCTCTTTGTCAAAAGAAAACAACAAAGACACCCTTCAAGACATTTGTTGACTACCTCTATTTTTACATAAGATTGAGGATGATAGGATGACCTATGATCCAAATAGGTAATCAAACATGCAATTAAATTAGTCCAAAAATTATTATTAAATATGGGATCTCAGTCAATTATAATGATCTTTGGGAGTGTCATGTAATTTTTGAATTGTATTAATAAAATTAAAAGCTATTGTACTAGAAATAAATGGCTATGATAAGGAGAAAAATGAGCATACTTGGTGAGTTGATCCACAACTACCATAATAACATTTTTAACCTCGAACCTTGGTAACCTTGTAATCAAATCCATAGAAACTTCTTCCTAACATTGGCTAGGGATAAATAAAGGCTACAAAAGACCTGGGGTACTAATGGTTTCACCTTTATGTTTTTGGAACACCATGTATTCATCCACATATTTTTGAACATCCCCTTTGATTCCTTCCCAAAATAAATATTTCTTGATTCTATGATATGTTTTAAAAAATCTTGAGTGTCCTCCAAGTGGAGAGGCATGAAGTTCCTGAAGAATTTAATGTTTGAGTAGAGAATTATTACAAAGGTATAATCTATATTTATACCATGTGTTCCACTTGAATATAAATTTTTTATATTAGTTATAACCTTGTTAAATATTATGAATCAAATCCTTGTTAGCACTATCATTCTCCCATTCTAATTTTGCTTCTTCTAGCCAATCTGCCTGCCACATGATCATGGTGCATAATAATGCCTCAACTAATTCATCCCATTGAGAGAGGGAATATGAAACCAAATTTTATTTTCCTTTATTATATACTATTTCAAAATCATAGCCTAAAATTTTAGACACCCATTTTTATTTTTCTTCATATGACAAACATTTTTCCAAAAAAAATTTAAGGTTATCATGATCAATATTTAACTAAAAGCAATGACCTATTAGATAATGTCTCCATTGATTTATTACATGTAAAATAGCCATCATATCTTTCTCATATATTGGTTTAATCATATTTTTTCCTTAAGTTAGAAATTTTCAAATGCTAGTTGTTTGTATTCCTACATGAGTACATCCCCCATGCCATATCTTGATGCATCACACTCCACAACAAAAGTTTTTGAAAAATTAGGAGTAGGCAAAATTAGATTTTTTCACATAGCCATTTTCAACTATTCAAATACCTTGGTAGATAGATCATTCCACTAAAAGGAGTCTTTATTCGGTAAATAGGTGAGTGTGGATAGAATACTACCATAATTTTTGACAAACCTGCAATAGTAACCAGTTAATCCTAGAAATCTATAGAGGTTCTTAAGGGTCTTAGGAACCTATAAATACATCATTGCTTGGATTTTATTATGATCAAATTTCACTCATTCATGTAAAAAAATATTACCCAAGTAATCCACGTCTTAGACACCAAAAACACATTTTGAAGGTTTGGCATAAAGCTAATGGTTTTCCATAATTGAAAGCACCTATTTCCCATGCTTCAAATGGTCTTCCCAATTTTTGTTGTAGATGAATGATTAAAAAAAACTATTATAAAATTTCTCAAAAATGGCCTAAAAATAGTATTCATTAAACTATGAAATGTAGATGGTGCATTTGTGAGGCCAAAAGGCATGACCATTAATTAATAATGGCCTTTGTTATTTTTTAAAGTTGTTTTAGGTATGTCTTAGTTACGAATGTGAATCTGATGATATTTAGAGTGAATATCTAACTTGGTAAAATAAATAGAACCATGCAATTCATCTATAAAATCATTAATTAATTAAATATAAAACTTATATTTTATGGTGTATTTTTAGAGTTCTCTATAGTCTAGGCACATCTTCTAACTATCATCCTTCTTCCAAACCATGATCACTAGGGAAGATATTCACTTTGACTGTGTTGAATGATTCCTACCTCTAACATCTCTTGTACCATATTTTAAGTTTCACTCTTTTGGGAATAAGGATACCTTGTAGGGTCTTATATTAGGTGGTTTACTTCTTGGAATGAGTTTGATGTCATGATCATGTGTATAACTTAGAGGAAGTCCTTTTGGCATGTCACCAAAAATAATAGAATGGTCATCCAAAACCTTTTCCAAATCAAGATGTATAGAATCCTTAGTTGGTTGAACCTCCATAGAAAATAATCATGCCATAAAACCTTCTATACCTTTTCTGATAATCTTTATCATTTGGTGGGAACTAACTAGTTGTGGAGATTTAGCTGTAATCTATGTAGTTTAAAAGTCCTTCCTTCTAAATGGAACCTTATGAATATATCTTGTAAATTCATCTCAATAGTGCCCAAAGTGGGAGCCATTGCACTCTTAGAACAATGTCATCTCCTCCCATGGAATAGAAAAATAGGTGAACCTAAGAAATAGTCTCCCATAAAAAGCTTCATACTATGGAATTTTATAGAATAGTTGACCATACCACCATATTCAATCATGACTTGAAAGTCTAGAGCTAGGTAAATGAAATAATTCAAATGAACAACCAACTTACTATTGATGAAGTTATGTGTACTTCCTAAGAGAATTAACATAGTCTCATTCTATTTCTTCAATAACCCCACCACCTTAAGAGTTTAAGGAGTACTAATGCCTAAAAGTGCATGATAGGAAATAGTAAGTTGAGATTATTCAGATTCATCCTTAGGTTCTTCTAACCCTTCCCCTAAAGCCTCCTCATTTATTTCCTCATCGTAAACACATTTGTTGGAAATATTGTCATTGATGTCAAAGGTTTAGCATTATTGGTGATAAAGGCCCCATTGCATTTAATGTTGTTTATAATAAATATATCTTGGCTAATATGAGTTAATATTTATTTAATATTAATGAATATATTTTTATTTGCATATAAGACAAAGGAAGGGCCCATGGAGAAGTCAAAGAGCCATGGGATAAAGACAAAAGAAGGATGAGATGCATTTTCCCATGAAGAATCATCGTGGGGAATTCCAAGAGTCACCAAGTGAAGACAAAAGATGAAGGGAACAATTTCTCATGAAGGGACACTTTAAGGAATATGAAAAGTCACCAAGATGAGGACAAAAGAGGGAAGGACGTTTTTGATCATGAAGGGTCACCACATGACTTTTCAAAGGCTTGAATATGAAGGGTCATACAAGTTTGGCACTATTTTCCATGAGGATTGAAAGGTCACAAAGGGAGAAGGCTAAAGGTCATTTATAAAGCTATAAATAAAGGATTGAGAAGCCATTTGTATATATGAGAGATAGAGGTTGATTTGATATTGTAATATCTAGCTTAGAAGAGAAATTGTGAGAGATAAATATGATTTGTATTTGTTATATCTAGCTTAGAAGAGAAAAGGTGAGAGAGAGAAAAGAGATGTTGTATTGATCTATCATTTGTTGAGATAGCAACATTAAGAGATAGGTGTGTGGTATACACAAAGGGGTTTGTACTCCTATGGGTTGGTGCTTAGCAAAGGGGTTGGTGCTCCTATGGGTTGGTGCTCACGAATGGTAGCTAGGTTGGTGCTCGGCAAAGGGGTGTGGTGCTCCTATGGGTTAGTGCTCACAAATAGTTTCTAGGTTGGTGTTCCTCCAAGCTTGGATTTTGAATATTTTTTGGGTTGGTACTCATTCATATACTTGAGATTGTTCTTCATGGTTTTTCCCACATTGGGTTTTCCACGTTATATCTGGTGTCTCTCTCTATCTTGTGTGGTGTTTATTTGTTTGAGTTTTATTGCATATCTTGAATGTTTGATTAAGTGGAATTTGGTTAAAGAAAAGATTAATAAGATATATGATATATTGATTCACCCCCCTCTCATTATATCCCATGCTTAAAAATTGGTATCAGAGCGGGCTCCTTTTTGAAAAGTTTTATAGCTTGAAGGTAGATTAGGAAAGCATGATGGCTGGGTCATAGGAAAGATTTTCTATAAATAAGGCACCTTTGTTTGATGGGATGAATTATGCTTTTTGGAGCATGAGAATGAAGGTTTATTTGATGGCCCTTGGATTTGACATATGGAAAGCAGTGGTGGAGGAATATGAAGAGCCATAGACATTTGTAATTACTCCAGTAGAAAAGAAGGCAAGTGAATGTAATGGTAAAGCTTTAAATGCTATTTTATGTGGTTTATGTGAATCTAAATTTATTAAAGGTATGTAATGTAAATATGCTCATGAAACTTGGGTAAAACTTGAGAATATTTACAAAGGTGATGGAAAGGTTTAGCAAGCTAAACTACAGATTTTTAAAAGGTAGATTGAAAGTTTGAAGATGGAAGAAGAAGAAGATATAGCAAGTTATCTTTTGTAAGTTGATCAAATCATAAATCAGATTCAAGGTCTTGGAGAAACATTGGATGATTCAATGGTGGTTCAAAAGGTTTTGAGATCTCTACCAATGATATATGATGCAAAGGTTTTAGCAATCGAGGAGATGAAGAATTTAGCCAAGCTAAAGATGGATGAGCTTCATGGTATTCTCACGGCATATGAGATGTGGACAGAACAAGATAAACCCTCAAAGAGAGAAGTGGCTTTCAAGACATTAAAGAAGGAGAAAGCTAAGATTCAAGAATCAAGTGATAATTCCAGTGATGATGAATATGACAATGGAACACTTTTCATTTGCAAAATGAAAAGAGAAATAGGTAAATATCAAGGAAAATTACCTTTTAAATGTTTTAATTGTGGAAAGATTGGACATTTTTTAGCTAGATGCCCAGATAAGGTTAATGATGATGAAGAAGAAAATCCTATCAGGATCATGCTCCACCAATTAGAGAATATATGATTACCTCTTGTATTAGCAACTAAACATTGAATTTAACTAGAATGATAAGTAACTAGAAATATGAAACAATACAGGAATATGAGAGACAATACACAATTATATTAATAATCACTCAAAAGAAAATACGGTAAAGAAGATGCCACTTCTTCTTCCACCTCAAAGGCTTCCCACACCTCAAGACCTTCTTCTCTCTCTCTCATAGTCACAACAATCAACTCCAATATAGAATTGATGTTCACCTCCACAAGTCAGAAACAACGCTGCCAGTATACCAAGTACACAACCATACTCCAAGTAGATCTCTTGCTCTCTGCTGCTACCTGCAGATCACTAGTCCTTATTCACCATATTAGATCTCCAAAAGAAGCCATGCAGACCTATTGACCAAGATCATACATACATGAAGAACCCTTATGATTCTCCAAACCAGCACCCACACTTGGTACTGTGGCACTAGGAGGATCACACCATTTCTCTCTTCTCTATGAAGGAGCTTATTTTGCTCTCTTACTCTCTAGCACACTTTACAATACAACCAATGAGTCTCTTAAATAGATCTCATGCAAACAATAATTAGACACCTAATTACAATAATTAGATTTATAGCTTCTAGTCTAAATTTGGCTCTTTACATGAAAACACTTGGTTCATTAACTAACTACCTGTAACACTCACAGCTCGAACCACACAGGTGACCGACGTTGGTCCCTGTTTGCCTGGGGGTGCCGACGCTGACCGATCTCTAACTGACGTCGATTGTCTTCCTATCTGTACCCTGCTGACATCATTTGGCCTGACCAACGTCGGTGACTGTGACAACAACAAACACTCTGCAACCTCCTTAACTCCTCCTGTTTGCATCTTGGTGAAGCTTTTAGCTCCACAACCTAACAAATCCTACATACAAGAAGAATTTCAAAGGCAAATCTAAGAAGGTATTCAAGAAAAAGAGCCTGTATTGTAAGGGTTCTAGCTTAGGCAAAGATAGTAGAGTCAACAATTCAGATTAAGAAGAGATTCTATTCATGGCCATACATGAAGATGATCAAGAAGAAGAAGAGGAGGAAGCTGAAGTGAATATGGAAGGAGAGCTCATTTGTGCCTTACAAGAGTTAAAATTTGTTTAGAAGAAAAATCAAAAATTAAAGTGCCAGATCGAGAAAAATGAACAAGAGTCAAAGGAAATGATTGAAGATCTACAAGCATACTTTGAAGAAGCCAAGAAGAATGAAGAAGACCTCACAGCATAGTTGAAAATAATAAGAAAATAATGTCAAAGGTATGTTATTGAAATTGCCTCTTTAAAAGAAGATATTAAGAAAGTAGTCAGTGATAAAGTAGTTAGTGATTCAAAATTTAAAGATAGCACTAAATTACTGAATAAGATATTGGAAAGTCAAAAATCAAATTCAGAAAAGACAGGGATCAGATTTGAAAAGAAAAAGAGCTATGCTGAAGTTCTTATAGAAGAGCAAATAAAAAGGGGAGAAGTGAAAAATATAGAGGACATTTCAAATAGAGAAGGTTGGAGAGAAAAAAGATACAAAAGACAATCAGGTCAAAGATATACAGACATGTCTTATTTTTATGGCTATTGTTTTTATTGTAATGGATATGGTCATAAGAAATTAGAATGTATAAAAAGAGCTAACAATTTTAGAAATAAGGAGAAGGAAAATCAAGGAGAGTCAAGCAAAAGCCACAACTCTTTTTTTCCTCTATGAAGCTTTGATGAAGAGACCATAGTATGCTACAAGTGCAACAATTTCAGACACATAGCTCAGTATTATAGAAGCATGTTTGAGTCAGTCAAGAAGTATCAGAGTTTTAAATCTCCATTCATCAAGAAGAAGGCTAAAAACTGTTCATGGTAGAAGAAACAACTTGAAGATTCTATGATGGTTCAGATAGCTCTGCATGTAAGAGGTAAAGATCAGCCATGGTCAATTGATAACAGATGTTCGAGGCATATGACAAGGGATAAAAGTAAGTTCAAAACTATAAAGAAGATCAATGGTGGTATAGTGAGATTCAGAGATAAAACGACTTCTAGGATAGCTGGAAAAGGTACTTTAAGTTTGGATTATGGTAGAACTAAGACTAAGAATGTTTTATATGTAAAAGTTCTTAAGCATAATCTGTTGAGTGTTAGTCAAATATGTGATCAAGGATACACATTAAGGTTTCATGCTGAAGGTTGGGAGATTAGAAGAAAATATTCAAATGAGTTGATTACAGATGCTCAAAGGATAGGGAACAATGTATATGTATTGTCAGATATCTTCTCAAAGGCATGATCAAGGGACACATTCAAAGATCTATGAGAAGAGTTGGGATTAATTTCTATTACTTCCTACCATTGATGTTCAGCATCAATTGAGGGATATCTAAGTGTTAGCTCTAAGTAGTCCCTTTTCCATTGATGTCAAAGGGGGAGAATAATAGGTATAGGTATAGGTGCAAAAAATAGGTACAGGAACAAGTACATGTTGCTACAGTAAGGGGGAGTTATTGTATGTTTTCATATGACAGTATGTGTAGGTGATAGGATGTGGTAGTTTTAAGATTGAGGTTGCCATCAATGACAAAGGGGGATATTATTGAAAATATTGTCATTGATGTCAAAGGTTTAGCATTATTGGTGATAAAGGCCCCATTGCATTTAATGTTGTTTGTAATAAATATATCTTGGCTAATATGAGTTAATATTTATTTAGTATTAATGAATATATATTTTTGTTTATGTATGAGACAAAAGAGGGGCCCATGGAGAAGTCAAAGAGCCATGGGATAAAGACAAAAGAAGGATGGGATGCATTTTCCCAGAAGAGTCATCTTGGGGAACTCCAAGATTCACCAAGTGAAGATAAAAGAGGAAGGGTTCAATTTCTCATGAAGGGACACTTTAAGGAATACAAAAAGTCACCAATTTGAGGACAAAAGAGGGAAGGAAATTTTTGATCATGAAGGGTCACCACATGACTTTTTAAAGGCTTGAATATGAAGGGTCATACAATTTTGGCACCATTTTCCATGAGGATTGAAGGGTCATAAAGGGGTAAGGCCAAAGGTCATTTGGAAAGCTATAAATAAATGCTTGAGAAGCCATTTGTATATATGAGAGATAGAGGTTGATTTGATATTGTAATATATATCTTAGAAGAGAAATTGTGAGAGATGAATATGATTTGTATTTGTTATATTTATCTTAGAAGAGAAAAGGTGAGATAGAGGAAAGAGATGTTGTATTGATCTATCATTTGTTGAAATAGAAACATTGAAAGATAGGTGTGTGGTATACACAAAGGAGTTGGTTCTCTTATGGGTTGGTGCTCACAAATTATTGATGTGTTGTTGCTCGACAAAGGGGTTGGTACTCATGTGGGTTGGTGCTCACGAATAGTAGCTAGGTTGGTTCTCAGCAAAGGGGTGTAGTGCTCCTATGGGTTGGTGCTCACAAATAGTTGCTAGGTTGGTGCTTAGAAAAAGGGTTGGTGTTCCTACAAGCTTGGCTTGAAAATATTGTTTGGGTTGGTGCTAATTCCTATACTTGAGATTATTCTCTATGGTTTTTCCCACATTGTGTTTTCCATGTTATATCTGGTGTCTCTCTCTATCCTGATTGGTGTTTATTTGTTTGAGTTTTATTGCATATCTTGAATGTTTGATTAAGTGGAATTTGGTTAAAAAAATATTAATAAGATATATGATATACTGATTCACCCCCCTCTCATTATATGATCTAGACAACAATTTAGATGACAATTCAGGTGATGGGTCTACCCCAATTGATGGCAGAACTTCTGGGAGCCATAACTTTTGTACCATAGCTCCAATTGACTCACTATTTGAACCATTGGAAAGATAATAATAAGGGAAACGTTATGAGATGGCATGGATCTTGTCTCAATGAATTTTGACCCCCTAAAACCCAATGGAAGTGTCCCAAATTTTAATTTTAATAGTGCAGTCTAAAAATAGTAAGTTTCTAAAAATAGTAATTTCTCAAATTTTGTATTGTTGTAAATCGTGGAAGTCGAACCAATTCATCTCCCTCAAGATTGGTGACCTTCCACACCCTCCCCACACCTTCAAAACATGTATAAATGAATATTTAACCTAAAATAGAAATCAAACATCTCTTCTCAGAGATAAGCATATGTTTGGGTCTACAATTTTGATAAATAAAACATCTCTTTTCAGAGATAGCATTATTTGAATTGTGTTGTTATTATTTATGAATTATATTTCAACCAAATCTTTTCAAGTTTTGGATTAGTATATCCCTTGCTTAACAACACTCAATGTAAAACAACTTCTTTTTAACACATTAATGCCCTTTTCTCCAATTTATATGATGGATAAAACACAAACATTTTGCATGCCATTGTTCCACTTGCTGAGGTGTCAATATGGTAGGCTGATGAAATGATGGTGCTAGAAATGTGTGTTCATGAACATTGATGAAAGGTATTCATCTAATCATATCTTTTTACTCAACCATACATGCCCTTGGTATGGCCTCAAATATATTACTGGTATGAAACATTTGAACCTCCAATTGGATGTTATCATTGAGGATACCCAAAAATATGCTAGTCAGATTTTACTTAGTGATGTCTGCCACATGTAAGGAGAGATTCTAAAATTGATGAATGTAGTCTATGATAGTCTTAATTTGGAGAAACATGGATAGATAATTAAAGTAATTTTTAGATATATTTTTGTGATAGTGGAGGTACAACTTCTTGGAAAATATCAACCATGAAACTAGGACACCCTTATTTTTTTTATCACATAGTCAATGATACCAAATGAATGGCTCGAGCTTCAGATAAAGAGAGGCTATAACCAATTTTTGTGAATATGGAGTCTAATGTAGATCAAATAAATTTTAAATTTGAGTGAGACAAGTGAGTGGATCATTACCATCAAAATTACATAGGTCCACTTTTGATAACATCAACTTAGGGCTAGAATTGGTGTTGGTATTGTTTGGAGTAGGAGAACCAAATTGAAGTGGTGGAGGATTATTTTGTAGTGGTTGAGATAATAATTTGACTAATTACCTAGATATTTATTTTAATTGATCCTTCACACTATCCAAATACCCTTTCAAACCTATAATATCCCCTTGAATTGTATCAAATCATCTTTTTTACTATGCCCTACAACTTTGACTTAAGTTGCTAAACTACCTCTAAAATAGATGGATCAAAATTTTTAGATTCCATGTTATCCTTGTGAGGAGTTTTTGGAGTTTATTTCCCTTTCTCACATCCATGAGTGTTTGTACCAACCATGTACAAACTTAGGAAGGTTTTAGCCCCCTAAAAAAATGTACTAGTGGAATCCACTATTGAGATTATCTCACCGAGATGAATCCAATTACTACTATTGTGCACAAGGGTGAAAATTTTCAACCCAAAAAAGTGCACCAATATAATATTCCATTGTGATCATCTCATAGAGATGAATCCAATGACTACTAATTCGTATAAGGTATTTTTTTACCCAAAAAAACATTTTTTTTGTAAAAAAAGCTCATGAACAAAATTATAGTGATGAAAAAAAATTCTTCCTAGATCACAAGTTACATTTTTTTTAATCTTTTTAGTGCTCAAGATGATAGATCCAAATAAAAAAATTTGTCACAAAATCTTTCTTAAATCGAAGCTCTAATACCACTTGTAAGGAAATTAATTAGATGATTTCCAATAATAGAATTATATATGCTGGAATTAAGAGAAAAATAAGTGGATTCACAACAAAAATTGATGAAAGAGGTGAATAATTAAATATTATTATTGAACCACTTTGAGGGGGAAACCTCCACAATAATTCAATAAGAAAAAAATTCATGATATATCCTAAAAGACTAACCACTACCTCCTATATATACTCTACTAGTCCATGGTTATTCTATAGGATGATCATACTAAGAACATCAAGAAATGTAACAAGCTAATATGAAGGTGTGTAAGACACAATTCAGCCACAGATATACCTAGACACACTATAGGTTAAGGGCATCGCATTCCTAGGAATTCTTTAAATCTATTGTCATAAAGTGATACCATTTATTCTAGGTAAAATTTGTTAGATCACAAGTTATGGTCATGCCATGATTTATGACTCTATTTATTAATATATTATATCCATTGTGCCATTTATTTATTTTTTTACATATTTTTTAAGTCTATCAACCATTCTTTTAGTGAATATTGATCCCCTATTATCATAACCACTAAAATGCATAGAATAAGAATAATATACTCCATAGGCATTACTACCTCTAAGCTATACTAGTTGAAAAATAATGAACCTTGTAACTCATTTATAATGTGTTATATAGACCATAGAATTGTAAGGATGTGATATTACAAATCATCCCTTTTTAAATTAATTTTTTTTTATCATTTTCCCCAATAATTTATTGGGTGATTTAGCCTATCTATTTGCATGTAGGTGATAAGTTACACTCTTATGGTATGATATCATAACATCCTCAGTGAGATTCTTGATAATATTATTTAGGAAATGAGTGCCTCTATCACTAATCAACTTAACCATACATCAAAATCTTGTAATGATGTTTTCATATAAAAATTTAACATCTTTTGCACCATAGTTAGGAGTGGTATCATCTTCCACCCATTTAATGAAATAATCTATCACAATAATAATATATTGCACATGAATTAATTTGATCATTAGACTTATAGGACAAAAAATTTACATTCCCCATTGCTCAAAAGGTTTCTCTAAAAGCATTGGAACCAAAGTCATCTCATCTCTTTGATTTTGTTTTCCCATTCTTTAACATGCATCACAGTTTTTGTTGACTTTTTTTGCATTTTGAAATATTGTAGGCCACCAGAGCCCACTTTGTAAAATTTTACTTGCATTATATTCACATATTAAATGACCTCCTTCAATATCTTGATGTGCTTCCTATAAAAACTAATGTCATTTTGTTTTAGAGATAATCTATGTATTATATCATCTCTATCAAACTTGTACAAAAATCCATTAATGAGGTTATACAGTATAACTCAAGTGACCATTTGATTTTTATCTCACTCTGTTTAGTGCACATTGAATGTTTCTTGCTTCAAGAAATTTACAATATCTTCCATATTATTAGGAACTATAGTAGTTCTAAATAGATGCACATTTGAAGATTCATCTTTAAGTTCTTTTGGTTCCTCTTTGTCATGAAGTCTGATGAGATGATATGTCCTAACATTTTTACGGACTACATTAAAATTAATACATAATTTAAATTCCTAAAATAGCATAATCCACTTGGATATGCATCCTCCCAACATGGGCTTATTAACTAGGTATCAAAATGCTTGGTGATCTATAAAGAACTCAAATGGTGTAGCCAACAAGTAGTGCTAAAACATTTTTAGAGTAAAAATAATGGATAAGGCCTCCCTTTCAGTAATAGTATAATTATTCTCATCTATAAATAACTTTCTTCTATTAAAATTTATAGGATGATCTAGTCCACCTTCACCTAGATATACTATGATAGTTCCTACTGTAGTACCAAAAGCATCTATGTGCATGTGAAATGACTTTTTCTAGTTAGGAAAGACTAAAATAAATGTTATTATGAGACTTTATTTTAGCTTAATGAATCTTGTTTTAAATTTTGATGTCCATTAAAATTTTATATAATTTCATAGTAGTTTTTCCATGGGTGCAAATATAGCTATGCACCCTTTAATAAACTTCCTATAATAATCAGTATGATTGAGAAATATGTGCACTTCAATATAATTAGTAGGATTTTTCATCCCTATGATGATAAAAATACTATATAGATCAAATAAAATTCCATCTATGCATATGACATGGCCTAGAAAGACACCAAAAGGTGTGAAAAATAATCATTTATTTAGATTTAGAGCAATGTGCAATGTTCGACACCATTCTAGAATGAGTCATAACTTTGACATATTTTGTTTAAAAAAAGATAAAATAACCCAATCATCTAAATAAACTTCCAATAAATCATGAATTAATTATTTAAATATAGTTACTATGGCCCTTTAAAATACTATGGGTGCATTCTTCAATCCAAAAGGCATTACATTATATGCAATTGAAGCCAATTTAGTTGTAAACATAGTTTTGGATTGATATTTTGATGTAATTATAATATATTGGTACCCACAAAATCCATCTATAAATGATTACACTTCATTTCTTATGACTAATTCAAGGACTTCAACTACGAATGGTATTATAAAAGGATCTTACTTGCAAACGTCATTGAGTGTGCGGTAATCCCCACAAATCTATATCTCTCCATTTTTATTTGGTTGCACCGCTATGGGACTTATCCTATATGCCTTTTCTACTGGATATATTATTTATTCTTCTTGAATTCAATCTAACTCAAATTTTACCTTTATTTGCATATTATAATTTAATCTATATGGTCACTTATTAATGGATTGAGTGCGTTCTTGCATTTCTATATGCAATTGTCCTAAATATAGATCGATGACTTTTACCTTTGAGAATTTGGTTGGAAATGCATATTGATAGTTATTTAGCAATTGTAAAACTTCTAAAATATGCTCTTATTCCAAATAGTCTCCCACCATCATGAGCTTAGGAATTGATTTTGTTCTAATGTTCCCTTCAATATTTCATAAAGGCTCTTTACTAATTTTACTTCATGCATTAGGTAGATAAAATTATATAATGCACTTACCTTCTCACTATAGAATGTTTATGTTGCATAATATTTCTTCTTCTAATTGATCTGTGTTTTGAACTGTGTTTGATTTAGTTTCCTATTATGGTTCTAAAAATCCTTCGAGATCAAGATCTCCATCACTATCACTAGACTCTGTTAGATCATATATTATTCTATTACATGGCTTGACAAAATATTTTTCTTGTTGTCTAGCTTCATAGTTGTGTAGAGACACATTCAAATCCTACATAGCCTCCTCCTATGATGTTGATTTAGTTATAGTTTCTAAATCTTTTGTACATCCATGACATAAAAATATTTTGATTTTTTGTAAGGCCTTATGCACCAATGTATTATCATCTTTCAATACAAAGATCTAAATTAAAATTTTATAAACTTTCACCCAATGCTTGGTTTTTCTCCTACACTCTTGGTGCATATAATAGATAATTGGCAAAGGTTATAAGGTGTGTTTATAGATGTGCACCCAATATCTTAGCTCTACTCCCTACATGGTCCATACATACACACACTGATGAATGTGAAACTCTATATATTGATGTTATTGAAATAAAGGCCATTATGATTTGAAAATATCTAGTAGTTGGAACCTTGCATGTAAGAATTTTCATGCTTCCTCAGAATGAATTTTTGTATTTCCATGGATGTCTCACTAGGTCCCAATAGTTCCTTTTAGTGCATAGCTAAATGCACTGACTCATTAATCCTCCTCTGGTACATGGTGTTTAAGCCTCAATATAAAGGGATTGAGATATTATATCTCAAAATATTGAGTTATCTATCATTATATAGTGAACACCATGCACATATGTCATAACTCATCATCCTTATGAGCCCAAATAAACATGTGAGTATCTGAGTCACCACTTATGGATGATGGTAATTCCTAGGGTAGAACACCGTCAAGAGTAGGATCCATGTAATCCATCATTGTGGTACCTATAGTATACATAAAATTGACTTCATACTTCATCATAGAGTGTACTGATGGAGAAACACATTATTTTATGTGAGCCTACTTAATCAAATACTTTATTATAATAGGTTTATATAGTGTTTACTCTTCTTGCTATGGAGTGGGCAACTTCCTAGCTTGATATTCTATAAGTCGTAAAGAATTTTACCTTTCAACTATACCAAATTTAAACCAACTATTATCCCCATGGGCATAAGGGGACTCTATATATTTTGGGATAATGTATGGTTTTTGCTCAGACTTATTTAGGGGTAAGACCACTATTTTATCCCCTTGATATGCTATTAATTGGTTTCACATCTAGTATTGATGGTAATTTGCCCATCATAAGACCATTTCTTGTTGATTAAAGTAGGATAATGAGTCTTTATTGTCTTCATGTCAATGAATTTAAAATTTCCTCATATAATAAGCTTGGACACTTTGATTTCAACATCCTATAACCTCTTGATGGGCTCAACCTGACCATAGTCCACCTTACAGAGAGTAGATAGACTATAGTTTAAGGTTGGTTGACCAATGGCTTCCCAAGTTGATCATGGGATCATATTGACTGTGTTCTCAAAATCAAATACTACACTTAGAATCTCATATCCAACTAATTCCATATCCATTCAAGAATCAACATCCCAAGATTTCTTAGTTTTAACATACCAAACTACCTTATCAGTATGTTTTTTACCTCATTATTCATAATTTAGAAGATTATCTAGGATATTAGTGATGTTTTGGGAGATATCATCATTTCTTAGTGTGTTGATTAACTTCATTAGGTCTATTAAAGTAGTCATAACATCCTTTTGTCTCATGATCCTAATAATGTATGCATACATTTGGGCATCAATGGCTATGTTGTCACCCTAAGAAGCTAGTTGATAATGGATCTCTTGCAATACCTATACATATTGATACATTAATTTATTTTATATAATAGGATCAGGATAATTGTCCTGATGCACTTTTCTTATTCCTTGATCTTGAGGCATTTCCAAAGGTGATAACCCTTACTCAACTCTTTATTGCTAGGTGACTACTTACATAAATGAATTTTCCTTTGGCTACATATTGATCATATTTTTTTTCATTGTCTTCTCCTTCATTTATTTTTCTAATACTAGGTAATATTTTAATTGGTGTTATCCTTCTACTCTATAGTATAGACAATAGACTTGTCTCTATGGGTTTATAGGGAAATTCTTGGCATAATGGTTATATGCACCACATAGATAACATTACACAAGTAGTCATGTTTGTCAATTTTCATTATT
This sequence comes from Torreya grandis, assembly GCA_037957365.1. Classification (NCBI taxonomy): domain Eukaryota; kingdom Viridiplantae; phylum Streptophyta; class Pinopsida; order Cupressales; family Taxaceae; genus Torreya; species Torreya grandis. Next base: position 84,104 of record JARHVA010007161.1, read on the forward strand.
ACAATTTCCTTTATAACATCCATGATATTCACCAATATATCCTCCTATATTCTTTTCGTATCCCTAGCCTTGTTGTTTTTGTCTAGTATACCCTCCTTGTTGGCTTGGCTATGCATAATACCCCCCATATTAGTGATAATGGGAACTTAGGACCCAATTTGATTGTTTTTGTTGAAGATTCATGTTGGTTTATGGTTATGCATATTGACTTGAGTATTGGTATGATGGGAATTATGTATTATTCCATCTTTTTAGGCCTTATGGTTGATATTGTGGTGATGAGGGCATATGATATTGAGGTGATGAAGTCATTCGTCCTAAAATACCTTGAGTCACATTGGTCATCTCCACTTATATTCCTAGAATTTCCTACTTCATATTTGGTACTTGTTGTTCTGCAACTACAAAGAAATTCTTAGTAATATCATCCTTCAATGCCTATAATGCTCAACAATTCTTTTCATCATGATTTGTGGATTTAAAAAAATTAAAAAATGAACCCTATGATTTTTGTATTTAGTGTTGTAATAGATGACACTTAGAATTTTCATGCCTTACTACCCTATATATCTCATATAATTCATTATTAATCTTAGTATAATCATTTTTATGATGTCCTTCTCACCAACACTCTATGCACCATAGACCTAGTTTATTCTTGTTTTTTTCATGCTTCTCATCCATTCTTATTATGAATGCATATATGTTTGCTTCAAACTTGGAACCAGTTATGAGGGCCTCCCCATGGTCCTCTATTTTCTCTACTTGCAAGAAAGTGGACTGAGCACTAGATTTAGTTAGATATTGAGTTTGTGCAATTTCAAATCTAATTCTTGGTCATAGTCCTTCTATGAACCAAGTAAACTTATCTTTATCCTACATAATGGATTCAACTTTATTCATAATGTCAAAAAAACTCTGATCATATTCTATAACTAATTCTCTTGATATCTATCAAATCTCCTTTAAATATTGAATGGTTTTGCTTGTGCATATCTTTAATTTATATTATGCTATCATCAGAATTAACTTGAATAAGGTCTAGGATGTTTACATACCTCTTATAAATTAACTTTAGAGCTCATCCCAATGAGGACCCTATGAGTTTGGATTTACTAATGTTACTTTTTTTTATTCCTCTCACATTCCATTTCATGTCTCAAGTTATTAGGTATTGTTCTAGGTTTCTATACCCATCATAGGTCATTTTATAATTAAACATTCCTACAGTCACCATCATAGGGAAAGAATTGTCATGATAGGTTATGTATACATCTAAATTTGTTCACTTTAACTAAGCCATTAATCTTACTATTTATCACAATTAATCTCATTTAAAATAAATAACCTTTGTCTTAATTAAAATGATAATCCCATTCCCCACTATATATTTTTTACATCATACTAACCTTCCTACACATCCCACACTATATTAATCTATTGATTATCCCAGTAAACATTCCATTAAGCCACTAATCCCTCCTCATTTAATAAACACTTACCCACTTACCAATTTAAAATTCAAAATATTCTACACCCCAGCCAACCTATCCATAGCTTCTCCTACACATATAGTTTATTAAACCCAAATAAAAGCCCTAATCTAATCCCTATTAATCTCTAATCAAATCTAGAAACCTATAAAATATAGAGTCTTCTCTAATTCTCTATAATTATCTAAAACTAGAGGGTTCTTATTAATTTAAAATTCATTTTTAATCCTCCCCACCACCCTATAAATAACCAAGCAAGGGGCTTGGTTGGACTAATTAGAATTAAAATTGGAATCACACACAAGATCTCATATAATCTTTATACTTTCATTACATCCATACATCCTTGCATCCAACAAACCATTAATCTCTCTTGCATCTATCTTGAAATCTTGGAGCCATCATTATCTAGCAATCCAACAAACAATCCAATTATTCTTGGAAAATCCATTTGAAGATCCTAGAAGGAAGATTAAGAGAAGCAAGGTGATGGTAAAATCCTTATAATTGAGTTAAGATTTCTTCTATATTCTCTCTCATTAATGTTTTTGTAGATTTTGGGTTAATTTACTATATTTAGTATATTCAAATCCATTGCTCAAATTTTACAAGCATACATTTGGCAACCATAGTGGAATCCCTCCTTTAGACTAACCTATGTAATGTGTAAGCTATGTTAAATTCAGCTTATAGGACATGTTAAGAAGAGATTGGGCTCAAAAAAATCAAAATTTTCACATTTTAGGAGAGTCACAATTTTTCTCTATGACTAGTGCTTTTGCATCAATGATTTTTTAACTCACAATCATAGTTTTGATTTAGCCATTTGAACCTAACTATTAACCATTAGTTTTCCTAGCAGTTTAATAATGGTTTTCAAAATTTATTATATCTAGTTCTGATTTTGTTTTCCATTTATTACTTTGCTAAAGTTAGTAGCTATTTTGACCTAGGCTATACATTAAGGTTTTATATAGCTAATTAACATTAAAAAAAATTGATCTCTTTTTTATTTTCTTCCCTTTGACTAATCTTGTAGCCTTGCAAGAGTAAATCAAAACTTTACTACTCCCAAAACAACTAGATCTTTTAAGCTAATAAAAATCGCTTATTCTTATTTGAGATATTAATTCCTATCAATGACCTTACTTTTGATAATTGCATTTTTTATTTAGATATAATCTCATTAACAAAAGTTATGATCTAGTTCTTTGATAAGTACATTACTCTCTATCTAACTATGATTTGGTTGTATGGAAGGTGAAATTGTGCCCAAATAAGGTAATTACCCCTAAAGTTAACCTTTTGGGCATCCTTTGTAATATCTCTTATAGATAGTAATGGTTTTGATCATGAATTGAATTTTGACATCTTAAAAAGTAGTTTTGATAATAGTTAGATAAAAAGTGTTATTTTCATATAAATCTAGTTTTTTTTAATCTTTAGTTGTAAATATTCTAGTTTTTGTAAATAATCTAGTCTTATTCAACATTATCTTATAAGTAGTATTAATAATTTTTGTACATTTTGTAAATATATTTTAAATTTTACTGAATGAAAAATCACCTAACATGAAGAATGATTTTGATTATTATAAGCAATTTTGAAGTCCTATAAGCAATTTTGACAATACTGAATTAAAAAGGTGTTGTTTTCATTTTCAAATAGTCTAGTTTTTGTTTACATTCATAAATAACTTAGTGTTTTATCTTGTAAATACTATCATATTTTAAGTAATGTTAGTATTTTTTATTTGATATTAAATGTTGTCAGATAGAAGATATTAGCAAAATTCTATAATTCAAAATCATAGATAAGATTCCATAATCACTTTTAGCAATCAAAATCGCTACTTATGATATGTGATTTTACATCTAGATAAAATTATATATATACATATACATATACATATATTTATACATATACATATATATATATATATATATATATATATATATATATATATATATATATATATATATATATATGTATGTATGTATATATATAGACACACACACACACACACACATACATGTGTGTGTGTGTGTGTGTGTGTGTGTATAATTTGCTCTAGATGTAAAATCACCTATCATAAGTAGAAATTTTGATTGCTAAAAGTGATTTTGGAATATTATCTATGATTTTGACTTATAGAATTTTGCTAATATCTTCTATCTGACAACATTTAATTTAAACTTGTTTTAAAGGAATTAATTTTGCATTTTGTTAAAATATTGATATTATGTTTACCATTTTCAAAATTTCTTCTTGCATTCTAAAATTTCACTTAAAAGTAATGATTTTGAATAAGCCATGCATGATTTTGACTACTAACTGTACAGTTACCATGCATTAACCACTTATAAAAGTGTAGTTTTCCTAGTTGTTATTTTGATTTGATAGTAGCATTTTTATATTACTATAAGTGATTCTAAAAAAATAGATTATGTGGATTGTGTAGAAGCAATTTCAAAGGAACAAGAAGTGATTTTGGTTTATTATAACTACTAACAATTTTTGTGTAGGACATATAACTGAAAGGATATAAATCATATTTCTAACTTGTTTACTTGATTGGGATGTAATTTTAAATTTAGGTTTTAAATTTATTTTAAACCTCTTTGTTTGGTTGTGTTTTATCTTGAATAATAAAATAAGTGGATAAATCATTTTTTTGTATGCCTGTATGTGTTATCCCATTATTTTAATTTTATAGGCTACAACATGATGCAAAATTCATCCCCATACACTTGCATACTATTTATGGGTTAGTGACATAGATTTCATCACTGTGCATTCAACCACACTCTATGTTTTGATATAGTATAAAAATCAGGGATATTTATTGTTAGTCCAAGTGGTTGAATCCATATAGATCTTCCATGAAGGGGAAGAGTTAACTCTCTAACCCAAGAATTAAAAAACACCCTATATGTATTTAGGCCCATGTACCTTACATATATTGGAGACACCCCTAGAATTCCTTATTTAACCTATCATAGGGCCTTTTAACCATAACAAATGACTTGATGCCAAGGCTAGTATCATCCCCCATAGTGATCGTCAAGTGTAGACAAAGTTGATATGGTTTGGGAAATTCTATAATGGGTCACCAACCTACAACCTCACTTGTAAATTTGTTACTTAGTCTAATAATTAGGTTACACCCCCAATTAGTTTACTAAATATTAAGGCTTTTGATTAGTGTGAATATGTGTATGTCATTCTAAACTTGTATTATTTGTGAATCGATTCAACCCTCTACCCTTTTTTAAACACATAAAAAACCTTTATGATACACTTGTCCCATATAGGACTTAGCCTAAATCATTTCCATATTTTCCCATCATCATCATCATCATCATCATCATCCCATTCTTGACAATCTTGAGCATTATATTTGTCATTTGAGTAAGCTTTAGTGGTCATTTATCTTCTATTCATCCTACTCCATCCATTTTAAAACATATTACCTTGATTAAATATTACCAAATTATATAACTCTATCAGATTTCATTTAGTATAATATCATCATGTCATTTTTCATAATTAGCTTTTATCTAATCATCATCTCTCTAGAGTTAATATAGGCATTTAGTGATCTCATCATTTCATCTTCCTACTAGATTAAAATATCCATATATTTGTCACATTAGTAGTACTTGATCATTATAGTCATTAATCTCAAAATCTAAACCTCATCTCATCCATTATAAACACTTTAACCATTCTAGCCTAACATCAAGACAAGTTTATTGATCAAAATCACATTTCTTTCTATATCATATCAAATAAAAACATAATAATATGTATATCACCCTATATTATCCACCATGTCAATCAAAACTTGTGCACAAGTCTTAAGGTTGGGATAAGGATCAAACCAATAATATAATATCGTGAGGACACTATGTGACCAAAGTAAGGATAATGAATACAATTAAAGTGACATGTATGCTCCTAGAGGATATAAAAGATATAATAATCACTTATTCACACACACACACACACACACACACACACAAAAAAAAAAAAATAAATAAATAAATAAATAAATAAATAAAAAATAAAAATAAAAAAATCAAGATCAAATCATGGCTTAAGTCATTGGAATGGGAGTTGAATTACCCCTTACATTTAATCCTAATCTTCTATAACATCTAATTTGATCACCTTATAGACTTATCACTCCTCTATGCCAACATGTCAACCAAGATGAGGGGAATCCTAAATTAGTAGATCATGAATAAGAAATATATGAGTAATAGTAAGCCCCTCATAATAATCACATTGAGGATGATAGAAGGAGATCTTCCTTGAAAGATCATCTAGATAACCTCACCTAATAAATCAACTCACTAGCATGTCAAATCCATTATGAATCCCAATAACCCACATCCCATAGAAGAATAATTAGAAACACCAAAATTGATCTATTAAAACCAAAATTAATCCAAACTAATAATTCTAATCCTTTAATATACCATTACTTTGCCCAAAAGTAGAAGATGATGAAGGAGACTCTTCAGGAGATAGATCCTCACACATAGGTAATGAAATATAGATATGATGTCTTTTACACATCCTCACTAAGCGTGATTATTTTACAAATATGATTCTTGGAACATTTTTAAATTCCAAAATTAGATAAATATAAGGGAAAAGGAGACCCTCAAGACCATGCCCAAGAATTTGATGTAGCATTCCATGAGGTTGCATATAATGATGTTTAGTTACTTTGAATCTTTCCTAAAAGTCTCATAGGACCTGCTCTTGAATGGTTTGTGCACTTATCTAAAGGGTCCATTACTACTTTTGAATAATTAATTGAAAAAATTGAGACACTTTTATTTAAATATCAAGCATGACATTTAAGTAATTAATCTCTATAATACTAAACAAAGGAATAGAGAGAGTTTTTCATCATTCTTAAAATGATGGAGAGCCTAACTAGTCACTTCTAATGTACCATCCCTAAAAAGAAGTTGTCTAAAATCTTCATCAATATTATTAATATAGAATTATAATTATAATGTGCCAAATCATTTGATGAAATTATAGAAAAGGGTATGTAAATATAAAATGAGCTTATTGAAAGGGGGACTATCAAGTTATATACCAAAAGGAACAAAATAAAAATCAAGATAAGGATTTTTCAAGTAAACCCAAGGTATGTAATAAAAACAAGAATGTAGCTGGAGATGGTGTTACTAATTCCAAACATGTATAAATAGTCAAATAATACTCCCCTACTACCAAAAGTGAAAATATCTCTATCATTACTATGCCAAAAGGAAATCCAAGGCCTATAATAAGGAAACATCATCTTATTAGTCTTGGTGTGTTAGCATAAATGGTCATGAAGAATTTAATTGATACTAATATGATAATTATTCTTGAAATCAGAACCTTGGATGACAATAAGACATGCATTGATTGGTACTGTGAAGATGAGTTTTGTGATTACCATCATGTGAAAGGGAATGATACTAAAAAGTACATGTATTATTACATTTGATCCAAGATTTGAAAGAAAAAGGATAAATATAAATTTAAGGAAAAATTCATACAATCTAACCCAAAAATCAGCAATTGGGAATATATCATGACCCCCTAATGAATCATGACTAGAAACAAAAGAAAATAATGAGGTATCAGGGTCAACCCTCTAACTCTAACAAGTTTTATTACCATGACACCCCATCTCACTACATAAAAACCATCAAGATCAAAATCCCCCAAGAGTCCTTAAGTCCACCATGTATAATACTTAAAATCAATAGGGCCATTGCAAATTATGTATTTACTACAAGGTGTGGCAAAATAATAGTTCCTAAAGTACTTATAAAAGACCCACCTACTTCTACATTTAAAAAGAACACTCTCTCTAAGAAAAATTCAAATATTCCTAATAAAACGTATGATATTATCTAGAAATTTGAGAATACTCCAACATAAATTTCCATCATAGATATTCTAAGAACTTCTTCTGTACATTAGGATATATTAAATCAAGTCTTGTATGAATTGAAATTTCTCATGGATATTGACACAAAACAATTCAAATATTTTATGGGTCATTTATCACCATCATAATAGATCACATTTAGTGCCCAAGACATGCCACCAATAAGCCCTTATCATAATTATCCCATGTTCATTGAAATATCCATTGCAAACCACAAGATCCCATAGTTTCTTATAGATGGAGGATCCACCCTAAATTTATGTAATATTGAATTTAACAAGATTATATGATATTCATAGTCATCATTAGGACCTACTTTGATAATGATAAAGGCTTATAATAATAATGAATGACCATCAGTAGGGATAATATATCTTCTTATATCAATGGGGCATGTAGTCTACCAAATATTAATCCATGTACTAGATGTTGGTCTTCCATATAACATGAATTTATGATTCCATTAGTTTTATGAGATGAGAGTGGTACCATCCAACCTTAATAATTTCCTCAAATTCCCACATTTAGGCATGTACGTCACCATCCTAGGTAAAATAAAATGATTTTATAGCTGTTAAATGGAATGATCAAGTTATGATATTTATTATCCAAGTACCCAAAATTCATCCTATAACCTAAATGAAATTTTTACACCCTAATATTCTATCACCCACCTCATTTGAGTCATCAGAAACCACTTTCTTGAAACTTATCTCCAAGGGGTGTGGAGAATATGAGTATAAAACCCTTTTTATTGGAGATCTTCCATTGTCCCCATGTAGTTAAGTGTCTCTAGATATGTGGAAAGATAAACCTATCATTTATCAATTTGAGTTTATTACTTTCACTACTACATGAATGTTATCAAAATAATGTTCTAAGGACTCTGGTGATTTTTGGATAATTCATGAAGATCTGACCCTAGATTTTCAAAAGGAAAATTATTCCAAATTACAAAAAATGCTTCAAAATATGAGATATAATGGTTGATGACTAGGTCAATAAGATCAAATAATTTTGGAACCTATTAGTGTTTAAGAACATCTAATATGACTTGAATTAGGGTTAAAATCATTAGGCTTTAACCTTAACTCTATCACCATAGAATATTCTTTGATTCCTAAAGAGTCTACCTCTAACAAAAAAGTTGAAATAAGTTCTATCTATAGCCTCTATGAAGATCTTATTACCATGAACATATTATTTAACACTACCATGTATAAAATTAATATCTCTCTCCACTACCCTAAAATAATAGATGAGGATCAGAAGAAAGAATCATCTTTTGATATGTTTCAAAGTGATGAAGCCATTATTGAGTAGATGGGACCTCAAAGTTTTATGTTGTCGGGTGATCACAAAATGGGATTCACTATTATTTTAGATGATTTTACCTTTTTGGAGAACAAAATAAATCATTAAATCAAGTATAATAAGAGTAATATGATGAAATTGATTCCTCTCTAGTCAAAAAATAAATCTAGTTAAAACTCAATGGGCAAGAGTTTTATCAAGAATTAGGTGCATAGTTTCCATCTAAATTTACTTTAGGAGAAGATATACTACCACCCCTGATGTATATTCAAGATCCTTCACCTTATCTAATTGAGTAAGTCATATAATTTAATATTAGAATAAAAGAAAATGTTAAAATAATCAAACTGGGGGAAATTCTTACCTCTGAAGAATGGAAAATTCTTATTAATATTTTTAAAGAGTTTATAGAAAGATTCTTGTGGAGATACTCTAATATGTTTGATTAAATCCGAATTTGGTGGTATATCACCTAGTAGCACATCCAAATTCAAAACCAAATAAATAAAATCTTTAAAATATGAACCACAAAGTGGTGTTATTAGTCAAGGAAGAATTGTAGAAGTTATTAGAATTAGGATTCATTCGACTAATTGATCATTTCAAATAGATTTATAATATAATCCCTATTGTTAAACCAAAAGAAGGGATACACATATGTACTTAATTTTGATACATCAACAAGGCATGTCCAAAATATTAATTTCCTTTGTCTAATATCTACATGCTCATGGTTTCCACAATAGGGTACAAAATGCTCTCCCTCATGGACAACTTTTTTCAATATAATCAAATCAAAATTGCTTTAGAAGATCAGCATAAAACTATATTCATTAATCCATGGGGGAATTTTTTATATTAAGCGATGCCCTTTAGATAAAAAAATGTAAGATCAACTTATCAAAGGTCCATGATAGTTATTTTCCATGACATGATGCATGATATTGTGGAATACTATGTGGATGATATCTTAGGAAAGTCTAAAATAAGAGTAAAACATCTAGTAGTCCTAAGATGTATCTTTGAGAGGATTAGAGAGTATAAAATTCTAATTAAACCCTAATAAATGTGTGTTCAAGGTTACTTTAGGTAAACTTTTAGGTTTTATAGTATCTCAATGAGGCATTGAAGTAGATCCTGCTAAAGTTGAGGCCATTATTGAAATGACTTCACCTAAAAACCTAAAGTAGTTGTGGAGCCTTAAAAGAAAATTATAAGCCATTCATTGATTCATTTCTCAATTGGAAGATAAATTACATACATTCACTCATATATGAAAAAAATATCTCACTTTAATTATAATCTAGAATGTGAAATGGCATTTTATAACTTAAAGCAGTATCTATTGAACCTTTAATAATTTCACCACTAATATCAAGAAGGCCATTGATTTTGTATATATCTACTTCACCATGTGATATAATAGTTATCTTAACTCAACATAATGATGAAGGAAAGGAATGATCTATATATTGTTTTATGAGAACATTCATATAATACAAGCTTAATCATACCCTTATATAGAAAACATGCTTAGTTATGGTCTTTACTTCTCAAAAACTCAAGCATATATGTTGAATAAGCAAGTAAATTTGATTTCCAAAATTGATCCACTTAAATATATGTTATCCAAGTATGCCTTAATAGGAAGGATGGAAAAATATATTATACTGTTAAGAAAATTTGACATTGAATATGTTAATCAAAAATCCATCAAGGAGCAAATTATCGCATATCAACTAGCAATAACACTTGTGGCAGATATGAAATTGTTAATAACAACCGTCCCTGATGATTTCATATTAAAAATTTAATAATCACTAGGATGGAAACTTTATTTTCATGGATCTTTCACCATGCATGGGTTAGGAGTGGGAATCCTTTTGGTAACACCACAAGTAGACTTAATCCCTAAATATTTTTGAATGGTTTTCCCATGCACTAATAACATCATTGAGTAAGATGTATTAATTTATGGATTAAAACTTTCCATCTAATGGAAAATTAAACATATTCAATTTTTAGGTGATTATTATTTAATTATCAAACAATTCAATGAGAAGTTCCAAAATAAAGATGAAAATTTACTTCCATACAAACAAATGGTCAGTCAATTAAAAAAAGTCATCTATAACCTTTGAAAAAGTATGAATTGGAAGTAAAAAATTATCAAGTGTAATTGCCACTATTATGTCTCTAATATATCTCCCAGAAGATGTCCTTAAATGTAATTTTCTAGTTGAACAATTACTATTTCTTTCACATCAAACTCTAGCTCACTATTTGATCTACACAATCCCTCATCCTAGTCAACCATGGTACCATGACATCTATGCATACCTCCATGACAATACCCTTCCACTAGAACTTAACCACCATCAATAAAAATCCTTCATCTAATGTGTATCCCAATAAACCATCCTTATTAGAACACTTTATCGATGAAGCTATGATGGGACACTGTTAAGATGCTTGAACTCAGAGGAGGTTCTTCTTGTAATCAAAGAAGTTCATGATAGTATTTATGGATTCATGTCATTATAATTTCCATAGATAATAAGTTAATCTATAATTGATATTATTGGCCAATAATAGATCATGATGTTTGTTAGTATGTGTACAAGTGTGTGGCCTATTAGAAATACAAGAATCTTATACATGGCCCAACCCAAGAATTACAACATATCATGAGCCCCTAACCTTTTTTAGTGTGTGGATTAGATATAATTGGTAAAATTAATCCAAATTCATTATATGGACATAAATTTAATTTTACATCTACAAAGTATTTCCAAAAATGGGTGGAAGCCATGTCGCTCATATACACCACAAACCTTCAGATATCTAAGTTCATTTTGAACCAAATCATTTTCCATTTAAAAATACATTTTAAAATAGGTTTAGATAATTGAAAATATTTTAAAAATAAATATTTAGAAGACTTGTGTAATAAATATCATATTGATAATAATTTCTTAAGAATTATATTATCCCCATGTTAATGGACAAGTAGAAGCAATGCACAGAATGCTTATAAAAATTATTAAAAATGATGGAAGGAATTGGAATTTACAATTTTATCCTTCACTTTAGTCATATAAAACTAGAGTTCAAACCCCTATTGGGTCCACTCCATACTCTTTAGTGTTTGGAGTAGAATCTATTTTACCCGTTGATTTTGAACTTCCCTCATTGCACATATCTTTACAAGGCATGATAAAAAATAATGAGTATAAAAATGAATGGATTAAAAAACTAAAATTATTAGATGAGAAGTATTATAATTATATTGATCACCTTATAACATATAAAAACAAGATAAAAGGCCAATATCATAAGAAAATCTAGTCCTAATAATTTGAAATTAGTGACTAGTCCTAAAAAAAATTAGAAGAGCACCAATGATAACCAAGAAAATAAATTAAATTTTGAATTAAATTGACTTGGGTATTACATTATTATTTCCATATTTGGATTATGGGCATATAATTTGGCCATTTTAGATGGATAATAACTTTTGAAGAGATGATGAATATCATGTATCTTAAATGATTATATATCTAGAGGGATTGAAATATTTTATCCTCCATTTGTAAGAACAATGTTCCTAATACACACATATACTTTGGGACACCCCCACCCATTCTTATTCATCTCCCATCATTATGCACATCTCATCTCATCCTCCCATCTCCCATTTAAACATAATCCCAATGGTGGATGCAAGATATATGATTTGAAAATAAGGAGATATAATTATAAAAAATGGGGAATAATGATGATAAAAGTGTGAGGGGGAAATTGTTGAAGAGTCATCTAGAACATTTTATCCACCCAAAAATCAATGTGTACTCCTAATATCCCAATCCAAACAAAGAACAATTATCCAAGGTGGATCTTCTTCCTATCATCCTCAAATAGTAATTGTCTTTCTTCATTCCCATTCATTACCCAAGCATATATGTACCTATACTTACTAATGTAATAATTATAGAAGGGTCATTAATCATTCCTCCTTTAGGATGTATAATATTAAAAATAATCATGAAATTTTTAATCTTGTCCCTGGGATTATAATATACCCAGTTTGATTCAATCTCACTCATCACAGATCATTCTAACCAACTTATTTATAAATATTTAAGATCATCTTGTAAATAGCTTATTTTATCAAAAATTCTTTATCCATATATTAATTCATCTTGTACCTATATATTCAATAAAATTTCTTGTTAAACAATATTTTTATCACCAATGTATAAAAATTTCATCTACCTACATATTAGGTCAATTTGTAAACATTCATTATAAAAATTACTTTTATTAATATCTTAATTCATTTTGAAACTGTCTTTTTATCAAATTATGTGCCCCTACATAGTAGGTAATTTTGTAAAAAATATATTTTCATCATTAGGTCACCTTGTCAATATCTATGATGAAAGCTCACATATTAGGTTAATTTATAATTAATTCACTTTGTAAATATTTCTTATAAAAATAACTTATTAAGTCATAGTTCATTTTGACAAAAATCCTTTATCCACAAAGTAACTTGTCTTGTAAATATTTCTTTGATGTAGTTTTCATATTTCTTGTTAACAAATCCTTTTATAAAATTTTTGTGAACATTCATTTTCTTATAAAAAACCTTATAGGTCATTTTATAAATACAATCATAATATTTATTTACATATTAGGTCTTTATATATATATATATATATATATATATATATATATATATATATATATAACCATTATCCAATTTTATTCACACAAAAAATCACTTTGTAAATATTTATTCTATGTTATCTTTTTAGGTCCTTTTTTGGTATCCTAATTAAATCATTTTGTAAATATTCATGTAACCATTTGTATTTTTATTCATATCAAGAAATTTTGTGAATCTGTATTCCATGTACATATATATCTTTTTTGTAACCTTTTATTTACACATTAGAAATCCTTTTTCATCATTGTAATCATTTTATATTCTATTAATTAAGTGTGAAAATACTTGTGTGATTTTTTTTATCCTTTTTGATGTGATAGTTTGTAAATATTTGATTTGATGTCTTCCTTTTAAATATTCCTTTTTTCATATTTAGGTAACAAATATGGTAAGAATGACCACCCAATCTGATTTGGGAATGTCATTAATGAAGCTCCCTCTTAAGTCCCTATTCACTATAAATCAATATCACCTCGACTACTTAAATGTCATAGGTACATTTTTAATTAAGTGAAAAATTAAAAATGGATTATCGACATTTATATGGATTCAAGACATCCTCAACATCCTAACACCCATACCAACTAATCATTAAATTATCCCATCTAACCTAACTAGTCTACTAATTGAGCCATCCACCTCCCTAGTGCAAGAAGATCACCCACTATTAATTCATGAGATGCATAATTATATTCACAAAGGAAAACTTATTAAGTTTTTAGCACATTTCAAAATTTATGAAAAAATTTATTACCACATTATCCATTCCATTTTATTATAACATCACATTACATCCTTTTTTAATATCTAGTTAATACATAAAATTTAAATCTATGTCATTAATATACCAATATCTATCTAAATTATATCATCACATCATTGTATACATAAAATTAAAATGAATCCATAAGACATATAATCATAATCCATTTCCACACACAAATAATCCTAACAATCATTATGAAATGCATCAAAATATCTTACAAGTAGTAAATAATCTAATGTCTAACCTAACATCACATCATAGTACATAACCAAATTCCATAAACACATAATATATAATAATTAATCACATCATCATATAATCATGATTCCTAAAAATAATAATATACAACACAAGCATCATGGAAATGTTTGTTCTAATAATTAAATATACCAGTCTAATATAAAATTAATGTCTCATAATCTAGATCATGGTAGTCTTGGTGGTCTCCTATGTGGCTTATGCATAGAATGAGAAGAGGTATTGGTCTTGTACGAATGTGTTTTCTAATAAATCAATACCACTATTGATAACCTCTTAATAAATCAATACCACTATTGATAACCTCTTAATAAATCAATACCACTATTGGCCTTATAGAAATTCTAATATTCCTTTTGAGGAAGGAATAACTTTAATCACAGACTACTTTGAGGGGGCTACCTCATTTGAGCAAAGATCAATTATAATTATTATTCTCAGATGCATTAAAATAGCCTATGCACCTTTATTTATACTAGTTATAATATACCCAACTCCTCATTCTTATACATGTGGCAGTAAACTACTATTCATTACTATTCACTATTCTACTATTCATGCTACTATTCTACCCCTCCCTAGGTATAACTCTCCCTAAAAAAGTAGGGGGGAATGAGAGATTAAAAAAAAACCAAGGTAAATGTTAAGAACCCATGTGCTACCATTCTCTTTGCATTATTAGTGTATTGGTCATTATGTATGCATATGATTTGTAATTCATCCCTTTAGCATATTTGAATTATCTTACATACATGGGAAATAGTAGTTGTTAGAATATATTTAGTATTTAAGTAAGTTTTGAGGCCCAATGAAGGCATACACAAATATTATTATATTGATCTTTCTTAAATGAGGTCCCCCCCTTGAAGTGGCCTATGATCTAAAAGTTATTTTGATTTATTTTCTAAAAGTTTATTTTATTGTTCATTTATTTTTTGTAGTTCATAAATATTTATAGAAGGTTCCTCATAACCAAAACCTCATTAATGCTCTTGTAATACTAGGCTTACCTCATCAAATGTGATATTTTTCCAGTCACATCTCTCAAGTCATATATCTATTGTAAATTATCCTCTTCATCTCTAGCCCACTTTGTTACTTGTAACTCAAACTCATGTTGGCTCAGTCTAGCCTAAATTTGAGAAATTTTACCTTGTAAATATGATATATGCTTGTCCATATCTATAATCTAACATAATAAGGTAGTTAACAAGATAATACTAGATGCATATGTATATCTCATTGAGTTATATATATTTGTAAATACATGACCTATCTCTACTATCTATTTCTCTCTATTGTGATCTTATATATCTCTACCACCCTAGCTCTCACCTCTTGATCTAAACTATCTACCTAATCCTTAAATCTAATCAATTCTCTAGATGGCCATGATAAATCAAGAACTATCCCTACCACTCCTTGACCACCCCTTATGTCTCCATCAATCACCATAGATGTTTGGCCAACCCCACCATCCCCCTACCTATAGATTTTATCTCTAAACAAACCATATCCATAATTATGCACATGCCTATAAAATCCTCCAAACTACCCCTCTCATCCTAGCCCTCTAAACATCCCTCAACAATCTCCTTGACCTCTTCTTCCACCACCATATTGTATATATTGCTGTGACTCGAGGATTGTCTATCACTATTAGGAAATCCTAGATGATGGGAGCTATGTTATCATAATATACTTGATCCAGAGCCTTATCCATTATATGACCTGATTATGGGCTCTCCCTATCACTCTAAGAAAATAGGTGATCCTCTCAAGAACATCTTGATATATCCCAAAATATCATTTTACTTTATCTTACTAGTATCTCTCTATAATGTAATCATGATGTTTTATCAAGTAGAACTCAATCAACATATAGCTAGTGTACTCCACATCCTCAAGCCATCTCACTGCACTTGTGTATATGACATCCAACTAATATTTGCATCTATTAGAATATAAAATACCTATATATAAAGTCTCATATCACCAACATGCATCCTATAAAATCCTAGGATAATATGACATCCAAATACAAACTACTAATAGGCTCGTACCTTGCTCCAATACCTAGTGGCCTCTATGTAGCCACATGCTCCTAGGACTAGATCTATAGTAATAGCGATGGCCCAAAAATCATCATGCCTCTATATTATCCCATGTGTAAATCCATGTATATACACCCCAATATAATCATCCCCCAAGAAAATAACCTATAATCTTGTACCATATCTTCAACCACATCTCCTAAGCCCACTTAAAACAATTTCTCTCTTTTTTGGTAATAATATACCAGTAATAAGAGATATGAACACTAGAGTAAATATATCCATGGCCCATCCCTAAATGTTATATAAATATCAATACATGAGTCTTGAAACCCAAATCATAAGTTACCACACAATCTTTTTACAAGATCTCTCAATGACCGAGACCTATAGTAAATCATATCCCCCCATCAGTAGTTAGAATATTTGAAAGACATCCTTGAGGGTCACCATCATCTCCCCCATGAAAAAATCAAAGGTGCTTGTCTTCAAGTAACACCTCTCTACCAACATGGTAATTAGGGCCTAATCTATCCTAATAGATAGCATCATTCCAATAAAATATATCCCTATCATCTCTAAAACCCCAAAATTGGCTAGTCTCAAGTGATGCATCTCATGAAATACCATAGGTCATCATAATCTAGATGCTATAATCCCTAAATCCTTTTGTACCAAACACCCTATTATTTTTTAATCACTAAAACCCTATACCCTAACTTAGATTTTTCCTATTATATCCCTACCCTATCTACCCAGTTACTTATCCCCTTACCCAATTAACTCCCATAATCATCCTAAGCAAAATTACTACTAGATATCAACCCTAAACTATAATTTTGCAAAATCACTAATCTATTATTGAATTTTTGAAAAAATATAAATCTTTTATTACATCTTTACAAAATTTGAGCTCACCAATTATAGTTTTGTAAAATCACTTTTCACTAAAAGTGATTTTTCAAAACCATAAATGCTGAGTATAACATCATGATTTACATGTGTAAAACTAAAACTTGAGGCATTGCCCCTAGTTGAAATTTTCACTTATTACCTTTTACCCTAATAAATACAATAATAAATGTAATAAGTCCATAAAATACCAAGATAGGTGAAGATATTATTGGGCTAGCCTCTACGGTTCTCAAAAATTCCCAAACCCTCTCACCATAATGTGAAACACAAGGAATAAAATCCATGTTCATGAGATCTAGAGAAATATTTTGATAAACATGAAGAGTAAAAATTAATTCTTTTTAACCATATTTTTTAATTTTACCTAGATAACCCTATTGTTTTTCCCCAACTAACCTTGTTTAATCCACATTAAAACTATCCTTCCATCTAAAGATTCAATTCACATTTCTTATAACCATTATCAATTCCCAAATAATTTTCAAGGGCATGGTTTTCTATCTCCCCACTCCACATATAACATCCCAAGCTAGAATTACATCAACCTGAGGTCTGTCTAGACTATGTACGCAACATTTGGCCACCTTTTAGTGCCCAAAGATATCTTGGCCACTGATTTCCTTTCCCATACCTTCATGGTCACTTTAATTTATCCAATCATTTTGAGATATAACCATCATATCAAATTTTATTATTTTTTAAATCACTTATATCATTCTCTTATTGGCCCATACCTCTCCCTTGCATGTGTCCTTGCTTGGAAACTATTGAAAGATTGTGGCCTTATTTATCTTAGTCTATACATTCCACACACATATGTATTTATCTTAGGGTTATTCATGTTAATCCATCAAACCTAATTTCCTCTTTACTCAAAATTATTATTTGCCTAGGAATCATCTTAAGAAGCTAATCATTGTTGTTGAGGTGCATTCTATATGTAATTAAAAATGCATCATGTCTATAAATTGATCTTAACTCAAAAAAGATAGAGCATACCTACAATTATGATTGGGAATATATCTTTTAATTAGGATCATGACCAATATGGGGATCTGCTAGATCCGATTAGGGGATCACTTATCACAATACACCATGTGAGTTAGGGCTTTAAATCCCACAATCTAACACAATCATGAAACAACCGTAAAAGAGTCCTAGTTTTAATATTCACCTATTTTATTAAATAATAAATAAAATATAATCTAGTGTACATCAAAGCTTGTGGAAAAACATGAGGGGTTAGTAAAGCAATCAAAACATGTATAAGAGAATCTCAATTAAGCTAAGTATGAGTAGGACCTTAATACATGGAATATAAAGAGTAATATTATTTGAACCAACACTTTTTGCTACTTATATCTACTAAAGAGAGGATAAAAAAATTAGAATATACTTACTTGAATGTGAACCCATTGAGACTCAATCTCTCCCTTGGCCAAAGGGGATTCATAAGAGGTTGTGGTTTATAAGGATCACTAAGAAAGGCCAAAGAATCCAAGACTTATCCACAAGACTAGATTCTCCAAGTAGAAACCTTAAGATAAGACTCCTCAAGTAGAATGGTGGAAGAGTAGATTATGAAGAAGCACATGTGAATAATAAATCTTTATTGCATATTGAAATAAATACAAATTGATATTGTATTTATAGGTAGATCTTGCCTAAAATCCTCCCAAAAACATCAACTATATAGGGTCAACCTAGTTGATCCTATATGTTTTTAGGTATAATTCACTAGGTCTGAGCTAGGTTAACCAAAAGGCTAACAAACCCAAAAAGTGAAAAATACCCCCAGATGATATAGGGTCAACCTCATCAACCTAGTATAGTTGAATGTGAAAAAAGGAATTAAGCCAAGAAAAGGAAGATGAAAAAGGGAAAAAGACTAGACGAGTGTGTAAAGGATGAGTAATTACTTAGTGAATAGTGTTAGGAGCTAGTTGGATTGTTAATATTGTGTCAATAAGGGACAACAATCCTATGAAGCATCAAAGGTCTACCCACCCATTTCTTGGTGCACTACTTAGGGCATGAACTTAGAGAGATTGAGTCTCAATGGGTTCCTACAAGATGTAAAGTGTCAATATTTGATAAAATTTGAAAATATTATATCTATACATATGCCCCACTCAAAACTCATCACATGTCACTAAGGTGTAACATAGATGGTGCTTTGAGAAACAACATAGTAACACACAACACTGATGCTAAAAAATTTATAGTATTTTAAAGTAAAAATAACTAAAAGTAAATGACTGAATATTAAATAACTAAAAAGTAAATACAATATGTACCTTGACTTACCTTTATCATGGGATGGTTGTCTATTGTGTTGTAAGTTTTTATTGTGGAGGGTGCAAAGACTAATTTTAATAAACCCAAGAATACAAAACTAAAGAGCAAAAATAAATAAATGCAATAAAATCCAAGATAGATGGTGTTATGAGGATGGGATGTACTTGGTAAATTTGGCAATCTGGGGTGGTAGGTGTTATGTTGACCAAATTACCAAGTCAAATAAGAGTAAATCAAATAACCAAAAATCTAAGGCTATTAAAGACCAAAAAACTCAAACAAGCTATCCTTAAGTAAGAAATAAAAACTCACCAAGTCAAACTAAGGATACATGTAAAACATGAGGGTAATAAAACCAATTAATGGAAAAAGAAGAAACAAAATGGTAAAAAAACATTGATGAGTGAATAGTAGCAATCCACATCTCAATAAGCAATGGGAAAAGGTGCATAAAAAGGGGAAACAACATTGATGAGTGAGAAGTAACAAGCCAACCTCACTTAATAATGGAAAAAGGGTATGAACTCAGGTGTCCATGCTAATAAGATAGTAAAATAATGACAAATGTTAAAATGAAAGTAAAGTAAGTGTATAAATGTAAATCATGGTGTAAAGAAAGAATAAATCCATAGTTCCTTAAAAATGTTGTTTCTCTCTAAGGATAGATAAAATTGAAACAAAGTAGTGATAGCATGTTTTCAAGAGATGAAAAAGAAGGAATTGAAGAAGAAGGGGAAATAGATATGGAATCAAAATTTGTCTATTAAGGAGGGAAATTAAATGGGTGGAAGGGAGAATGAAGGAAAATCCAAGTTATATGAACTCTTTATCAAAGTCACGACACTCAAATTATGTTTTTTTAAAACAAGAGTACTTTCTACCTTAAGAACTTTGAAGAACTTCTCTTAGCCACACAAGTATTAGGTCAACAAATGAAGTATATAGATCATCCTATGATGGTTATATGCATGAAAATTAAAATGGACCTACCTTCCCAAAATGTCTTCCTCGTTCCTTAGGACCCATAGTAGAGCTATTAGTCTACTGAGAAGATTGGGTACTTGTGTGAGAAAGTAGGTAGCACCATAGAGTTTTTTGAATTCCCCTATTCCAATATACTAGCCTATTGCACCCCAAAGGACATTGGTTCTATGTGAGGCCAACTATGGAGTTTGAGCTTTGATAATAGATAGGATATGTGCTTGGAATCATGTCTCATGGTGGGATTTTGGTTTTTGAGATTTTTATGTTGCCTTTTAGATATCATTAGCTTTTGATTCAAATGATTTGGATTTTAACTTTTTTAATGGCTTTTTAAATGCCTCCTCCATATGTATTTGGAAGACCAAACATGAGTACTAAATATGAATTTCATTTGAATAATTGTGACTAAGTTACTAACAGAGAGAACTTCAAAGAGCATGAGGTCTAAGAGTCTCATAAATTGAAGTGAAAATAAAAGTGCTAATTGAAATTGACCTTTTTTTATCCAATGTGGAGATGAAAGGAAGGGAAAATTAAGAGGAATGACACATGTAACAATTTGAATTGATTCAAATCATAAAAAAATGTGACAAAGGGGAAAAATGGATACATTTGTACTAAATTTTTATTCCTTATCATGAGAATGAGGGAAATGGAGGAAAACACGCTAACAAAAATTGTTGTGCAGATTTCATCTGGAAAAAAAAGCAACTAATAAAGTTGGGAACAAGTATCATATAAAAACATGAGAAGATGGTAATTTTATGAGGAAGGTTAGGTTCTATCTATGGTATTACACTATAAATTCATAAAATAAAAACCCATAGGGTGCTAATAATCAATTAAAAGATAAATCAAGGTAAGAAAAAAGATGGTAATTTTATGAGGAATGTTGGATCCTATCCATGGTCTTACAAATAAACTCACAAAATAAAGACCCAAGGGGTGTCAAAAGAGAAAATGCAAGAAGATAAATAATACTATGGTACATCAAGAAACCAAAATATAAAAAGGGAGAAATAAAATTATGTGAAAAAGAGGAAACTTGTTGTAGAGGGAGAGACCTGTGCTTAAGTAATCTACAAAAAGTGTTAGATAGATGTAGATATAAAGTATGAAAAGAAGAAGTAAATATTTAGGCAAAGTATTTTTAAGGAATTGAGCATTGGTGGGCTCTTTAAAAACATGGACTTAATTGGTTTGAAGGTGGTACATGCTTGGACCAAGAATGTCTTTAACTAAATATGGGCACTGCCATTTTTGGGCATATTTACCTTCTTTATCATAGGTGTTGTCTAATTTAAGAACAATATCACCAACATTAAAAGTGTGGATTTTAACATGTTTATTATCTAAAAATGTGAGCCTTGTATTGGTAGTTATGTTGTAAAGCAAAAAGATGGAATTCATCAAGAAGATCAAGGGCATGAAGGTGAGCTTCACATAATTATTCATCAGGAATAATACCATGAAGAGATATATGAAGAGAAATAATATCAACTTCTAAAGGAAGGACCAAATCAGATCCATAGATTAAAGAAAATAGTGTTACCCAAGTGTCAATACGTATGATAGTTTGATAGGTCTAAAGTGCAGGGAAAATATGAAGATGCTAGTCCATAAAGGTTTCATAAATTATCTTTTGAAGGATTTTGTTGAAAATTTTATTAGTGGCCTTGGCTTGGCCATTGCATCATGTATGATAAGGCATGGAAAACTTATGATTGATCTTGAATTTAAAATAAAGCTATTTAACATGTTTTTTTTGAAGTTACCACCATTGTCTGAAATGATGGTATAGGGAATGCCAAAGTGGAAAATGATTTGATTATGATTAAATTTGGAAATCATAGGATTGATGACATTAATAAGGGGCATGGATTCAACCCACTTGGTAAAATATTCAATATCAATGATGATAAAGACATGTCCATTATGGGAGCAAGGAAGTTTCCTAATGAGATAAAATCCCCATGTGGAAAGTATCCAAGTAGATTCAATAGTTTGAAGTTCAGCTAGAGGTGAATTAATTAGCTCATCATGAAGCTAATAAGGATTACACTTTTTAACATATTCAATTGCATCCTTTTCAAGAGTAGGCCAAAATTAGCCCATACATAGGCATTTTCATGATGTAGCATGTCCACTATAGTGACCACCACAAATTCCACCATGTGTTTGTTTAGGAAGAGGAGGGACTTCATCTTGGATAACACAAATAAGTAAGGTACCATCAGAATTGTGAAAATAAAGGATTTTGTGTTGAAATATATATTGTAAATCTTTTTTACAAATGTGTTTCCTTTCATGAGAATCTAAATTAGGAGGATAATTTTGGTGTTCTAAAAATTGAATGATATATTGGTACCATGGGATTTGATGAATGGTAATAGCCTCGATATGGAAAACAAGTGAATCTAGTGGTTGATTTAAAGACAAGGATTTTCTTATTTGTATAAGACAATAAGGATAAAAAATAACTTGATGAGGATGAAAGAGATATGTTGATGAGGAAAGAGATTCTACAATGGAGTTTTGATCTCTAGGAATAGGCTCAATAGTGAAAGAGATAAAATCTTTAGTGAGAGTGGTTGTAATTTGATGATAGGTGATGAGGTTCTCACTTTTACATTGATAATAACCACTAAATTGATGAAGAATAAGTTGAGAATCACCTAGAGCATGAAGGTATTGAATGTCTAAATCAACAGTAGCTCTCATGCCTAAGATAAGAGCTTTGTATTCGCCCATATTATTGGTGACATCAAAGGTGAAGTTTAAAAATTAAATAATGATCTTGGCAAGAGGACTCATGTGAATGCATCCTTTCCTAGCTTTTTGAAGGCATTATAACCATCAAAGCAAAGGTTTTAAGTAGCCTCATGTAAGTCAACATTAATTTTAGGGAGCTCCTCGATAACTACTTTTGGTTTAGTGGTACTGAAAGGAGTGGAAGATTCATCAAGTTGATTGGATTCAAGATTGGTTATAAAGATATGAAAGTAATCTTTGAGAAAGATATATTGATTAAGACATTTAATGTAAATGATACTATCATTTGGAAGATCATATTGAAGGGAAGAAGTGGCTAGTATGGGAGCTATGGCAAGTTGATCAGCTATGACTTGACCTTTAATATATTTTTGAGTGATGATGCAGAAATCAAATTCCATAATTAGTACATTCCATTTCCCAATTATATCTCTAGGAAGAAAGGTTTTGGAGAAGAAATGATGAAGGGGTCATAATTAACAATGACATAAGTAGTCTGGTAAGACATGTAATGATGAAACCTTTTAGTTACAAAATAGATAGAAAGGTAATCACAATCAACTTTGGTATAAAATGTGTCATAATCAATAAGGCATTGACTAATGTAGTAGATAGCATACTCTCTTCCCATATCATCATGTTGGGAAAGTATTGCCCTAACTAAAATAGGTGTGGAAGAAGTATATATAATCAAGGGCCTATCTTTAGAAGGAGGACAAAGTATAGGTCAGTAAGGAAAAGACTATTTCATACTATCAAAGGATGTTTGACATTGATATATCCATTCTAAAGTAGTCCTTTCTTGATAATGGAATTGATGGAGTGGATTCAATAAGCCATTTTGGGGACAAATCATGTAATTGCCTCAAGTTTGCCTAAATAAGTATGAATGTTGGGAATAGATCTAGGAATGAAAATGTTGACTATGGCACTAATTTTGGTGGGGTCAACATCGATTCCATGGAGAGAGACTAATAATATTGACAATTTTCCAAATGTGACTCTAAAGACACATTTGTAAGGATTAAGTCTAAATTTATATTCAAGGAGATAGTCAAAGATGATAGAAATATCATGGAGATGATTTTTACGATGCTTGGATTTTATAATAAGATTATCAACATAGGCTTCAAAAAATTTGTGAAGGAGATCATGAAAGATGTGAGTCATTGCTCATTGGTAAGTGGATCTATTATTTTTAAGTCTGAAGGGCATTTTGACATAGAAATAGGTTCCCTATTATGTGGTAAAATTTGTCTTATGTTGGTCCTCAAGATCGACATGAATCTGATAGTACCCTGAGAATCCATCTATAAGAGATAAAATTTTGTAACCAGCCATGGAATCAACAATGGCTTCTATTGAAGGTAAAGGGAAGTTATTCTTGGGACAAACAAGATTAATATTATGGAAATAAATACAAATATGAATGACCATAGTGACTTTATTTCAAATGGGAATAATGTTGGAAACCCATTCATAATAATCCACTAGTTTGATAAATTTAGAATCAAGTAATTTGATGATTTATTTAAGACATAAGGTTGAAACTTTAGGAAAAAAATTTCATTATTTTTGACACATAGGTTTGGCATCAGGATAAGTAATGATGTTGTGCACCATAATGCTAGGGTCAATGTTAGGCATCTCCTCATATGACCAAGTGAAAGCCTCATGATACTTATTAAAAGATAAGCTAAAATTATCATGTTTAATAGTTGAGAGCTCATGAGAGACTATGATAGGTCAAGGACAAGATGGAGTACCATATTAAATGTGAGTGGTTTCTTCTATAGGCATGATATTACTATCTTTAAAGTCGTATGGTGCATTGGATAAGGCTGAAATTGGTTTTGTTTTGGGATCATTTCTAGAAAAGAAGTTGTTGAAGAAAGGAGTTTTATTTTTAAAATTCCCAAGTTTATGATGCTACCAAGGAAGTTGAGGTTCTCAATCATAAAATAACTCAAAGATAGCTTCATCACTAGGCAAGGTAGGAAGAGGACCATAATAATCAACATCTACTTCAAGATCTAAAATTTGATTTCCATGGTGATCAAAATTAAAACATATAAGATGAACATCAACTACTTTGGCATCAAGTGTAATTTATAGAGTAGAAGAAGTAGATGGAGAAGAAGAGATTGGTGTATTGGTGGATTTAACGATGGGAAAAGGATTAGATATAATGATTGGATCCAAAGGTGGTAAAAAAGGTGTAGGAACTTCCAAATATTTAAAAGGCATAATTTATTCTCTCCCTAGGAGTATTGATAAGAGGAGAATTGATAAGAGGTACATAACCCTCAAGATCTAAGGTATGATCCCAAAAAATGGTATGAACAACCCAATTAAAAGCATGAATTTGGGCTAAGGTCTTATGATAATGTTGGGCATCCAAGTCTCTAGATTGAGTTTGGGCCATGATATATTTATCATCATATGTTAGAGAAATTGAACATGAGACATGATATTATTGAAAGTATGAGGAGACATGATGAGAGGATTTTGAAATAATTTGGTCAATCCAAAATAATTGCAAGTGAAGGCATATTCTGATAGATAAAGCTTTTGAGCATTGCATGGAGGGGAAAATTTGGTAATCTCATCCATGAGAGGAACAATATAGTCTCTTAGTAAGAGAGGAGGAAGCTATTGCAAAATATAGGGAGGTAACATGGTAGTATTTCAAGTATGTTGAAAATCATTGGGTTCATCATCATCATAATTTGTAAGAGTAACTCATAAATCAAGATTCATGTTGATGAATTCAGGTAAAGGAAGACTATTGATTTTAGGAATGGTAGGAATATGATATTGTGATTTAGGATTGGGAAGATAAATTCTACATGGGTTGGGATCAAATTTATTCTTATATCATTTTCCATTATGCAAGAACTTAATACATTGAGTACTAAAAGAATAAACTACCCTAATTTGATGAGTCCATAAATGACCAAGGAGTATGTTATAATAAAAATGAAGATCAAGGACCATAAGCCAGGTTTAAACTATTTTAGGTTCAATGGTTAATGGAAGCCAAATATAACCAATTGGCTTTTAATCAAGGTTTGTTTTAGTGGGCCCTATAAAAAAATCCATGGAGGTCCCTACGAAAATCGGATTCATAATGGTGGTGAATCATTTTAGAAGGCATATAGATGCATAAGAAAATCATGTGATGCTATAAGAAAAATTATGCAGATAGATAGTTGTAAAACATATTTAAACATCAACATGCAATATAATGTGGGTAGATGTCTTCATCTTTCATGTGAATGATGGATGCCATGGGAGAATGTTGCCAACATGCAAATGGTTTCTACACAATATAAATAGATGCCATCTACATATCAAGTCATCAATAGATGCTAAACATTAAAAAAGTGTTTATGCGTATATTGCTTACTCTATTTTGTAAATTATGAGCCCTACTTTAATGGATAATATAATGAGAAATGATTTATAAATATTTTTTATTTAATTGATAGGTTTGAAAGAAGAATAATTATAAATTTATTTAATTATAATTATAGTTTAAATATAGTTTTTTACTATCCACCATGCATTGAGGTTTCCCACATATCCTAGAAAAACATCCACATCATGTCAATCAATGTCAACATAGTAAAATGCATTATTGTGAAGTATGGGATAGCCCTAACACTATGTACTACTACTTACAATGCTCCTTTATGAAGATCACATGTCAAGATGAATGTTCATTATGCCTCTCCCTTGGGAGAGGTTGCCTAACTATTAATGTAGGATAATTATCCCCCATGCATAAACACTTCAATTGAAAACAATAGGAGATCACAAGCATTTACCAGTAGTTTTCAAGTTTCTATCATTGAGGACATCTACCTAGCTTGGCATTGGTGACTACTAGCTGATTATGGGCATTTATAGGCTGATCATGGACATCTACAATATGTTGATAGATGCCTTCACTGTGCCATCTACTATAAATCCATAGATATTTACCTACTTATAATAGGTAACCATATGTAAATCATGGGTAGACACTTGAAATATATAGGTGAGTACCTATAATATACCGATGGGTATCCACAATATGTCATCTTGCACCTATAATATGCCAATAACACCCATAATATATTGGCTAATGGATACCAATAGAGTATGGTCAGCTACCTATTTCCTTTAGGACCATAGGTGTCCATTAATATCATGTAGGCATCCATAAAAAATCTATGGACATCCCATGGGTGCCCACCTGGTGTCTTCAAAAGTATACCTATAGCCTACTAGCATCCATTTGCAAGTTATCAATGCCATCCATTAAAGTTTACATTACATAAAATTATTTTACTACTGATGTTCACCTAATTATATATATTGAATTCATCAGGATTGGATTTTGAGGTATTGAAAAACTAAATTTATATGAGGAAATTTGTATTTAAATGTATTTGAACCTCTCATTAAAATTAACTTTGACCCCAAAAATTTAGGTGATCCTTCCATGTCGGCCTCTCCACAAAAATCACCAAATGTCAAATTCAAAAAATGGAATATTCATATATTAATGAATATTCATCTCTAAAATAACCTTACTCTTGATTAATCTTGTCAAAACCATGAAAAGTAACATGAGTTTACTTTAGATGCTCCTTATTATAACCAAGTTGTTGGATGAGCCATAAAGAAGTCACATTAATACTAGAGCCTTCATCAACTAAAACTTTTTGGATAAGAGTGGTATTAATGGCTACTTTGATAAATAATGGTGGCTCATCAGCATAAAAAATAATCTCTGATCTAAGCAACATTTCATGTGATAATTTGGGCAATAGCTCTACCCCAATTGGTGGTAGAACTTCTGGGAGCCATAACTTTTGCACTATAGCTCTGTTTGACTCCCCGTTTAAACCGTTGTAAAGATAAGAATGAGGGGGACACTGTGAGATGTTACATATCTCCACTTAGTTGGTATATCCTTTAAAAATAAATATAAGTGACCCAAATTTTAATTTTAGTAGTGTAGTCTAAAAATATTAAGTTTCTAAAAATAGTAATTCCTCAAATTTTGTATTGTTGTAAATCATGGAAGTCAAGCCACTTAATATCCCTCAAGATTGGTGACCTTCCACATCCTCTTCCTACCTTAAAAATGTGTATAAATGAATATGTAACTTGAAATGGAAATCATACATCTCTTATCAGAGATAAGCATATGTTTGGATTTGCAAATTTGATCAATAAAACATCTCTTCTCATAGATAACATTATTACAATTGTGTTGTTCTTGTTTATTTAATTATCTTTCAAAACAAATCTTGTAAATTTTGGATCAATCTCATCATTGATCATGTCCTCTTAAAGGAATTTAATAGAGGGTTTGGAAGAAAGACACATAGTTTCAATGGTATTTTTGCTTATAGGTTGAGATTTGATATAAGGTAGTTCTTCATCTATGGAAGAAGGATATTCAATTTATTGAAGTTGTTGCATAAAGAATTTATGATGATAGTGTGAAGTATGAACCAACTCCATAAGTGGAATCTTACAATGCATAGATTTAAGTTCTTCAATAAAGTTCTAATGAGATTTAGAAGAACTAATGTGAGGTTTGGGAGGGATATTAGATTTTAGATGAATAGTTATGGTTAGAGGATCAAAAGGAGGAAGTTGTTAATTTAATAGAGGGTTTGTAATAAATACACATAGTTTCAATGGTATTTATGTTGATAGGTTGAGACTCGATATAAGGTGGTTCTTCATCTATGGAAGAAGGATCTTTAATTTATTGAAGTTGTTGCATAAGGAATTTATGATGATAGGGTGAAGTATGGACCAACTCCATAAGTGGAATATTACAAGGCATAGAGATAAGTTCTTCAAGAAATTTCTAATGAGATTTAAAAGAAAAAATGTGAGGGTTTGGAGGTAGATTAGATTTTGGAGGAATAGATATAGTTGGAGGATTGGAAGGAGGAAGTCATTCCTAAAGTGCTTCTAGATCAGGATTTGTGGTGGTGGTGGTATATTTAATAAATTTTTCTTCTAAAGATGTATTTTTTGGATTGGTAATGGGATGTTTATGAGTTAGTTTGCAATGATAGTTGGCTTTAGTAGTGTTGACATATTGAGAATAGTTAAAGTATTGGTCATAATCGGCATCAATGGTAAAAAAATCCTTAGAAGTTGATTGATTATTTGAAGAGGATTTTTGATTGTTATAGGTAGAAGATTTATAAGTTTTTCATTTTTGAGAGGCAATAGTGTACTCTTGATGATGAAGACTAATCATAACTTCATGGTTGAATGAATCACCAAGCATATAAGAAACAACAAATTTAGTGATCCCTCTACAAGATTCATGAGAATTCCCAATGTCGACATGGAACTAAAAAAATAGATTGGGATCATACCACTTAGGAGGAGCATTAGGATAGATGAAAGGCTTTGAGGATGGTAAAAATTGTTTCATTTACTAAATCAAAATAGGTGTATAAGAAGGTAAATGAACATCAGTTTTGGCAACTCTTGGTTTGGTTTATGGAGTATTACTATTGATAACATTAGATGTTTGTTTGTGTTTCTCTTTGGTCTAAAGTTTATTTGCTCACAGGAAAAAGGAAACGCGTCCAATTTTGCATGAAGGATTAATTCTAATAATTGAAGGATATTGCAAGAATAAGGCCATGGTTAAGAACCCTTATCTAGGGAAAAAAAAGGATTCATGGAGTAACAAGAGTGAAATTGTTAAAGGGAAAGATAAAATCAAAATCAAGCCTCCTAGTGTCAAGAATTAGGATGGTGAGGAGGACACAGAGTGGGAGAGAACTGATAAGTTTGGGGAGGAAAGCTTGGAGGAAGAGGGAGGAAAGAAATTAGGAATACAAGTTCCAATGAGGAATAAGAAGTTCAAGAGAAGAACAAGAAGGAAGGAGTCAACATAGAGGAGGAGTATAAAAATAGTGAAGATGACTCTGAGGAAAACCAACAAGTTTTGAGGATGATAAAGTCCTGGATGACCCTATTGAGGACCTTGTTTTGATAAATGAGAGGGAAAACACAGTTCAGGCTAACAACCAAGAAATGGACCTGGAAGTTCAAACTGAAACTAAGGAACAGAATCAAAGGGGAAGAGAGGATCACATTGAAGAAGGCAGGAACAGTCCTAATAAGAACACAGAAGAGTGTAGTGATAAAAGGCAGAACAATGGAAGGCACACACCTACGAGATGGGTTAATTGCAAAGCAGAGGCTATCCTCCAACTCGATTCATGGATGTTTAAGGAGATAATGCATCTCAAAAGGAAAATGGAAATTATGGAAGACAACTAGAAGGCAGTTTGGAACAAGATCAATAACATGGAAAAATAGATGAGAGACATCCCCATCAAGCTCAAAGACTATGAGAACAACCTAAGGGAACTCATCAAGGAGAGCATAATGAAAATGGAGGAAGTTACATCTAACATATGTGCTGTAGCTGTTAATATTGGAAAAAGAGCTAATGAGGAGATCAAATCCTTGGAGGGGCCTAGTAAGAGGACGAGACAAAGCTCAAGAAAGAAAGCTATGCAAGAGGGAGCCATATCGGTGGCTACTGCCATACATGATACTACTATGAAAGGTAAGGAAATAGTGAAAATGATTTTGGAACTAGAAGAATAGCCTAGTTCTTCTATTCAGTTGTGTTATTTGGTCTTGTTTCCTAGTTTTTTTAATCTTTTGGCTATGGTGTAGCTAGGTCTATGTAAAACCTAGGTTTTGACTTGTGGTCTTTCAGGTGGTTTCAAGTCCATATAAAACTTGTTTATGCTACTTCTCTATAGTAGGTTTTAGGTTTTGCCTGTGGTCGTAAATGCTTCATCTTTCTATCTTTATATCAAGGTTTTGGGGTCCCTTCAAAACCTGTTTTTACCTTAATCTAAAACATTAGATGTTTGTAAAGATCCTTTATGAAGTTTAGTATTAGGTTCAAATTGATTCATGAAAAAAGTCTTGTATTTTATTTTAATCAAGATCTTCATTAAGTTTTTGGGGAGAAAAGTTTCATTAAGTGTTTTGACTAAGAGTTTAGTTGAAACAAATGTATTAGTTTGGATCCACTCTTTGTAAAGGTTGCCAAAGGTTTTGAGAAATGAGTAAGGGTCTTTAGTCCCATCATATTTCACAGTTAGAGATATGTTACAAATATCAATCGATATAATAAAGGGGGTTAAAGGCTCATTTTGAAAGTTTTGAAGCATTTTGTTATTTATTATGGGTTAACTAATAACATTGCCTGAGGCATTCCTTAGAGGTGGAGGAATGAAATTGGGATTAGCTTTAGGATGAATCATTGGATGTTGATTAACCACATTGATTAGATGTTTTTGAAGATGCATCATTTGATGGGTGTCAATTTTTTTCATAATATTCATTTGATAGATGACTTGGGATAAAAGTTGAGTTGAATCAAGAGGTGAGTTGGTGTTGGTAGAACTATTTCATCAATTGGCATTAGGGGGAGGATTATTATAATATGGGTTATTAGTGGGGTTATTGAATAAACTTGTATGGATCATTCCCACATTAGTTTGAATATTTTGAAAATGAGAAGTATATTTGTAAGTAAGTAAAAGATTGGATCCATCAACTTAATCTTGGGGTTTTATTTGCACCATGTTACAATTCATAGATGAAGGAGGAGGAGAGGTGCCCCAAGAGTGATGGTTTTCTTAGGAGGAAAAGAGGGATAAATGAACATCCCATATAGTATCTAAATAGATTCAAGATATCCAAGAAGATTCTGATAGGAGACTTCATTCTGACTAAAGAGAGATGAATAAAATGAAAAGTTGGAGAAATGGGTAACTAGATTGATGAATAGAGAAATCAAAAAATAGTAAAGGGTCGGCTAGGTTAACCTAGCACAAGAAATAGGGCCTATGAACTATACAAGGTTAATTGGGTTGATTTAGTATAGTGAACAGAGATAAGAAAACAATGAACAGGGTCTAAAAATAACATGGGGTGGACTAGGTTGATCTATTATAGTGTATAGAGGCTAGAAAAAGGTACAGGGTCGATTGGGTTGACCTAGTATAAAAAATAAGGAAAATGAGATGGTTGATTATAGGTTATGAACTAAAACAAGACAATTTTCTTAGCTAATCTAGGAAAGTAAGAACTGAAGGGAAATAAATAATCAATTGGATTAATGTTGGCCAATCTAATTAAGGCACACAATACAAAAACTTGCACTAGCACTAGATAATGTAAGTTTTTGCACACATAATTGAGCAAAAACTAAGTAATCAACTTAGAAATTAAAGATATAACTAATTATTCAATTGAATAAGTTTATTAGATTATTAATAAATGATTTTAAATGTGATGATAAGTTGGCTATAAATTAAGGAACTAGATATCAATCTAAGATGGTTTCAGGTAGTTTCGGATAAAAGGGACTATATTGGTAATGATAAAAGATTGGTATTAGGGCCTACCCTCTTACTTCACACACTATAGTGCTAAGGGTGGAAAGTGCTTAGCTATAATATACCATTAACAATGCTTTATATTTGACCAGAATATCAAGTCAACTTCCCCCTTGTGATGAAATCCAAGTAGGTTGGCCTTGGTTAGACAAATGTTAAAATGCTTATTTAGTTTTTTTGATTTGACCATGTGTTTATAAAAAAATAGTGAAACTAAATGGTTAAATAAAAACCCCCTAATTAGACTATGTGAGTTATTCTAAGCATGAAAGAAAAAAGAAAAGAAAAGTGTGAACTAATTACTAGCATATATATATTAATTACAACTTGAAACAAGGTATAGTGTTGAGATTATATGCACAAATTAAAGAACAAGGTTGAACTTGTATTATAGAATCAAGGTCTAAAAATGAACAGGGTCAACTAGGGTCAACTTAGTTATTCAGATAACACAGATAACATAGAATTGGGTTGATAGGGTTGATCTAGTTGACTATGCAAGGACAATTTTGAAGACTACAAACTATGAAAGGAAAGATAGAAAATAACGAGATAGAGAGGTATAAAGGAACCTTGGTGGATTAGAGATGCTGATAATGAAGATTGCTAGTCAAGAACCTTGGAATATGCTTTAAAACTTTGCTAACTCAATTGATAGAGTCAATCAAGCTATACATAATCCTACTACTGAGTGCCTAAAATTTATAGGGTCAATTAAGTAAACCTAGTAGTTGAATCTAGATGATTGAAAGTGTACAGGGTCAATTGGGTTGACCTAGTAGTCTAAACTAGAAGTATGAAAGTATAAAAACCTATATTGGGTTGTTTGAGTTGATCCAATTGCTTGTTTCTAAAAACTTGCTCATAAAAATAGAACTAGGTCGATAGATTCGATCTAATATGATAGATATATGATAAAAATAATGCTAAAAATAATGAAAGAAATTGAAATAAATATTGTAAGGGTTAGTTTCACATTAGGTTCACCATAATGTATGTAATTAGAAATTCATCATTTCTATAAATTGATCCAGGCTCAAAGAAGATAGAGCATACCTACATGTTGGATTGGGAATACATTTGGTAAGTAGGAGCAAGATCAATATGGGGATCCACTATACCCGATTAGGGGATCACTTGTCACAATACACCATGTGAGGTAGGGTTCTAAAGCCTACGGTCTAACACAATCATGCAACAACCCTAAAAGAGTCTTAAGTTTAATATTCACCTATTCTAATAAACAAGAAAGTAAATCTAATCTAATGCACACCAAATATTATGGCACAACATGAGGGGTTAGTACATCAATCAAAATGTTTATAGGAGAATCTCAATTAATCTAATTATGATTAAGGAACTAATACATGTAATATGAAGAGTAATATTATTTGATCCAAAACTTATGTTACTTCTATCTACTAAAGAGACGAGAATAAATTTATAATATACTTACCTAAATGTGAACCCATTGAGAGTCAATCTCTCCCTTAGCCAAAGGGTATTCAAAAGAGGTTTTTATGGTTTTTAAGGATCACTAAGAAAGGCCAAATCATCCAATACTTATCCACAAGACTATATTCTCTAAGTAAAAACCCTAAGCTAGGACTCCTCATGTAGAATGGTGGAAGAGTAGATTGTGAAGAAGTGTGAGCGAATAATAAATCTTGATTGCATACTAAAATAAAGATGAAATAACCTTGTATTTATAGGTGGATCTTTCCCTAAATCCTCCCTAAAATTTTAGCTTTATAGGGTTGACCCAATCAACCTTGTATGTTTTCAGAGATAATTCACTAGGTCTTAACTAGGTCGGTCGAAAGGCTAACAAACCCAAAAAGTGAAAAAAACCCATAGATTGTACAAGGTTGACTTAGTCAACCTATTATAACCAACTATCCAAAATTGAATTAAGGTATGGAAAAGAGGATGGAAAGAGGAAAAGGACTAGAGGAGTGTGCAAGGGAGGAGTAATAGCTTAGGGAATGGTTTTAAGAGTTGGTTGGATTGGTAATAGTGTGGCAATAAGGGACAATAATCATGTGTAGCACCAAATATCTATCCAACCCTTTCTTGATGCACCCCTTATGTAATATACTTAGATAGATTGAGTCTTTATGGGTTCTTACAAGATGGAAAGCATCATTATTTGATAAAAGTTAAAAATATTATGTGTATACACATTCCCCCTTAGGATTAGTATTACACCCACAACTTCACTTATAATCATTCCCTTGTATTCTCACATAGTGTATCCTATCACTTATACCTCAACTATCATCTGGGGCATCACAACCCTTTATCCTCTTGCCTATATACCCACTATGTGATCTCTTTTTGAGTATCCATCTATTTCATTCTTCCTTGCATGCACTCTTGAAGGGCCATCATGCAACCTCATTTTTATTAACCCATAATGTAATGTTTTTTCTTTTAAGGACCATTACTCACCACTTCATCACTCATAATTCACTTTCAAATATGGGTAAAATGTATACATCTAAATCTACTCACCTTACCTATTCCATTAATCCCACCATTTATCACAATTAATCCCATGTAAAATAAATAATATTTATCTTAATTAAAATAAAAATCCCATTCCCCACTATATATTTCCTACATCATACTAACCTTTATACACATACAAAACTTTATTAGTCCATTGATTATCCCATTAAATATTTCATTAAGCCACTAATCCCACCCCATTTAATAACCACTTTCCCCACTTTCCAATTTAAAATTCAAAATATTCTACCTACCCCCTAGCCAACCTATCCAACAGCTTATTATACACACCTATCTTTTTAAACCAACCTAAGACCCATAATTTAATCCCTAATCAAATATAGAAACCTTTAAACTCTAGAGTCTTCTCTAATTCTCTAGAATTCTCTAAAACTAGAGGGTTCTTATGAATTTAAAATTCTTCTTTAATCCTCTCCACCACCCTATAAATAACCAAGGGGATTGGTTGGACTAAATGGAATCACACAAAAACTCTTGTATGTACTTGATACTCTCATTATATCCATACATACTTGCATCTAAGAAGTCATTAATCTCTCTTGCATCCATCTTGAAATCTTGGAGCCACCATTATCTAGTAATCCAACAAATAATCCAATTATTCTTTGAAAATTAATTTTAAGATTTTGGAGGGAAGACTAAGAGAATCAAGGTCATGGTAAGATTCTTATAATTAAGTTATGATTGCTTATATATTCTCTCCCATTGATGTTTTTGTATATTTTGGGTTAATTTAATATATTTAGTATATTTAAATCCATATATCAAATTTTACAAGCACACAAGTTGATGAATGCTAGCAACTATGATTGAAGGTATCTATACAATGGTGACTAAAACTTTATATGATGACACACTATTGGTTGTCCACTATTTAATATTCACTATAAACTATGCACTAGACTTTTTAGGTGTCTTAAATAGGAATTATGTTCCTCCTTTTTTTCTTCTATCTATTATCTACTTTATTTTTACACTTGAATTTACAAAATTTTCTATAAAGGAATCAAACTTATTCATATATTCCTCTTTTATTACACTTTTTATTCTATTAAGTAATAAATTGGGTTGGTGGGATGTGTACTCTTGAAGTGAATGACTTTTATTTTGGATTTTTACTAATTTTGAACTTGAACTTTCCAAAAAAATTTAGTTGAATCTAATTTTTTCTTAGGAATTTTATTTTCCTAATCCAAATAGAAACCCTTTTATTAACTGTATTCTATCTCTACCTTATAATTTTTCTACTATTATCCTATGTTCTTCCTCTTACTTTTATACCTTTATATATATAATTACTATCTACATCCTCCTCTTCATAGGTCCCTTTTATATGCTCTTCACATCCTTTGATTCCATCAATATCCTTATCTCTAACATCTTCTTCCTTCATCATTCTAGCTCTAACACCTTATTTTATACTACTATCTTATCTTTAGTTACTTCTAGGTTTCTTTCTTCTTTCCACCTTCTCTATTATCACAGTTCACTTTCTAGTCCAAGAATTTTCTTCTCACTCTGAGTCTTTTCACCTTATTTTTTTTGGGATTAGGTTCAAGTTTTTTTTACTTAAATTCATGTCATTCACTTCATCTCACATTAACCCCCATCTCTTGAAGTGACTACTCCATGTTAGCTGGAGTAGGCACCATGGCCTTTTCCAAATCCCACATTTTTATCATAAAAGGTATTCATTGTAAAAAATTCCCTTTGATTCCTTGAATTAATATATCTCATGTAGTCTCAAAAGATATATATATATATATATATATATATATATAAACTATGAAATTTGTATTATAAATATCACTTGTAGTCCTCATCCAATAATCTACTGCTCAAGGCCAATCTATATCTAGGTTGTACAATCTATTTAATTTTTCTTCTATCCAAACTATAAGATATGTCCTACTTGGGATAAAAAATAGTATTCTAACCTAACTAACCACATGGAAAATAATCCAAGCAACTCACATGATAAGTGTTATAGGTATAATCACTAAGAGTGGGGGATGAATTAGTGAGCCCAAATAATCCAACTTAACTTTAAAACCTTTCAAAACTCTTAATCAGTTACCATAAGCATTCATGAATCATACACATCATTCACAACAATGAATAAAAGAGACAATGTAAGATCAA
The DNA here is from genome assembly GCA_037957365.1 of Torreya grandis. Classification (NCBI taxonomy): domain Eukaryota; kingdom Viridiplantae; phylum Streptophyta; class Pinopsida; order Cupressales; family Taxaceae; genus Torreya; species Torreya grandis. The sequence goes on from JARHVA010007161.1 coordinate 121,793, forward strand.
GCACATAACACATGACATATGTGGAAAAATATCTTGGGGGAGAAAACCCACTATAACCTATAATTGTACTATTTTCCTTTAATAACAATAACTGATTTATACTATATGTAACTAATCAAGGAACTACCATCCCTTATTTTAGTAAAAACTAAAATCCCATAAGGAGATACTACACTTATCTAGTTGAGTTACCATAGCAACTATACCTTTAGTAAATTTCATCTTGAAATTATGATGCAACCCCATAGATGTTGAGGTATCACAATAACACCTATGAATAGAACATCTCCTATAACATTGATTACCTACCAATCTAATGGAGATACACAATACATCACCTCTCTTCAACTCTTCACACTCAATGCATCTAAAGCCACATTTTGGATCAATCTTCACTCCTTAGAAACAACTATATCACCACATCAATAACATGACCAAATAGTCAAACAAACTTTCCACACTCTAATCTATTTATCAAATCAAACTCCAAGATCATGCAAACAACATTTATCCTTTGCTCACACTCAAAACATCTAAATCATCCTTTTAGATCACCCTAGCCCTCTTTGCTCATCCTAAACCTATAATATAAATATTCTAACATCAAAAACATGACCCATAGGTCATACACATAGTCCTTAATCTACTCTACTCATCAACTCATCTACGAGGCACTCTACCTCTCCTTCACTCCACAACTGGCACATGCACACCCCTCTTACAAGTCTAGAAACCATAACATTTGGTTTCAATATTTATAGAGAATTAATGATAAATATCTTATTTTTTGGAAACAATACATGCCTTCACCCTTAAGATATATAACATGGGTCACACTTAAGTACAACACTTGTTTCTATATGATTTTTGCTTTCACATTCAAAAAGGAAATGAGAAACTAAGAGAAATGGTCTAGGGCTTGTATGTACCTGGATGAAGTCTTGCACACCATTATCCAGACTTTGTGAGAACTCATCTTTGGTTGTGGAGGATGACACATGTAGAAGATAAAGAATAAAACAAAGAAGGCGTTAGATGAGGAGATGGTGGGCTGCCAAGCAAAATCTTGATCCCAGAAGTATGAAGACTTCCTTGAGGGATGTCAACCCACTGATTGATAAAAATAATGTCTGATAAAAGGTAGAATGATAACAGACTAAAATGATTAAAGACTGAAATAAAAATAGAAGAAAATGCTTACTTGAATGCTGCTGTCAGTCTGGTCACAGTCACTCACGTCAATTAGGCTGCCGGTGTCAGTTGGTCAAGTCTGCTGACGTCGGTTAGTCTACCAACGTCAGTGGAGGCAATGGTCTCTACAGCTGGTGTCGATCGGCACATTAGTCTTTGGATGAGGTCTGGTCAGGTCTGTGGTCTTTGGACGAGGTCTGGTCAGGTTTGGATGGGTTTATGGTCTGGTTGGAGGTAGTTTGAGAGTCTGGTTGAATGCTCTGTGCAGGGTCTTTGCAGGTAGAAAGAATGGTTTGAAAGAGGGACCAAATAGAAGACATAGGCAATAGAGAAGAAAGAGTGGCCTGGAAGGGGTCTGGGCATGAGAGGTTGAAAATGGGTAGTAGGCTGAATGACAGATGAATTAAAAGAAATACTAAAATGAAAACAATAGAAATACTTACCTCATATCTACTGGAGAATGGAATGAAGAAGACCTGTTGCTGCTGATGTACCTATTGTTGATGCTTGGTAGTGCAGAAGACCTATTGTTGTTGCTACTTTCTATGTGTATCTGAGAGAGGGAGTGAGGGGTCTGATGATTGGAAGGATTGATGGATTGAGGAGTGAAAGACCGGATGGTTTAAGGTCGAAAGGTCAGATTGAAAGATTGGAAAAGCATATTCAAAGATTGGAAAATTGGATCCTGCATTCAGGTCAAGAACACAGTTATGAAGGAAATCGATGCTAGTAATATCGCCGATGTCGGTTGATAGTTGACTGATGTCGGCAATTGGAAGTCAGAAAAAAGGCTAAAAATAGCCTTTTATCCATTTTCCCAACTATCGGGTCAGCGAGTCAGAGGATGAAATAGTCGAAGGTGGATTAATAGGCATGGGAAATGAGTGGGATAAGGGAAATGGGGTCTTAAATCATTTAAGACTTGGCAAGGGGTAGTGGAGGGCTAGTTGGAATAGGTCATAGGGTGATAAATGAGGGTATCCAAGGGCAAAGAATCCAAGGAGATGAGAGGTGGCATGGGTGAGGTGGAAAGAGGGGAGAGAGAATTATTAATTTAAAATAAGATAATTATTTTAAATTAATAAGACATAGGTTAGGCATGGTAAGAAGTGGAAAGGGACCAAGGGGGGGACGACCAAGGGTTAGACACGATTTCGGTGTCTACATTTGCCTCTTTTTGTCTTGTTGGTTGTTCTTGACGAATTGCAAGACAAAAATAGGAGTTGATTGCCCCAGGTGTGGGATAAGGTTGATTTTTTCCTGTTGTCTATTCAAGTGAACTACAAGACAAAAATAGGAGTGTTGGTTGCACCTGATGTGGGATCAGGTATTCCCCCTCAAAGTGGGAGTCAAGGGAAGGGAACCTAAAATTGGGTGCTGATTTGATATAAAGTGGATGAGAATGGTGAAGATGGAGTGAGAACGTTGTAATAGTCGTGATTGCATGTATACCACTTCACAGGATGGTCAGGTCAAATTATCGTAGGTCAAGGGTCGAGGAGTGCCAAAATTAAAAGAACTGGGCCCCAATATTTGGTCATAGCTGATCGGATTATTCAATCTAAGTTGAAGCTCCAATGGTCATCATGTTCTAGGTATCCCAGGCTTAGGAAGTGCTCCTAGAAACATGAAAATGTCACAAGTAGTGGGGATCAATTAGCTTACGATCCTATACTTGTGAAGGTCAAAAATAGTCTGCGCATAATTTTGCTAACCATTCGTGAGGTAGCATACATGCAAAAACAACTAAGGCAACATTGTCTTGGAAGTGGTCAGAGTCAGAGGAGATAGTCGTGATCTCCAATGTCGATGGTTGAGGTAGGCTGAGATAGATAGCTGGTCAAAAGAATGGATGGACGAAAGAATGTGGCTAAGCTAACCTCAAAAGACTGAGTGCTACCTACATAGCCTCGGTATTAGGGCCTCATGCCAATGTAGTTCTCCCTAAAAGGGAGGAAGAGGGCCAAAGTTATGGATTGTTCTTGGATGAGGTCAAGTCATGGTCAAAGGGAGAATGGTTTGTCCATCAGGTAGACGAATAAATTAGGGTGGTCGAGCTAACCCCAGAAGACATCGTGCCATCTGAGTGCTGCCTACATAGCCCCAGTTGTTAGGGCCTTAGACCAATGTAGTTCAGACAAAGAGGCAAAATGGTTAATGATTGGTTTGGTCATGTGTTGAAATGATGAAGATAAGAAAGAAGATGTTACAGCCTTTTCCAAATGGTGTATTCTGTAACATTGGTCGGGGTTTTTCATCCCTAGCAATTTTCCATATTCATGATGGATGTATGCTAAAAATGAATTGAGTCTATTTATGCTTCAACAAGTAATGGTTTATGCTTAACGTAAATTGCATCTGGTTGATAGTTTCCATGTGTATTGGTGTCCATAGAAACTATGTGAAATGGACTATGATAATGTATGATGTCATAATGTCATGTTGTTGGTCTGAAAATGTTGGGTTGAGTTGGTTTGACAAATGATGTGGTTGAATGTGACCAAAGTGTATGAAGTGAAAGGCATATTCACCCTTTCATTGACAAGGACCAGAAAGATGGCATAGATAAGGGTTGTTAGAACTGAGAGCCCCATTCATACATTACGTCATTGACCATGGGTTGTGTTAGAAAAGTAATTGAATCATTTTGACATTAAAATGAACTCAAAGTCCCTTGAACAGGTGTTATGATAGGTGAGGATGGGGTAACCCTTTTTAGAGTAGAGATAACCTTGCCCCTTTTTATAAGAGACCCTGAGATGACTACAAGCCAAGTCCATGAGCCCCCCCCCCTTTTTTTTTGAGCAGACTGAGCAATGCGGGAAGTCTTCATAGAGATGTCGTTTTGTTTTGTGGTCATTTGTGAAGGTGATCGATGCGGGAAGCTTCTAAAAGAGTGTTATTTATAGCATGATTTAGTCATAGCCATACTTCGAGGGAGTGGTCTATATTTTTGCTTTATATATATATGAGGGCTTTGAATAGCTGTCCTTTGAGGGAGTAGTCTATTAGCTACAACAATGATAGTATAGATGTCCTTCGAGGGAGCAGTCTGCCTTTAGAGTTTATGACCTTTGATATTTTGACATTAATTTATTTTTTTGATAGAATTTTGAGTCATGGACAAGATTATAGAAGTTCAAGGGCTCCCTTTTATTAGGACAAAGCATCCATAATTATAAAAGGTTTACAAAGGATTTGTTTAGGGGAATAGGGTTGAAAGGAATGAGGATTAAGAGGATGGGTATTGCTCAAGGGATGAGCTCAAGTTAAATGTCAAGTGGATGAGTACTCAACTAACGATAGAATGGTCACAGATGCAAGGCATTAAAGGGCTCAGGTTTTGATAAGTCCCTGGTCCATGCTCGTGTGTGATGATGAGGTCCGAGTCAATTAGGAGAAAATTTGCCCCATTTGCCTCTTTCCTGATTGGTCACGTGTTGATTGATGTTGGATGGTTGATGTGGTTGCTGATTGGTCGAGACTAGTTGAATGTTTGGTCGAGGGTCGGGTCGATGGATATTTGGTCAATGATTGGTCGATGGTTGGGTTGAATGTTTGGTCGAGGTTTGGTCGATATCTAGTCAAGGTTTAGGATTAAAAGAGTGATTGATATTTGGTCGAGACTGGGTTGAAAGGTTGGTCGATGCTTGGATGAACGTTGAATTCCCCCAATGGCTAGGGAGAATGTTTGACAGATTGGTTAAGGTTGGTTGAGGCTTGGTGGTCAGATTGACTGTGTTGATGTCGAATAAGGGGGTTAAAGGTGGCAAACGGACCATAGTCTGGCATGGAGATCCTGATTTAGGTGATGAGGTCTGAGAAGCATGGGTTGGTGTTGATGATTTTTTGAAGGGGTGGTCAAGAGGATCCTTGATGAGAAGGGTATCTTTTTTCTAGTGTTGATGAATGACAGCTTTAAGAGTGCAACAACACTCAGTGTCATGTCCTAGTTTGTGATGATAGTGACAAAATTTATAGTTGTCAAACCAAGATGGTCTTGATCTGAGAGTTGATGAGTGGGGTGGTGTTGAAGGTTTGTTGATAATATGGTCAAGAAGAAGGGTGTCTTTCTCCAAGCATTGGTGAATGACAACCTTGAGGGCACAATAATGCTTAGTGTCGTGCCCAGGCGTGTGATGATACACACAAATCTGAGTGTCATCGAACCAAGGCAGTTTTGGTCTGAGAGATTGATATGGTTTAAGAGGCGGGAGATTGATGCGAGAAGACTACAACAATTGCCAAAACAGCAAGGCATAAGAACTTACTAATGGGTTTGGGTGTCTTGCTATAGTGGGGGTTGATGACTTTGGTTCGAGAGGCATAAGAGGCATTGGTTGTACCATCATTTTGTTTGGCGGTGTAGCTACACGTGTAGATGGCACTTTGGTGGTGATAGGTGTTGGATGTTTGGGAAGAAATATATGTCTGATGGGTTGAGGAGATAATGGAGGCGACTTGCCTCTGTGAGGTATGGGAGTAGGAAACACTCCTATTAAAATGGATGGATGCAGGCCCAAAATTGAAGGTAATGATGAAGGTGGGGGAGGAGTCCTCCGGTGTGGTTTAGTGGCCTTCTTTGGTTTCGGTTAAGGGCCACCATTGTGCGAGGTGAGGTTAGATATGGGTTTGGGTTTAGATGTGGACAGAGGTGAGTGAGATGTAGCAATCTCAGGCAAAAGGCAAGAGGAAATCATGACTAGGTCCTCCTCAATCGAAATGGGTGAAGAGACTGGTTCTTCTCTTGGTGGAGAAGAAATAGGAGAGTGCGGCTCCTCAAGAGGGCAGAGGGTAGGGATGCTAGTGCCTTTGACTTGTGGTTGAGTAGGTAAGGTAGGGTCCTCCATTGAAGGTGGGGCTAATGGTGTTGGCATGGTCAAGTCATCCTCCAGTATAAGAGAGGTGAATGGAGAACTAACAGGAGAAGAGGATTCTTCTACCTGTGGAGGAGGTTGGTCAGGAACAAGAGGTGAGATAGTGTTGACCGTGTGTATGTCATGCTCGTGGGAGCTATCGGTCATGGTCTAGTCATTGTTTTGATTAGAAGGATGGTTGGGAAAGGGTTGTCTGAAGATGTCAATGTCTTGATTGGGTGGCACATTTGGATTATCCAAAACAAGATCCCCCTTATCTATCATGTCTTGAATGATGTTTTTGAAGGTTCGACAATTGTTGATGTCATGGCCGTGGACACAGTGAAAGTTACAAAAGTTCTTTTCCCTATACCATGTAGGGAGGGATTTTGAAGGGTTGAATTGAGGTGGTTAGATTGGAGGGAGATTGAGGACCCCCTGCTTGATGAGTGTTTCCAAAATAAAAGCGTATGATTCTCCAAGTGGAGTGTAGTTACGCTGTATGTACCATTGTTGGAATTGTTTGGTGATGCTATGAGATGTTGAAGGTTGAGATTGATTAGTTGTTGTCAAAGATGGTGATCTAATGATCACAGTGTTGGCCACTCCTTTGGATTTAGAGTGGGAAGAAGAAGGTCTGGAAGAAGAAGGGTCATTGGTTTTTGCATTGGTATTACGCAATTTGACCTTATCTTCTTCAATGGCACGAAGTTCAAGCTTTCAGGCCATGGTGAAAGCTTCGTCAAAAGTGTGAAATGTTTGAATTCACAAGGTAGAGGAGATGTGCCTGGCACATGCTCAAGAAAAGAGCTCAATGAGCTTGAGTTGAGGCAAGGGGAAGGAGAGTTGGTTGATTAAGCCTCTCCAATGGGCGACAAAATTGGCTATTGATTCGTCATCAAATTGCCTGATAAAGTAGAGGTCTATGATTGAGATATTTTTGGTGATATTGATAAAAAATGGTCAAGGAATAGTTGGGCGAGTTGAGTGAATGAAAAGATAGAATGTCTGCTAAGAGAGTTATACCAGTCAAGGGCAGGGCCAAAAAGTGACATGGGGAATGTGCGTAACAATAACGCATTGTCATGGGCTATAAGATAATAGGCATGTCTAAATACTCATAGGTGTTGTTGCGGGTCTTCCTTACTCTAGAAGTGAGTAAACTTAGGAAGCTCCCACTAATTGGGATACGACCTAATCGGGATGGAGGGATGAATGGGTTCGTTGCAAATTTAGTCATATGAAAGGGTATTGCTTGAACTAGAAATGGAAGCTTCAAGACTAGACATTTTGTCCATCAACATTTTGATGAGATCTGCTGATGGATTGGTGGATGGGGCACCCCCTAGGTTGTAAGGTGCTTGAAAGGTGCTAGAAGGGGCATACGACGTAGTTGGTTGTGCTTGTAAGGGCACAATGTATTGATAACTAGTCGTTGGGACAGAAGTGGAGGCCAAGGGTAGTTGCATCATGAAGGTAGAAGGCATAAGTTGACTTGATACCGCCAAAAGTGGTTACATGGTGGCATTGGCAAAAGGGGAGGCAGACACTCCTACATTTATAGGCACAAAGAGTGTGTGGGGTTGAGATAATCAAGTTCTGGTATGATGTAGAACTTGGTTGAATTGCGTGTGGTTGAGGGGGTAATGAAACCCCGATGGAGGTTGGTCTAAAAATAGATGGGGAGGCCAAACTTTGTGTATTGGCCATGGTCGGGTTAATGGTTGAAGCAATAGTCTGAGTCATAAAAGGCTGGGTAGCGGATGGTGTTGATGCCATCACCGCTTCACTCGAAAGGTCTCGTGTTTGGTTTCTTGTGAGATAGTTTTGGAGGGCTTTGACATTGAGGTCCAAGAATCTTTTGAAATCTTGGTCCCCTTCAGGGACAATGGGAGACTGAGTCGGGGTTGGTCGAGTAGGAGTTCTTTCGATCTCCGAGTGGAACTCCATTAGGGGATTGGTTAGGGACGGGGAAGGCGGAAGTGGTTGATGTCTCACTTGGTCAAGAAGAGCCTTGGTTTGACTATGTGTTAAAACCATTCAAGGCAAGAAGGTTCAGGTTTTAGAAACTATGTTTTTTCAGTTTTAGAAACTCAGAATGTGGTTTTGGTAGAAAAAGGGTTGGGTTTTCAGGCTGCTATTTTGGAGAAAAAGTTGTGACAGTGACCGACATCGGTTGAAAAATGGATGTCAGTGAGAACAAATGGCTGACATTGGTCAGATGACCAATGACGGCAAAAAAAGGTCATCAACATCAGTGGTAAAACTGATGCTGGTTACTGTGTTTTCCAGAAACTCAAAGAATTTGAAAGTTTTTGGAAGAGAAGAAGAAGAACATCCTCACTAGCTCAAAAAACTAGATGGGAATAGAAAAATAGATGGAGACAGGCAGACCCTAAGCGTTAAATCCTAAGAATCAACTTTTAGAATCCTATTGGCTTATGCCTTAAAGTGATGTTTGGGAAGTTGGCTTGCAGAAGGGTCCTAGAAGAGGTAGTTTAAAGATGGTTTCAGGTTGAGTTTAGGTGCTCAAGAGTCTGTGTTAGGTTCCATACATGGCTTGGTGCTAAGGAGCAAGCTCCCCTCACTTCACGAGTCTAGTGATAAGCTGGTCTTGCTTAGCCAGAATATACTTTCCCTAGAGATTATCCTCTGCCAGAGAACATAGTGGGCTTTCCCCTTGGTGGTGAAATCTAAGTGGGATTTCCAAGATGGGTAAGGTATTCGCTAGGTGATGAAATCCTAGTCGGGCTTTGTCTCAGGTGAGTTAAGATGTTTGATTTGTGCAAGTGATTTGGTTGTGTAACATATGTGTCCTACGATTAATTCATGATGCGGTTATTAATTACTAGATGTGGACTAAGTATGCAGTCAAGAAGAAATGAAATGTAATTAATTTTAAGCCCAAAACGAAATGTGAGTTCAGATGAAAACAAGTTGAGAAAGGGTTGAAGAGTATGACTTGACTAGTCTAAGATGCAAGAAAGAAAGAAGGGTTCTTTTTAACCTTGCTTATGATGTCTCTTGGAAGAGAGAGAAGAAAGAGGTGAAAAAGGAGAAACCTAATGCACCTATATGAAAAGAAAGAAAAGAACCTAAGGAAGACCCAAGGGTCCCGTCAGGCGTGCCAGAATGTTTTTATACGATTTTCGCTTTCACATTCAAAAAGGAAATGAGAAACTAAGAGAAATGGTCTAGGGCTTGTATGTACCTAAATGAAGTCTTGTGCACCATTATCCAGACTTTGTGAGAACTCCTCTTTGGTTGTGGAGGATGACACTTGTAGAAGAAAAATACTAAAACAAAGAAGGTGTTAGATGAGGAGATGGTGGGCTGCCAAGCAAAAGCTTGATCCTAAAAGTATAAAGACTTCCTTGAGGGATGTCAACCCACTGATTGATAAAAATAATGTCTGATAAAAGGCAGAATGATAAAAGACTGAAATGATTAAAGACTAAAACAAAAATAGAAGCAAATGCTTACCTAAATGTTGTTATTGGTCTGGTCACAGTCACCAACGTTGGTTAGGCTGCCGGCGTCGATTGGTCAAGTATGTCAACGTCGATTAGTCTATCGATGTCGGTGGAGGCAATGGTCTCTGCGGCTGGCATCGGTTGGGAGAGTAGTCTTTGGATGAGGTTTGGTCTAGTCTGTGGTCTTTGGACGAGGTCTGGTTGGGTCTGGATAGGTTTATGGTCTGGTTGGAGGTAGTCTGAGAGTCTGGTTGAATGCTCTATGCAGGGTGTTTCTAGGCAGAAAGAATGGTCTGAAAGAGGGACCAAATAGAAGATAGAGGTAATAGGGAAGAAAGAGTGGTCTGGAAGAGGTCTGGGCAGGAGAGGTTGAAAATGGGTAGTAGGCTAAATGATAGATGAATTAAAAGAAATACTGAAATGAAAATAGTAGAAATACTTACCTCATATCTGCTAGAGAATGGAATGAAGAAGACCTGTTAGTGCTGATGTACCTGTTGTTGATGCTTGGTAGTGTAGAAGACCTATTATTGTTGCTACTTGCTATGTGTACCTGAGAGAGAGATTGAGGGGTCTGATGATTGGAAGGATTGACGGATTGAGGAGTGAAAGACCAGATGGTTTAAGGTCGAAAGGTCAAATTGAAAGATTGGAAAAGCGAAATCAAAGATTGGAAAACTGGATCCTGCATTTGGGTCAAGAATGCAGTTATGAAGGAAACTGATGCTGGAAATATCGCTGATGTCAGTTGACAGTTGACCGATGTCAGCATTTGGAAGTTAGGAAAAAGGCTAAAAATAGCCTTTTATCCATTTTCCCAACTGCCGGGTCAGCAGGTCAAAGGATGAAATGGTCAAAGGTGGATTAATAGGCATGGGAAATGAGTGGGATAAGGGAATTGGGGTCTTAAATCATTTAATACTTGGCAAGGGGTAGTGGAGGGCAAGTTGGAATAGGTCATAGGGTGATAAATGACAGTATCCAAGGGCAAAGAATCCAAGGAGATGAGAGGTGGCATGGGTGAGGTGGAAAGGGGGGAGAGAGAATTATTAATTTAAAATAAGATAATTATTTTAAATTAATAAGACATAGGTTAGGCATGGTTATAAGTGGAAAGGGACCAAGGGGGGAGGATGACCAGGGGTTAGACACGATTTTGGTGTCTACAACACTCTTTCAAATAAGCCTAAGTCACTTTTAGGTCTTATGGAGACCCATTCACCTCTTTGATACTTATCTAAGAAAAACAAGAACATAAGAACACTTTAAAAGTATATGGACCCATGTAAAATGATCTATAGGTCCTTATTAAGTGTCTATATCCATCATATCACCCTTCTATTAACACTCAATTAGCTCAAACACCTTTCTGTACATAGTCATTATGAATGAAAACATAGTCAACTTTTAACCATTTGAACCATTTGAACATACTACATATGATTGTTAAAACCTTAATAATATACAAAAATTGTTCTCATGGGGTATATGACATAATAAAATATCTATCTCACCTTTATACATTGATATATCAATAAGCATAGCTCAATTACCCTTCTCAAGTTACTTGCAGAGGAAACATGAAAACATAGTCAACTTTAAACCTCTATAAATTTGACTATATACACCTTAAGATTTTAAAATATATATTTAAAGATAAATATTATAGTTCTATACACATTCAATTTTTACAACATGAGTAAATTATGCTTGTATCAATAGATATATCCAAAAAACCAAATATTGGTCTTTCCTTTGTTACATTCAATTATTTGAATTCAAACAGTCATAGTTAAACTTCAAACACCATGCTATCATGTCATGTCTCTCTAATTATATAAATCATACACCATCAAAATTATTATAAGGAGATCATATTTTAAAATCATTAAATAATTTTCACTTTGACCACTTTGACTCCACTCATTCTGTTACATCAATCTGTACAAATACACATGAATAATTTGATCCTTTACATTTGCCCAATGTTAAACCTTGAACACTTATTACCATCTCTCTCAATATAAAAAATTAGATAAATATGTATGATTTATCATTAACCATTGGATATTTATTTGGTCTTGATCTTTATCTCTTGCAAATTTGACTAAGTATGGGAACCATTGCAATTTGCCTGGAAGGCCAACTTTGGACCTCAATAACTTTTGTTGTGATTAGACTCATGATATGAAATTTGGACCATATGATCTCCTTATATAGAAAAATAAAACCATATAAAAATATTATATTTAAACCTTTGTGTTTACAATATATAACATCATTAATCTTCTCACTCATATTTTTTTGCCATAGAGCCAACTATGCCTAGAATTTCATGGAAGGCCAACTTTGCACATGAATATCTTTTGATGCATTTCATCGCATGACATGAAACATATTGCATAGAAATTATGAATAAAATTGAATAAACCCATATGATCAAATTATTCTAAAACTTTCACACATTCAAAACATGACTACATCAAAATGCCTACTTAGCTTTTCTTGTCGCAAACAAATTTAGCTAAGTATAGGAAAACACTATCAAATTGCTTGGGATCCCAACTTTTCACTTGAATTTTTTTTTTTCGCTTCATCACATGACCTAAAATTTATTTCATAGTAACTAATAATAATAAAAATAAACAAACCCGTATGACCATTTCCTCCTAATACCTTTATGTGTGTGAATGCTAACATCATCAACATGCTTACTTGGCTCTATTTGAACATAGAAAACACCATGAAAATGCCTAAAAACCCAACATTTCACCCAAATATATTTGAATTAACTTCATTAAATAGCTTAAGACTTGGACCATATAAAATTAGGACTAATTTTATCACAACCATATGACTAATTCCCCTAACTCATTCACACATGGAAATTATGATGTCATCAAAATGCCTACTCAAATTTTCTACCATTGGACCCAAAAAGTCTGGATGAAAACTATGGACTACCAGAGGAATTCCACTTATTCACATAATCTCTCCAATCATCCTTGGCCTATTATATGACTCATTACACATCCTCAACTCACCATACTCATCTTTAAACATCTCTAACCATTCAAACTCTGAATATCAATCAATCCTTCTTCAAGCATACTAGGACAAGCACATTACCCACTTTGTCATTGTCACTTAGACTATCAAGGCACTTCATCCACTCATCTATAAACCTACTTTAAATCAGCATGAAATAATTAAAAACTCTCCAATAGTTTCCTCCTTTTTCATTATTATTAACACCTATCATAAAATAATATACATATCACCTTCCTTCTCTCTTCTCAAACACTTTCATAATAGAAACCTTTTCCCCTTTGACATAATGAAAAAGTGGTAAAAAATGGATCCTTAGGACCTAAAAATACTACCAAAAAGAGAATAACATCTTATGAATATAGTATAAACTCCCCCTTACCTTGATCCTACCTATCCTTACCTTTATAGCTTGCTCTTACTACATGCCAACACTCTTTTTCAACCAAACACTTCAACCAATGAAGAAAGGACATACAAAAAACATTGAAGTATAATATATCTCACAAAAAATATCTAAGAGGGACTCCCCCTAAGATATCTAATCCATTTTACCTCTTGAGCATCTTCATATCTCCATACACCATGAAGAACCACCACATAGGCTCACTAACCTTCTCTCTCTAGACACTTCGATGACTACCAACTCAGCATCTGTATTGAATCTTCTTTATAAACCTCTAGAGAAAGCTCATGAACTTGTTTCTCCCCCTTAACCAAATAAATTTTACTCATTTATATAGAAATAAATGACACCCAAGCTTTGTCTTAGATACTCAAATGTAGATTTTGACAATGGTTTGGTCATAATATCTGCAAGTTGTTCTTTTATAGGCAAATGATCCAACTTAACACTTTTATTAATCATTTGTTCTCTCTATAAATAGTATATAATATGAATGTGTTTAAGTTTTGAATGCATAATAAGATTCTTTGAGATACTAATTACACTATGATTATCATAATAGATAGGACAAGGTCCATTTTGTCTTACCTTATAATCCTCCAAAGTTTTTTTCATCCACATGACTTGAGTGCAACAAGAAGTAGCTACTATATAATTAGATTTTATAGTTGATAGAGACACTGAGGCTTACTTCTTGCTTGTCTAAGACATGAATAAATCCCCCATGCAGAAGACCCCACCATTAGTACTCCTATCATCCACAAATCATGCCCAAATTGAATTAGTATATGATTTCAAAGAGAATTATTTACACCTAGGATACCATAAACCATACTCTATCATGTATTTGAGATACCTCAAAATCCTTTTGATTTATTTAAAGTGAGATTCTGTACAGTCAAATTTAAATCTTCCTACAAGACCCACTACTTGCATGATATTAGGCCTAAAAGTAGTAGAGTACAAAAGACTTCCAATCATAGATCTATACAAAGTTTGATCAATTTTTGGTGAATCATCTAGTTTACTTAACTTGCATTGTATTATCATTGGAGTACCCATTGGCTTACAACTTGTCATGTCAAAATTTATTAGCATATCCTTGATGTATTTATCTTTTGAAATGAATATATTACATCAAGCTAGCTAATATGCAATCATAATAAGAAATAAATTTCTCCAAGATTGACATTTCAAACTCAATCTTTATGCATCTACAAATTCTCTACTCATTTTATCATTGTCAGATATAAAAACTATGTCATAACGATATACAACCACTATCAATTGATGATTGCCTTCTATTTTGATGTACAAATTACTATCAACTACCCCCATTTTAAAACCTTGAATCAAAATATACTTATCTAACCTATCTTACTAATCTCTAAGATCTTTTTTAAGACCATAAAGAGCCTTCTTCAGTTTACACACAAAATCTTGATTACTTGATATGAAGTATCCTTTAGGTAACTCAATGTAGACTTCTTCTAAATTTCCATTTGATAAAACAAATTTCACATCCATTTGATATACCTTAAAACCTTTGAAACTAGAATATGCCAAGAAAAGTCTAATTACTTCCATTCTTATCACTAGAGCAAATGTCTCATCAAAATCTATTCCGTCAACCTGAGCATATCCTTTACACACCAATCTAGACTTATTTCTTATGACTTCTCCTTTCTCATTCATCTTATTTTTGAAAACCCACTCCGTACCTATCATATTTTTATCTTTTGTCCTAGGAACTAAGTCCCATGTTTCACTCTTCTTTATTTGATCAATTTCTTAATCCATTGCATCATTCCAACTTTCATCTTTGCTAGCTTCCATGAATGTTTTACATTTAATCATAGATAACAGTGTTGAGTCTTATTGATTTTGATTGACCAACATTATTCTTATAGTCTATAATCTTGAACCAACTATAGACACTAGAAAACTACACACGATGGTTCTATATATCAAACTAACCCTTAGACCACTCTTATCCCCCCTTGGAACCAATTGATAGCCTTTTGACTGCCAAACCTAACTTACCCTTACTTACCTTTGACCAACTTAACCTTTGACCCATCGATGACTAACGATCACCCTAACCACCCACAATTATTTCAACTATTGATGGTTATGTTTTAACTACTTGAATAGTTAAACTATAGCCCAATTATAATTTTTTTTCTATTTTTAAACATCTATTTCATGGTTGGGATCAATACATGTTGATGCTAAAAATAAACTAGTTGTTGAACCTTTTATTGAACTAATTATTTCACCTCTCATTTCCTTATATAAAAAGAGAGGAGGAAGAGGTGAAATGGATCCACATTCAGAATTAGAGTAATCAAGCATCAAAGATCACTAGAAATCATTAGAGCTTATTTTGTAGTTATTATCTCAATGAACTAATAACCAAGCTAGAGATTCAAAATACTATAGTAACTCATAGGTCAACATCTAAGTACTATTACTCTTTCAAAATTTCTCTAGACTCCAACAATGAGTTCTCATCCACACACCTCAACCCTTCTTCAAATCACCAAGCAAATTATCTATTTTCAGTAATTAGTCTACTTTTTTTCTATTTTATAACCAACCCAGCCCAAACCCACCTTCCAACATTTCATTTTGCAACCTCGTCAACCAATTTCCTAACCCAAACCAAAACCCATAATAAATACCAATGGTTTATCCATAACTACTGGTAGTTACCCAACCATCAATGGTTAATCAACCATTGATGGTTACCATAACCACTGATGGTCACCTTAACTACCGATGGTCACTATGTGATAAATAAATAGCGAGATATTTCCACCCATCATACCTTAACCAAATTCCACTTTTTTCCTCTCTACTTGATGCTTTAAACAACACTTGAATCATTTATCATTAATATCAATCTATTTATTTCTATAATTATTCAATTTCACCTAATCATCTATCAAGCACTTCTTGTATTTGGTTTTAGTACCTTTTATTATTTATACAAGTAATTAATCTTTCATTTTTAGAACTTGATTGTTTAAAAGTGTGAATTGACAACCTCCAAGGAAGCTCATGCTTCTTAGATCTAGCTTGCTAGGTATTCCACCCTACTATCCAACTAATCGACATTTTTTTTAGTGCTTGCTTATCTACAAGTCATTCCTCCCAATCTAAAGAGGAGTATCTACAACCTTTTGGATCAACATACATATAACATATCAATTTTTTATACCATACCCTTCTTGAGTTTCTTCTCTTTATTCTAAAAAATAAACTAAAATTTTACTAAAACATTCTAGCATACTTGGTGGGACCCTTGAGTCTTTTCTTGGGTTCATAGTTAAATTTAGCTACTACTTCTTGTCTTCTACTCATACAACAAAATAAAATTTTCATTTTAGGCCTAAAATTGACTACATCCATTATTTTCTTACTTATTTTAGCTCACATAGCTTAATTAATCAAGTGAATTAATCATAGCTTCACTCTTATCACACACACAAGACTAAACCACTTACACTTAATTGAGTATAAAAACATTGAAATAAGCCCTGACTAAGATTTCATCACCTAGTGGTCACCTTTCTCGACTATCCTACTTGGATTTCATCATCAAGGGGAGAACCAAATTAATTCATTGGCTAATTATAATCTCTTGTAATCAGTATATATTGGCTAAGCACCTGACACCCTTATCATTATAGTTTGTGAAGTGAGGGGGTGGGCCCCAATATTAGGCCATGTATTGATTTCTAATATAGATCCCTTTGAAAGCCTAAACATAACTTAAAACCAACCATAGAGTTTTTTTTAGTACCCACTCTACAATCCAAGTTGAGTCACAAAATTCTTAAATCTTAAGGTATAATCCACAAGAGAGATTAAAAATAACCTTAAGATTTAACATGTTTTAGTGTGTGTTTTATTTCCTTGATTTTTTATTGTCTTCTCTTTGTTTTAGTTGTGAGATTGTTTGTATCTTCTTTTTTCCCTTATTTACATGGTTTTAACTAGGCAATAATTAAAAAACCAATCAAATTAAGACCCACCTCATAATCATCCATCTTCCTCTTCTCCCTCATCCATAGAATACATCTCAAATGTAGAGAGTTCTCTCCATCCTTATGAAATTCCTACCATCCTTCAAATGGTTGCCCAAGGTGATGTATATTTTGACACCTTTCTAGATAACAACCCCATAGATCTCTAATAACACCATATCTCACCATACTCCTACTTTAGTTCCACTTATTGACCTACCCTATGACATGCCACCCCACCTTATGGGTGACACTTATGTTTCCACTATTTCCAACCAACCTTTAGTCACCCAAGCATCCTCCTTTACTAATAAACCCATCGATACCACCATTCAAAACCAACCCACTCAAAAAATAAACACCCAATCACATTCTTCCCCAAATAATAATCCCCTAATATAAGAGCAACCCAACCCATGGGCATCGATACTTCCCTCACCATAAGAGTACCCTCTACTAGTGTCACCACCATTCCTCTTATTTCTAATCCACTTACCTCCACTCTATTTCAAATTTTGAAGGTTCCCATACCTTCTACTGTTTCATCTATCAGTACCAAAGTTACCTCTTATCCTTTTTATAATAACCCAAATATACCTCCTACCCAACCTATGTTAATCTCTCAATAGATGCCAATTGCAAAAAACCTGAACTGCATCCCTAACCCACAAGGGTATGTACCTCTACCTTCCACTCAACCACCTATCTCCATCTATTCATATGTGGCATCATCCCAACCACCCATATCCACATACCAGTATGTGGAAGCCTCTCAACTACCCACCAACTATATGTATGTTGAACCTACCTAAACCCAATATAATCTACCCTATATTTATAAGAATGTACAACCACATATATACCTTTTTAAAATGCTAATATACAAAATGATTACTTTGGAATCATCTATTTCTATAGCTCGTAATATTTTGTCATATGACCAAATCTATAATGAGCCAATTCACACATCTATCCCCATTCAACCTTATCATCCTCAATGGCAAATTCTAAAATTTTCTAAATTTTAAAGTAAGAAAAACCATCAAAAACACTTAAGAGCATTTATGCACTCATGATATTTAATTTCCTATGATGATGCTGTCCTTCTTCTCACATTTCCCATGTCTCTATCTAGTTTAGCACTAGATTGGTACAGTGTTATAACAAAATACTCTCTCTTTTATTTCACCCAACTAACTCAAAATTTATTAGACTAATTTTCTATAAACATCTCCAAGAAGGTTTACATCGATGATCTCTACTCCATTTAGCAATTTGACAATGAGTCTATAGCTAAATTCATATCCCATTGGAGAAGCTTGATAAATCAAATATCTTTCTCTTTGCCCCAACCTAAACTAATTAAAATCTTTACTCAAGCTTATGCCAAACACATTTCTTCTACCTTACATGTTTAGAGCTTCAAGACCTTTGACAAATATTTTACCATGGCAAAAAAATTAGAAAATAGAGCCATCGATGAGGGAACACTGAAGTTGAGAAACTCCACCTTCAAATCAAATGAGGCTTCCTCCTCTAAACCCAACAATCAAACCAACACTAACACTAAAAACAAAGGAACTACAAATGTAGTTGTCCTTAAAACCACTCCACCTATTGTTAATCAACTTAACTCTTCCAATTCCTCCAATCAAAACATCAAGAATCAAAACCAAAACAACCAAAAGTAATTTACTCCACTTGGGGAATCATATGCTTCAATATTGGAGAGGTTGTTAAAATACAATGTCATATAATTCCCTCTGATCAAACCTCCACAAAAATTTGATTAATCTCATCCTATATCTAGTTGGTATAAGGAGAATGAATTGTGTGCCTTCCATCGTGTCATTGGGAATGATGTTAGGATGTTCAATACCTTCAAAAATGTTGTCTAAATTCTCATTGACAAGGGGGAACTTATGTTGTATAACCCAAATGTTCCCCTAAACCAATCACTTGACATATTTAGATAACCATTTCACAACCACACTCCTTCTACCAACAAAAAAAATAAAGCAAAATACTCTCATAATCATGAGGCCCATATTTTCAACATTATTCTCAACAAACTTACTACTGAGGAGACCATCGAACAAATCAACTCTTCCCCTACTCCACTTATTGAGGTGGTAGAGTCACTAACCTCTCCTTTTATATGCACATTAGAGGAGGAAATCATTCACACTTTAATATTTTCCTCAATCATACAATAATCTACTCTTCCTTTATATATCACTCTTAAGGAAGAAACTACTTTGCCTAGACTTCCCATCAAGGAATTACCTTTCCAAATATTAGAACCTGGTAATAAAGAAAAGGTTGAGGTAACCATTTCTCCCTCTAAACCCCTAGGCCTATTCTTTAAATCCACCACCAGGGGACTCAGACCCATCTATAAACCTTTCTCCAAACTAGTTAAAAACTTATAAATCATATCTAATCCTAACCTAGATTAGGCTACCTTTTGGCATTAACTTGGTCTCTCTTATATAAACAAGTAGGATCCTTTTTATTAGAATAACCTACCCTTTCCACTATCAAATCCACTATCATCACAACCCAGCCATCAGACACCTCTACCCACCAAACTATACCATAACCATTAGAACCAAACTCATCCAAAATCACCAAATCATCTTCTACTATTCTAACCAAACCCACCAAGAAGCTATGCATATTTCCTACTCATAACATTAATCACATATCAATAAAGTTAAATCTAAACCCACTAAAACTATTAAAAAAAGACCCAAAACTAAGTCAACAAAGAAGGTAAAACCACCTAGAAGCCCAAAAACCAAAACTCTACCTCTACTCTCCACTTTGCCCTCTATTTTGGGACCTCATCCCTCTACCTTAATTAGGAAACCAACCATCCCAATCGAAACCCAACCACCAATTTTTGTTATTCCATCACTCCTAATTTCATCCATACCTATTTTCATCAAACCACTCATAACCAAATCTCCTATCTCCCAATCATCTATTGTGAACTAGGAATTTGACTAAGAAGAGGAGACTAGTATTGTGTTAGTGACAAAATGAACAAACAAATTGATGAACAACACACTAAAATAACACCTTCATGCCTATTTACTAGGGTGATCTTAATAACAAAAACAAATGACAAACATAAATAAAAATTAAGAAAATAAAAGAATCCTTCACCTTCCTTAGATTCTCCAATTGCTTTTGTAGTGGCTTACTCGGCTTGTGCTCATGAAGTCTTCATCAAAGGAGGCTTGGCTATCTCCTCTTCTCCTTGGAACCTTTGGCTTTGGCTTGGCTTGGAATAAATTAGGCATGTTAAAACTAATTGAAATAGCTTTTGGAATAATTTTTGCATTATCAAGACTTAAAATTCATGTGGTAAGGCCTCCTATTTATAGATTTTTACAAATGGGTAGAAACAACCTAAACCATCTATCTCAGGATTGAGATGTATAGATATGAATTAATCCAATTATGTAATTAAAATTCATAAATAGGCTCATTAATATTTGGGATAGATGAGAAATTAAGAGGCATGGAGCGAATTAATGAGGCATGGAGGGCATGAATTTTGATATTTGTGGCATTTATGGCCTAGGGATGTCTTCTTAAGAAGTGAGGTCTCCTGATGATGTAGATATTAAATATTCATTTATAAAAACAAGTATTCAACAAGTTTCCATGGAATTATTAATTAAGCTCTAATTTGGTTTTATTATCTCTTAAGAATGATTAAGTACTTTATGCATAAGTTACTTACATTAATCAGAATGCCTTGATATTATTCTAAAATTTGATTGGATTGGAATTAGAATTCAATGTCAGATGCATTGGAACTATTTTCCCATTTAGGATGTTTCCAAAAAAAATAACAAAGACACACATCTCATGCAAGATATTTTATAGAAAAGAGCAATCTAAGGCACCTAGGTGAAAAATCAGCATTTTAACTCAAAATGAACTGATCAAAGTTAGTTGGCCTATAAATTGTATTATCCCATTTAGTGATACACTAGCCAAAATCAGCACTTGAATATGTTAGTTTCACATCATTTAGCTGGTTTTAACATTTTTAAGCCAAATTGTGCACTTTGGTAGAAATTGGTTAAAAGCCTAATTATAGGTTATTGGTGGACAAATTTAGGTGTCTATAGTTTTCCTCTATTTGGGAAGGTGTTGTAAGCTATAAGAATAGTAAAATCTTCTCAAATAATGAAATTTTTTGTATGCCTACAACTGCAATGATGATAAACTAACTGTATGATGTCCCATCAAGGGAATGGTTGGCACAAGTAGGTCCTCAAATGGTCCCTTAAAGAGAAAGAAATAAAATGAGGGGAATAAAGAAAGGAAAGATGATGGGGTGAAAACATAATGATTTGTAAAAAGATTTTAAGAATGCAAGTAGGATGATGTATAATGGTTTTCCCAAAGGTAGTTATAAGCATTATACCCTGATAGTGGCAATGCGATATGATAACACAATGATTTGCCAAAAGGTAGTTATAATCATTGAGAAGATAGAGTTTCCCCAGTTAGGACAAACAAATAAGATAATAACATGCCCCTATATGGGTAGAAAAACTAAAGTGGTGACAACACAATGATTTACCCAAAGGTGGTTATAATCATTGAGAAATGCAAGTGGGGCAGTGTGCAATGATTTACTCATAGGTGGTTATAATCATTAGACCTTGATTATGGAAAACATTACAAACTTGGTCGAGGATCATGATAACTTAACACAGAGGGTAATGATGAATTGAAACAACCTACTAGTAGAGAGATGATCATCTAAACTAATAAAGGTTGAAATTATTTTGTGGTTTATTACTCTATTTGGGATATAATTGGATTGAATCAAGATATCGATGTTGAGATGTTGATGCCACCATTGCTGAATAAACTTATTAAAGCTAAGGTTTGTTGTAGCATGTGCTGGTAGGCATCATCGTATAACATCATGAGGACTTGGCCAAAATATGCATAAGGATTGACTCTCAAAATCCAATACTCAACAGAAAATAATACATCAATGATAGAAACCATGATGACAATGTAAACATATGAATATGGATGGATTCAAGTATAAGTATGGGAAAAGAATCACCCAGTGAACACACATAAATTGAATCAAGGGAATAGTTCTAAAAATAAAAAAATAGGAAGACAAACAAACAAAATAAGTAGAAATAAGTAAACAAATAATGTAATAGAAACCATATGAACATTGTCCCTATAAAATAGGTGAAAACTTAAAAAATGAACAAACTAGGGGAATATAATAAAAAGAAGGGGGTGGTTGAGCTATCTCTATATGCACTAGAAAATTAGATGCTACCTACATAATTATATGGATGTAATATCCAATAAAAAACTTTAGGCCAAATGTAGTTCTTCTAAGGAATGGGAAGAATGTGATAACTGATGAAAACAAACATAATGGATGTGATAGAAGAATAGGAATGGTCTTGAAAAATGACAAGTGCATGAAATCTAAAGGCCAAAAAGGATGCGGAAACTAAGAAACAAGTGATTTTATTATAACTTAGTAAGGTTCCCAAAATCCCTAATGGAAAGAAGTGATCAATGTTTTTTTTAATTTTCTACTAGTTTTACAAATGTTTTTAGAATTTTCTAATGATTTTATAAATGCTTTTAGAATTTTTTGAAGTATCTCAACTCAATAAAGAATGATGAGACACTAAATAGTTCAAACTCACAAAATGGTGAGAGCATTCAAACTTAAGTGGCTCATAAAATGATGAGAGTGTGGCTTATGGTGACTAAGCTGACCTCAAAAAGTATCGACCACTACCTACATAGTCCTAGAGTAGGACCTCAAGTCACTGTAATTCTACTTTTATAATGAAGGAATTCAACTAGTGTAGCAGTCAATTCAAACAAAACAGGCGTATGGTATAAGAAGTGGCAAGTTAGTATGTCAAGGCTCAATAAACAAATATTACCCCTAGTTTTCCCATAGGTGGTTATAACTAGGACATAATGGCATAGATAAATGGTACTAATTTTTCCAAAGGTGGTTATAATTAGTAGCAAGACTAGTGATAAGAAAAGAATAACAAATAAAGGATGCAACTACCAAAACTTTTGTCATACTGCTCCAAAATATGATCTTTGTCTGAAGTACTTGAAACAACTAATGAAATAGATCAGATTCTTTAGTGTTGAAAATGCATAATGAATGGTAAAAACCAAGGTCAAATAAACTAGGCTTTAAAATACATGTAGTAAATAAAATGTGATGGTAAATTAGATAAGGCTAAGAGGATGGATAATAATGATATTTATATAAATAAGAATAGAGAAAAAATAACACAACATGAAATATTCCCTATAGATAATACACCTTAGCACTCAAGCAAAGTACCACTTGAGGTGAGTAATATTCATCAGCTCAGGAAGTTCATCTCTATCTGGTGTGGCAAGGCTGTATGCTCCTAATCCATAATCTACAATAATGATGAAAGGTCCTATCTAACTTGGTTTTAATTTACCTTTATGCATCTTCTTAGACATGGTATTCTTTTGGTTTTCTTTAAGAATAAGATCACCAAGTTCAAATGTTCTATACTTGACACATTGATTGTAGTGGCCTTTGAGTCAATTCTGATATGCTTGAAGATTGTTGAGTGTATCTATGTTTTTTATCAAACAAGTCTAGCTCTTGCAGGTGAGTTACTTGATAGTCATGCTCATCTAGGACATGTTTGAAATATATGCATAGTGAAGGCAACTTGACTTGAATGGGAAGGATGGCTTCTGTACCATAAATATATGAGTATAGAGTGGTTCCTATGGGGGTATAATGATTGGTATGGTATGCCCAAAAGGTAGGGAATATCTTGAGGTGCCAATCATTATTGCAATGAAGAGTGGCTCCTATGGGGGTACAATGATTGGTATGGTATGCCCAAAAGGTAGGGAATATCTTAAGGTGCCAATCATTATTGGCATCATTGATAATATTTTTGAGAATAGTGATAATGGTTTTATTTAATGCTTCAACCTAGTCATTACCTTGAGGGTAATATATTATATAAAAATGTTATGTGATGTTATATTTAATACATAGCTTGTTAACATACTTATTCTTAAACGATCCTCTATTATCAAATATAATTTTGGAGGGGATACCATAGTGACAAATGAGATGGTTGAAGATGAACTTGAAAATTTGTTTTCTACTCATGTAAGTGAGGGGTATAGCTTCAACCCACTTAGTGAAATACTTAGTGGTAGTAAGGATATGTTTATGGGCATAAAAAGAAGCGGGGTTGATCTTCCCAATGATTTTGAGTCCCCATGTAGCAAATGGCCATGGTGTCAACATTGGTTTCAAATTTTATGTTGGGGCATGAATCAGTTAGCATGCCATTAACATTTATCGCACTTCTTTTCGTATGCAACTACATCTGCATCTATCATGGGCCAATAATAACTAGTATGTACGAGATTTTTGGATAGGATTGCCCTGCTAGAATGAGGTCCACATACCCATTCATGAACTTATTTTAATTCTAGTGTAGACTCTATCAAATTTAAATAATGAAGTAGAGTTCCATCAAAACTATGGCAATAAAGGGTGTATCTAAGTAGAGTATAATGAATGAAATGATGAATAAAGGCTTTGGTTTGTTTTTGAGATAGGTTAGGTGGTATAGATTGGTTATTAATATAGTTTTAAAATTATAAATACCAAATAGAATTAGGAACAACAATATCACAAATCATTGCCATAATTAAAGGTTCATGAGTTGGTGTGACCAAATTCTCGATGAAGAACTAATACTCTCTAGCTTTGTTTATTTATCAAATTAGAGAGCCAATAATAGCCATAGAATTTGTAGTTATATTACTATCCCTTGGTATATCTCAAATTGGATATTTATAATTTTCTACTTTAGGGTATCAACCATAGCCTTATATAGAACCAACTTGTCATCTTTGGTCTGAAAATGGTTTGTGACTTGATTGATGATTAATTGAGAATAACCATAAAACTTTATATGAGATATATTCCATTATACTACCTATCCAAGTCTTGTGATAAGTGATTCATACCCAGCCATGTTGTTTGTATAAGGAAAAATAATTCTGAATGATTTAGGGATTAGATCCCCTTATGGTGTAATAAATATAAGGCATGCCCCTGATCTATGTGTAATAAATGAACCATCAAAATATAGATTCTAGTGCTACTCCTCAAGAGGTGTGTCAATGATGGTCATTATGGATTCATTAGGAAAATGAAATGTGAGTGGTTTTTTTTCTGCAAGGGGTGCTTCAACAAGTTGATATGCAAGGACATATCCCTTGATTACCTTCTAATTAATATACTCTATGTTAAACTCACTAAGAATCATGATCCATTTAGAAATTATACCTTGTAAATATATTTTTGATAGTAGATAATTGAGTGGATCTACTTTGGAAATGACCATGGTATTATTGTTCAACATGTAATGTCATAGTTTTTGAGCTACGAAGACCATGGCTAGACAAAAATTTTCAATAGGTGAATATTTGTGTTAATATGTTACCAAGGTATGGCTTAAGTAGTAAACTACATGCTATTTTCCATTGTTATCTTTTTCAGCCAAAAGTTCCCCCAAGGCATTGTCAATAGCTAATAGATACAAAAAGAATGACCTTCTTAGTGTAAGAGATAACAAAATAGGTTGATTAATTAGATAGTCCTTGAGTTGTTGAAAAGTTATTTGGTAGTGATTATCCCATTGAAATGTAACTACCTTATTAAGAAGATGTGTAAATTGATGACACTTGTCTTGTAGCTAAGAGGTGAAGCATAAGATTGACTGGATCTTGCCCTAAAAACTATGGAGTTACTTTAAATTGGTTAGTGGTAGCATCTCAATTATAGCATAGACTTTGGCTAGATCAAATTCAATGCCTCTATGAGACATGATGAAGCCAAGTAATTTGATTAAGGTTACACCAACCACACATTTCTTTGGATTGAGTCTAACTTTGTACTCCTGCAATCTTTCAAATATCCTATATAGCACTACTAGATGCTTAGCCCTAGTCTTCGATTTTCTTAATATGTCATTGACATAGTCTTCAACAATATCATGCATCATATCATGGAATATGATATTCATGTCCCTTTGATATGTAGCTCTAAAATTCTTAAGACCAAATGGAATTACTTGATAATAAAATGTTCCCCATGGAGTGGTGAATGATATTTTATGTTGGTCTTCTAGTACTATTATTATCTAGTTATATCTAAAAAGCCATCTATGAGTGAAAGCATTTCATAACCCACTGATGATCATGTAAATATTAGGCAATGGAAAGTCATCCTTAGGATAATATTTGTTTATGTCTTAAAAATCAGTATAGATTTTGATTCTTTTAGGCTTTTTTCTAACAGTATAACATTAGATATCCATTTTATGTAGTCAATGGACTAGACACATCCTACTTCTAAGATTTTTTCAAACTCTTTATTTACCAAGATAAAAATGTAAGGATGTATCTTACATAGCTTTTGTTTCATCAGTTTGGCATTAGGATTGACCACAAGGTGGTGTAAAACCAAGGTAGGATCCAAATCTAGCATGTCAGAATAAACCCATGCAAAGATCTAATGGTGCCTAAAATAGGTTTTCACCACTAGACTGGCCTTTATCTTTACTTTTTCCATTGTAAAAAATCACCTAAAAGAGGTTTTCACTTTGAGACTTCAATGTTTTATTTATTTGTTTTTGGCTAAGGGTGTTCACCCACTCTCCAAAATAGGCTTTAGGATCTAATCTAATTGATAATCTTGATTTATGATATCCCAATGGAATGTTGTTTCTAATGCCCAAAAAATTATAGAATGCCTCTTTGTTCTAAAACTCATCAACCAATAGACTAGATTCTTGTTGGTCATAATCTATCAGTTGGGGATAGTATAATGGTAATGGGTTATGACAAATGATTGGGGTAAGAGTACATATGGCATTGTTATTGAATAGGTTAGTCTCAGATAGGTCATCAAAATTGAGGTTATGATCAGACTCTACTTTGATATTGGCATCATCATCACTAGCCACTGATGATAGAACTTAAATAAGATATGTGGGGTCACCCTTAGGTAGTTTAAATATAAGTTCATAAGGTCTTTTGTACTTAGTCATGGAAATTGGCTCAATGGTTCCTTGTTTATTTATTTTGAGGCCCCTTCCTTCCTAATCTTGATGCTCCATGATCTTATTGGGAATAGTATATTTTTCACTTTTATAATAATCAGCTTGGTTGTCATTATACAACTATGATTTTCCCCCTTTAAGAGGGACTGGTTCTAGCCCAGATGTTGTTAGAAACATGATAGGTCCCTTATCTTTGTTTTTTTGTTGATAATGCATGTTTGGGGTAAATTTAGTCCATCTAAAGGTCTTTGGATTTATTAGGAAGATTTACAATATGGAAGGTATCATGGGTCACATATTCCCCTAGGCCATTATCTAAAATGGTTGGAAGATTTAGAAGGTAATATGTGGGAAAGGAAATCTAAGGTATTAGGATCTATGTAATTATCCTATGGAGGATTAATAAGTATGGCCTTTAGTTTATCCTACTTATAACTAAGATTCATGTCATATTTCTAATTATATCTTTGAAACTCAGCCCCAAGATATTTGTAATGTTCATATGGGTATAAACCTCTTAAAATATTCAAATCCATCCCTGAGTGGGAGAAGTTTATACATTGGTGAAATGTTGATGGGATTGTATGAATCTTATGTAACCAAGGCCTACCTAGAAGCATATTATATGACAATTCAAAATCAAGCACATGGAAAAGTGTATCATGGGTCAAAGGCCTAATGATAACTGGTAAGCTAATGGTGCCTTATGATTCTCTTTCCTGATTATCATATGCTTTGATAATTATCATTTTTGGCTAGAGATCTACCATTGTGTATCCAATAAGCTTGATGAGCTTTAAAGACACTATGTTGAGGCATGATCCATTATCTATAAGGACTAGTTTCATTTTATGCCATTGTATATAAATGTATATGTACCATGGATTATTATGGAGTAGGCCAAGGGAAATCATATCACTTTGGTTGAATGTGACTTTTTAGGCTGGAGCTAGGTGTCCAACCAAAGCTTAAAATTTATCAAGGGATATGTCACTGGAAATAGTGGGTTGCGTTAAAAACTTATTCAGAATGTTCTTGTGGATTGTTGAAGTTTGCAACAAATCTAAAATATAAATTTGTGTTGGTGTCTTCTATAATTGTTCCACAATATCTAACTTCTTTCCTTAGTCAATGGTGAATGGTTTATTTTGAGTCTAAATGGTTGGTTGGATAATAGGCAAAGTGGAAGATGGTTGTGGACCTAGGATAGTAATCTTTGACCTTTGAGTTGTGATTACAAAATCAAGATTAGATGTTGGACCATAACTGATAAAAAATGTTGGGAATGGTATGGGACTAGATAGGACAAGTATCAATTGTTGGTGCACTTGTAGATGGCCATGTGGTAAGGGCAAGTTGTTGATATAAGGTCCAAAAGTGGAAGTCTCAATTTATTGGTTTACCTATGTGTAGTCCCAAGTCAAAGAAGGATTATCCATGTAATTTGGTTTAGTGGTATTATTTAGCACTGTGTTTCTATGCAATTTCACTTTCACATTCAAAGGAGAGAAAATATGAAACTTAAGAAATGGTCAAGGCTTGTATGTACCTGGATATAGTCTGCACACCGTAATCCAGACATTGTGAGAATTCCTCTTTTGCTGTGGAGGAATGACACCTGAAAGAGATAGACACTAAAAACACGAAGAACGTTAGTTGATAAGAGGGTGGATTGCCAAGCAAAAGCTTGGTCATAGAAGTGCTAAGGCTTCTTAGAGGATGACAATCCACTATTTAAGACAGAATATGACAGAGATAGAAAAGAGAAATAATGAAAGATGTGAAAAAAAAGAACTAAAAACAAATGTGGACCTGATAAGCTACAATCTACTAAACACAGTCGCCGACGTTGGTGATATTGCTAGCATCAGTCAGGGAGGTCACTGATGATGGTTAGACTACCAACGTCGGTAGGGGAAGTGGATGAGGTCGGTCAGGGCAATTGGCTAGGGATGGGTTACAGGTCTAGTTTCTGGTCTGTAGAATGGATTTGGTCTCGTCTGAGGGTCTGAGGGTCTATGAGGGATTCAGAGGGACTATTTGGGATCTAAGGGACTAAAAATCTTGTCAAGAAAAGGAGTGAGAAATAGGAAAAAGGCTTTTCAGCCTTTTCATAAAGCAATTTAGTCAGGTTGATTAGATGGGTCTTAAAATGGTCTGTAGGTCTCTGATAACTTATGCTGGGTTGATTGGACAGAGGGTGTTGCCTAAAGAGAGACTAAGGGAGTGTCAGAGGCAAAGAAAAAGGAATAAGGGGTGAGAGAAGGCTTTTCAGCCTCTCTGAGAAGAACAAGGAAGGTTGGGTCAAGGATGCTTGGAATAGACAGAAGACAGAATACTAATATATTTAAAATGATATTAGAATGAAAAAAGTACAAATACTTATCTATGATATGAATTGGCAAAGGTGCAAAAGCTATGTTTCAGTTGTTGCTGGTGATGGAGATATCATGCAGTCCCTATGCAAAATGTCTGATGCAAGACCTCAGTGCCTAGAAAGTGCTGCCAAGAATGCTGATCCTTGCAAAAACACCAAGAAGCCTAGAACACTGAAAAGCAAAAGCATGAGAACTTTGTTTCGCCGAAAGAGGATTCGAGAGTCGTGATTAGCTTCAGAGATTAGCTGATTTGTGATTGGGATCGTCAAAGGGTCAAAAAATTTGGTTAAGTATAACCAACGTCAGTGATTCTGCTGGTGTTGACCGACATTTGACCAACGTCGACGGGTGCAGAATGGGCAAAAAGAGCCACCAACCCCATTTTTCATCCGCCAAGTGCACTATCCATTGGAGAATGTCAAAGGATGGGCTAAATATGCATGAGAGTTGGTTAGGCGGTTAGAGAGCAGTAAGAATAGGTCTTGGGTGAGTCATAAGATGGGAATTAGTCCAAGGCGAGGTGTCCTAGGCAAGGTGTCATGGGTGATGTGTCCAAGGAGGGGGGTTAATTCAAAATAAGTTTATTATTTTAAATTAGTAATTGCATGTTTTAGGAATGGGTTAGGAATGGACCAAGGGGGAAGGTGACCAAGGGTTAGACACTATTTAGGTGTCTACATTTGCCCCTTTTTGTCTTATTGGTTGCTCTAAATGAACTGCAAGACAAAAATAGGAGTCGGTTGCCCCAGGTATGAGATAAGGTTGATTTCATCTTGTTGGTTGTTCAAGTGAACTGCAAGACAAAAATAGGCAAGGTTTGGTTACCCCAGGTATGGGATAAGGTTGATTTCATCTTGTTGGTTGTTCAAGTGAACTACAAGACAAAAATAGGCAAGGGTTGGTTTCCCCAATTATGGATGAGGTATCCCCCCTCAAAGCAGTAGGCGAGAAAAGGGAACCAGGAATCATGTGTTGATTTGATAGAGAGTGGATGAAAAGGGTGAAGATAGAGTGAGAATGCTGCAAAAGTTGTGATTGCACGTACACCACTTCACAAGGATGGTCAGGTCAAGTTGTCATAGGTCGAGCGTTAAGGAGTGCCAAAATTGAAATAATCGGGCCCCAGCATTTAGTCGTCTGTTGATTGGGTTATTCAATCTAAGCTAAAGCTCCAATGGTCATCGTGTTCCAGGTATCCCAGGCCTAGGAAGTGCTCCCAAAGACATGAAAATGTCACAAGTAGTGTGGATCAACTGGCTTGCGATCCTATACTTGTGAAGGTCAAAAGTTTGCGCACAATTTTGCTAACCAATCATGAGGTAGCATACATGCAAAAAAAACCAAGGCAAAATCACTTTGGAAGTTGTTGTGGTTAGGGGAGATGGTCATGATCTCCAAGGGCTGGTGGTCGATGGATGGATGCAAAAGGGATCTTTGAGTGTGCTCTAGGGGGCCAAAATGACGTGGTCTGGAGGATTGACTGATTAAGGGCATGATTTTGGGGTAACAGAGAAAAAAAAGAGGTTGGAAGGACACTGACATTGGTGACAAAAACTAACGTTGGTAGCTAAAAATGGTCGACATTGGTAGATGTTAGCTAACGTTGGTGGATTAGGGCATGCTGATGCCGACGTCGGTGGCCTGCCAAATTCAACAAAACTAGATTGGCAACCCACCAAAAGTCATTTGTGATTATTTGACTAAGAGAAAAAAAAGTTGCTCTAGATTTTGAGTGAAAGTGACTGATAGTGAGCGAAGTAGCGGTGTGAGGTGGCAAAGTGAGATTGGTGGAGAGAGGGAGTAGATTGGAGTTGGGTTGGAGGTTGAAGAATTAGCGGTGGGCCAGCAGAAGTTCAAGGTAGAAGTGATGGTAGAGGGTAGTAGAAGACCCACGAGAGGTCCACCACCAGCGGCACCCATCGTGCCACCATGTCGGTGATGCCGAGACGAGGTAGGAGGGTTTCTAAGCCCTATTGAGTTAAATTTTGTTTTTATTTGTGTTTTGAAATTTGTGTTGATATGGGCAAAAAATGAGGGGGGAGGGTAGCTAGGAGGGTGGGAAAGGGATCTAGGATAGGTTAGGGGGTTTTGATAGGGTTTTGGGGGGTGTAGGGGGTTGAAATGGGGAAGCCCTAATTTTTAAGGCTCACCCCGTTCGGCCCTAGGGCTAAACCAGTCGTTGACGTCGGTGGGGACGCCAGCGTCGGTCGACCAGTGACCAGCGTCGGTCACTAAGTGACCAGCGTCGGTGAGGTGAGTGCCGTCGCTAACACGCTAACTGATGTTGATTGGCTACCTAGTCAAAAGAGGAATGAAAAATGTTTAAGTTGAGGGGTTAAAGTTATGCCAAGGGCTTCTCAGGTATTGGGTTAGGCATAGATAGTGAAATAGGTAAAATTTTTAACATGAGATTGACTTGGGTGGATGCAGGTGAGGCTGACTTTGATGTTGTGGGATCGCCTCCTGACATTGCTGACACGGATGCGCGGAGGGGTGACAGTCAATGAGTGGGCGTAGATGAGTGCAGTTGGACTTGGTGGGATGCGATGCTACTGCAAAGTGGCATGGGATGTGAGTTTGATGGTGGTAATGATCGAGTGATGGGATCATTCCACCAACACCTTACACTTGCCCACAGGAGAGATGACAGTCACAATCGAGCATGTGTACTAGATTTTATGGCTGCCAGTACACGGAGTAGACCTTTATGCATGCTCAAGAGAGGTGCACGATATTCATATGGTTACACTATTTGGAGAGCACGTCATGGAGACAAGCTGTCACTCAACGAGTTTTACGTATGAGCCTTTATATGTTGCAGATGAGGATGCATATCGGCTAGCAGTGTTGATGATGATAGGCATCACAGTGTATGCATTGCCAGATGCAAAGGGCGGCAGGTTTCTAATTGCTATGACTGGAGTTTTGCTAGATATGTTAGAGCAACAAATAGTGTTCACCTATGCACCAGTGTTTTTGGCCCAAGTGTATAGAGAGCTATGGGGTATCAGTTGGCGGTGATGATACAGCTTGTGTGTGGGCCACCTGCTACATTGCTAGGCCTATGAGCATATAGTGGTTACCCATCCTCTTGGCCTCCCAGTGGCGATTTTGGCCGGATTCAGGGTCAGATTTAGGTGGTGGTGCGAGGTGATGGTGCAGATGCGGGTAGATGGAGTGGTCAGAGACATTGACCACTACATAGGGGTACTGGAGGCCCTAATTCCTGCAGACATCATGTAGAGACCATACTTGGTTTATCCAATGTTCAGAGACCAGGGAGAGCAGCTGGTTGGTGTACAGAGCCTGAGATGGGTCAGGGGCAGGCGAGCCGGTGAGCTCGAGAGAAGGCTAGTAGAGAGAGTACAGTGCCAGTATGGGCTACTACAAGATGTACCTCCCACATTCCCATTATACAGACAGGATGACATTGAGGTGCCGCTCCCACTACCAGAGGAGATAGAGGGCCTAGATTTTGAGGAGTTGTCGATAGGACCTAGGGTGGCTGACCCAAGTTGTACAGAGGCCTACACAGTGTGGTGGGTAGGGCAGTACATAGGTTTACAAGTAGGGCTGTAGCCAGATCCATAGGCCATTACCAGGGAGTGAGATATAGCCTGTAAGGAGAGGGACATCATGTGGCAAGAGAGGGATGCGGCACAGGCCTAGGTCACAGTTTTGTAGGGATAGCTGGCAGGGGTTATAGGGCAATTGACAGAGATGATGAGTCGAGTGACAGTGTTGACGGAGCAGGTCACACTACTACAAGGATAGGTCACCGTAGCCCAGGCACAGGTAGTGGCAGGATAGGTTTTAAGAGGATAGGGTTCGATGTAGTAGCCATCACAACAATCAACATTTTCATAGGGGCCAAGATAGTCAGCATCGGTGTAACTAGGTTAGCCACAGCCGCAGGGGTCATTATAGGGCACGGTAGAAGGACAGATGGGTCCACCACAGACTGTATCTCTAGTTAGATACAGTGATGCATTGGATGAGATCATGTATTATGAGAGGGCCATCAGGGGGTTCCCTCAGATACAGCAATACTTTAAGATGAGGGTAGAGCAGAGCTGACAGAGGTCTATGTCTCAAGCTATGGCTTCTGGGTCGTGCAAACGGCACCGATCAGAGGGGGGAGAGGATACAACATCTTTCCAGCCATCGCCACCACCACCATAGCCACAGCCTTGAGGGCAGACCTTGAGATTTATTTTTGATGTATATACTGGCCTGTGAGTCGTTGATGCGAGATGTATGAGAGAGAGACAGAGGCACAAATTTGTGCGATTGTATAAACATTGATATATATATATATATATATATATATATATATATATATATATATATATGATGAAATATTTGATCATGGATGTGTTTATGAAAAATGTTGTGGATGTGTTTGTATGTTATTTTGATCTGATATATGTTTACGATTATGATGCTTATATGATGATGGATGTATGATTAAGATTAATGATTAATGATATGGATGAAAATGATTAATGTTAATGATTATGAAAATATGTGATTGTTTGTGATGTGATGGAAGAAATGCGATGAAGAAAATGGGATGAAGGAATGGCCGAGCTAACCCCAGAAGACCCCATGTCAACTAAGTGCTGCCTACATAGCCCTTGTCATTAGGGCCTCAGGCCAATGTAGTTCTCCCAAGAAGGGAGGAAAAAGATCGAAGTGGTTGATTTTGGTCATGATAAGGATATAGCACTTCCCATATGTCTGAGGGTATATGCTTGAAATGACAAGGAGGAGATAATGCTACAGCCTTTTCCAAATGGTGTAAGCTATAACATTGGTCAGGGATTTTTCATCCCTAGAAACTATCCATATTCGTGATGGATGTTTGTTAAAAATGAATTGCAGGTCGATTTATGTTTTAGCAAGTAATGGTTTATGCTTGACATAAATTGTGTGGTTGATAGTTTCCATGTGTGTTTATGTCTATGAAAACCAGAATAAGTAGGTTATGTGAGTGGTTTGAAAAGAGTCAGATTGAATTGTTTTGACAAATGATGTGGTTGAATGTGACTAAAGTGTAGGCAGAAAGTAAAAGGCATAAGCGCCCTTTTATTGACAAGGACCAAAATGACAACATAGATAGGGGTTGTTAGAACCAAGAGCCCCATTTATGCATTGCATCGTTGACCATGAGTTATGTTAGAGCGATAATCGAATCACTTTTGACATTAAAGTGAGCTTGAAGTCCCTTGAGTAGGTGATATGATAGGAGGAAAGGGTAACCCGTTTTAGAGTATGGATAACTTTGCCCCTTTTTATAGGAGACCTTGAGACAGCTACAAGTCAAGTCCATGACCCGGTTTTTTTTTTTTTTGAGCGGACTGATCAATGCGGGAAGTCCACATAAAGATATCATTTGTTTGGTGGTCATTTGTGAAGCTAATCAATGCGGGAAGCTTCTAAGAAAGTGTTGTTTGTAGAAATATTTAGTCATAGCCACCCTTTGAGGGAGTGGTTTATACTTTGCTTTATAGATTTAAGGGCTTTTGAATAGCTGTCCTTCAAGGGAGCAGTCTATTTAGCTACAACAATGATATTACAGCTATCTTTCGAGGGAGTAGTCTACTTTTTTATTTGATTTTGTGACCTTGGATATTTTGACATTTTGATTTAGTTTTGATAAAATATTGAGTCATGGACAAGACTTATAGAAGGTCAAGGGCTCCCTTTTATTAGGACGAAGCATCCATACGTCATAAAAGGGTTGTAGAGGATTTTGTTAAGGGAAAAAGGGTGGAATGGATTGAGGATTAAATGGACAAGGATTGTTCAAGGGATGAGCTCAAGTTAAATGTCAAGTGGATGAGTACTGACTAACAGTAGAATGGTCGAAGATGTAAAGCATTAAGGGGCTCAGGTTCTGGTCGGCCTTCAAGAGAAGACAGATGATAAGTCCCTAATCCATACTTGTGCGTGATGATATAAGGTCTGAGCCAATTAGGAGCAAATTTGCCTCATTTACTCCATTTCATATTGGTCACATGTTGATTCTCTTTGAGGACAAGGTCTCCAATATTGAAATCTCGTTCTCTCATAGTTTTATTATAGGCACGTTTGATGCAATTTTGATAGACATGGAAATGATTGAGGGTAGAAAGATGACATTCATCAAGTAACTCAAGTTAAGCTAATCGATCTTGATGAAAGCCATCATTAGAAAGAATGTCATGGAGTGAAATGCGAAGAGATGGGATTTGTACTTCGAGAGGTAAGACAGCCTCTATTTCATACACTAGAGAGAAAGGGGTAGCACCTGTAGAGGTTCGGATGCTAGTGCGGTAGGCCCACAAAGTGAAGGGTATTTGAACATGCCAATCCCTTCTAGTGTCGTTGACCACCTTCATGAGAATTTTAGTTAAGATTTTGTTAGAAGCCTCGGCCTGCCCATTTGCTTGTGGGTAGTAAGGCGAAGAAAAGCTGAGTTTGATGCCGAATGAGTTGTAGAGGTTTTGGACAGTTTTATTTTTAAAGGACATGCCATTGTCGGTGATGATTTTATGAGGTACACCGAAATGACAGATGATGTGGGTGTTGATGAAGTCGACAATCTTGTCGGCTTTTGTGGAGACAAGAGGAATAGCTTCCACCCATTTAGTGAAATACTCGGTGGCAGTGATGATGGATTGATGATGAAGAAATGAATGAGGGTTAATCTCGCCGATGAGATCTAAGCCCCATTGTGAAAAAGGCCAGAAATCCTAAGTGACTTGTAAGGCGTGACTAGGGAGATGAAGTAAGTTAGCATGCTACTGACACTTGATGCAATGTCAAACATAATCGCTATAGTCTTGATGAAGAGTGGGCCAATAATAACCCAAACGAAGGATGTGCTTGGAAACCGAGTTACCACTGAAGTGTCCACCACAAATCCCATCATGGGCTTGTTTAACAGCATGAGAAGCTTCAGTGGAGTTTAAACAGTGAAGAAGAAGGCCGTCAAAACCTATTTTATAGAGAAGGCCCCCTAACATGGTATAGCAAGCGGTGCGCTTGATGAAAGCTTGTCGTGCATTGCTAGAGAGGCTGGGAGGAATGAGAGAATGAGCCAAGTAGTCCTCATGTTGTTTATACCATACGTCTTGTGAACTAGAGTCTATGGTGTGGACAAGATTGATGTCAGTGGAAATGTATGAAGGCAATGGCACATGATGTACCATGACATAAATTCTTGATGAGGATGATGATGAAGAAGGAATATGCGAGGCGAGGGAAGCCATGGTGTTAGCAAACTTATTTGTAGATCGAGGGACAGTATGCAATAAGTGATGGTCAAAAGATGCTAGAAGAGTGTCAACATAGTGCTTGTACCTTTGTAAAATTTCATTTTTATAAAGATATGAACCATTGATTTGATTGATGACAAGTTGTGAGTCACCGAAGATGTTGATGGTCTTGATGTTTAAAGAAAGGGCAGTTTGAAGTCCCAAAATTAAGGCTTCGTATTCGGCCATATTATTGGTACATTCAAAGTCAAGTTTGAAAGACAGGGGCATGGGTTCACCTTCATGGGGAATGAGGATGACCCCTGCACCCCCACCGATTTGACATTTAGAGCCATCGAAGAACATCGTCATTTGGTAGAATGTGTCATCAGTCGAGAGAGTGGCGATAGATTCATCAGAAAACTCGCACTAAAAAGGTTGATTTTTGAGAAGAGGGGCATCTGCTAGTTGGTCAGTGATTGTTTGCCCTTTTATATATTTTTACTGGACAAATTCTAAGTCAAATTCAATAAGAAGCATGAGCCAACGAGCCATACGCTGGTTTTGATATGGTTTAGAATGCGTGTATTTAAGAGGATCAGTGTGTGTGATGACAAAGGTTTTGTGATTGAGAAGATAGTGACGGAGCTTGGTAGTGACAAAGACTAATGCCAAATAGAGTTTCTCAGTATGAGTATACCAAGTTTCATAGTCGACAAGTGTTCGGCTTATGTAGTAAACTGCTTGCTCATGGTGTTGCTCGTCTCGATGCGCAATCATGGCACCTAACGAATGATTGGTTGCTGAGATGTAGAGGTAGAAGGGTTGGTCATCTTTTGGTGGAATAAGGACTGGTGGAGAAACCAAATAGCATTTGAGGGCTTTAAAAGCCTCTTGGCAATCTTTATCCCATTTAAAGGAGATGTCCTTCTTGAGGAGGTGATGAAAGGGTTGGCAGTGGTCAGAAAGCTACGAAATGAAATAGTGGATGGATTGGAGCTTTCCTTGTAGACTGTGAAGTTGCTTGAGATTAGTTGGGGGTGGCATTTCAAGGATAACATGGATTTTGGCAGGATCTATCTCGATGCCACGAAGAGAGACAATGAATCCCAGGAGCTTTCCAAAGAGGACCCCAAAGATGCATTTCTTGGGGTTAAGACGGACCTGGTACTGAAGAAGGCGAGAGAAGATGATTTTGAAGATAGTCAAATGGTCACGATGAAGCTTAGACTTGCCAAGCAGGTCATCTACATAGTCCTCTATGATTTTTGGAGGACATCATGAAAGATGTAAGTCATGGCACACTAATATGTGGCACCTACGTTTTTTAGACCAAAAGGCATGACTCGATAGCAAAAAGTTCCCCATGGTGTAATGAAGGTGGTTTTGTGTTGATCTTTTGGTGCAATCAAGTTTTGGTTATATCCTGAAAATCTGTCTATGAGTGATAATATCTCATGGCCAGCCGTAAGATCAACAAGTTGGTCAATGTTTGGAAGAGGAAAGTCGTCTTTGGGACAAGCTAGGTTAAGGTCATGATAGTCCATGCAGATCTGGATCCCCCCAGTCACTTTGGTGACAGGAATGATGTTAGAGACCCACTGCGGATAATCGATGGGTTGGATGAAGGAGACAGAAAGAAGGCATTGAAGCTCTTCTTTGACAAGAAGTGCAACATGAGGATGCATTTTGTGAAGCTTTTGCCTAACAGGCTTAGCCTCTGGGTTTGTGACAATGTTATGAGTGGCAATGTTAGGGTCGATGCCAGGCATGTCAGCGTAGGTCCAGGCAAAGGCTTTGCAATTGTCTGAGAGAAATGTGGTATAGTCGATTTGCTCCTGGGTGTCTAAAGACTGACCAATCTTTAAGACATGAGGAACATTAAAAGATGAAAGGTTAATGTCAATGGTTGATTCATTTAACATAACCTATGTTTTAGAGGGGAGGGAGCACTGAATGAAAGAATCATTGACACCCATATAGGTAAGAATGGCGTCATCATCTATGCAGTGGACTATGTTGATGGTTGTCGATTCATCATCTATCATGCTAGGATAAACGAGAGGGAGAGACTTGGGAACCCCATTGAGATGATAGGTTAGGGGTTCCAAGCAGATGGTGTTTATGCAAAAAAAAACTAGGAGGGATGAAAACCGCCGACTTTGTAGGTGAGGATGGAAGAATAGGTGAGTCTGGAAGAAATTGGTCGATGGTTGGTTCGGGGCAAAGGTTTGTGGAAGCTTCAGTGGGTTCTTGGAAACCCAGTCCATATCATTTCTTTGCATTATCATCATTGGGTGGTTCGATAGGCCGATGGGATCCTTGTTCGTAGCATCCAAATCCAAAACCCTTCCATGCACACCTATAAAGGCAGGTATGTGCAAAGGTGGGGTTGCCAAGAAAGGAGAAATTGGATGTGAATATTTGAGGTGAGGAGGAAGGATTTGATTCAGTAGGAGCTTGATCTAGCCCCCCATAGACGAGATTGGTTTGAAGGCTAGGAGGACCATAAAGAATGACCATTCTGATCTGACAGTCATAGCTTGGGTTTTGATGAAGTTGTCCATACTCTTGAGGAATTTGGAACATGTCTAGAGTAAGTAGGTGATATTACCCCAGTGAAAGTCTTTGGAAGATATCGTACATGGGGTCCTTGGTTGTTAATTGAGAAGATGATGTGGTGGCAACCGCTGTTTGTGTACTAGTTGACACTTCTGTAGATGGAGACGATGTTTGGGTTGATGCCTTGAGTGGGATAAGAACGTTGTTTGGGTGATAGGTTGTGTTACAAGTCTTAAAAGGGGATGGGTCGACAAGAATGACATGGACTTGTTTGTCGTGCTCAAATTTAACACAACGGTGAAGTGTTGAAGAGATGCAAGCCATGGCGTGGATCCAGGGTCACCCTAATAGCATGTTATATTGGAATTCTCCCTCAATGATGTAGAAGAGCTCCAAGATTGTGCATGGACCAACATGGATATGGAGGACAACACTACCAATAGTGTTAGCAGTGGTGTCATTAAAAGATCTAAGGATTGCATCAGTTTTCAATACGCAATTCTTGGGAAGAGCCAATTGATCAAAGGCATGGGTGGAAATGATATTAATGCTGGTGCCCCCATCAATCATAACTCATTTAATACGAGTTTAATCAACGTAGGCTGTGATGAAAAGGGCAGCATCCTGATCTTCCAAGGTAGAGGTAGGAATTTTAGAATCACTAAAAGTGATAGAGGTGACAGGGGATAAAGAATGGACTAGGGCAGCTAGTGGTTGAGGGTCTTCAAGTTGGACTTCCACTGCCTGTAAGGCTTTGATTAGAGCCTGGCGATGCTGGGGGGAGCTTTGGATAAGGTCATATAGGGTCATCTTCACAGGTGTTTGGTGAAGTTGTTTTATCATAGATTCTTTGATTGCCTCTAAAGAAGGGGGTTGAGATGCACCTAAGATGGAAATCATGGGTTTCGGTGGTTGAGGTGCCTGGACAAAAGGATAGGTCTAAGGAATAGCAACTTTTTCTTTTGCCTTGTCCTTTTGTGACCTAGTGGTTATATGGATAGCATTGATTTCAAAGATAGGAGGTGAAGAAGGGGTCATGGCCTGTTAGTGAGATGTTGATGTGGTTGAAGAGGTTAGATGGGAAGGTGTCGAGGGTCAGTCAAGAGTGTCCTCAAGGAGAAGAGTGTCTTTCTCCATATAGCGGCGAATGACTGCCTTAAGGGCACAGCAAGTCTCGGTATCATGTCCTAGCGTACGATGGTATAAACAAATCTTCATATCATCGAACCAAGAAGGTTTTGACTCGAGGGGTTGGAATGGCTTGATAGAAGGAAGGGTAATGCTAGAAGTCTATAAAAGTTAGCGTAATATCAAAGCATATGAACCTACTAAGGGGTCCATGCTTGTTGATGCATGACGCACTGGTGACTTTTGCTTGGGGGATGTTGAAGAAGGTTTTCGTACCACCTTTTGGGTTGGTGGTGCGGCCACATGTGAAGACGACACTTTCTTTGTGAGAGGTGCCAAATTTTTGAGAGGGGGTTGACTTGTGGTTGGCAAAGGAAGTAACGGAGGTAATTTGTTTTGGTTAAGGGTCGAAGTAGGAAGCACGCTGATTAGGGTAGAAGGATGAGGACCTAAAATGGAGGGCAAAGTTGATGGTGGAGGAGGGGTTCGCTTCTACAGTCTGGAAGTCTTCTTTGACTTGGTTAGAAGACTACTTTTGGTTGAGGTCTGGTCTAAGTCCACCTTCACTTGTGGGTGAGTGAGGGTAGAGATAGAGCGAATGCCAAGTGACTTGATCAGTTTAGATTGGGTAGATGTAGGTTTAGAAGTGGGAGTCTGGTCTTTGTTGGGAGTCTTGGGAGATTCTGCCTTGGGAGGACTGGCAGCAGGAGATGAGAGGGCATGGGAATGTTGAAGAAATTTAAGATGCTCCCACAATCCTTGATGCTCCACTTTCCTTGAAGGGAGAAATTTGATTTTCTCCACTAGTCGAGAAAATGGTTGAGAGGATGTTGGATGAGGTTTGGATTCTTGAGAAGATGTGTTAGGTGTGGCAGTAGTCTCAGACCCAAGGTGTGTGGGAGTTATAACTG
The DNA here is from genome assembly GCA_037957365.1 of Torreya grandis. NCBI lineage: Eukaryota > Viridiplantae > Streptophyta > Pinopsida > Cupressales > Taxaceae > Torreya > Torreya grandis. Next base: position 163,196 of record JARHVA010007161.1, read on the forward strand.
AATTGTCATTGATCGAAGACAATGGAGAGTCAAGTTCTTCTCTTGGTGGAGAAGGAACTGAAGAATGTGACTCCTCAAGTGGGTAAAGGGCAGGGATTATGGTGCCCTCCACTTGCGGTCGAGGAGTAGGTAAGGTCAGGTCCTCCATAGGCCGAAGAAAGGAGGATGGTGAGACCGGTGGTGATGGTAAGGTTGAGGCATCCTCCAAGATGAGAGAGGTTGACAAAGAATTAACTGGAGAAAGAGGTTCATCCACACGTGATGGACTAATAGATGGGCTAACCTCTTGAGGTTGGTTGGGGATGAAGGGCAAGACCGTATTGACCGTTCGAATGTCATGTTCATGAGTGTTGTCAATCAAGGTCTGGACAGTATTTTAGGTCGATGGATGATTGGGGAATGGTTGCTTGAAGATGTCGATGCCCTGATTAGAAGGTGCATTGGGATTATCTAGAATGAGCTCACCCTTTTCAAGCATGTCTTGGATTATGTTTTTAAAGGTTTTATAGTTTCTCGTGTCATGACCTTTGACACGGTGGTAATTGCAGAAGTCATTTTCCCTATACCACACAGGGATGGCGCGTGAGGGATCAAATTGTGGCGGTGGTCCAATCTGGGGGAGGTTGAGAATCCCCTATTTAATAAGTTTTTCTAGTATAGGCACGTATGATTCTCCAAGAGGAGTATACTGTCGTTGTACATATCTCTGCTGGAATTGATGGGTGGTGCTCTGAGATGTGGATGGCTTAGGTTGATTGGTTGAAGAGGACGAAGGTCTAATGACTACAGCGTTAGCTGAAGCTTTAGACTTAGGATTGGATGATGAAGGTTTAGAAGAAGAAGAGTCATTGGTCTTAGAGTTGGGATTCTTGCTCCACAACTTGACTTTATCCTCCTCAATGGCACATAATTCAAGTTTACGGGGCATCGTGAAGGCTTCGTCGAAGGTGCGAAAGGTCTAAACCCGTAAGGTGGAAGAAATATGTTTGGCGCAAGCTCGGGAGAATAGTTCAATAAGTTCAGGTTGAGGTAGGGAAAAGGAGAGTTGATTGATGAGGCCTCTCCAGCAAGCAACAAAGTTAGCTATTGATTCATCCTCAAATTGGTAGATAGTGTAAAGGTTCATGATCGAGACCTTCTTGGTGATGTTAATGGAGAAGTGATCAAGAAAGAGCTGGGCCAGCTGTGTAAAGGTGAAGAGGGAATGGCTGTCAATAGAGCTATACCAGTCAAGCGCAGCACCAGAAAGGGACATAGGAAATGTATGCAAGAGCAATGCATCATCATGGGCAATAAGGTAGCAGGCATGTCTGAATGCTCGTAAGTGCTGCTGTGGGTCTTCCTTGCTTTGAAAGCGAGAAAATTTGGGAAGCTCCCACTGGTTGGGGTATGGTCTAATCAAAAAGGAAGGATGAATGGGCTCATTGAAAATTTGCTCATATGAGAGAGTATTGTGTGAGCTGTGAATAGAGGTCTCTAAGCTAGACATCTTATCCATCAGCATTTTGATGATATCTGCTGACGGATTGGTGGGTGGAGCGCCCCCTAGATTATAAGGTGCTTGAAAGATATTGGGAGGGGCGTATGACGTGATGGTTGCATAGACGCAACATATGGGTAGCTGGTTATTGGAGCGAAAGTTGGAGCCAAGGGAACTTGTGTTATGGGGTTGGTAGGCACAAGTTGGATAGGGGCCGTCAAGGATGGTTGAGGAGTAGCCACGCTTGTTGATGGGTAAACAGTTACTCTTGTATTGATAGGTGCAAGAGTAGGGGGGATAGAGACTAGTAGGTTTTGGAAAGGTGTGGGGTTTGGTTGAGTATTTTGAGGTTGAAGGAGTACCAGAACCCCCATGGAGGTAGGTTTAGATGGAGTGGCTACGTTTTGAAGGTAAGACACGGTTGGGTTATTGGTGGAGGTGTTGACTTGATTGTCTAGTGGCTGAATTATAGGTGTTGTTGATGTGATTCTTGTCTCGACTAAGGAAGTCAGCATCCCATAGATTGGGTTGCCTAGGGAGTCTCGCGTTTGTCTATGCGTGAGATAGTGCTGTAAGGCTTTGACGTTAAGGTCCAAGAATCATGCAAAATCTTGGTCCCCTTCTGGGACAATAGGAGTCTGAGGTGGGGTTGGGCGAGTAGGAGTTCTTTTAGTCTCTGAGTGGAACTCCATTATAGGACTAGTTATGGATGGTGAAGGTGGAAGTGGTTGTTGACTAGCGTGGTCAAGGAGAGCCTTGGTTTGACTACGTGTCAAAACCATTCAAGGCAAGAAAGGGTTAGGTTTCAGAAAACTGTGTTTTTTTAGTCTTAGAAAACTAGAATGGATGTTTAGACAGCCAAAAAGTTGGATTTTAAGCTTGCTATTTTTGGAAAAAAGAAAATGGATAGTGACCGATGTCGGTATAAAAACTGATGTCGGTGAAGAAGACTGCCGATGTCGGTCAGATAACTGATGCCGATGCAGAAAAGTTGCCGACGTCGGTTACAGGACCGATGTCAGTTACTGTGTTTTTTAGAAACTCAAAAAAAAAGTTTTTGGAAATGAAGAAGACGTCCTTACCAGCGCAAAAAAAATAGATAAAAATAGAAAATAAGATGAGAACAGGCAGATCCTAGCGTTAAATCCCTAGAAACAATTTTATTAGGATCGTGTGGCTTATGCCTTAATGTGATGTTTGAGGAGGTTGGCTATTAGAAGGGTCCTAGAATAGGTAATTTAAAGATGGTTTTAGGTATGTTTAGGTGCTCAAAAGTCTATGTTAGGTTCCATACATGGCCTGGTGCTAAGGAGCAAGCTCCCCTCACTTCACGATTCCAGTGGTTAGCTGGGCTCGCTTAGCCAAAATATACTTTCCCTATAGATTAGACTCTGCCAGAGAACAGAGTGGGCTTTCCCCTTGGTGGTGAAATCCAAGTAGGATCACTGAGATGGGTAAGGTATCCATTGGGTGATGAAATCCCAGTCGGGCCTTGTCTCAAGTGAGTTTGATGTTTAATTTAGTACACGTGGTTTGGTTGTGTAACATCAAGTGATCTACGATTTATTCAATATGCAGTTTACTAATTACTAAGTGTGAACTAAGAAATGCAAAAAAGCAGGAAATGGAATGCAGTATATTTTAAAGCCCCAAATCGAAATGTTAAGTTGGAATGAAAACAAGTTTGAGAAAGGGTTGAAGGAAATGATTTTTTGATTAGTCTAGAAATGCAAGAAAAGAAAGAAAAAGTTCTTCTTATTCTTGATTATGATGTTTTTTAGAAAAGAAGAAAGAGGTGAAGAGGAAGAAACCTAATGCACCTAAATGAACAAAGAAGGAAAGGAACCCAAGGAAGGCCCTAAGGGTCCCACCGGGCGTGCCAGAATGTTTCTATGCAATTTCACTTTCACATTCAAAGGAGAGAAAATGAGAAACTTAAGAAATGGTCAAGGCTTATATGTACCTAGATATAGTTTGCGCACCGTAATCCAGACATTGTGAGAACTCTTCTTTTGTTATGGAGGAATGACACTTGAAAGAGATAGACACTAAAAACACGAAGAACATTAGTTGATAAGAGGGTGGATTACCAAGCAAAAGCTCGGTCCTAGAAGTGCTAAGGCTTCTTGGAGGATGGCAATCCACTGTTTAAGACAGAATATGACAGAGATAGAAAAGAGAAATAATGAAAGATGTGAAAAGAAAGAACTAAAAACAAATGCATACCTGATAATTTGCAATCTACTAAACATAGTTGCTGACGTCGGTGATATTACCGGCGTCAGTCAGGGAGGTCGCTGACAACGGTTAGACTGCCGACGTCGGTAGGGGAAGTGGACGAGGTCAGTCAGGGAAATTGGCCAGGGACATGTTACAGGTTTATTTTTTGGTCTACAGAAGGATTTGGTCTCGTCTGAGGGTCTGAGGGTCTATGAGGGATTCAAAGGGACTGTTTGGGATCTAAGGGACTGAAAATCTTGTTAGGAAAAGGAGTGAGAAATAGGAAAAAGGCTTTTCAGCCTTTCCATAGAGCAATTTAGTCAGGTTGATTAGATGGGTCTTAAGATGGTCTGTAGGTCTCTGATAACTTATACTGGGTTGATTGGACAGAGGGTGTTGCCTAAAAAGAGACTAAGGGAGTGTCAGAGGCAAAGAAAAATGAATAAGGGGTGAGAGAAGGCTTTTTAGCCTCTCTGGGAAGAATAGGGAAGGTTGGGTCAAGGATGCTTGGAATAGACAGAAGACAGAATACTAATATATTTGAAATGATATTAGAATGAAAAAAGTACAAATACTTAGCTGTGATATGAATTAGCAAAGGTGCAGAAGCTGTGTTTCGGTTGTTGCTGGTGATGGAGATATCGTGCAGTCCCTGTGCAAAATGTCTGATGCAAGACCTCAGTGCCTAGAAAGTGCTGCCAAGAATGCTAATCCCTGCAAGAACACCAAGAAGCCCAAAACACTGAAAAGCAAAAGTACAAGAACTTTGTTTCGTCAGAAGAGGATTTGAGAGTCGTGATTAGCTTCAGAGATTAGCCAATTTGTGATTGGGATCGTCAAAGGGTCAAAAAATTTGGTTAAGTATAACTGACGTCGGTGATTCCACTGGCATCGGCCGACATTTGACTGATGTCAGTAGGTGCAGAACGGGCAAAAAGAGCCACCAAGCCTATTTTTCATTCGCTAGGTGCACTATCCATTGGAGAATGTCAAAGGTTGGGCTAAATACACACGAGAGTTGGTTAGGTGGTTAGAGAGAAGTAAGAATAGGTCTTGGGTGAGTCATAGGATGGGAATTAGTCCAACGCGAGGTGTCCTAGGCGAGGTGTCATGGGTGATGTGTCCAAGGAGGGGGGTTAATTCAAAATAAGTTTATTATTTTAAATTAGTAATTGCATGTTTTAGGAATGGGTTAGGAATGGACCAAGGGGGAAGGTGACCAAGGGTTAGACACTATTTAGGTGTCTACACAATGGTCTAGATTGATTAATGATTGGCCTAGGATTAATGGAGATTGTATTAATGCTACCTCCTACAATATGACCTATAACCCTATTGTAGTTATGTGCAACTGCATGGTATGTTTGTTGGTTGTTACCATTCTAACCTTTTTTTTGTCTATTGTTTTGAAGTTATGGGTTCTACTATTGATTTTGTGAATTCTATTAGTTCAGACTTTGATTTTGATATTATGTTTATTTTATTATTGCACCAATCAGTGTCGTTATTATTGTTGCTAATGGTTATGCTACTATTATGTGTTATGTTAGGGAAAAGGGTTTTGATAAATCCTAAGAGTTTGATTAGAGGTGGAAGCACCATTATCCAGTGTTATCTCCCCATTATCCAACATATTCTCAATTGAATGTTTGATTTTCACACATCTTTGTAAATTACGCCTATTGACCTGAAGATATTCATAGAATTCATTTTCATGGTACCAATCAGGATAAGGAATTCCTTATGGATAATGCTTTGGTATAGGTCAACTAATAAGATTAGCAGTGGTAACTTTGTGAAATACATACTCAAAAGGTTCTCCCAGGTCACTAAAGACATGATAGTAAGCACATTTATTCTTAGAGGAGGAGTTTGTAATGGTAAAGGTTGTTGCATTTATTGCACATGTCCTGGTTGTTGTGCTTGCAACATTGGTTGGAGAGTTTTTTAGGTAGGAGTAAGTTGAAAAGGTGATGAAGATAATGTTTGTATAGTTTGGACATGATGTGATTTGGTTACTCCATTACCCACAACATTCATGTTATGGTTCAATTACTTTGGTCTATTTTAGTTATTGGCCTGTGCTAGTTATGATGTTTGCACTTGGATTGGATGTTGGTTTTGGCCACTTCCTTGATTGGTACCTTGATTTTTATTAGTTAAAGTAAGCTTGATGATCCCTTTTTTAATAAGAGCTTGCTCAATCAACAAGCCTTTGTCTATGATCTCCTTGAAAGTATGTGCACATTGTAGTTCCAGATGATAAGCTATCTTAATATGAAATTTTTTAGTAAACACAATGGCTAATTGTTTATCTATTGAATTATGGGTGAATCAACTTGCAAGGGCTCTCCATCACTACAGATAAATTTTAAAACTCTCACCAGTCTTTTGTTTTGCTTGTGTTAAGTCAACCAACGAAATCTCATGTTTGAGATTAAAGGAAAAGTGCTACATAATATTAATAGAAAGATCATCAAAATATATTAATAAATTCTTGGGTAAATTTAAAATCTATTCAAAGGCTTGTCCAACCAACCTCCTTGGAAACAACAACAAAAGGTATATATCTCTATATGCCACTAGTTTACATACGATAAAGAACTTGATTAAATGGGCCTTAGGGTCACCTTTCCTTTTGTATTTGTCTAATTTCGATGGTTCATATCCTAGAGGAAATGGTATCTATAAGTAATCAATTTTGAATGGATAATAACACACATCATCCAAATTAAACTTTTTAATTTGTTTCCCATCTTGAATGGCAATAATTGCATCCTTCATCTCTTACAATTCTTAGGATAAGAAACTAGAAGGAACATTGGTTTGAGGGAGAGCATTAGTTTGGGTATATGGTTGGGAGGTCACAAGTGGGACACTTTGACTAGGGTATGATGGAGATATTTATTATGGTATATTGGTTTGGTTGGGAAATAAACCAAGAATATGCATACATGTATTAAGATGTACTTAAAATTGCACATTTAGCTGTGCGATATTATGGTTTGGGTTGGCTATGAAAGTTGGACTTGGAGGATTTTGCGGTTGGGATGGAGGGATATAAATATACTATTCCTATTTTGGTTGAAAATGGAAATGTTGACAACTAATCAAACCTTGTTATTGAGTGGGAACTTGTGAACTAAGACCCTGTCTCTGAACTTGTGGCACATTTTTAGCCAATTTTTGTCTAGGAGGTACTTGAGAAACATGAGAGCCTCATTTTTGCATGAATCCATGTTGGGAAGTGAACATATGTTGAATATTAATCATCTGTTACTAACCAACATTTACACATTGTTGGCTAGTCATCATTTGGTTTTGGATTGGTACACTAGTCTAAGACTGAAGAGGTATGTTTGTCACTATCTGATGAGGTGGAATATTAGTTACCCCTTGTTGAGGTGGAAATATATTTAGGATTATTTGTATTGGTAAAATAGATTATGAATATTATTGTGTAATATTACTTATCATTTATTGAGGAGTAGGATTCATCACATTCTATTGTTGAGGTGTGACATTGGGTGTTGTTTGACTACCTAATCCTATTGGTTGCATGGTTGATGAAGTAGCTAGTTGAGGTTGGGATGTAGAAACTCCTATTCCTTGGTATGATGGTCCACTCATGATATTAACTATAGGCACATGTTGTTGACTAGTTTTTCGTACATTAGCACCACTCTGATTTAGATTGGATGTTGCTTACACATTGTCCACTATATTTTACTCATTATTATGCATAAAAGTAGTAGAAACTTTTTCAATATTGGGCATATGTAGCAAGATATTTGTCAAAGTTTTTTTCATGAATGAGTTTAAAATTTGATTATGTTGATCAGTTAACTCTATCAAAACTCCTATTGAAGGAACTAAGTCAATAAGAGGTTTGGTCACCATGGTCATCTGATTATAATTATGTTCTAGATTCAAGTAGGTTTGATATGTCATTTGCATTTAGTTAAAGTGGTCTTCCATGAGGTTTTTTCCTCTATTAATAATATTAGGGTCCTGATATGTTGTTTGGACCAGAGCCAAAGTATTTCTAGAAGAAGATTGTTGATCATAAATTATGTTGGGGGCATTCTTACTAGGCTTGCTAACTTCTCATGAGGAAAGTCTACTATAAACTTGGCCCCTAACTCTATGGATATAACCAAAATATCATCTTTATTATATAATAAATGATGCTCAAACAAAAATGGATCATATGTGGAAGGTGTATTAGTAGAGCATGATTGTTGAACAACTAGTTTGTTAGTTGTGGGTATTATAGCTAAGTATTATGTAGTTTGTTCTTGGTCTTGTTCTGAATAAGGTGGTGTATTAACCAAATAGTTAGCCAATGGATCTTGGCTTTGTGCCCCTAATTGAGTATTATAAGATGGATAAGGATCCATCTCATAAGCAATATTATCTATGTAGGGGTCTTGCACTATTTTTCTTGTGCAACCACATTAATAATACCTAGATTATACATTAGTCCACTATGAGTTTAAGAATACATGTTCGGATTAATAGTAAATACTTTGCAATAAAGGGAAGTCTTCAAACTCTAAAAAGAAACTATTTCAAAAAAGATGATGTTCTAACTTGGTCTAGATTCATCAAAAGGATCAAAAGGTTTATGTAAAGATTTATGACAACATAAGCTAATGTTAAGTGTGTAACATTACACGTCTTAAAAAAAATATTAAGTAAATGAACCAAAAATAAAAGTGTCAAATGTTAAGGTTGAAGTGTTTCAAATTAGTATAATCTATGAAATTAAAAGTTGTTAGGTATTTTGGCCAAATGTGACGTTAAAATCTAAGCTCAAATAAGGCATATGCTGGACTCTTAGCCAAATGGTGTCAAAAGCTAGACTTTGAAAATAGATGATTTTTTTAATCTAACATATTTGAAACAATTCTAATAAACACTAGGCATTTGATTCTTAGACATGGAATTGATCAAATAGGTATAAGGTATGAAATAAAAGGCACTTTTAGAGATAGTTTGTTTTCTCACAAATAATGGTATAAAACTTGGTTCTTTTGACAAATAAGCTAGACAAAAAGTGAACAACTATGCTAAATAAAGGTTCACAAAAGTATACTCATATTGGTTTTAAAATGTAGGAACAAATTTTAAATTTATAAAATAGGGCCTATGAAATAATATCTGAAGTGTTTTGGGTAGGGTAACAATGCTATACTACCAAAAGATGCAAAAAAATGCTTGTTTCAAAAACTCTCTAAGCCAAAGATAATTTCTCAAAAATTTGATTGCGTAACACTAACTTTATTAACTCAAAATGTTATGGTACATAGACTCAAAGTGAAAGCATTTAGTACAAAATGACTTAAGTCTATCAAGTGGTGATAATGATCATGAATCATAAATGGCCTTCAACCCAAATTGGAAATTGAACCTAAGTTCTCACAAGTTTTGTGAAAATGTTGAACCCACTTAGCACATCAACTCTATGAGCTTGTAAAGGTGAAATTTTGAATTTATATTATAAATTAAGGACTTAAGTAACTTTTTCAAAGGTCTAAACTCAATTGGGCAGCATAACTATGCCAAAGTGGACGACATGACTCCAAGTTTTGATGAACTTTGAACAAGGAAAATTGATGATTTACGTGGGAATCATAATTCCTCCTTATTTAAACAAAATTTGGGACCATGTGTTTGGTTTGCATCATTTGTTTACACTAAGTTTTGAATCCAAACAAGACTTTTAATCTAGGACAAAACCAACTAATTAATCGCTCTTAGATCCTAAACTGACAAGGTTTCTTGGTATTATTTGAATCCATTAATATACATCATTTTGAGAGGGTTTTAAGTGTTCATCCAAAAGTAAATGCACATTATATAGTAGGGATTTTACACCCCCCTTATCTTAAATGATAGTACTATGAAATGGAACTTGAGGTGCACCTTGCACCAACAATACTTTCGTGGCATGTGGGGATTTGTATAATATCTAAAAGTTTCTAAATGTTCTAGGGGAATAAATTATATAATGAATTTCATGTTAAAAAATGTAAAAGAAAATCACAAATTTTGGGTCCATATCACTTGGCTTGTTGCAAAAAGGTCTATTTCTTTTTACAACCACTACATTCTATTATTTTCTTAGTGTAGTGCGATGTCCAAAGTGCCACTACATCCCATGTGTAACTCTAATATGGAGCCAAATAAAGTCAATGCTGAAAGATGAAACCCTAGGTCAAATATTTTGTAAAGAACTTGTGGGAGGTAATAATATCCCCCTCATAAGCCAAGTTTTCATGAAATGAAGAAACCTCAAAATAGAAAGACTTTAGGTTCATTTCCAAGGTCACCATACTTTTACGAGTTTTTAGGGAGTGTTTTATATGACGTTCTTTTTATGCCTTGGACTAGGCATTTTTTAATAGGAATGGCACTTTTGATTTCAAGGGTTCCCTAAAGGGGACAAATGGAAGAGCATACATGTAACACCCCTCTCTTTGTTAAACAAAACTAGATCAAGCAACTATTGAAGATAAAAATGACAAGTGTGTTAAATTTAAGCCCAAATAAAAGATTTGGTGATGTTCATTTGACCCCTTGGTCTTAAAATTGTAAACTTTAAAAAATAATGTGAAAAACTTACTTATGCACCTAAATGTTATATTAATCACCAAAATAATGTTTCTAGTTCATTTTAAAGCATACAAAAGATGATTTAAACATGTTTTAGTAATTTTCCAAGTTGGTCCTACAACAAAAATGTTAGTATGTCCTTTATCCTTAAATCTAATTTAAGTTTGAAATAATGAACTTTGAAAAATGAAGTCTCAAGTTTGACACAGTGGTTCAATACCCCTACTTGACAGAGTAATCCCGCTACTTCCAAGATAATCCCACAACTTTAAGAGTTGTAGTATTGTAACTAACTGCTAACCATTTAATCACAATATCGTGACTTTGAATGACAATCCCACTAATTCTAGGATAATATCATATCTTTAAAAGTTATGATATTGTAAGCTGTAGGTAGTTTGGTTATAATATCATAAATTGGTTTGATGATCCCACTAGTAGCAGGACAATCCTAACACTTCATGAGTTGCGGTATTGTCACTTAACTACTAATAGTTAGACAATACCATGACTCATTTAAACAACCTTGAAAGTTGAAAAGTAATCCCATGAATTATAAAGTAGCATTATTTTTAACCTTGAAAACACACACAAAGTTAGTCAAAATAGCTAAGCACAATACCACGAGTTTAAATGATAATACCGTGAGTTGTAGGACAATCATGCGACTATGTCCAGTCAAACCCACCACTTACAAAAAAATGTTTTTTTCTCTTTTGATTCTCCCACTCCAAGATTCTATATGAGAAAATTTAGTGAGTTGTTTGAGGGAGCATTGTGATCAATTTTATGGATCTATTTGGTCCCACCAAGCGTGCTATTGTTTGAAATAGGAATTTTACTAAGAAGATTAGTATTGTGTTAGTGACAAAATGAACCAAAAAAATTGACAAATAACACACTAAACTAAAAAAATTATGTCTAGTTACTAGGGTGAGCTTAAATAAAAAAACAAATGACAAACACAACTAAAAAGTAAGGAAAAACAAGAATCCTTCACCTTCCTTGGATGCTCCAAATGTTTTTATAGTGGCTTTCTAAGCTTGTGCTCATGAAGTCTTCATCAAAGGAGGCTTGGATATATCCTCTTATCCTTGGAACCTTTGGCTTTGTCATGTCTTGAAATAAATTTGGGATGGTAACAATAATTGAAATATCTTTTTTAATCAGTTGTACATTATAAGTTTACATTATCAAGACTTAAAATTCATGTGGCAAGGCCTCCTATTTATAGATTTTTACAAATGTGTAGAATCAACCTGAACCATCCATCTTAGGATTGAGATGTGTGATAATAATTAATCCAATTATTTAATTAAAATTCATAAATAGGTTCATCAATATTTTGGATAGAGGATCAATTAAAAGGCATGGAGGGCATGAATCCTGATATTTATGACATTTATAGCCTAGGGAAGTCTTCCCAAGAAGTTAGGTCACCTAATGATGTAGATATTCAATATTCATTTATAAAAATAGATATTCAAAAATTTTACATGGAATTATTAGTTAGGCCCTAATTTGGTTTTATTAGCTCTTAAGCATGATTAAGGACTTTGTGCATAAATTACTCAAATTAATCAGAATGTCTTGTTATTGGTCCAAAATTTGACTGGATTGGAATTGGAAGTCAATGTCAGATGCATTGGAACCATATTTCCATTTAATATGTTTCCAAAAAAAATAACAAATACATGCATCTTGTGCAAAATATTTTCTAGAAAAGAGAAATCTAAAGCACCCAAGTGCAAAATTGGTATTTTGACTCAAAATGAACTGATAAAAATTAGTTGGCTCATAAATTGTATTATCCCATTTAGTGATATAATATCCAAAAATTGCACTTAAATATGTCATTTTCACATCATTTATCATGTTTTAATGTTTTTAAGCCAAATTGTGCACTTTGGTGTAAATTGATGAAAAACTTGATTGGAGGTTATTGGTGGCCCAATTTAGGTGTCTACATCTATAAACAAAGTACTTACCTCTCAAATGTCTACCTAAAAACCTTCTAACCACAAGCTATTAACCTCTCTACCAAAACCAAAACCATCCAGAAAGAATGCTTCTTCACCCAAATCCCTAGCCATAAAACCCACTCCTAAAAGGGCTTCCACCTTAACTACTAGACCGAAGACCTCCATGCCTTTGACACCATTTCTTGAGTCTTACTCAACCATCCTAAAGAGTTTATTACAAAAATATTTATTAAACTTTCCACCTATGAGACCATTTGACCCACATATTCCTAAACCATCTTGATATAATGACAAATTAGTGTGCTCATATCATATAACACCTAGGCATGACACAAATAATTATAAGGGTCTTCAAGTCTTAATCCATCAGCTATACCATGAGGATGAATTATTGTCAGATGATCCTCCCATGAGCCTACCATTGATCCAAAAAATATAAAAAATCACCCAATGCCTACCTATTGCCTCACTCTCACCTCAAAGTGAGGGCAAACCAAATCAATCCTCTAGCCTGACTCTCCCATAATCCATGTCATCCATGTGGTCTCATGATCACAAGCCCAACCAAAGGATAAGGGAAAGGAAAAAGTGTCCATTCCATGGACATATCTCTCTTCAATACCCATTCACCTAGCCAACACCAAGCACCTTTACCTTAAACCAAACCTAAAGTGTCCATCTTGGGACCCTCTCAATCTAATCCATCTAAATCAATACAATGATTAGTTTTGAAATAGCTTCAATAAACAACAATGAAGATGAGTTTATTTGAACTCATCAATACCTCATCTCATCACTACCAAGTGATGATAGAAGCTTTGCAATCCTTAGAAGTTCAATTAAAAGACCCATAACCTCTATTAGCCTTTATCAGAGCTCTTCAACTTTCTAATCTTGTTACCTTCAAGGATTTGGAAATACACTCCATCTATCTAGATGATCTATATCCTCCCCTCTTCATTACCACATACATCAACCAAACCCACATCAAGAGGGTTATGATTGATGGGGGCATAATATCAACATTATCTCCTTTCATGCATACAACCAAATCAAATTACCCTAGAACATCATGTCAAAAACCTTAATGTTACTTTGATCGTTCAATGATAACATGGCCATGAATTTAGGAACTATTGTCCTTCACATTCATCTAGGACCTCACACACTTCCTGAGCTCTTTTATGTAGTATAAGGAGGGTTTCATTGTAACATTTTATTAGGAGGCCCTTGGATCTATTCCATGGGATGTGTGTCATCCACCCTACATCAATTCATAAAATTTGAACATGAAGTTCAAGTTATTACCATACAAGTTGACCCAGGTCCTTTTACATCATGCAACATGACATACTGACCCAATGATGCTCTTTTTCCCCCATCTAATAAACCTTCACCAGTAAAAGAGAAATCCCCATCCTCTTCTACCAATGAACACCATTTCATCCATTCCTTTTATCTAAATCCACATGATGAACCCTTTGTAATTAACCTTCTAGTGTCTTTCATTAGGGGAGTATCACCTTCTGACCCTTGACACTTTCCCTACTCCACAAGAGTATGGGAAAATTAACCACCAACCTTGGTATGACCCCAAAATTGGAACCATTATTCCTTTTAAGCCCTCAAATTCTCAAAGAAATTTCATCTATGGGGGACTTAATAAACCCTTTAACACTTTTTCCACCTCTTTTTAACCTCAATGATTCACCTCTAGTTTTTCCTATCTAAATAAACTAGAGCTTGTCTAGACCTACCTTTATAGGTGTGTTTGGAAGGGCTTTTGTCTAGGCTGATATGAACATGGGTTGTATGAGTTACTTATAATAAAAACCTAAAAACCTCATTAAAACATGGCCTTGTTTTTATGCCACCTAAACAACAAACAAACCTGCCTCCCATTACCATCATTGACAAGGAAATCACATCCTCAACATCTACTCCACCATCAATAGCTTAAGATTCTAACATCATCCCCCCTAGATTTTTTTCCATCAACATGATCATCCTTAAACACCTGACTTATCAAAAATATGGGGCGACCATGACCATTCCTTTGACCCACCCTGAGATGATAGGATATGACTCTTTTACCATTAATACTGTTATGTGTTAGGATGATGATTTTATTCTTGCCTATATAGGTGTATAAGATTCTTTTATCCACAAATATCTTCCTCTTGAGACTTCAACCATGTTGAATGAATACACCATGGTTATCAATTTGGTCACTTGAGATAACCCATGCATTTTTAAAATTGGCCAATCACTAAATATTGAGGAGCTTTAAGGCTTCCCCTCCTTCCTGTAAAACCACACGTAGCATTTGCATAGTCTTATAGTGACATGCCAAGAATAAACCCCTCTATTTTACCCATAATATAGTCACCAACCATGATTCTAAGATCATTAATAAAAAACTTAAATGAATGCACCCTTGTATTTCCCTTCTCATCAAATAAAAGATTTAACATCCCTTATCTGTCAATTTTATTCAACCCATTGATTATCCCCAAGGGGTTTCAAATGTAATACCTATCAAAAAATCCATAGGGGGACTTTGAATTTGTGTGAAATTTTGTGACATTAACCTTGCTTTCCTAAAGGATGACTCTCCTTTGCCAAGCATTGACTAGTTTGTTGATCTTACGTCGGCCATGAGATGTTATCTCTTATGGATGGATTCTCAAGTTACAATCAGATCTTAATTTCCCCTAAAGATCAACATAAAACTACCTTTAACACCCCATTGGGAACTTTATATTATAGGGTCATGCCTTTTGGACTAAATAATGCTATTTCAACTTACCAACACACTATGACCTATATCTTCCATGACCTTATTCATAATTTTTTTGAAGACTATGTCAATGACCTTCTTAGGAAATCTAAATGTTGTAAAGATAATTTGGCCATTTTTAAGAGTATATTTGAGTGACTCATCCATTATCATGTCCACCTTAACCATAAGAAGTCTATGTTTGGGGTTTTATCAAGAAATGTCCTTAGCTTAATCATCTCCATTCAGGAATTGAAGTTGATTTGAACAAAATAAAATCAATCCTCAACATGCCTTCTCTTACCCATATCAAGTAACTCCATATCTTGTAGGGGAAGCTCCAATCCATTCATCATTTTATCTCTCAAGTCTCAGACCAAAGGGCTCCCTTCCACCACCTTATGAATAAGGATGTATATTTAAAGTGGAATGATGATTTTCAAAATTCCTTTGATTCAATTAAAAAGTACCTTTTATCTCCACCCATCCTCATTCTCCCAACAAATATCAACCTTTTTTTCCTTTATATTTCCAGCATTGACCACTCCTTAGGGGCAATGCTAGCTCATTGGAATGAGCAACATAAAGAGTAAGTAATCTACTACATTAGATGTATGATTTTATAGTATGAGACTTGGTACACCCATACTAAGAAACTTTTCCTAGCCTTGGTCTTCATGGCCACTAAAACTTTTCCACTACATTCTCAACCACAAGACCTATGTCATAACCAATACTAACCCAATCAAGTATATGCAATCCAAGCCATACCAAAAATAGTGTATGACTAAGTGGCTCATGATTTTGGTTGATTTTTACCTTAGGTTTATTTAGTATAAGTTAATTAAAGGGAAAGTCATTGTTGACCAATTTGCTAGAGCACCATTATCAGACACCTAACATCCTTCTCTTGAGTTTTTAGATGAGTCCATCATGACCCTCTCTTAGGTAAACTTCACCTATTAGGTGACCATGTTCTTCATTAGATCAAAGTGTCAACATGGTGGGGGTGATGACATCATCCTTATCCCCATTAATGGTGAACCTACTCCTTTATCCTTCAAACTATATTTCAAATGTACCAATAATATGGTTGAGTATGAAGCCCTAGTGATAGGCCTCCAAAAAAATTTAGCCTTGGGAGTCAAAATGATCAACATTTTTAGTGACTCTCAACTCATGGTCAATTAAATCAATGACTCTTATCAATGAAAGAGTGATGTATTACACTAGTACAAACAACTAGTTAATGTGCTCTTGGAATCCTTTGAACACTACCATATCCAAACCACTCTATAATCTATGAATAATTTCACTACTATAGTGGCTTCCCTTACTTCCCAAATCCCATCTACACCCTCTGACTCTAAGTTATCTATCATTATCCATCAACTTACCCATACCTCTTATGCCAAATTAGACTCTCCCATCATCTTCAATATGGAGGAGACATAACATGGCCTTTAGTATCATCAGACCTTTGACTACCTCAACCTTTCCATCATTCCTTCTAATCTTTCTAAGAATTCTTAATGAGCCTTTATTCAAAGCATCTCACATTATACCATACTAGGGGGAATCCTTTATAAACATAGATTTGATGGTTTTATCTTCCATTGCCTATGTAGTCATGAATCCTCTCATGCTATTATGGAAATACATGATGGGATATGTGGGGGGAACTTTAGTGGCCTATCCATCACTAAATTCATCCTTCACCTTGGCTATTATTGGCCCACCTTCAACCAAAATTGTTGTGATTATATGAAAAAGTGTGTCTAATGTCAATAACATGCCAATTTACATCATGTACCAATCCATAGTATTCAAGTATCCAAATATTTTTGGGCCTTATCATAATGGAGTCTATATCTCATTATTGAAATTAACCCCCATTCTTCACAATTACATCATTCTATCATCACCACAAAAAAATATTTCACCAAATGGGTAGAGGCTATTCCTCTCATCTTGACCAGATTTGAAAAGATTGTTTTTCTTTATCAACCATCATATTATCTATCATTTTGGTGTTGCTCATAAGATTATCACTAACAATGGTAAATCCTTCAAAAATAAACAAGACCAAGGTCTTTGTGACACATTCGGTATCAATTTAAGTTTCTCATCACCCTATCATCCACAAGAAAATGGATAGGTGAAATCCTCTATCAAAACTCTCAATAACATGCTAACTAAAATGGTTAATGAATTTTATCAAGATTGGAATTTACACATCCCATTCAACTTATGGTCCTATCATACTAGCATTCAAGCCCCTATGGCTGCTACCCCTTTCTCTTTAGTTTTTGGAGTGGAGGTTGTCTTGCCTCTCGAAGTCTAATTTCCATCTATTTTCATATCCTTTCAATATTTCATCTCTGAGAGTGAGCATCATCAAGAATATTTATCCCAACTTAAGCTTCTTGATGATCATTATTTAGAAACACTAACTCATCTTCATGTCTATCAAGAATGCATCAAGGGTGCTTATAATAAACACCTTAAAGTGTGATAATTAAATATTAAAGACCTCATCCTCAAAGAAAATAAACATGTCACCAATATGGAGAAAATTAAATGAGGAAGTTTTATTTCAATTGGCTTGGACCTTATATTATGATGCACAAGTATGGATCAAAAGTTTACCAGTTATCCTCTCTTGAATGAAACCTAGAACCTAAGCCCCTAAATGCTTCATATCTATGTCATTTTTTTATTTAAAACAAGATCAAACTCACCTTTTTGTCTAACTTAATCTCATCCCTTATTTTCAAACCACATTTATCTCCTTATTTTAGGGACAACTAATTAAAACTAAAATATGTGATTCTCCATCACTATCATAGTCCAATCTTGAAAAATGTGTACCATGGCTCTACCCATGGCATGATTCTCATGGTACTTTCTACCCCTTATATAGATGGATACCTATGGTTTTTATCACTTAAACCTCTTTTACACCTCATAAATCTTCTTGTGCTTTAGTTTTTCCTTCCTAAAATGTGAACCTTTAAGCTTATATAAGCAAGTCCATGACATCCAAAGCAATCATCAAATGAAAAATAAAAAGAACTCATATGGGTCACTCTCTAGTATTTATAGACTGCTCCATCAAAAGATAGTTTCTCAAAACATATCAAAATTTATCAAAATAAGGTAGACTTCTCCTTTGAGGTATAACTATCAATAGTCATAAACAAAACACACAAACTTAGACCACTCCCTTGAAGGATAGCTGAGTAAAGAATTTGTAAAAAGCATTGAAATTTCTTGGAAGCTGCCTACATTGATCAAATTCCCCAACCCATCTAAAAAAACAAAAAATTATCAAAAGACCTATTATCAAAATTTGACAACACAAATATACTTTGGAAGCCCCAATCAACTTTCATAAGTAGACTTCTCGTATCGATCGGTCTACACATATGGCATGGACTTGTTTATACAGACTCTTTGGTAATCCTCAAAAGAGGAATGATGGTCTCATAAGAAGGTTCCACCTTCATACATCTCCCCTTTATATACCACAATCTAGGTATTTTGAGCTTACTCAACATCATGTGCTCAAGACAAATTTTCAACCCACTAATGAATGCTCTTTCGAAACATTCAAAGGGCTTATGTTCCTTAAGTTGATCTAACTTCAATTTTTTTTCATCTTTGCCAAAGAAGAAGCATTGAGCCTTCTTATTCTCTTATACTAGTTGATATTATCATTAAGACATTTGTCTTTTGATTATCTTATATTTCTTTTCCCAATTTTAGCTCCATTATCCAACCTACTTTGTGTGTTTTGACACCTTCATTGAAATAAATGCATTTGACCATGTGTTTTTACCTTATTGGTTTAACTATTTTCAACTATATGAACATTTTAAATCCATTAAACATCTCCCATATCACACATCAACTAATGATCAGTCACATCTACTAATCCATCTATTACATCTACCACAATCCAATCTTGCATAAAAAATAAAGGAGTCATTTGCACATATTATCCTTCACATGTATAAATCTAAATGAGAAAGCATATACTCATTAAAATTAAGCATGAACATAATCATCACTATCATCATAGTCATCCATAAACCATAATAATAATCAAATCATAACCATGTCCACCCACACATAACTAGTAGCCATAACCATAATCATATCAATATCATAAACATGCTCATCTTAGACATAAATTAAATGATCACCATCAATTAAAAACATAATCATCACATAACCATATCATAATAGCATCATCATCCTACCATTTCTCACATCCATATAGCTATGATCCATAAAATAGAATCATAACAATAATAAAAAAACATCATAAACATCATCATATCATTAAAAGCATCCACTAGATATCTAGCCATCACATTACACACCTAGCTAGGTAAGTCCACATTAACCATCACATCATAATCACATAAAAAAACACCAATACATAAGCATCATGAACATAAATTAAAGAGCCATACCATCACATACATAGATAAATGAGTACATATAAGCCATCATGAACATAATCATATCAAATCATATATAAGCAACATGAACATCATAACCATGAGGAATAAATCATAAACCATGATCATATCTATATACATAAAAATACTAATTTTATACACAATAATGTGTATATCTTTCAAAATATGTATACATCTCACTACATCATCTCATAAGACAATATAAAAATCATATTGAATACAAAAATATCTTATCCCATAACAAATATAATCCCTTGGGGCACCACTGCCTTCTAGATCCTGCCCTCCTATACCTGCCTATCCTCTCATAGATGTAGCCCACTGACCTAGTGTCATTGTACTAGCACCTCTTATAATTTTATCCCTATACTCACCCTATCAGGACTCATCTAGTAAATGCCTAAATACCATGGCCTCATAATACCATAACTCCTCCATAGTTGCTACATATTTCTACATCAAGATAGTCCCTACTAGTCCCATATATGTTGGTACTCCTCTTCTTACATATTGGAGAGAATCTCTCTCTTGTATCACCATGGCTAGCTAATCCCTAGCTTGATCTCTCTCTCTTATAAGAGTGGCCACTTGACCCTATGTTACTACCAATGATTCCTATACTAATATGAGAGATACATAAGCTATAGCTAGAGCCACTCATCCCTAGTCCCTCTCAATGATCACTAATTATACATCTAGGGCAACCCCTCACATTTGAGCATGTTATCCATGTCCCCCTACATCGATATCCATATCCTATTGACTACCATTATCAATGCCGAAGTTGGCCATGGCATAGTGTTCCTGGTACTATGTAAGATAGCCATCTATAACACCTATATCATCCATATATATCTTCATAGGCAACTCTTTATGGTCAATGAAATCATGCATTAGCTATGGAGTGGGTAGTGGAAACTCTACATCCTCCCTCCTATACCTCAAGAATGCCCTGAGTATATCCTGCACAACACCAAACTACCTCCATAATCTATCAAATGAAATCAATTCTATCTTTTGGTTTCTTCTACCATAGATCCATATGTAGCTTTGAAGAGATAGGGTATGTCTCATATAGTGTGCCCATCTAGGAAACCTAACATACGGTCTCCAAATCATGTCTCCCACAACCAAAGCATCTAGTTGATCCTTGTACCAATCTATGTCATGTACCCCTCCACTAGGTATTGAGAGGGAATAATCACCTCTCCACCTCATATATCCAGCTTTTAATTCCATCTACAGGTAACCCTCCTAGTTAGTCCCATAGGTCTTAGTACTTAGATGTGCTTGTAGGCCTAATAATGGAGAACAAAACTAACACTAATTACTATCTCTTATGGGTGAAAAACCCCATAGATCTTGATAAATATAAAATAATAGCACATGTGCCCACATGAACACTATACAAACTAGCCACATCTCTATAATCACCCCCAAAAATTAAAAAGGGAATCTCTTACTACTCAAATTTGGTAAAGCATAAAAAGTGACTACTATAATCATCATAGTGAATAGTCACCTCATATCCATATCCCTCTAGTATAGTGGCATGTATTAGAAACTCCATAGTGCCACCTCAAAAAATCAACATCCTTTCTTTACAAGAGCTCCATCTATCCATCCCACTCATCACACTCAATATGGTAGATTAACTCACCCTACTACATCTTGAGGTACATGTTGATATTACCTCATGCCTCTAAGGCCCACATTCTCCATATGCTCTCATTCTACATCTATCATGCCTTGTTGAATCTCATCGAGTATTTAGGGCAACTTGTCCCTCATCTATATCCTCTCCCATACCTATAAGGTTTAATAGGAAAAAACTTAGTTCATTGAAATTTTTTCCTATGAATTATACCACTTACACCTACCTCCTATTTTAATCTATCCAACTCATAACATTTACCTAAAATGACCTATACCTATTACTTTATCCAATCATTTAACCTTATTGACCTATACCAAAACCTTCAGCTAACCCCTTAACCTTTCCCTAACTCATTAATCTCAAATATTACCCATTAACTATTGTCTATCAACCATTAACTCTTAACCATTCACCAAACATTCAAATCATCCATCGATCACTAATCGTCGACTATTCTTATAGCCAACAATTAATGATTAAGTGACCAACTATTGATGATCACCATAAAGTGATCTATCAACAATATTATATCAATAATTGATGGTCAATAATGACTATTGATGGTTAGTAATGACTATTGATGATCACTATGGAGTGATCATCGATGTTTAAGCCAAACCCTAGCCTTTAAAACTACGTATTAAATCCATAAATAGCTAAAACACACTTGCCTAATCTTCACTCTACCCTCCCCCATCTACCCTAACATCATCAATTTGACTCTAAACTACTAAATTCAACCCTAAACCCATAAACACTATCAATAAACCTATCCCTAGGTCAAGACCCACCCATAAAATAAATAATCGACAAATTCATTTACACATTCATTTTCAAATTTGAAACTAATATACCAATTCAAAACAATACTTACCTCATCCCTTGACCACCATCGAGGAAGAACTCTGGGGACTATTGCCTAACCTCATACTCTCCCTCATCCCCTCTACATCCTAAATCATCAATCAACCTCAAATAAATCCACTCAATCTAACATACTCAATCACTTACTAGAAAAATATCACCACATTTTTACTCAAAATTCTAAAGAGTGCAATCATCAAGTGTCAAAATTCACAATGAGAGAATAAAAGCCATTGTAGATCTTTTTTATTTTCTCTTTTATGGTTGACATATGACTGTTGATGGTTAGGGTGACCATCAAATGTTGACCCTAACCAATGATAATTGACCAATTTAGGGTTTTCCCTCCCACCCATAACTTTTCCAAATAAACTTTCACCTAATGCCAACCATTGGATATAACCTCCTCTAATAACCCCCAAAAACTACATCAGTAATCAATCATGGTCTTTTTTTGCTCAATGTTTGCATATTTTACAATGACCTTTTTTTGTCATTTTAACTACACCAACTAAATTTTCTAAGTTAAACATTTTAAGCTTGTGCTACCTTACACACAACTAACCAATTATGTCTTCTTAGGATAACTTCCTACCTTAGATACCTATGAAAACAATGACCTTGTTTAGGAGACTTAAATTTACAAGTGTAACCCAACCACCATGCCTAAATGTAGTCATGTGGTCCAATTGTCACTTATCCTTCTAAAAATGACCTTATTTTTACCAACCATGGTTACTTAGTCAAAGTAAAATATTGGCTATCATACTTAGTTTCACTTTGTGCATATATTTATGTTTTAGTACCCAACCTATCACCCACCTCATCACCAACTCACCCACTCATCAAACCTGTATCTGATTCTATTTCACCTCATCGATTCTAGGTTTGAGGGGGAACACCTCCTCTTATGCTTAGGGAAACCTAACCTTCGACCCACACTCCCTTTTTTTTTAAACTTACTGATACAAACTACATAACAAAAATGGGAAAAATGTAGACACTAAAAAACTATATATGATGGTTCTAGATGTCAAACTAACACCTAGACCACCCTTATCCCCCCTTAGAAACACTTGATAGTATTTTAACTGCCAAAACTTATCTTAGATGACCTTGGAACAACTTAACTTTTAACCCATTAACCACCAATGGTCACTATAACCATCGATGGTTAGGCTCAACCATTGATGGTCTAGTTTTAACTACTTGAACATTTAAACTATATCCCAATTATAGCTTGATTTCTCATTTTAGTTGTCTATTTCATGTGTGGGATCAATGCATATTGACACTAAAAATAAACTACTTGTTGAACCTTTTGTTGAACTGATTATTTCACCTCTCCTTTCCTTCTATAAAAAGAGAGGAGGAAGAGGTGAAAGGGATCCATATCCAAAATTAGAACAATCAAGCATCATAGATCACTAGCAATCATTAGAGCTTCTTACATCAAAGCTTATTTTATAGGTATTATCTTAGTGAGCCAACAACCAAACCAAAAATTTGAAGTGCTGCAATAACACACCAGTTAATAATCAAGAATTTTTACTTTACTAAAATTACTCCAAACTCCATCAATGAGTTCTCAGGCACGCACCTTAACCCTTCTTCAAATCAACAAGCTAAGTATCTATTTTTATTAATTATTTACTTTGTTTCTATCTCATAACCAACCCAGCCCAAATCTACCTTTTATTATTTCATCATACAACCTCATCAACCAATTTCTTAACCCAACCAGCAACCCACATTAACCATAGATGGTCAACCCAACCACCGATGGTCTATCCATAACTACCAATAGTTATCCAACTACCGATGATCACCCTAACCACTAACAGTAACCTTAACCACTAATGGTCACTATGTGAGAAATAAACAACAAGATAATTCTACCCATTAGACCTCAATCAAATTCCACTTTTTACCTCTCTACCTGATCATAGAGTATCACCATATTTTCTAAACCACACTTGAATAATTTAAAATTAATATTAATCTATTTATTGTTATAATTAGTCAAATTCACCTAATCATTTATCAAGCACTTTTTATATTTGATTTTAGTACTTTTTATTATTTAAGTAATTAATCTTTTATTTTGAGAACTTGATTGTTTAAAATTGTCAATTGACAACCTTCAAGGGAACTCATGTTTCTTGGATCTAGCTTGATAGGTATTTTGAACTAGGAATTTGACTCAAAAAAGGTGTTAGTATCTTTTTAGCTATAAAATGAAATCAAATTAAAAAACCAACACACTAGCTAACATACATCACTAAGCCTAGTTACTTGGTTGAACATAGTTAAAAATACTAGAATAGAAACACAACTAAAACATGAAAAAGAACACATATTTCACTTCACTTGAGTGCTGCAAATTAGCTTGTAGTAGTGGCTTACTTGGCTTATGCTCAATAAGTCTTCATCAAAGGAGGCTTGGCTATCTCGTCTTCTCCTTGGCACCTTGTGGCTTTGTCTTGGCTTGGCTTGGATCAATATTTGGATATTATAACACTAATTGCAATGTATTTTGGAATTATTTGTGCATTATAACTTTGCATTATCCAAGATTAAAAATCATGTGGCAAGGCATCATATTTATAGATTTTTATAAATGGCTAGAATCGACCTGAACCATCCATCTCAAAATTGAGATGTGTAGCTAAGGATTAATCCAATTATGTAATTAAAAATCCATAAATATGGTCATTAATATTTGGGATAGAAGGGAAATTAAGAGGCATGGAAGGCATTGATGAGATATGAGAGGCATGCATCCTGATATTTATAGCATTTATGGCTTAGGGATGTCTTTCTAAGAAATTATGTCACCTAATGATGCAAATATTCAATATTCATTTCAAAAAACAAGTACTCAAATTGTTTTCATGGAATTATCAATTAGGCTCTAATCTGGTTTAATTAGCTCTTAATCATGATTAAGTACTTTGTGCACAAATTACTCAAATTAATCAGAATGCCTTGTTATTGGTCAAAAATTTGACTGGATTAGAATTGGAAATTAATGTTACATATATTGGATCTATTATCCAACTTAGAATGTTACAAAAACCAAATAACAAAGGCATGAATCTCATGTAAGATATTTGATATAAAAGAACAATCTAGAGCACCTAGGTGCAAAATTGTCATTTTGACTTAGAATGATTTGATCAAAGTTAGCTGGCCCATAAATTTCACTATCCTATTTAATGATACTCTGGCCAAAATTGTCACTTGAATATATCAATTTTAACTCATTTAATGTGTTTTAGTGTTTTTAGGCTAAATTGTGCACTTTAGGTGGAAATTGGTCAAAAGCTTAGTTGAAGGTCATTGGTGGCTAGATTTAGGTGTCTATAATTTGCCCCTATTTGGGAAGGCATTGCAAGATATAAGTAGATTAATGTCTTCTCAAAGAATGAAAAGGTCTTATATGCCTACAACTACAATGATGATAAACTAAATTTATGATTCCCCCTCGAGGGAATGGTTGGTACAAGTAGGTTGACAAACGGTCCCTTGAAAAGAAAGAAGTGAAACGAGGGAACCAAAAAAAGGAAAGATGATGGGAGGAGAACACAATGATTTTGAAAAAGTAGTCAAAATCACTAAGAATATAAGTGGTATGGTTTACAATGGTTTTCACAAAGGTGGTTATAAGCATTGTACCTCGATAGTTGTAATGTGGTATGATAACATAATGATTTTCACAAAGGCATTTCTAATCATTGAGAAGATGGAGATACCCTAGTTAGAATAGATGAACAAGATAAAAATGTGTCCTTATATGGGAAAAAAATTAAAGTGGTGACAACATAATCATTTGCATAAAGGTAGTTATAATCATTGAGAAATGTAAGTGGGATGGTGTGCAATGATTTGCCCATAGGCAGTTATAAAAATTATACCCCGACTATGGCAAACATGATTGATTGGATAATGATGAGGATAACTTAACACAAAGGGAAAATGATGAATTAGAACAACCTATTAATAGGGAGATGCTCATCTAAACTTACAAACATTGAAATTATTTCACGGTTAATTACTCTATTTGGAATATGATTGGGATTGAAATAGGATGTGGTGTTGAAGATATGGTGATGTTGCCATTGCTGAAGAGACTTCTTGAAGCTAAGTTTTTTTTTAGGATGTGTCAGTAGGCATCATGGTACAACATCATGAGGCATGGCTGAAATATGCATAAGGATTAACTCCCATAATATAATACTCAATAGAAAATAATGCACTAATGATAAAAACCATGATGTTGATGTTAGTAAATGAATATGGATGGATTCAAGTATAGGTGTGCATAAGGAATCACACAATTAATGTACATAGATTAAATCAAGGCAATAGTGTTGAAATCAAAAAAACATGTCAACAAACAAACAAATAGTGCAATAGAAACCATATGAACATTACCCCTAAAAAATAGGTGATAACTTAACAAATAAAAAAATGGGGGAATAGAAGAAAAGGAAGTGGGTAGCCAAGCTATCTATAGATGCACTAGGAAATTGGACACTACTTACATAGGTCCATGGATGTAATATCTAATAAAAACTTTAGGCCAAATGTAGTTCTCCTAGGGAAAGGTAAGAAAATGATAGTGGATGAAAATAAATAGAATGGATGTGATAGAAGAATAGGAATGGTCTTGTAAAATGGAAAGTGTGTGAGAGAAAAAGGCAAAAAAGGATGGGGAAACTAAGAAATAAGTGATTGGTTTGTGACTTAGTAAAGGTTCCTAGAATTTTTAAGGTAAAGAAGGGGTTAATGTTTTTTGGTTTTCTAATGATTTTATAAATGTTTTTAGAATTTTTGAAGTGTCTCAACTCGATCAAAAATGATGAGACACTAAATGGTTCAAGTTAACAAAATGGTGAGAGTGTTCAAACTTAGGTTACTTAAAAAATGATGAGAGCATTTAAATTTAGGTTGCTCACAAAATAGTGAGAGCATTCAAACTTAGGTTGCCTTAAAAATAATGAGAGTGTTTAAACTTAGGTTGCTCACAAAATGGAAAGAACATGGTGGAAAGGGTGACTAAGATGACCTCAACAAGTATCAAGTGCTACCTACATAGTCCCAAAGTAGAACCTCAAGTCACTATAGTTCCACCCTTACAGTAGAGGAACCTGACTAGCATAGCCATCAATTCAGACAAAATAGACACAATTGGTAAAAAGGCATAGTATGGCATAGGAAATGGCAAGTTGGTACATCAAGGCTAAATAAACAAATATTTCCCCTAGTTTTCCCATAGGTAGTTATAACTAGGACATAACAACATAAATTAATGGTTCTAATTTTCCAAAATGTGGTTATAATTAGTAGCAAGACAGGTGATAAGAAAGGAACAACAAATGAAAGATACAAATACCAATTTTTTTGTCATACTGCTCCAAAATATGATGTTTATTTGAAGTACTTAAAACAGCTGATGAAACTGATGGAATTCCTTGGTGCTAAAAAGGTGTAACCAATGGTGAAACTGAGGTCAAATGGGCTAGGTAGATAGGATTTAGAACATGCTTGGTCAATAGAATGGAATGGTAAACTGGATATAATGGGCTAAGAGGAATGACAAGCATGATATTCATGAAAAGAAGAAAAGTGATAAAATGGCATAACTGAAATGGTCCTTGTAGACAGTACACCCTAGCCCTCAAGCATAGTACCACTTAAGGTGAATAGTATTCATTAACTTAGGAAGTTCATCTCCATCTAGTGTGGTGATCTTGTATGCTTCTAATCCATAATTTGTAAAAATTTTGAAAGGCCCTATCTAGTTTGGTTTGAATTTACCTTTATGATTCTTCTTAGCCATGGTATTATTTTGTTTTTCTTTAAGAACAAGATCACCAAGTTCAAATGTTCTATATTTGACATGATAATTTTAGTGGCCTTTGAATCAGTTATGATATTCCTAAATTTTATTGAGTGAAGCTATGCATTTTTCATCAAGTAGGTCTATCTCTTGTAGGTGGGCTACTTGGTAGTCATGATCATCTAGGGCATGCTTGAAAGATATGAGTAGTGAAGGTAATTCAACCTCAATGGGAAGGATGACTTCAATACCATAAAGAAGTGAATATAGAGTGGCTCCTATGGTGGTACAGTGATTCGTATGATATGCCCAAAAAGCATAGAATATCTAAATGTGCCAATCATGACAAGAATCATTGACAATATTTTTGAGAATATTAACAATGGTTTTTTTATGTTTTAGCCTAGCCATTAACTTGAGTGTAATATGATGTAAAAAATATTTTGTGATATTATATTCAGTACATAGCTTGTCAACATCCTTATTTTTGAATGATCCTCCATTATCAGATATAATTTCAAAGGGGATACCATAGTGGAAAATGAGATGGTTGAAGATGAACTTATAAATTTTCTTTCCAGTCATATAAGTGAGGGGTATAGCTTCAACCCACTTAGTGAAATATTTGATGGTGATAAGGATATGTTTATGGCCATTAGATGATGTGGGGTTGATCTTCCCAATGAGGTCGAGTCCCCATATAACAAATGGCCATGGTGTCAACGTCAATTTTATAGTTTGGGCTAGGGCATGAATCAAATTAGCATGTTGTTGACATTTGTCACACTTCTTTACATATGTCATTACATTTTCATTTATCATGGGTCACTAATAACTAGTCTATAAGATATTTTTGGATAAGAATGCCTTGTTAGAATGATATCCACATATCCCTTTGTGAACTTCTCTTAATTCTAGTGTAGACTCTATAAAATTTAAACAACAAAGCAAAATTCCAATAAAACTATGGTAGTAAAGGGTGGATCCAAATAGAGTATAATGATTGGAGTGATAAATAAAGTCTTTGGTTTGTTTTTGAGATAGGTTAGGTGGTAGAACTTGGTCATGAAGGTAGTTGTAATGGTATAAGTACTAGATATAATTAAGACCAATCATATCATAAATCATTTCAATGGTTGAAGGTTCATGAGATGGTATGAAAAAATTCTCAACAAGGAATTTATATTCTTTAGCTTTATCTATTTGTTGAATTAGAGAGCCAATAGTAGCCATGCATCTACATTTCTATAACTAGCCCTTGGTATATGCTCAAATTGGATATTTTTAACTTGTTATTTTAGGTTATTGACCATACTCTTATATGGAACTAACTTGTCATCTTTGGTTTAAAAATGGTCTGTGGCCTAATTTATAATTAACTGAGAATCACCATAAACTTGGAGATTAGATATGTTCTAGTGTACTACCTATTAAAGTCTTATAACAAGTGATTCATACTTATCAATGTTATTTGTACAAGGAAAACTAATTCTAAATGATTTAAGGATTAGATCCCCCTATGGTGTAACAAATAAGAGGCCTACCCCTAATCCATGTGCAATAAATGAACCATCAAAATATAGCTTCCAGTTTGACTCCTCAAGAGGTGTGTCAATGATGATAATTATGGATTCATCAAGAAATTGAAATCTAAGGGGCTTTATGTTTACAAGGGGTGCTTTAACAAGTTGATCTATAAGGACCTATCCCTTGATGACCTTCTGATTAACATACTGTATGTCAAACTCACTAAGACGCATGGTCTTTTTGGCCATTCTACCTTATAAAATTGTTTTCGATAGTAGATACTTGAGTGGATCTACTTTTTAAATGACCATGGTATTATTGTTCAACATGTAATGGCACAATTTCTAAGCTATGAAGACCATGACTAGACAAGATTTTTCAACAAGTGCATAGTTTTGTTCATATGTGACCAAGGTATGACTTAAGTAGTATATTGCATGATCTTTTCCATTATTATCATGTTGAGATAAAAGTGCCCCCAAGGCATTGTCATTAGCTAATAGATATAACAATAATGGCTTTCCTGGTATAGGAGGTAAAAAAATAGTTAGATTAGCTAGATAGTCCTTGAGTTGTTGAAAAGTTGTTTGGCAATTATCATCCCAGTGAAATGCAACTCCCTTATTTGGAAGATGTGTAAATGGATGACACTTGTCTACTAATTGAGAGATGAAATGTTGAATTAACTGGATCTTTCCCTACAAACTATAGAGTTATTTCAAATTGGTTGGTGGTAGAATCTTGGTTATAGCATGGACTTTGGCCAAATCAAATTCAATACCTCTAAGAGACATGATGTAGCCAAGTAATTTTATTGAGGTTACTCCAAACACATATTTCTTTGGATTGAGTCTGACTTTGTACTCTCATAGTCATTCAAATATCCTATGTAGCACTACTGGATGGTCGGCCCTAGTCTTGGATTTTCATAATATTTCATTGACTTAGTCTTCAATAATATCATGCATCATATCATGAAATATGATGGTCATGGACCTTTGATATGTATATTTAACATTATTAAGACCAAATGACACTTGTTGATAACAAAATGTTCCCCATGGAGTGGTGAATGCTATTTTATGTTGGTCTTTTGGTGTTATTTTGATTTGGTTGTATCTTAAAAAACCATCCATGAGTGAAATAATTTCATAACCTGCTATGGAGTCAATGATCATGTCAATATTAAGCAATAGAAAGTCATCCTTAGGGAAATATTTGTTGATGTCTCAAAAATTAATACATATTTTGATTCCTTCAATATTTTTAATAATAGGTATAACATTAGATATCTATTTTGAGTAGTCAATGGATCAAATACATCCAAATTATAAGAGTTTTTCTAACTCTTTATTTACCAAGATAGCAATGCAAAGATGCATCTTATGTAGATTTTATTTCACTAGTTTGGAATTAGGATTGACCACAAGGTGGTACATAACCAAGTTGAGGTCCAAGCCTAGCATGTCAGAATAAGCCCATGTAAAGATATCTACAAATTCTCTCAACAAAGATATAAAGACTTCACATTCCTTCTTAGTGAGGGACATGCCTAATTTTATCCATTTTGGGTTTGATAGAGTCATGATGTTTACTTTTGTTGTATCCTTGACTAGAAGGGTTGGACCATAGGCAAAGAATTGAATTATTGGACTATATTAGGGTCCTTTACTAAGTCTTTCTCTTCAACTTCTCCTAGGTATGATGAAATTGATTCTCCCAATGGGAGATCTTACCATGCAACAAAAATAGTTATAAATTCTTGAATAATTTGATTAAATAGTTGTTGTTACTCATAACTAAACTTGGATCCATAGGCAAGTTCATCATTATTGGTCTCCTAGTCTAAACTTGAAGAAGAATGAACACCCCCATCAAATGGTGCCTAAAACAAGTTTTCACTATTAGACTGGCCTTAATCTTTATTTTCTCTTTGGTCAAAAAGTGCCTCAAAGAGGTTTTCACTTTAAGACCTCAATGTTTTATTTATTTGCTTTTGGCTAAGGTTGTTCATCCACTCTTAAAATTAGGCTTCATGATCTAATGTGATTGAGAATCCTAATTCATGATATCCTAATGGAATATTGTCTCTAAGGCCTAAAAAACTAAGAATGCCTCATCATTTTGAAACTCGTCAACTGGTAAACTAGATTCTTATTGGTCCCAATCTATTAGTTAGGGATAGTATAATGGTAATGGGTTATTATGAATGACCAACATAAAGATATAAATGGAATGAGAGGTAAATAAGTTAGTTTTAGCTAGGTCATCAAAGATAAGGCTATGATGGGACTCTACTTCACTATCAACATTATCATCACTAGTCATTGATGATGGAACTTAAATAAGATATGTGGGGTCACCCAAAAGTAGTTCAAATTCAAGTCCATAGGATCTTTTATAATTGGTCATAGAAATTGGCTCCAACATTCCTTGTTGGTTTGGTCTGAGGCCTCATCCTTCATATTCTTAACTCTCCATCATCCTAATAAGAATAGGATATTTTTCACTTTTATAATAATCAACTTGGTTGTCATTGTACAACCATGATTCATCCCCTTCAAGAGGGTCTGGTTCTAGGCTAAATGTTGGTACAAACATGATAGGTCCTTTATCTTTATTATTTTGTTACCAATTCATGTGTAGGGTAACTTTAGGTCATCAAAAGGTCTTTAGATTATAAGGAAGATTGGTAATATGGAAGGTATCATGGGTCACGTATTCCCCTAGGCCATTATCTGAAATGGTGAAATAATTGGAAGCTTCACGAGGGAACATGTGGGAAAGGGAATCTAAGGTATTAGGATTTATGCAATCATCCTATGGAGGATTAATAAGTATGGCCTTTCCTTTATCCTACTTGAAACTTAGATTCATACTGTATTGGTAATTATAGCTTTGAAACTCAGCCTTGATGTGCTTTTAATAATCATATGGGTCTAAATCTCCTAGAATATTTACTTCCATATGTGAATGAGATAACTTGATACATTAGTGCAACATTCATGGGACTACATGAATCTCATGTAAACAAGGCCTTGTTAGAAGAATATTATATGATTACTCAAAATAAAGCACATGGAAAAGTGTATCATGGGTCAAGTCCCAATGATAACTAGTAAGCTAATGGTGCCTTATGATTATCTCTCTTGATTATCATAAGCTTTGATATTTATCATTTCTAACAAGAGATCTACCATTATGTACCCAAGAAGTTTGACAAGCTTTAGAGACACTATGTTGAGGCTTGATCCATTATCTATAAGGACACATTTCAATCTATTCTACTTCATATAAACTTATATGTATAATGGATTATTATGGAGTGGGCTAAGGGAAGACATATCGCTTTGGTTGAATGTGACTTTTTGGGTTGAGGGCTAAGTTTCCAACCAAAGATTGAAATTTATTAGGTGATATGTTACTAGAAATAGTGGATTGGGTTAACTCATTCAAAATGTTCTTGTGGATTTTTGACATTCATACAAAATCTAAAATAGAGATTTGTACTGGTGTCTTATACAATTATTCCACAATATAAAACTTCTTATCTTGGTCAATGGTGAATGGTTTATTTTGAGGCTAAATGGTTGGTTGGATAATAGGCAAATTGGTAAATGTTATGGGCCTAGGATAGTAATTTTTGACCTTTGAGTTATGATTGCACAATCAGAATTATATGTTGGACCATGATTACCAACAAATGATGGGAATGGTGTGGGACCAGATAGGATAAGTCTCGATTATTGGTGCACTTATATGTGGTCACATGGCAAGGGTGAGCTATTGGTATAAGGTCCAATAGTGGAAGTCTTGATTTACTAGTTCACTTATGTGTGGTCTCAGGTTAAAGAAGTATTATCCATGTAATTTGGTTGAGTGGTATTGTTTAACAATGGTCTAGATTGATGTAGTCATGTGAAACTGCATGTAGGTTTGTTGGTTGTTATCATTTTGACCTTGATTTTGTTTATTTTTATGACATTGTGGGTTTTCCTATTGATTATTTTGGTTTGGCCTTTGATTTTGATACTATTTATTTTATTGTTACATTTATTAATGTTTTTGTTATTGTTACTAATTGTGATGTTGTTGCTAGGTGTTATGTTGGGGAAAGGGGTTTTGATAAATCCCAAGAGTTTTATTAGAGGTAGAATCACCATTATTGAATGTTATCTCCCCATTATCTAACATATTATCAATAAAATGCTTGATTTACACACATCTTCATAGATTCTGCTCATTGACTTGATGATATTCATAAAATTCATTTCATGGTAGCAATCAAGATAAGGAATGCCTTATAGATAATGATTTGTTATAGGCCAACACATCAGATTAGCAGTGGCATGTTTACAAAATATAGATTCAATAGGCTCTCCTAGGTCACTAAAAACATGATGCATAGGCATAATTCTCCTTGGAGGATGGTTTTACAATGGTAAAGGTTATGTTATTTGTTGTATAGGTCTTGGTTATTCTACTTGTGATTTTGGTTGAAGAGGTTGTTGGGTAGGAGTGAGCTAAAAAGGTGGTGTAGATGATGTTTTCACTATTTTTACATGATGCAAGTTGGTTACTCCATTACCCACAACATTCCTATTATGGTTTAATTTCTTTGGTCTATCTTAGTTGTTGGCCAGTGATGGTTATGATGCTTGCACTTGGATTGGATGTTGGTTTTGGCCACTTCTCTGATTGGTACCTTGATTTTGATTAGTTAAATTAATATTGATGATCCCTTTATTAATAAGAGCTCACTCAATCAACAAGCCTTTATCAATGATCTCCTTGAAAGTATCTTCACATTGTATTTCTAGATGGTACATTATCTCACTATGAAAATTTTTAGTAAACATAGTGGCTAATTGTTTATCTAGTAAATTATGGATTAATCAACTTGTAAGGGCTCTCCATAATTGTAGATAACTTACAAAACTCTCATCAAATTTTTGTTTTACTTGTGTCAAGTCAACCAATGAAATCTCATGTTCGAGACTATAGGAAAAGTGATGCACCAACTTCTTGGAAAAATCATCAAATTTTGTTACTAAATTCATGGGCAATGTTAAGAACCACTCTAAGGCTTTTCTTTCCAAAATCCTTGAAAAAAAAGGTATATATAACTATATGCCACTAGTTAACACGTTAAAAAAAATCATTTAAATGGGCCTTAGGGTTACCTTTCCCTTTGTATTTATCAAATTTTGATGGTTTGTATCCTTGAGGAAATGGTATATACATGTAATCCATGTTGAATGTATAAGAACACACATCATACAACTTAGCCTTTTTAGTCTATTTCTTATCTTGAATGATAGTATTTGCATTCTTCATCTATTATAATTCATGGGCTAAGAAATTGGAAAGACCATTTGTTTGAGGGAGAACATTGGTTTGGGTGTCAGGGGATCTCTAGCTCTACCAATTAGAGCACAATTGATTACTTTCTTATATGCAATTAAACACGGAATTATACCAGAATGATAAAGTAGCTAGAAACTTGAGACATCAAAGAATTTGAGAGACAATACACACTCTTGTATTAAATACTACTAGAAGAAAATACAATAAGGAAGATCCCACTTCTTCCTCCACCTCAGAGGCTTGCCACACCTCAAGACCTTCTTTCCTCTCTCTCTTGCTCAACACAACAACTCTAAAGCCTGAGTTGCTATTCCTCCTTGAATGCTTCAGCTGATCTCCTTGACCTTACACCTGTTGATCTCCTTAACCTTGCTTGCTTCAATGCTCTTACTTGCCTTAGAATAATTACAATATATGCCTTATGGGTATTTAAATAGGATCCCATGCTTACAAAAATAGAACTCTAACTACTAAAATTAGACACACAGCCCATGACTTAAATTAGCCCCTTTGCATGCTAACACTCGGTTCAACTGATTATTCGTGCAACGAACAGTTCTGGACTGCACAGGCGATCGACGCTGGTCCCTGCTTGTCTGGTGTTGCCGACGTCGGCTGACTACCTGCCATCACCGGTCTCCTTTTCCACTGTCTGTGACCGATGTTGGCCATGCTGCCGATGCCAGTTCCTTTGGTTCTTCAGCATCCTCTTCATTGTGTCTGTAAATAGTTGAAGCTTTTAGCTCCACACCATAACAATCTCCCACTTGGAGATAAATAGCTACAACTTGTACCTGTACCTGTACACCATCTATTTTGTTCCTTAGGCTCTGTATCCCTCTTCAATGTCACTCTCGAAGACCAACCACCACGCAAACCTGTGATGCAATACCTGTATCTTATGCCACAAGAATTTTGCTGCTCCCAAATTCTCCATGACATACTTCTGAACTAACTCTACCCTTAGCTCAGAGAAATCCTTGTATATGAAACCCTGCAACAAGTAACACAATACAGTAACAGGATAATGTAGCTAATATTACCCAACTTGGTAAAGATAAAATACAATGGTCAAACCTCCATTGTTCTATAGCATAATCAAGACCATATACCATAGCCTTCTGTCTCATGTGTCCATCCACTCTCTTCTCTAAAATGGGAATCTGTCCCTCTATCCAGTGCTTACTTCTAGCTAACAACACTACCAACAAATACTTGTTTGGTTCTCCAAGGACTCACACTCCTCATCCATGCCAAGCTCCCACTATTTCTGGATTCTACCTGCATTGCTTCTTCCATCTTCCTAGTTCATGACTATTAGTAAACAATATAAAGAAGGTGAACAATGAATATGAGGTTCACATACCTTTCCTAACCTCCACATGGGTGTTTGAGACTTATTAATTCACCCAACATCCGTTTCAGTGACCGATCTAGGCCATCTCCCAGTCTGCTCCCGATCGATGTCAGTTCCCTACACTGACCCTGACTGCCGACGTCATTTCCCTGGCCAACGCCGGTGTCCCTCCTGCCGATGTCGGTCCTTATGACCAATGTCGGACTTCTCCTGTCTGACCTACTGACCCTGCTAGTCTGCACATGACTGATGTCAGTATCTGGATGACTGACGTCGGTGCCAAGCTACCGACATCGGTGTTTGTGTGTTCCTGTAAGTGATGAAATTTTCATCTGTGAGCTCTTCTTGGATCAAACCTCTGTCCATGCTGCCCTACTCAGACTTATTCAGCCCCTGTGACTGATCTCTGTCCTTCATCTCCTCCATAAACACCAAGGCTTCTTTGTTCCTGTCAAAAGCATCAAATTTCCTCTTTCTGCAATGAACTGTATCTGTGCTTTCCAAATTTGAACACATACCTTCTGAATCAAGAACTTCCATTCCCTTCCTATTCTTGTGACCAAGCCTATTAGGTCACATCTTTGAATCTACACCAGAAGTAGAATCAGTAATACAAGTAGACAGATAAAGAGTATCTACTTTCTTACCTCTTGCTAGAACAAGTGCTCCCTTGGTAACCTTCCAAGAATCTGTTGTGAGGGTTATTGTGCTTCCCTCATCTCCCAACCTTCCTACAAAAATTAGACTCTGCTTTAGAATTGGAACATGCATGACCTCTTTCAACACCCACATGTTGTCAATCTGTAATCTCAACTGCACTTTCCCTTTGCCAACTATCTGACAAGGCATACCATCCCCTAAATAAAGAACTCCAAAATCTCCCTATTCATACTCGTAAAACAAATCTCTGTTTGGGGATGCATGAAAAGATGAACCAGAATCTAAAATCTATGATCCTACCTGACTATCTGAAGAAAGTATGAGAGCATCCTGCATCACAATGTTTGCATCCTTTGCTTCTTCCATGCCTGCATGTTGATTCTCTTTATCTCTCAACCAACACTCCTTCGTGTGTCCTTTCTTTCCACAAAACCAACAGGTAATAC
The DNA here is from genome assembly GCA_037957365.1 of Torreya grandis. Taxonomy (NCBI): domain Eukaryota; kingdom Viridiplantae; phylum Streptophyta; class Pinopsida; order Cupressales; family Taxaceae; genus Torreya; species Torreya grandis. Next base: position 200,488 of record JARHVA010007161.1, read on the forward strand.
CTTTGGACTCGAATCTCCTTCCCGACCTTGATTTCCCTTGCTTAACCTTCTCCCTTTGCCTTTCCCTGCTTTCTACACTTAGAGCATTCCCTGATGATTCACCTGTGCTTCTCCTGCGTATTTCTTCATTCAAGATCACACTCACAACATCATCAACTTTTAATATTTTAGAAGCAGATGCAGAATTACTTACTGCCATAACCACACCGTCCCAACTTTCAGGCAAATAACATAAAATCAAGAGAGCCTTTACCTCATCATCAAAAACAATATTGACTGAAGCTAATTGGTTTACCAAACCATGGAAATCACTGAGATGAGTATGTACCAATCCACCTTCCTGCATTTTCAAAGTAAATAGCTGCTTCATAAGATATACCTTATTAGAAGCCGAGGGCTTTTCGTATAAATTAGCCAAGGAATTTATCAACTCTTCCATTGTCTTGCACTGTGATAAGCTGGAAATCGCAGACGATGCAAGGCTCAACCTTATGGAACTGAGAGACTTCCGATCAAGAACGTTCCATTCTTCATCCTTCATATATGTGGGCTTGCATGCAACCCCACCCAATGGTAAGTACAAATCCTTCTAATATAGATAGTCCTCAATCTGCATCCTCTAATGTTGATAATTCTTGCCGTTAAACTTCTCCATTCATAGTCTACTTTCTTCTGCCATTGTTGAACTCCCACTCAATCAAAAAACCCTGTGAATGACCTGTAATCAAAAAACAATACCCTACTTCCTACAAACCGTAGCTCTGATACCACTTGTCAGGGGATCTCTAGCTCTACCAATTAGAGCACAATTGATTACTTTCTTATATGCAATTAAACACGGAATTATACCAAAATGATAAAGTAGATAGAAACTTGAGACAAAGAATTTGAGAGACAATACACACTCTTGTATTAAATACTACTAGAAGAAAATACAATAAGGAAGATGCCACTTCTTCCTCCACCTCAGAGGCTTGCCACACCTCAAGACCTTCTTCCCTCTCTCTCTTGCTCAACACAACAACTCTAAAGCCTGAGTTTTTATTCCTCCTTGAATGCTTCAGCTGATCTCCTTGACCTTACACCTGTAGATCTCCTTGACCTTGCTTGCTTCAATGCTCTTACTTGCCTTAGAATAATTACAATACATGTCTTATGGGTCTTTAAATAGGATCCCATTCTTACAAAAATAAAACTCTAAATACTAAAATTAGACACACAGCCCATGACTTAAATTAGCCCCTTTGCATGCAAACACTCGGTTTAACTAACTATTCGTGCAACGAACAGTTTTGGACTGCACAGGCGATCGACGCCGGTCCCTGCTTGTCTGGTGTTGCTGATGTCAGCCGACTACCTACCATCACCGGTCTCCTTTTCCACTATCTATGACTGACGTCGGTCATGCTACCGACGCCGATTCCTCTGGTTCTTTAGCATCCTCTTCATTGTGTCTGTAAACAGTTGAAGCTTTTAGCTCCACACCATAACATTGGGTAGATGGTTGGGAGGTTATAAGTGGGACAATTTGACTAGGGTATGTTGGATATATCTATTGGGGTATGTTGGTTTGGTTAGGAAATGGACCAAGAATATGCATACATGGATTAGGATGTACTTTAAATTACACATTTAATTATGTGATATTCTAGTTTGGGTTATCTATGAAAGTTTGACTTGGATAATTTTTTTGGTTGGGATGGAGGGATATTACTATAATTTGCCTACTATGGTTGAAAAGTTACATGCTATCGACTAATCAAACCTTCTTGTTGAGTGGGAACTTGTGAACCAAGACCCTATCTCTACACTTGTGATACATTTTGAACCAATTGTTGCCTAGTAGGTACTTGAGAAACATGGATGCCTCCTTGTTGCATGAATCCTTGTTGGAAAGTTAATACATGTTGAAAATTTGACATCTATTGTTGACCAATATTTACACTTTATTGGCTAGTCATCATTTGGTTTGGATTGGTACAATAGTCTATGATTGAAGAGGTATGTTTCCCACTACCTAATGAAGTGGAACATTAGTTACCCATTATTAAAGTGGCAATATATTCATCCTCTATTGTGTTGGTAAACTATATTGTGCCTATTATTATGGAATACTACTCATCACTTGTTGAGGAGGAGTAGGATTTATCATATTTTGTTATTAAGGCATGATGTTGGTTGTTGTTTGACTACCTAATCTTATTGGTTACATTCTTGATGAAGTAACTGGTTAAGGTTGGGATGTAGAAACTCCTACTCCCTAATTTTGAGAACCACTTGTAGTGTTAACTAAATACACATTTTTTTAGCTACTGGAATATGAACACTACTTTGGTGTGGATTGCATGTTTCTTGTGCATTAGCCACTATATTTTGGCCATTGTAATATGTATAAGTAGAAGAGGCTTCTTCAATTTTTGGGGTATGAAATAAGTTATGGATTGAATTATTATACATGAATGGGTCAAAACTCTGATTATCTTGACTAGTTAGTTCTATCAAAACTCCTGTTGAAGGAACTAAGTCAATAAGAGGTTTTCTCACCATGGTCATCTGATTGAAATTATGTGTTAGATTCAAGTAGGTTTGGTATGATGTCTATATTTGGTTAAAGTAGTCTTGTATGAGTTTTTTTCCTCTGTTATACATATTAGGGTCATGATATGTTGTTTGGAATAGAGCCAAAGGATTGATAGAAGAAGCCTATTGATCATAAATTATGTTGTGGGGAATTCTTACTAGGCTTGGTAAATTCTCATGGGGGAAGTCTACCAGAAATTTAGCCCCTACCTCTATGGCTCAAACCAAATCTCATCTTTGTTCTCCAATAACTGATGCTCAAATAAAAATGGATCATATGTGGAAGGTGTATTAGTATAGCATGACTATTGAGGAACTAGTTCATTAGCTATGGGTATTATAGCTAGGTATTGTATGGTTTATTCTTGGTCTTATTCTGAATAAGGTGGCATATTAACCAAATAGTTAGCTAATGGATCTTTTCTATGTGCCCCTATTTGATCATTATAAGAGGGATAAGGATCCATCTCATAATCAATATTATCTACATAGGGGTCTTGCACCATTTATTCTTTCACAATCACATTACTAATCCCTAGATTGTACATGAGTCCACTATGAGTGTAGGAATACATGTTGGGATCCAAAGTGAATGTCTTGTGATAGAAAGGGAAGATTTCTACAAACTCTAAAAGGACAATGTCTAAAATTTGATGTTCAAACTTGGTCTAGATTCATCAAAAGGATGGAAAGGTTTGTGCAATGCTTTATGATAAAAAAGCTAATGTTAATTATCTAGCATTACATGTCTTATAAAAATAAGATTAGGTAAATAAATAGAAAATCAAAATCCTAGACTCTAAGTTCAAAGTTTTTCAAATCGGTGTAATCTAGGAGATAAATAGTTGTTATCTTTTGGCCAAACGTGATGTCAAAAACTAGACTCAAACAAGGCATGCACTAGGACCCTTGGCCAAATAGTGTCAAAATCTAGAATTTAAAATAGATTAAATTTTTAATCTAACAAATTTGAAACACTTTTAACAAACACTAGGCATTTGATTCTTGGACATGGACCTGATCAATAGGTATAAGGTAGGAAACAAAAAGGCAATTTAGAGATAGTTTATTTTCTCACAATTAATGGTATAAAACTTGGTTCATTTAAAAAATAAGCTATACAAAAGTTAATGGTATAATTGTGTTAGACAAAGGTTCATAAAGGTACACTCAAACTAGTTTGAAAATGGAGGAACAAATTTGAACACTATGCAAGAGGACCTATAAAATAATAGCTGAAATGTTTTGGGCAATGTAACAATGCAAGACTACTCAAAACATGTTACAAAATGATTTATTCAAAAACCATCTAATGTAAATATATTTTCACACAAATTTGATAGCATAACACTACCTTTCTTGACTCAAAATTTTGTAGTGTATAGACTGAAAGTGAAGTTGTTTAGCACAAAATGACTTAAGTCTATCAGGTGGTGATAATGAACATGAGTCTTAAATGACCTTCAACCTAAATTAGAGATTGAACTTAAGTTCCCTCAAGTTTAGTGAAAATGAAAAATCCACTTAACACATCAACCTTATGTACTTATGAAGGTGCATCTTTGAATTTAGATTATAAATGAAGGACTTAAACAAACTTTGGCAAAGGTCTAGACTCAATTAGCCAGCATAACTATGCCAAAGTAGATGATATGACTCCATGTTTTGATAAAATTTAAACAAGGAAAATTTATGATTCATATAGGAAACATAACACTTCTTTGTTCAAAATAAAATGAGGACTATGATTTTTTGTTTTTATCATTTGTTCACACCAATTTTTGACTCCAAACAAAACTTTAATCTAGGACAAAACAAACTAATTAATCACTCTTAGATCCTAAACTGACAAGGTTGCTTGGTATTGTTAGAATCCATCAATATACATCATTTGAGAGGATTTGAAGTGTTCATCCAAAAGTAAATATGCATTATATAGTAGGGATTTTATACCCCGCTTTTCTCAAATGACAACACTATGACATGGACCTTGAGGTACACTTTGCACCAATAATACTTCCATGACAAGTGGGGATTTGTCTAAGGTCTACAAGTTTTTTAATATCTATAAGGGAATCAATTTCACAATGACTTTCAGATCAAATGATGCAAAAGAAAAGCATGGAAATTGGGTGTTCATGGCACTTGGCTTATTGTAAAAAGGTGTAGTCTTTTTTTCAGCCACTACATCCTGTTGTTCACTTAGTGTAGTGTGATGTCAAAAGTGTAGATACATCTTGTCTACAACTCCAATATGGACCAAAATGAAGTTAGTGTCAGGAGATGAAACCCTAGGTCAAAGCATACCTAAATAACTCATGGGAGGTAGTAAATTCTACCTCACAAGCCAAGTTGTAAGGAAATAAAAGACATAAAAAGAAAGACATTAGGGTCATTTTCAAGGTCACCCAAACTATGATGAGTATTTGGGGAGTGCTTTAGATGACATTCTTTCTAAGCCTTGGACTAGGATTTTTGTAATAAGGATGGTGCTTTTGATTCTAAGGGTTCCCTAAATGGGACAAGTGTAAGAGCATACATTTGACATCCTTCTCTTTTCCAATTAAAAAACTAAACAATTATTGAAGATAAAAATTAGACAAATGAATTCAATTTTAAAAATTAATTTGAAAAACTAGGTGGTGTTCTTTTTACCCCTTGGTCTTAATTTCTAACTTTGAAAGATAAATACAAAATTTAAGCAATAACATCTTAAATATTTTTCTTTAATCACCAAAATGAAATATTTGATTCTTTTTAAAACACCCCAAAAGAAGTTTAAAAATATATATTTAAGATGCTTTGATGATTTTTCAAGTAAATCCTACAATAAAAAATTTATCAAGTCATTTAGCTTTAAAGCACTTTTGAATATGAAACAATCAACTTAGAAAGATGAGATCTTGAGTTTACATAATTCAATCCCACTAATTGATAGAGCAATCATGTGACTCTAAAAAACCACAATTCAAGTCAACAATCCCACTCTTTAGGTTCACAATCCCATTAGTTGGGTTAGTTTACTAGGGAAAAACAATATTGCCACTTGTGTTAATAATCCCACCATTCAAGTTCACAATACCATGAGTCAGGTTGACAATCTCATGAGCTCCAAGGCAATCCCACAACTTCATAAGTAGCAATATTATCACTTAATTGCTAGCAGTTAGATAATACCATGACATGGTTAGGCAATGCCACAAGTTTCAAGACAATCCCATTCCTGAGTGAGTAGTGGTATTATCAAATTTAGTCCAAAAAAAAGTTAAATTCAATACTATGACTCTGAACAACAATCCTACAATTGTGTTTAGGCAAATTTGTGACTTATAGAAAAACATGTTTTAATTAATTTTTTCACTCATTTGAACCTCCCACTACAATATTATACATAAAAAAGGTTAGTGAGTTTATTGAAAGATCATTGTGATAAATTTTGTGAGGCTATTCACATCCCATCAGGAATGCCATTATGTGAACTAGTAATTTGACTCAAGAGAGGTGTTAGTATCTTGTTAGTGACAAATGAAATCAAATTGAAAAACCAACACACTAGCTAACATACATCTCTAGGCCTAGTTACTTAGTTGAGCTTAGTTATAAATACTAGAATGGAAATAAAAATAAAACATGAAAGAGAACAAATCTTTCACCTCCCTTGAATGCTCCAAATTATCTTGTAATAGTGGCTTGCTCAGCTTGTGCTCATGAAGTCTTCATCAAAGGAGACTTGGTTATCTCCTCTTCTCCCTAGCACCTTGTGGCTTTGGATTAGATTGGATTGGATCAATATTTGGAAATTATAACACTAATTGCAATGTATTTTGGAATTATTTGTGCATTATAACTTTGCATTATCCAAGCTTAAAAATCATGTGGCAAGGCCTCCTATTTATAGATTTTTGTAAATGGCTAGAATCAACCTGAACTATCCATCACAAGATTGAGATGTGTGGCTAAGGATTAATCTAATTATGTAATTAAAAATCAATAAATAGGCTCATCAATATTTGGGATAGAGGAGAAATTAATAGTCATGTAGGGGATTGATGAGGCATGGGAGGCATGAATCTAGATATTTGTGGCATTTATGGCCTAGGGATGTCTTTCCAAGAAATGATGCCACCTAATGATGTAGATACTCAATATTCATTTCTAAAAATAATTATTAAACAAGTTTTCATAGAATTATTAATTAGGCTCTAATTTAGTTTGATTAGCTCTTAAGCATAATTAAACACTTTGTGCACAAATTACTCAAATTGATCAAAATGCCTTGTTATTGGTCCAAATTTTGACTAGATTGGAATTGGAAGTCAATGTCAAATGCATTAGATCCATTATCCCATTTAGGATGTTACCAAAAAAAATAACAAAGACATGCATCCTATGTAAGATATTTGATATAAAAGAGCAATCGAGAACACCTAGGTGCAAAATTGACATTTTGACTCGAAATGATCAAATCAAAGTTAGCTGGCCCATAAATTACACTACCCTATTTAATGATACTCTAGCCAAAATTGTCACTTTAATATATCAATTTCAACTCATTTTATGTGTTTTAGTTTTTTTAGGTTAAATTATGCACTTTAGGTGGAAATTGGTTAAAATCTTGGTTAGAGGTCATTGGTGATCAGATTTACATGTTTACAGGTATTCCACCCTATTATCCAACTAATCAACCATTTATTTAGTGATTTATTATCTATAGGTCATTCTTCTCAAGCTAAATAGGAGTATCTACAACCATCTATATCAACACACACACAACATATCAAGCTTTTCTACCATACCTTTCTCTAGTTTCTTCTTTGTTCCAAAGAATAAAGCAAAATTTTATTGAAACACCAACATTTCCAATAATTTGAGAGATTGGATGATATTTTTAAATTCTTCTAGATGGAGCTTTAGAATATTATATTTATTCCTCCTCTTCATCATCATCATCATCTATTTTAATGCATAACTCATCATTGTTTGTAACAGAAATCTGAATTGAGTCACTTACCTATAATTTTGGCTTCTTGACTCTATTTATCTTATCTACCCTTACATTTTAACTTTCAACAGTCTTGTTAAGTTTATTCTTGTTAAAAACCTATAGGTAGTATTGATATAAGAGTAACCTAAGAAGATTCCCTCATCATACCTTAAATCAAATTTTCCAAGATTCTCTTTATCTTTTTTGATGAAGCACCTACTACCAAACATTTTAAGATGTTTGACATTAGCCGCTCTATTATTACATTGCTCATAAGGAGTCTTATCACCAGTTATTCTGATTTGAAATTATTTAGGATGTAAATTGGAGTGTTGGCTACCTCTTCTCAATAACCATCTAATAATTTATCATATTGAATCATTGTTCTACTCATCTCTTGAATAGTCCTATTATTCCTTTCAACAACACCATTTTGTTGTGGTGTTCTAGCAGCATAATATTGTCTTCTTATCCCTTTCTCTTCATAGAATTCATCAAATTTATGAGACCAAAACTCACCTCATTTGTTAGATCTCACACAATTAATCTTTGAACCTTTCTCATTTTCCACAAGAGCTTTGAATGCTACAAATCTTGCAAAAGATCCTAATTTTCCTTTAAGAAAAAATATCCAAGCCATCCTAGTAAAATCATCAATGAGAAGTATGAAGTAGTTATTACCTTGAATACTTTAAGTTGTCATGGGTCCACATAGATTAGTATGAATCAAATCTAATGTCTCTATAGTGGATAATTCCTTGGACTTGTACCTTCACTTAGTTTACTTCCCATAAAGACATGCCTTGTATAGAGAATGAGGAATCTTAAAAATCTTAGGCATATGCCTTACCAATCCCTTTAAACTGATCTTTACCATATTATAAAAAATTATATGTCTAAGCCTTTTATGCTAAATCCAACCTTACTTTAATTGAATCATGAATATTTCCTCCTTGGACTAATGAAACACATACATGTTATAATTTTTACAAACATTTGCAACTAATCTACTAGATTTTACTTTTCTCACTTCACATACATCATCATTAAAATTTACAACATTTCCCTGATTACAAATTTGGCTTACACTCATAATACTATGTCTTAAACCTTCTACATATAATACATTTTAAATCCTAGTATGGACATTGCCTAAACTCACAATACCTTTGCCAATAATGTTAGTTGACTTGTTGTCACCAAATCTCACTAAACCTAGGTTGGTCTTCTCGAGGGAAATAAATTTTCTCTTGTCTCCTATCATATGATTTGAGCAACCAATATCAATGAACCATCTCTTATCCCCATATTATTGAGTATGCAAGGCTAATTGATTAAACATTGACTCTTCCTTTGGTGGACTTCTTGAATTCTACTTCTTTTCTTCTTTATCTTTAGACTTTGTCTTCTTAAACTATTTGATGGTGTCAATGACTTGTATATCCTTTTTTTTAAATGATGTATTATAGTTCTTGGTTATGTGACCTTGTTGGTTATAATTTTAGCATATGATATCCCTTTTGATCTCTAGAGAGAGATCATAATCCTTATATCTGTGACCAAATTGATTGTAAGAGAAATAATACCCATTGAAGACATTATTCATGTTTGACCCTCATTTCTCTTGACCATTATCGATCAATAGATTTTAAATATTGATCCTTTTGGTAGAGTTTAAGTCCTTTTTATCCTTGGATAAGAGAACATCTGAGTAAGTCATGAATTTATTTTCACATTGTTCCATCCCTTGATTGAGACCTTTATTCACCATGACCTATATAATCTTGATTATTGCCTCTAGATCTTGCATTTGCATCTTCACATCATCCATGCTTTCATTTACATTTGATAAAGCACATACTATTTTGTCTTGAAGATAAGTCATAGGATCTTTATCATTGATTTTACTTTTGATCACCTTCAAGTGGTTAAACTTATAAGGACTTGTTCTGATACCAATTTTTATTGGTAGAATCATTGAGAGGGGGGGGTGAATCAGTGAACCTTGATAATCCAAATTCAATTTCAAACCTTTCAAAACTCTTAATAAATTACCACAAACATTTATGAAGCATACACATCATTCATAACAATGAACAAGAGAGATAATCCATATCAAGTACATAATAGATGTCATATGCGGGAAACACTCTTAGGGAGAAAACCCATTGGAACCTATAATTGGACTACTATCCTATAATAAAAAGAACTAATTTATACCAACTGTAACTAATCAAGGAACTACCATACCTTATTTTAGTGAGATTGTAATCCCATAAGGAGCTACTACACCTATCTATAGCTGAGTTACCATAATAAGTAGACCTTTATTAGGTTTCACCTTACAAGGAGGTTACAACCCCCTAGATGTTAAGATATCATAACAACACCTATGAATAGAAAATATCCTAAAACACTGATTTCCTACCAATCTAATGGAGATATAAAGTATATCAGCTCTATTTAACTCTAAATACTCAATACATCCAAAAATACCTTTTAGATCACTCTTCACTCCTTATAAAAAAATATATACCACATAAATAAAATGACTAAATGGTCATACACATATTCCACACTCTGATATGTATCTCAAATCAACCTCCAAGCTCACATAGATAACATTTATCCTTCATTTACACTCAAATCATCTAAGACATCCTTTTGGATCACCTTAGACCTATTATCCCATCCTTAACATGAAATAATACTATTATGACATCAAAAACATGACCCATAGGTCATACACATAGTCCTCAATCTACTTTACTCATCAACTCATCTACTGGGCACTCTACCTCTCCTTCGCTCCACAACTCTCACATGCACACCCCTCTTAAAAGTTTAGAAACCATCACATTTGGTTTCACTATTTATACATGATTCATGATAAATAGATTCCTAGTCAGCCATAATACATGTCTTCACCCTTAAGGCATATAACATGGGTCACACTTAAGCACAACTCTCTTTCAAATAAGCCTAAGTCACTTTTTAGGTCCTATAGAGACCTATTCACCTCTTTGATACTTATCCAAGAAAAATAAGAACATAAGAACACTTTAAAAGTATATGGACCAATTCCACATGATCTATATGTCCTTATTAAGTTTCCATATCCATCACAAAACCTGTATGTTAACACTCAATTAGATCAAACATCTTTTTGTACATACAGTCATTATGAATGAAAACACAATCAATTTTTAACCCTTTGAACATACTTAATATGATTGGTCAAACCTTAATAATGCACACATATTGTCCTCATGGAGTTTTAAAAATACTCTAATAAATATCACACCTTTAAACATCAAGATACCAACAAGCACAACTCAATTACCTTTCTCAGGTTACTTGTAGAGCAAACATGAAAACATAGTAAACTTTAAACCTTTATAAATTTGACTATATATACTTTGAGACCTTAAAATATATATTTATAGATGATAATTGGATTATTATACATATTATATTTTGAAACCATGGGAAAATTATACATGTATCAAAATATATGGCCCAAAAACTATACACTAGTCTTTCTTGTGCTAAATTTAAATATTTGAATTCAAACGGTCATAGTTAAACTTTGAACACTATGTTATCATCTCATGTCCTATATTAGATAAATCAAATACCATAAATATTATTATAAGGATATTTTCTTTTAATTTCATTAAAAAAATATCACTTTTACCAATTTGACTCCACTTGTGTCATTAGATCAATATGTACGAATACACATGAACTGTTTGGTCCTTATCCTTTACCTTTGCTTAACATTAAAACTCAAAAATTTATTACCATATCACTCAATATGAACCATTATATCAATATATAAAATCTCCTATAAACTTTTAGATCTTAATTTTGTCCTAATCTTTATCTCTTGTAAAATCAACTAAGTATGGGAACCATTGCAATCTGCTTAGAAGGCCAACTTTGGACCTAAATAACTTTTGTTGCACTTAGATGCATGATCTAAAATTTGGATAATATGATCTCCATACATAGGATAATATAAATATATAAAAATATATTCCAAAAACCTTTACATGTATAATATATAACTCCATCAACATTTTCACTCATATTTTTCTACCACAGAGCCAACTATGCCTAGAACTACATAGAAGGTCAACTTTGCACATGCATATATTTTGATGCACTTCATTGCATGACATAAAAAATAAAAAATAACAACTAGGAATAAAATTTAACAAACCCATATGATCAACTCATTTTTAATCTACCACATGTGTGCAATATGACTATATCAAAATTCCTACTCATCTTTTCTTGCCACAAGCAAATTTGGCTATGGGAAAACACTGTCAAACTACCTGGGAGCCTAACTTTTCACTTTCATTATATATATATATATTTTTTTCACTTAATCTCATGACCTAAAATTTATCACATAGAAATTAAGCATAATAATTAACAAACCCATGTGACCATTTCCTCCTCCCACCTCCTTGTGTGTGAATGTTGACATCATCAACATGCTTACTATGCTCTATTTAAACATAGAAAACATTGTCAAAATGCTTGAGAGCCCAAATTTTCACCCAAATATATTTGAATGTGATTCATCTCATGAATTTAGACTTAATAAATTGGGACTAATGTGATCATAACCATATGAAAAAATCCTCCTTACTCATATATATGTGGCAATTACGATGTCATCAAACTACCTACTCAGATTTTCTACCACTGGACCCAAAAAGTTTAAATGAAAAATATGAACTACTAGATGAATTACACTTATGCACACAATATCTCCAATCATCCTTGACCTATGATAGGTCACCTTTCACATCCTCAACTCACCATACTCATCCTTGAACATCTCTAACCATGCAAACTCTAAAGATTGATCAAGCTTTCTTTAACCATATTAAGACAAACACATTACACAATCTGTCATTATCACTTAGACTATCAAGGCACTTCATCCACTCATTTTTAAACCTCCATAATATCACCATGACATAATTGAAAAATATTTAATAATAATTTTTCATATATTTAACCATAAATGTGCTTTTAGATAATCTCCTTCATAGTTTTTCCAACTCTCCTTGCTTCTTATTTCTCAAATATTTGGATTCTCTCATCCAATTGTATTTATATATCTCTTTGTCCTTGTATCCATATCAACATATTTCATCCAAATAAGTTTCATTCTCATCACACCATTTTTAGTAGAGGTTCCTAAAAATAATCTAGAACATGTTAATTACATAGATAACTTGTATAGTGGGGAGCAATTAGAAATCATAATTAAAGGAATATACTTACAATTCATCATTCACATATAAAATTATACATATGGGTTAAGAAAAACACAAATATAACAAAATTTAGACCATAATGGCATAACATATGTTAACAAATTAAAGTAAAATAGAATATTTACTTTGCATTAACCATAATTAAAAGATGATTAGGAAAATCATATCAAAATAATTCCATTAATCTATATCAACACATCATAACCATATTTTTTTACAACAAAGTGTTATATATAGCCTTTTAAAATTAGTTGTATCTTTTCATTCTAACTTTTCAAGATACAAAAGGAAATAGTATTTGCATTCTTTTATTACCTGATTAGGCTTATTAGGTTGAATACATACCAAAATTTATACAAAAGACAAAACTATATATTTCATTCATGTGTCCCTCTATTATACTTTGTGATTTTACCATGATCTATTTCATGTTCAACAATGTTTATATTCATTCAACATGGATGGATTTCAGATACCATTTCCTCTAGGTTTTGAGCCACTAAAGTTTAACAAATACATAGGCAAAGGTGAACCAAAGGAACATTTGAAAGAATTTTATGTTACTTTCCATGTAGTGGCCTTTAGTGATATTTACTTCTACTTTTTCCTCTTATTTTTATTGGATAATCCTTGGAATGGATTTTTGAACTTCTAGAGGACTATGTGCCTAATTTTGATGACCTATCAGATAAGTTTATGAAATATTTTTCATATAATCTTGAACATGAGATTAGCATGGTTGATTTAGACCAAGCTCAACAAAGGAATGGTGATATTTTCTCAAACTACTTAAAATGATGGAGGGCACTTTATAGATATTTTAAACATAATTTACCAAAAAAATAGTCATTAGTCATATTCATCCATAATTTTCAAAGTGACATATCCTATCTGCTTAAGCTTTAATGTGCCCACACATTTGAATAAATTATAGATAAATTAATATAAATTGAGAAAACCTTATCAATAAAGTGATAATAAAATTGTACTCTCCCAACTAGAACTAGAGCTATAACCATAATCAAGGTCAAAATTTGAGCCAAAACCCAATTTAGACATAGGCTCCTATGTCAGCGCAAACTAATACTTATGAGAAGCCTAAATCCTATAACCATAATAATAATGTTTTTGGTAATGAAGTTATCAAATAATTCCATATATAAATGGTACAAACACCATCTATTCAACTAACTCACTTATACAACCACCACCACATCATCCTTTGCTAACACCTTTTCTAAGGAAAAGACCACTTGTAGATAGAATTTTTAGTGAACTTAGAGAACCAATTGAATCCATGTTTTATAAATTAGTTACCACCAAAATGATTAGTTTGACCATTCTAAATCCTTTCCTTGAGGGTGTTCCTTTCCTTAAATGGTATAAAGATAATTAATTTTACTAATATCATTGATTTTAAAAGCATTCCATACATTGATGCTTGTAATTAAGATACCTCATTTAAAATATGTTAGAAAATAGAGAAATATAGTTGGATAATAGGGATTCTACTTATATTAAAAACCTAGGTATTTATCAAAACCCTTTTCCATAGCATAATTACAGCAATCAGAATGAATGAGAGTAAAGGCCACCACCACAACAATAACATCAACAATGACAAAAACAACCATAAAATGGTTAGAACAACCCATATAACTAATGGTAATAGCATGCCATCACACATAACTAAAAAAAAAATTTAGGATGTATTACATGTGATAATATATCCACTATCACCATCAATCATATACCAATAACTAATCACCCATAACTATTACCTAATAATACCCAAAGTCCTCCTTATGTCAAAAATCTTCCTTTGGCCTATGTTAGCAACCAAACTCATTAGTACCCAAGGGTTAACATCCTAATCACTTCTCCCTCTTCTTCTAGTTATAGAAAACTATTGCTCAACCTATATTGTGAAATTGTAACTTGATACACTAAGGTTAAAATTCAAGGTCCATAACCTCCTTTTGTCAATGATCCCATTCAAATACCCATACCGATAAGAATAAAAACAATTATAGATGCCAACGATAAAATGTATGATATTGTGGAGAAAATGTAAATGACACCTGCACAAATGTCTATCTTATATTTGTTGTGTATCTCTAATATCAATAAGAACATCCTTACTGAGATTTTGACCCAATCCCAAGTGCCAAATGATATTAAGCTAGATAAATTCAAATCCTTGGTATGACACTTAGCTCCTTGCCAACAACTCACCTTTGACCAAAGTGACATATCATCCTAAGCCCTCTACACAATAACCCTTTATATATTAAAGTTATCATAAACCAACAACAAGTTAAATATGTCCTCATAGATAATGACTCGAGCATTAATATTGTTTATTTGAGGTTAGTCATGTATATTTCATACACACCAATGATCTGTAGCTAGACACAATTACTTTCAAGGATTATGATGATGAATAAAGAGAGTCATAGGGTATGATTTATTTACCATTTATCATTGGACCTTGTATCCATGATATAATTTGTCATGTTATTGATTTAGAGTTATCGTATAACTTGATTTTGGGTCAACCATGGATACATGAGATTCATGAAATACCTTCTACATTATACTAGTGTATCAATTTTACCCATTATAGGATGAAATTGACTATTCCTGTAGACTTATAATCATATTAATTATACAAACATCTAGAAATTGAATATAAGAGCTAAAACTACCACTTTGGCCTAGACCCTATACCTAAAAAATACAAAGATGTACTCATTCAAATTATTAAATCCAACTACATAGACCCAAATATTCTTGCCTCCACTTCACTTGAGCATCTTCCTAAGATAGCCAATCACTTTTTTATTTCTAACAAAGGTCCAAGTGAATATCTCACCTATAATGTGTTTCACATAGCTAAACTTATAGAGGTCCTTAAATCATAAGGAAGAACCACAACCAAAGTTATCCATATGGAATGACATCCAAAAAAAAAATACAATGCCAAAAGATCTATTATTTTCACACCAACCACTTACCAAGAACAAGACCCACTTGATGACTATGATTCCTAGCTCTATAATGATGATTTAGTTGACTGATACCAAAGAAAAATATATCCCATACATTATGGGATCATGTATAATCAAGATTATGAGGGTAGAGGCCTAAGGGAAAATCAATAAGGAAATATTGAGCCTATCTCCATCACCAAATACAAAGGAACTCATGGTATCATATTTAAATCACTTGGGGGTGACCCTACGTATCTTATCCAAGTTCCTACACCAAATATTAGTGACATTGATGCCAATAATGATGTAGAGTTTAATTACAGTGTCTATGAAGACATATAAAATACCAATATATTTGACCCTCATACCATATGTACCATTTTACATATTATTCATCATTCCCCTCCTTTCTTCCATCATCCTCAACTAGTATATTGGGACCAACAAGGATCCAAAATATCACTTGACAAATTTGAAAATGGTGAGGCCATTTTTGATTTTATGGGCCTATAAGATAATATTATTATAGGAGACCATAAACAAATGTTTTATATCACATTGGATATTGTTACCTATTTTAGAGATCAAATGAACTTCCTTATCCAAAAATAAAAATAAAATCAAACATTTATGTCCCGAAGTGAAAACCTCTTTGGGGAACTTTTGGACCAGGCTAATAGTAAATAAAAAGTCTAGTCTCTTATTGAGAACCTATTTTAGGTTCCATTATATGGGGATGATCACCTTTATTTGAATAAATCTAATGAATCCACTAGTCCCAAGATCACATTTTGGTCTGAGATCAATTCAAAAGATCAACAAGCCTTTGAGTAGATTGTCCAAGAGTGTTGAGAGGTATTTGTTACATGGCCCTTGCCACCATTTAATAATTTTGATTCATCCTATATAGGTGAACTTGATAAACTATTTAGACCAAAGGACTATGATATTTCCAATCAGTTTATTTCCTTGATGGCACTCCTTGAATATGGTTCTACACTCCTTGTGGAGGACACATCTTAAGTCAAAATTTGAACACCAATCAGTCCAAAGTGGATACAACTAGGTGAATCCCTTACTGAGGAGGAACATGAAGTCCTTACTACTCTCCTTACATAATTAATTTATATTTGGCATGGGCCTAATATGATATGCCATGTTTGGATCCTTTCTTGGGTTATATCATTTCAAGTAGTACATCCTGATACTAAGCCAATTAAGCAAGTTGAGGAAAATGCATCCTCATATTGTCATTTTAGTCAAGAAAGAATTATAAAAAATCATATAGGTGGGATGCATTCATCCCATTGGATATTATAAGTGGATCTCAAACATCATGTTGGTTAGAAATAAGCTAGAGGGCATAAACATATGTACCAATTTTTATGACATCAATAAGGCCTGCCTAAAGGATGACTTTCCTCTACCTAATATTAACATGATTATGGGCTCCACAACTAGATATGGAATGATTTATATTATGGATGGAATTTTAGCATATAATCAAATCAATATTATTTTAGAAGACCAACACAATACAACCACTCCTTGGGGAACATTTTTTTAATCAAGTAATGTCATTTGGTCTCAAAAATGTTGAGGTAACATAACAATGAAACATGATAGTTATTTTCCATGATATTATGTAAGACATTATCAATGACTATGTTGATGATATGCTGGGTAAATATAAGACCTATACAAACTATCTAACATTACTCTAAATAATTTTTGAAAGACTTCATGAGTATAAAGTTAGGCTTAACCCTAAAATTATGTCTTTGGCATCACTTCAATAAAATTGATAGGCTTAATTGTCTCTCATAGGGGTATTCAAGTTTACCTAGCCAAGGTTAAGTCCATTATTGAGATGTTGTCTTCATCTAATCTAAAGAAAATCCATAATTTATAGGGGAAGGTATAATCCATTAGATGCTTCATTACATAATTAGCTGATAAATGTCATTCATTTACTCTTTTTAAAAAAAAGGGTAACACTTTTTCATGGAATGTTGATTTTCAAAGGACCTTTGAACACTTTAATAAATACTTAGCCAATCCACCTATTCTATTACCACTTGCATCAAAACATTTTTTATCACTCTATTTATCTATAACTGAACATGCCCTAGGGAACTTTTGACCCAAAATGATAAGATGAGAAAAGAACATGAAGTATACTATTTGAGCCACACATTGGTTACATATGAGCATAATTATACACCAATATAAAATGCCTATTTATCCATGGTATTTGTATCCCAAAAGTTGCGTCACTACATGATTCACTGATTTAACAATTTTAGGAATAGTGGGGTTTTATTCTTAATTTAGTTAAAGGGTATATATTGATAAATCGATAAATAATATGTGGTAAATAAGCTACAAATTTGTGAAATTTATTAGTAATTATAGATTTTCTAAAGATAGTAATAAGAGTGAGAAAATAAGACTTAGATTAAACAATGTTGATCTGACTGACACAAGATTTGATATTAACTATGCAAGCATAGGACATTATCATAAATAAGATTTTGAATTTCATCTTTTGATTAGATAGGAACACTGAAAGTGGATAGGAGTGGCACTAGCACTATAGTCCTTGTTTGGTGCTATTGTTCTAAGGATCTAAGCTTTTTGGGTTTCATTTGACAGGTTTGTGTGACCCTATCTCTAAAGTTTAGATATCCAAAAGTCTATGAAGCTCCTTATAGAGTAGATTTTCTCTTCAAATACTATCTTATGTTGTAATTTGACCAATTTTAAGTAAGAGGGAGGGTTAGTGTGTGTAATATTCACTATATGTGGATCCACATCCCTTTGGTAGGCATACTACCTACATACCACTACTATGAAAAGGGATCAAGCCATATGTATTTCTCCTTTTAAAAGTGCTTGGTGCAATTATGATATGAGAATGTAGAGAAATGATAAACTAGGTGTGTTTGAGATAACTAGGGACTAGTGTAAGGATTTGAATAAGCAAAAAATAGTATTGGATAGTTGTATGCAAATAATAGGGAAATGTGCTTGAGTAGTCTTACTTGTATTCTTGCTTGATTTGTAATATTTTCCAACCCTTTCCAAATTATCTTTGAATAGGATTTTATAGGGATCTATTGGTCATGGATTGAATTTTATCACATTAGGCTGACAAGGATAAGGATGGGAAACTAGAAGGAATTGACCATTAGGGCCAAAAATGAGTTTGGACAATAGCATTGAAAGTAGATAGGAGTGGTATTAGTGTTATAGTCCTAGTGTGGTGCTATTATCCTAGGAAAATGAGACCTAGGGGGATGGATTGGTTATGAAAAGAGGGTCTTGGTTTAACTAGGACCATGTTTGAAAGGCTATGGATGATTGGGAATCAGTGAAAACAAGCTTAAGAGGGTCATGAAAGCAAGTAAGAGGGACCTATAGTTTGGGTGTCATTATCGATACTCAAGTTAATTTTTGCATTTTATATGAATACATTTTCCCCCTCTTTATTCTAGTGATTCAACAAAGTGAAATACTAGGATAAAGGAAAAAGAAATGTACCTAAACTTACCTATAAGGGTGAATCTCATGATGATATTTTGATTTTGGGTGTGTATAGATCAAGCACTCTATGAAGTGTGAATTTGCAAAAGAAAATAAAGAGTAGATTAGTTCTTACTAGATATGTTATATCTAAAATAAAAACATACAAATTTAGGTAAGAGAGAGGAAGAGAAAGGAAAAAATACACCTCCCTAGGTACATAGACCAATATAGAACCTATTATGATGTTGATTAATGCTAGATTATGTTGTATGAAGAGTAATATCATGAATGGAACTAAGTGATCAATTCCTCAAAAAGTGGCTCAAGAATACAAAGGCTAGACCTGTAGCTCCATCATTGCCTACTAAGTGAATCTAGGTGGTCATGTATGTTTTGATCTATGTTTAGACCATGTGTCCAATCCATTTGAATATGTGGTTCAAGAATACAAAGTCTAGCTATACCTTTGGCTCCATCATCGCCCCATAAAGTGAAGATATGACCTAATATTGGTATGAAATGTATGTCACATGAGATGGCTCTTGAATCCCATAAATGTACTATGATCTAATAATTTTGGCATGGATATATGAATGTATTCTATAAAGTAGGCCACTCCTAGCCACTCTAAAAGATGCAGATTATGCTTTATATGAAATCCACTCCAAAACTAAGAATCTAGTTTATGTGGAAGACACTAGGGAACTTGAGAACTCAAGAATGTGGAGGGTAAGATTGTATGAAATCCACTTTGAAATTATTTCAACCACCTACAAATAGAATAAGGCATGTAACTTCTAAGAATGTTTGGACAATGCTAAACTAGGAAAGAAAAGAAACAAATGTGTCATGCACATTGCCCCAAATCACTGATGTTTGGAACATGGATTCTAATATAAAAGTTATGCCAACTATCATATCTAAAATTAGAAGTGAGATCCATCATGACACACATTATTCCCCCTATATTTAGATTTTTTGAGAAAAAAGTGTACTAAAACTACTGATTCTAAACTAGTTTGGCTATGAAAATCTATAGCTAAACCTACTTTTCTACCTACTTCTATAAATTCTATTTTCTATACTATTTGTACATGAGTGATGAAAGTTAACACTAATGGCACCATCATTATTGTCCAAGTTGGGTGCTATTGTCTAGGGTCAAATTTGGTAACTATTTTAGATTCTTGATTGTCTACCTATTTTATTCTAATTATTTTGATGTCTGATTATTGTTCTAAGTGTTCTAAAACTAGATTTTTAATTGATAATATCTTTTATCTCTATGATTAAACCCCTATTTTTTACCCCCTCTTCTAAGGGTAGGAATAGAGACCCTATGCTGACTGATCTCAAAATAAAGAGCCCTGTAAGTGTGTTATGTTGTAAAACATATGATATACTGATGATAATTGACAAGATATTTCAAGATATAGCATGGTTTTTATTGAGAGATTTTTGGATCAAAAGGGGTATGCCTAGGTATATATGAAAATTTAAAAGCATGTGTAATGTATTAAAAAATAATTGGAAGTGTTATTTGTTAATTATTAGTTGTCATGGAGGTATGGAGCATGTTTTCCATCATGGCATCTAAGAAACAAGATAATGCATGATTTGGATCATGGAATTAAAAATAATCAAAATCAATCAATCAAAAAGCACACAAGGCAAGAATCAAGAAGAGTACAAGAGTGGCTAAGGGGAAAGTAAATAAGGGACATGGGCACATGTCACTCAAATTATAAAGCAAGCATACAAGGCATGAAATTGAAACAAACAAGTTGGCATGAAATCCATAATCACATAAAAGAGTGTAGTAAAATGACATTAGAAAATTTCTAAAGGCACATACATGAATATAAGAAAAGGAAATTAGAAAATTTCATAAGGAACACACAAGACATAGTAACATATGACATTGGTAAATGTCCTAAGGCACATACAAGATAGAAGTAAAGGACATTGGAAAATGTCCTAAGGCACATATAGGAGACAAAAAAGAATTAAAAAATGCAAACAATCTAGCTACATAAAGAAAGAAAGGAAATAATTTAATAAATGGGAATACAATAACATCTAACTAATCAAATCAAGAGGGAAAGTATGTAATACATGTTAGTATAAGACTAGGTATATGCTAAGAAATACACAAGTGCTAAATACTAGTTAGTGTTGATAGAGTAATCTATGTAAGCTAGTAAGTAATGTACATCAATATGATAACTAGAGTGTGTGGTGTAAGAAAAAAATACCCTTGATGGTGTAGTAATTTAGAATATTCCCCCATTGGGTATGTATGTTGATGTATGTCTCGATGTAGAAGTAGGATGCCCCCGCAATGGGTAGAGTGAAGCAATTAAAGAGTTGGATGTCACTGCACACACTCAAAATAGATCAATTTAAACATGGTAATGTAGATATATCTATAAAAAATAACATAGAACAATATATTTCAGTATATCATAAGAGTATAAATGTAAAGCATGGATAATGCATACAATCAAAATGTTTTTGGTATTTTGATATATTTGAATGTTTTTGAAATTTTGATATATTTGAATGTTTTTTGTGTTTTTGATATGTTTTATTATTTTTTTATTTTAGAATTTTATGAGCTATGTACAATCAATCACAAGAAGATTATGTACAAGAAATTGAAAAGGAACTATATACAATCAAGCACGAGACTATGTATAGGTAAGGCTAAGAAGAAATGATACTAACCAATGAGTTTCATGGGAGACTCCCTATTATATACTAGGAATTTGACTCAAGAGAGGTGTTTAGTATTGTGTTAGTTCTAAAATAAAATCAAATTGAAAGAAACACACTAATAAGCATACATATCTAAGATTAAACACTAAGGAGGAGCATAATAACAAACATACATATGAAAAAAATAACTAAAACATGAAATAAAACCTCTTTCACATCCCTTGGATGCTCGAAATAGCTTTTTAAAGTGGCTTCATAGCTTGTGCTTAATGAGTCTTCATCAAAGGAGGCTTGGCTATCTCCTCTTCTCCTTGGCACCTTTGTGATGGCTTTATCTTTGGCTTGGCTCAACAATTTAGCATTATAAAACTAATTATAATGGATTTTGGAATTATTTGTGCATTATAACTTTGCATTATCTAATCTTAAAATTTATGTTGATGGCTCTTCTATTTATAGATTTCCAAAATGGTTCAGGATCAACCATGACCATCCATCTCAAGATTGAGATGTGTGGCCATGAATAAATTCAATTATGTAATTGAATTCAATAAATATCCCCCATAATATTTGGGATAAATGGGTATTTATGAGGCATAGGAAGAATTGATTAGGCATAGGAGGGTCTTAATGATGCATGGGGTGGCTTAATCCTGATATTTTATTCATTTATGGCTTGTGGATGCCACCCTATAGAATAGATGTCATTTGATGATGTAGATATTCAATATTCATTTCCAAAAATAAATATTAAAAAATCTCCATGGAAAATTAACTTAGGCTCTTAATTTGGTTTAATTAGTCTTAAACATGATTAGTCAACTTTGATGCAAACCTTGGTAATTTATGCACAAATTAATTAAATTAGTCAAAATGTCATATTATTGGCTCAAAATTTGACTGGATTAGAATTAAAAGTTAATGTTGGATGCATTGAAACTATATTCCCATTTAGGATCTTGCCAACACAAAATAATAAAGACACATGCCTTGTGTAAGAAATTTGGTAGGAAAGAACAATCCAGAGCACCCAAGTGTAAAAATGCCATTTTTGCTTGAAATGATTTTATCAAAGTTAGATGCTTCATAAATTGCATTGTCTCATTTAGTGACACTCTAGCCAAAATCATCACTTGAATATATAAAATTCAACTCATTTAATGCGTTTTAGTGTTTTTAGGCCAAATTGTGCATTTTGGTATAAATTGGTCAAAAGCCTAGTTGGAGGTCATTGGTGGCCAATTTTAGGTGTCTATAGTTTTCCCCTATTTGGGAAGTCACTGAAAGCTATAAGCATAATAATATCTTCTCTAAGAATGAAAAGGTCATGTATACTTACAACTTCAATATAAATTGATGAATTTTATGATATCTACTCAAGGGAATGGTTGGCACAAGTATGTTGGCAAACGGTCCCATGAAAATAAAGAAAAAATAATAATTAGACCAAAGAAAAGAAGATGATGGGGTGAAAACACAATGATTTTGAAGTATTCAAAATCATTGAGAATGCAAGTGAGATGGTGTACAATGGTTTGCCTAAAGGTGGTTATAAGAATTGTACCCCAATAGTGGCAATGTGGTATGATAATACAAGGATTTTCCCAAAGACAATTATAATCATTGAGAAGATGGAGTTTCCCCAGTTAAGACAAACACACAAGATAACAACATGCCCCTATTTGGGAAAAATAAAGTAAATCTGATGAAACACAATGATTTTCCCAAAGGTAGTTATAATCATTAAGAAATGTAGGTGGGATGGTGTACAATGATTTGCCCATAAGTAGTTATAATAATTGGACCTTGATTATGATAAACATGATTTATTGGATAATGATGATGATAACTTAACACAGAGGGTACTGATGAATTGGAATAAATTGCTATTAGGTAATTGTTCATTCAAACTAACAAAGGTTGAAATTATTTCATGGTTAATTACTCTATTTTGGATATGATTGGAATGTTGGTGTTGAGGAGATGTTGATGTTGCCCTTGATGAGTATACTTCTTGAAGATAATTTTTTTTGTATCACTTTTATGGTAAGCATCATGATATAACACCATGAAGATTAGGCCAAAATATGCATAGGGACTGACTCCTGAGATCCAATACTCAATAGAAAATAATGCACCAATGATAAAAACCATGATGATAATGTAAAAATATGAATATGCATGGATTCAAGTATAAATATACAAGGAATCACCCAATGAATGTACATATATTGAATCAAGGCAACAATACTTAAGGAAAACAAATATGCATACAAACAAACAAATAAGAAAAAATAAACAAACAAACAACTCAATATAAACCATATGAACATTACCCCTAAAAACTAGGTGAAAACTTAAAAAACTAACAAAATGGGGGAAAAAAAGAAAAGAAAGGGGGTGGTTGAGTTGTCTCCATATACACTAGGCAAGTGGACACTACCTACATAGTTCCATGGATGTAATATCCAAAAAAACTTTAGAATGAATGTAGTTCTCCTAGGAAATGGGAAGAAAATGATAACTTATTAAAATAAACATGATGGATGACATAGAAAAATAAAAATTGTCTTGCAAAATGGAAAGAACATGGGAGAAAATGACAAAAAGGATGGGGAAACTAAGTGACAAGAGATTTGTTTGTAATTTAAAAAGGGTTCTCAAAATCCTTAAGGCAAATAAGTGGTTAATGTTTTTAGTTTTATCTAACGGTTTTATAAATGTTTTTGAAATTTTTGGAGTATCTCAACTCGATTGAGAATGACGAAACACTAAATGGTTCAATTTTGCAAAATGGTGAAATCATTACTTATGTTTCTTTAAAAATGGTGAGATCATGGCTTAGGTTGACTACGCTAACCTCAATAAGTATTGACTACTACCTATATAGTCCCAAATTAGGACCTCAAGTCAATATGGTTCCACCTTATAGTAGAAAAATTTGACTAGTGTAGTAGCCAATTTAAACAAAATAGGAAAATTTGGTATGATGGCATAGTATGGCATAGAGAATGACTAGTTGTTATGGTAAAGGCACAATAAACAAGTGTCATCCCTAGTTTTCCCATAGGTAGTTATAACTAGGATATAATGGCATAGGTCAATGATACTAATTTTCCCATAGGTGGTTATAATTAGGATCAAGAAAATAAGAGAGAATGAAATAAGAAATGAAAGATGTAACTACCAAATGTCTATCTGATTGTTACAAAATACTACCTCTAATATATTGTGTGAAATAACTATTCTAATTATATTTGAATCCTCTTACTGAAAGTAGTGATGGAACTAAATAGAATAGAACCAAGGTCACATGGTTGGTTAAGGAGGGAGAGATGAACTCAATTAATGGGGAAGGTATGGTAAAATAGACATGTGATATGAATAATGATAGGTTGGTAGGATGATAGGATGATATTATTACAAAGAAGATTGATAAAATGATATAACTTGAAATGGTCCTTATAGACAATACACCAAGTAACTCAAGCATAATATTACTTGAGGTGAATAATGTTCATCATCTCATCAAGTTTATGGCCATCTAGTGTGGCAAGCCTATATGATCTTATTGCTGAGTTGGTTATAATGATGAAAGGACCAACCCAGTTGGGTTTGAACATTCCTTTATGTTTCTTTTCAGTTGTGGTATTCTTTTGGTTTTATTTAAGGACAAGATCACAAAGTTTAAATTCTCTATGTTCCATGCATCGATTGTAATGGCCTTAAATTTGATTTTGTTAGGCTTGTAGATTATTCACTGTATCCATGCATTTATAATGAACTCAAGTTCTTTTAGGCAAGCTACTTAATATTCATTATCATCCAGGACATGTTTGAAAGAGATGCATAGAGATGACAACTTGACCTTAATGGGAAGGATGGCTTTTGTACCATAAATAGGTGAATATGGAGTGGCCCCTATGGGTGTATAGTGATTGGTATGATATGCCCAAAGTGCACAAAATATATGAAGGTGCCAATCATGACTGATATCATTGACAATCTTCTTGAGAATGTTGATAATAGTTTTGTTTGATGTTTTAGCCTCACCATTACCTTGAGGGTAATATGTCATAGAAAAGTGTTGTGTGATGTTTTATACAACATATAGCTTGTCGACATATTTTTTCTTGAATGATCCTCCATTATCAAATATAATGTCAAAGGGGATACCATAGTGGTAAATGAAATAGTTAAAGATGAACTTGGAATTTTAATTTCCAATCATGTAAGTGAGGGGTGTAGATTCAACCTACTTAGTGAAATATTTATTGGTGGTAAGGATATGTTTATGGTCATCGAATGAGGTGGGATTGATATTTCCATTGAGGTTAAGGCCCATGTAGCAAATAGCCATGGTGTCAACATTGGTTTTAGAGTCTTGGTTGGGGCATGTATCAAATTAGCATGCCATTGACATTTGTCACACCTCTTTATATATTAAGCTACATCTGCATCCATCGTGGGCCAATAATAACCAATATGTAAGAGATTTTTTGGATAGGACATCCCTACTAGTGTGGGCTCCACATATGACTTCATGAACTTCCCATAATGCTAGTGTAGATTCTACTGGAGTTAAATAATGAAGTAGAGTTCCATAAACACTATGATAGTAAAGGGTTGATCCAAGTAAGGTATAATGAGTGGATTGGTAGATGAAGGCTTTGGATTGTTTTAAGGATAGGTCAGGTTTTAAAACTTGGTCATGGAGGTAGCTATAAAGGTCTGAGTACTAGATAGAACTAGGATCAATAATATCACAAATCATCATGATGGTTGAAGGCTCATGATCTAGTGCTAACAAGTTCTCAATAAGGAACTAACACTCTTTAGCCATGCCAGTTTGTCAAATCAGAGATTTAATAGTGGTCATAGCATTTATAATTATATTACTTGCCCTTAGTATATGCTCAAATTGAATGTCAAAATTCTATTGTTTGAGAGTGTCAACCATGATCTTATATGGAACTAGCTTGTCATCTTTGGTCTAAAATAGTTTGTAACTTGATTGATGATTAACTAAGAATCACCATAAACCTTGAGATGAGATATGTTCCATTAGACACTTGGTGAAGCCCTGTAACAAGTGTTTCATATTTGGCCATGTTATTGGTACAATGAAAATTTATTCTAAATGATTTAGGGATTAGATTCCCCTATGGTGTAATAAATAAAAGGCTTTCCCCTAATTCATATGTTATGAATGATCTATCAAAATGCTGATTTTAAATACTGCTCCTCAAGAGGTGTGTCGATGATGGTCATTATGGATTTATTGATAAATTAGAAGGTGAGTGGATCTATAATAGCAAGGGGTGCTTTAGCAAGCTGATTTATAAGAGCATGCCCCTTAATGGCTTTTTGGTTGATGTATTTGATGTCAAAATTATTTAGAAGCATGATCCACTTGGCCATGTAGGCTTGTAGAGCTATTTTAGATAGTAGATACTTGAGTGGATTTACTTTTGAAATAGCCATGTTTTTATTGTTTAACATGTAATGGCATAGTTTTTGAGCTATTAAGACCATGACTAAACAATCTTTTTCTATGGTTGTATAATTATGTTCATACACAACTAGTGTATGACTTAAATAGTACACAACATGTTCTTTTCCATTGTCATCATGTTGATCCAAAAGTTCCCCTAGGGAATTCTTAGTAACTGATAGATACAACAATAATAGCTTTCTTGACATAAGAGGCAACAAAATAGGTAGAATCACTAGATAGTCTTTCAATTATTAAAAAGTTGTTTGGTAGTGATTATCCTAGTGAAATGTGACTCCCTTATTTATAA
Organism: Torreya grandis; assembly: GCA_037957365.1. Taxonomy (NCBI): domain Eukaryota; kingdom Viridiplantae; phylum Streptophyta; class Pinopsida; order Cupressales; family Taxaceae; genus Torreya; species Torreya grandis. The sequence goes on from JARHVA010007161.1 coordinate 228,395, forward strand.
TATGCATAAAATGATGATATTTATTATCCAATTATGATATGAAGTGTTAGATAGACTAGATCTTGCCCTAGAAACTACAAACATGGTTTAAACTAGTTAGTGGTTTCATCTCTATTACAGCTTGGACTTTGGCTAGATCAACTTCAATTCCTCAATGAGACACAATTAATCTTAGTAATTTTCTTGATGTGACCCAAAACATACACTTCTTATAATTAAGTCTAACTTTATACTCATGTAATCTTTCAAATATTTTGTGTAACATTACTAGGTGATTGGCCCTAGTCTTTGATTTGCTAAGAATGTCATCGACATAGTCTTCAATAATATTATGCATCATATCATTAAATATGATGGTCATGGTTATTTTTTAGGTGTCCCTTACATTCTTAAGATCAAATGACATAACATGATAACATAATGTTCCTTATGGAGTGGTGAATGTTATTTTATGTTGGTTTTTTGGTGCTATTATAATTTGGTTGTATCCTGAAAAGCCATCCATTAATGAAATCATTTCATAACTCACTATGGATTTGATGATCATGTAAATGTTTGGAAATGGAAATTCATCCTTCGGAAAAGATTTGTTTATATCATGAAAATTAGTACAAATTATGATTCCTTCTAGATTTTTACTAACTATTACAAGATTGGATATCCATTCTAAGTAGTCAATGGATTGAATATATCCTACTTCTAAGAGTTTTTCCAACTCTTTATTTAATAATATATAAATGTGAGGATGCATATTATACAATTTTTGTTTTATTTTTTTGGCATCAAGATTGACCACAAGGTGGTGTATAACCAACACAGGGTCCAAACTTGGCATGTTAGAAATGCCCATGCAAATATATCTATAAATTCCCTCAAAAGGGTTGTAATGACTTCACACTCCTCAATAAGGTAAATTCCTAGTATGATCCATTTTGTGTCATATGGGGATGTACTGTTAACCTTTATTATATCTTGCACTAGAAGGGTTGAATCATCTTCAAGGATAGTGGGCAAATATTTAAAATGGTTGGCAACATTAGAGTCCTCTATTAGGACTAGCCCTTCAAGTTCGCCTAGGCATGATGAATTAGAGTCCCTAATGGAAGTTTTTGCTATGTAACAAAAACTCTTGGAAAATCCTAAATGATTTGATCAAAATATTGTTATTCTTTAAAACTATGGTTGAAGAAAGTTGAACACCCCCATCTTATGACACCTAAAATAGGTTTTCACCATTAGATTAGATTTTTTCTTTACTTTTACCTTGGTCAAAAAGTGCTTCAAAGATGTTTTCACTTTGGGACCTCAATGTTTTAATTATTTTCTTTTGGCTAAGGGTATTCACCCACTCTCTAAAATGGGCTTTAGGATCTAACTTGATTGAGAACCCTAACTTATGGTCTCCCAATGGAACACTATCTCTAAAGCTAAGAAAATCATATAATGCCTCATTGTTTTGAAATGCATCAATTGTTTTGATATGTTGGGCTCTTACTTATCCCAATCTATCAGTTAGGGATAATACAATAGTAGTGGGTTGTGACTAATGACTAGGGTAAGAGTAAAAATGGAATGGATATCAAAAAAATGGGTCTTATCTAGGTCATCAAAAGGACTATTATCATACTCTAGTTCATTACTAACATCTTCATCACTAGTCGATGGTGATGGAACATGACTAAGGTATATGGAGTCACCCCTAGTTGGTTTAAATCTAAGTACATAGGGTACTTTGTATTTGGTCATGGAAATTGGCTCAAGTGTTTCTTGTTGATTAGGTTCAAGGCCTCATTCTTCATAGTCTTGATTTTTCATGATCTTATTGGGAATATGATACCTTACGATCTCATAATAATCATCTTGGTTATCATTATACAACCATGATTCATCCCCTTTAAGAGGGTCTAGTTATAGGCTAGATGTTGGTAAAAACATGATAGGTGCTTTAACATTGCTCTTTTTTTGCCCTTTTAGATGAAGTGGCTTAACTTTAGGTATTTAAAAGGACTTTGGATTCTATGTAAGGTTTGTAATATGAAAGGTATCATGGGTCACATACTCCCTTAGGTCATTAGGCAAGATAGTAAAATGATTAGATACTTTAGGAAGTGACATGTGGGAAAGGGATTCAAGGGTATTAGGATCAATGCAATTATCCTCCAATGGATAAAAGAGTATTGATTTTATATTATCTTACTTGTCCATTAGATTCATGTTGAAATGATAGTTATAACTCTTGAAATCAACCTCTGGGTGCTTGCAGTGCTCATATGGATGCAAATCTCCTAGTATACAAACTTCCATCCCCAAATGGGAGAACTTGATACATCGGTACAAAATTGATTGGACTAAATGAATTTCATGTAACCAAGGTCTTCTCAAAATCATATTGTATGACAAATCAATATCAAGCACATGGCAAAGTGTATCATGGGTCAAAGTCCCAAGTATAATAGGTAAATAGATGGTGCACTATGATGCTCTTTCCTCATTATCGTAGGATTTGATGGTTATTATTTTTGCTTGAAGATATGTCATTATGTAACTAAGAAGATTGATGAGGTTAATAGACACTATGTTTAGACCTAATCTATTGTCTATAAGGATATGTTTCACTTTATGCCACTTTAGGAAAACCTTAATGTATAATGGGTTATTATGTAATGGGCCAAGGGATGATATATCACTTTGATTAAAAGTGACTTGTTAGGATAGAGATAGGTGTCCAAACAAAGCTTGGAATTTATCAGGGGATATGTCATTTGAAATAGTGGATTGGCTCAAGAAGTCATTTAATTTTTTTTTGTGGATTATTGACATACACAATAAATCTAAAATAGATATTTGTGCAGGCATATTTTTTAATTGTTCCATAATGTCAAATTTAATCTCTTGGTTAATGTTAAATAAATTATTCTAAGGTTGAATGGTTGGTTGGATAATGGGAGAAGTGGTAGATGGATATGGGCCTAGGATGGTAATATTTGACCTTCGAGCTATGATTAGACAATCAAGATCAAATACAGGACCATGATTACTAACAAATTATGGTGATGGTGTGGGACCAAATAGGACAAGTCTTAGTTACTAGTGCACTTATGCATGGTCACAAGGTAAGGATGAGTTATCGGTATAAGGTCCAAAAAAGGGAATCCCTATTTGTTGGTTCTCCTGTGTGCAGTCCCAAGTTAAGGAAGGATTTCAAAAGTGATTGGATTAATTTGATATGGTTATAAATGGTCTCATCTGATTAGAATTTGGTATAGGATTAATGGAGATGGTATTAATGATACCTCCTATAATATGGCCTACCAATATATTGCATACATGATCAACTATGTGGTAGGTTTATTAGTTGTTACCATTTTGACCTTGGTTCTATCCATCATTCTAGCATTATTGGTTCTACTAATTTAGCCTTTGATTTTGATTTTGATACTATTGATTTTTTTATTGCATTGACTGATGTTATTGTTGTTGTTTTTGTTGTTATTTATATTGGGGCTAGTTTTTATATTGGGGAAAGGGGTTTTCATAGATTCTAAAGGTTTAATTGGAAATGGAAGCACTATTATCCAATATTATTTCCCCATTCTCGAACATATTATGAATCAAATGTTTAATTTACACACATCTTCAAAAATTATGCCCATTGAATTGATGATATTAATAGTACCAATTAGGATAAGGAATGAAATGAGGATAATTTTTTGTTAAAGGCCAACTAATCAAATTAGTAGCTACAAGTTTATGAAAAAAAATTAATTGTCTCTCCAAGGTCACTAAAAACATAATGAGTAGGCACTATTCTCATTGGAAGAGGGAATTGCAATGGCAAAGGTGGTTTTGTCTATTATGGGGGCCTAAATTTTTGTGTTTGTGGCACATGCTACTATTAAAGAGGTTGTGTGGTAGGAGTGATATGAAGAGGTAGTTCTAGATGAGTAGATAGTGTTTGTACCATTTGGACATGATGTGACTCAATTACTCCATTTCCCACAAAATTCTTATTGTAGTTTAATTACTTTGGTCTATGTTGGGTATTGGATTGTGTTGGTTGTGATGTTTTCACTTGGATTAGATGTTGGTTCTGACCATTTCCCTAATTGGTACCTTGATTCTGATTATTTGAAGTAATAATAATGATTCCATTATTAATAGTGGCTTTCTAGATCAACAAACCTTTTTTAATGATCTCTTTACAGGTATGTACATACTACAATAATGATAGGATATCCCACTATGAAATTTTTTGGTGAACACAATAACTAACTATTTATCTGGTAAACTATGGGTGAAACAACTTGTAAAGGCTCTCTATCACTATAGACAACTTTCAAATCTCTCACCATCCTTCTACTTGGTTTATGTTAAGCTGACTAGAGAAATCTCATGTTTGAGATTGTATGAAAAGTGCTACATAAACTTATATGAAAGATCATCAATATTGGATATAGAATTCTTAGGAAATTTCAAAAACCACTCCAAGGATTTCCCTTCTAGACTCCTTAGGAACAATAATAAAAGGTTTATGTCACTATATGCCATTGGCTAGCATGTAACAAAGAATTCAATAAAATGAACTTTGGGGTCACCTTTCCCTTTGTATTTTTCAAATTTTGATGGTTCGTATCTAAGAGAAATTGGTATCTATAAGTACACCATGGTAAATGGATAAGAACACACATCATCTAACTTAAAATTTGTAATCTATTTACCATCTTGGATGGTAGTAATTATATCCTTCATCTATTACAATTCTTGGGATAGGAAACTAGAGGGATTATTGTCATGAGGGGGAATATTGGATTTTGTAGATGGTTGAGTTATCACAAGTGGAACACTTTGACTAGGGTATGATGGAGGTATTTATTAGGGTATGTTGATTTGGTTAGCAAATGGACAAGGAATATGCATACATGGATTAAGGTTTGATTATTGGAATTGAATTTATGGTTGTGCAATATTCTAGTTAGGTTTAGATATGTAGGCTTAGTTTTAGGGATTTTGAAGTTGGGATGGAGGGATGTAACTATACACTATATATTGAGGTTGAAAAGGGGCATGTTTTAACTAATTGAACCTTACTATTGAGGGGGTACTTGTGAACCAAGAACCTATCTTTGAACTAGTGGCATGTTCTATACAAAAGGTGAAGGTTTCCTGATCAATACTTGAAGAACATTAAAACCTCTTTGTTTCACAAATATTAGTTATGAAGTAAACACATATTGGAGATTCAACATTTTTTGACTAATAGTTGTATGTTGTTGACTAGACATCATTTATATTTGAAGTGGCACATTGGTCTATGAGGAAAAAGGTATGTTTCCTACTATTTGGTGAAGTGAAACATTGGTTGCCCCTATTGAGTTGGAAACATATTTGACATTTGATACATTGGTATATTGGATTATGCCTGATATTGTGGAATACTACTCATTTCTTGTTAAGGAGGAGTAATATTTATCACATTTTGTTCTTGAGGCATGGCATTAATCATTGGTTGGCTATCTAATCTTGTTGGTTGAACACTTGAAGAAGCAACTAGTTGAGGATTAGTGGTAGTAGTTGGTTAAGGTTGGGATGTAGAAATTCCTACTCCCTAATTTTGAGAACCACTCATTGTGTTAACTAAAAGTACACTTTCTTGTGTATTAGTTGTCTATGTATTTACACCGCTTTGGTTTGGATTAGATGTTGTTTGTGTATTTTCCACTACATTTTGGCCATTATTCTATGTAGAGTCAGAAGACACTTTTTCTATGGTTGGGGTATGAAATAAGTTGTCAACCAAAGTGTTTTACATGAATGTGTCTACACCATGATTGTCTTGACTAGTAAACTCTATTAACACTCTAGTTAAGGGAACTAAATCTATGAGAGGCCTCTTTTACATGGTTATCTAGTTAAAATTACATGATAGGTTCAAGTATGTTTGGTATACTATCTTCATATGTACAAAGTGATCATCCATAGGGTCCTTTCCTTTCACAAGCATATTAAGGCCTTGATATGTTATTTGGACTAGAGATAAAGGATTTTTGGAAGAAGATTTTTGATTTTATAGTATGGTATGAGGCATTATTACTAGACTTGGTAAATTCTCATGGGGGAAGTCTGCTAGAAACTTGGTCCCTACCTCTATGGTTCTAACCAAAATCTTATCTTTGTTCTCCCATACGTGATGCTCAAATAGATAAGGATCATACATGGATGGTGTATTAACATAGTATAGTTGTTGAGGAAAAGGTTGTTTGATAGTAGGTACCATAGCTAGGTATTACTCTATTTGTGCTTGATCCTGATTTGAGTAAGGAGGCATGTTTACCAAGTAATGAACTAATAGATCTTGGGTCTGTACACCTATTTAAGCATTATAAGATGGATAGGCATCCATATCATAATCAACATTATCCACGTAAGGGTGTTTAACCATTTCTTCTTGTGCAACCACATTACTAGATCTTGTATTGTACATGAGGCTACTATGAGTGTAGGAAGACATGTTGGGATCCATAGTGAATGTTTTACAACAAAATAAAATAGAGTCAAAATCTAAAAATGAGATGTCTAAAAAAGATGTTCAAACTACGTCTAACTTGGTCAAAAGCATGGATAGGTATATCCAAAAAGGTTGATGCAATGATTTATGACAAAAAATATAACATCAAGTGTCAAACACTACATGTCTCATGTAAAAATGTCAAGTTAAAAAAATGTAAATCAAAATGTCAAATTCTAGGTCAATTTAAAATTAGTTTAGTTTAGGGGAAAACATTTGATAGGAATTTTGGCTAAACATGGTGTCAAAATCTAGGCTCAAACAAAGTGCATGTGCTAAGACTTTTGGCCAAACAACATCAAAATCTAGACTTTAAAAAGATGAGATATTAAATCTAATAGATTTGAAGCACTTCTAGCAAAAATTAGGCATTTGATTCTAGGTCATAAAAACTTGATCGAGAAGTATGAGATATGAAACAAAAGTCACTTGGAGATAGTTTATTTTCTCCAAAATAATGGCACATAGCTAGGTTATTTTCATGAATAAGATATGTAAAGGTGAACAGTGTAACCGTGCTAGACAAAGATTCTCAAAGGAAACTCAAAATGGTTGAAACTTGGATAGACTAAGATTTTATGCAAAGAGGTCTATAAAACAAATCTCAAAATAATTTGAGCAGTGTAATAATGCTAAAATACTCAAAATATGTGGCAAATGTTTGTTTCAAAAACTCTAAGGCAAAATAGTTCCAACACAAATTTGGTAGTGTAACACTACCATCCTCAACTCAAATGATACCCACACACAAAGTTGGACAAATTTCTCTAATGCATGAGTGTGTTATCAAATGGATAAATGGAAAAATAGGATGGGTAGTCAAAGTCTAGGAATCTAAGTTTTAGTAAACACACAAGATGACTTGAGTTTTATCAAATGATGATAATGATGTTGAGTCTAAAAATAGCCCTCAATTCAAATTGGAAATTGAACTCAAGTTAAAACAAGTCAAGTGTAAAGTGGTGAACCCAATTTAACACATCAATTTCTAAAACTTATAAGTTTCCAATTTTGAATTTAGACTACCAATGAGGGACTTAAACAAAATGTGGAAAAAGGTTTAGACTTGAATGGGAAACATAACTTCACCAAATTGGAAGATATGACACAAAGTGTATGATGATGAATTTGAACAAGGAAAAAGATGTTTTCATTTTGACAACATAATGCCTCTTTTGTTTAAATAAATTTGGGGATAATGTTTTTGGTTATGTCATTTTGTTAACTCCAAGTTTTGACTCTCAAATAAGACCAAACAATCTAAGGCCAAGACTAACTAATCATCTTAAATCCTAAATATACAAGGTATGGCAAAGTGGGGTTAACTAAATTAATTGTTTTTCAAACATTCTAGATGGATCAATTGCATAATTAATTTCATGCTAAATGATGCAAAAGAAGTTCACTTTAATTGGGTGTCTGTGGCACTTGGGTTTTTATAAAAAGATCTTGCCCTTTTTTCAACCACTACATCTATCTCTTGCTTAGTGTAGTGTGATGTCTAATGCGTAGCTATGTCCCAGTGCTTAACCCCAACAATAAAAGGTGGTTTAACTACTCAAACCTCTAATCCTAGTGGAGGTGATGAAGTTGATGCTAGGATATGAAACCCTAGGTCAAATATTCCCTATATAACATGTAGGAGGTAATGAAGTCTACTTCATAAGACAAGATGCAATGAAATAAATGACATAATAGAAAGACTTTATAGTCACCTGAAGATCACCCAATATTATTACAAGTTTTTATGGAGAGATTTAAAAAAGTTCTTTCTATGCCTTAGACTAGGCTCAAAGTGCGATGAGATGGTGATTTTGATCCCAAAAGTTCCTTAAAGGGGATGAATGGGAGTGCATACACGCACGTCTCTTTTCACTAAAACACACAATCAATAAGCAAGCTAGAAAACAATTGAAGTGAGGTTAATTTGTTGCACTAAATTAAAAATGTTTTATTAGATTCATTACTAGCTCTTTGGCTTTAATACAAAAATGGAAAATATTACACAAAATAACCACATGAAGGTATAAAAATCTAAGTTTTTTGAAACCCAAATTAAAAATTCAAGAATTATCTTAGATTCATGATTAAAACACCAAATTTAAAATGTTACAAGATTTATGATGTGTTTTAAGCACTAAATGAAAATTACCTAAGACTTAGCTAAATATTAGGTTAATTTTAGGCACTAATTCAAATGTGTGAGAAACATGACGTGTTCATTTCAAGCCAAATTTGAAGTATGCATGATTTTTTATCAAGTTATTTTTAAACCCAATTTGAAAGGTGTGTGGTTAGTCAAAAGAACTTAAATAAAATTCCAAACTACCCCTTAAGCTTTAAAAAACAAGATTACAATGACCTACTTTGAATCACTTAGGATTTTGAGTAAATGACATTAAGAATTTGGCTCTTAAGTTGATAGTCGAGTTGAGTTGACAGTCAATTTGGGTTGATAAGCAAGTTGGGTTAACAAATGAGTTGCATTTATAGGTGAGTTAGGTTGGCATGTGATTTGGGTTGATATGTGAGTTGGTTTGACAGGTGAGTTGGGTTAATAGGTGAGTTGGGTTGGCAAGTGAGTTAGGTTTACAAGTGAGTTGGGTTAGTAGGTGAGCTAGGTTGGGTAGTCCTGAGAACAAAACTATGACTTATAGAAAAATGGATTTTTGCTCAAATTTTTTCCTTCTTTGCTTGTACACTCCAAGATCCTACATGACAATGGTTAGTAGGTTGCTTGTAAGTATAATTTGACCACATTTGTGAGGCTAAGTCCCATCAAGAATGCCATTATATAGATTAGGAATTTAACTCAAGAGAGGTGGTTAGTATTGTATTATTTCCAAAATAAAATAAAATTGAAAGAAACACACTAACAAGCATACATCTCTAGGCATAGACACTAAGGAGGAAAATAATAACAAACATACATATGAAAACAAAAAATAAAACATGAAATATAACCTCTTTCCCCTCCCTTAGATGCTATAAATATCTTGTTGAAGTAGCTTGTTTAGCTTGTGTTGAATGAGTCTTCATCAAAGGAGGTTTGGCTATCTCCTCTTCTCCTTGGCACCTTTGTGATGGTTTTGGCTTTGGCTTTGCTCAACAATTTACCATTATAACACTAATTATGATGGATTTTTGAATTATTTGTGTATTATAAATTTGCATTATCCAAGCTTAAAATTCATTTTCATAGCTCTTTTATTTATAGATTTCCAAAATGGTTCAAGATTAACCATGACCATCCATCTCAAGATTGATATGTGTGATCATGAATAAATTTAATTATGTAACTAGATTCCATAAATATATCCCATAATTATTTGGAATAGAGGGGAATTTATTAGGCATGGGAGGAATTTATGAGTAATGGGAGGCATTGATGAGGCATGGGAGGGTCTTAATGAGGTATGGTGTGGCTTAATCATGATATTTTATGCATTTATGGCTTATAGATGCCACCCCATAGAAATGATGTCATTTGATGATGAATATATTCAATATTCATTTCCAAAAATAAATATTCAAAAATCTCCATGGAAAATTAAATTAAGCTCTTTATTTTGTTTAATTAGCCTTAAACATGATTATTCAACTTTGATGCAAACCTAGGTAATTTGTGCACAAATTAATCAAATTGTTCAAAATGTTGTATTATTGTCTCAAAATTTGACTAGATTACAATTGAAAGGTGATGTTAGATGCATTGGAATCATATTCCAATTTAGGATGTTTCCAATGTAAAATAACAAAGGTATGTGTCTTGTGTAATAAATTTGGTAGGAAAGAGCAATCCAGAGCACCTAGGTGCAAAAATGCCATTTTGGCTTGAAATGATTTGATCAAAGTTAGTTGCTTCATAAATTGCATTACCCCATTTAGTGACACTCTAGCCAAAATTGGAAATTTAATATATCAATTTCAACTCATTTAATGCATTTTAGTGTTTTTAGGCTAGATTGTGCATTTTGGTATAACTTGGTCAAAATTTGGTTAGAGGTCATTGATGGCCAGTTTTAGGTATCTACACCTATCATGGTGTCCTATATCAAACAAATAAATCATTAATGATTTTGAATCATGAGGGAATGGTTATGAATATGATTTTGAACATTTAGATTCATTGTTGGTATCTTGGAAATCATAATAACCTATATTGTTCCACTCATCATTATCATTTTGATTTTGAACCAATGGAATGCTAGTGTTAACTTTTATTGTATCTAGATATTTTCCTTTGATAAATTGTGTATGTGAATTATTTACCTTACGATGTTTAATAAATCCCAAACCTTGGTGGCAAACATTATCAATTACTAGAATAGGAGTAGTGATGCCTTGAGCATGCTTGCCTAACCCTTGACCTTGAAAATCAAACTGTTGTAGATATTTTTGACCAAATCCATACTACTTTGAAAGTTAATCCTTATTTTGGAGAGGTAGGTTTGTCTCTATTTTTTGTTTTTTGCCTATACTTGTGGTACTGTTTCTTGCTTTGATTTTGGTTTTCGATCCTTATATTGTTTTGAGTTATTCATTGGTAACCACTTTTGTATTGTTTTTAAATTTGACCCTTTGTGGATGTGTTCCCGTGTTATTTTAGATTGATTGACTAATGTGCCTTATATATATTCCTCATTAGAAATTATCTATTGTATATGTTTTTTTAATTATAAACATAAATTTGTGTGATGCCCATTCATTTTATGATATGCACAATAATATCTAGATCTTCTCATTGGATGTAAGAGAGGTAGTTTGATCAACTTAGATTCAATCATTTCCTTAGTACCTTAATATAACTTTTATTTGACTTTTGAATGCTTTTCAAATCATTAATTGTAGAGTTATTTTGTTATGATTTCCTATTGTGATATGTGACATTGCTTACCACAAAATGGTTAGGTGAAGGTGCATATACATGATTGACACTAGGGTTCCTTTGATGTTTCTATATTATAATATAATTTTCTAATGTTGTGATATTTTCATGTAATAGTTAATTCTAAAATTTTAAATCTGAAAATAAATCTCTCATACTAGTGAGTTAATCCCTTAGTGTCCCATAAGTGAAAACCCTAGTTGCTTCCAATTGAACATGTAAGCACATATGTTGAAGAGGGTGTGAATAAGCTATAGGCTGAATATATGTATTAAGAACAATGGTATGGGTTGTCTCAATTTTTAAGGGGTGATAGCATGAACCTAGTTAGATGGAAAGTAGCTATCACACTCTTACGGGAGATGAGGAGAAGATTGTTTCTTGTGTATAAGATATGACATTAAAACTTGACAACTAGTTGTTAGCTTATGCAATGGATCCTATAAGTAAAAACCATGTATGTGGGATAAAATTCATGTAAATTTAGTTATAAGTTGTATACAAATATTTTTATATTTAGCATCCCACATGAGAGATATCAAGCAAGGGAGAGAGAGCATGGAATTGTGCATTAATGCATAAAGAGCTTCTACATGTGCTATGATATTTCTAACATGTTTAGCAAAATAGAGTTAGATATTATTTCACATGAGAGAGAGAGAGAGAGAGAGAGAGAGAGAGAGAGAGAGAGAGAGAGAGAGAGAGAGAGAGAGAGAGAGAGAGAGAGAGTATGGATTAAATATTGAAATCTTGTGAATGTTTAGCAATAAATTTTGTAATATCATCTCTTATTATGAAAATTAAGCATGAAAGGGAAAGAATGAAACTTTGCATTAACATATGGTAAAGTTCATTGTTCATGTACATGATAGGACAAATGATGGTCTCCTTATTATTTGCAAGAAATGTAAGATAAATTTGTAAATAAGTGAGATTTATTTTTGAAATATGATTTTAGAATGTAAGGTGATATCTCAAAAGCAATAGGATGTAGTATATGCAACTAGGGTTCGAAAAATGATTATTTTGAAAATTACTATGAAATTTTGAGATTTAAAGTGAATGTTTGAGTTAAATATGCAAGTAAAAAGTCAAAAAAAATTAGAAAATTATTGATTGAATAGGGCATAGTATGGGTAACTAGGGTTTTGATATATATTTTTTTGAAATTACTATTGAATTTTGAATGGATTTTTAGATTTTAATATGCAACTAAAATTTTAGAAAATTATTAAAAAAATGCTTAATTGAATAAGACCTAATATGTGTAACTTGGGTTTTGATAAAAATATTTTTTTTGAAATAAATATTGAATTTTGAATGATTTTTTTATTTTAATAGTCTAGTGAAAATTTAGAAAATTATTAGAAAATTACTAGAAAAATATTGGGACCTATCATGGTCTACTAGGGTTTGAAGTAAAATAAATGTAAAATTTAATACTAAATTTTAAAATTTGAAAGGAATTTTTGATTTAAATATTAAATAAAAATTTATAAATTTATAGGAAAAATTAGTAGAAATTTTACCCTAGGGTTTTTAGGGTTTTTGTGTGCCAACAAAGTAAGTCAAGTAGACCATATTATTTAACAATTTTAAGAATATTAGGGGTTTTATTCCTAATTTAGTTAAAGTGACTGTATTGATAAATCATTATATAATATATGGTAAATAAACTACTAATTTTTTAAATTTATTGGTAATTAGAGCTTTTCTAAAAATAGTAAAGAGAGAGAGAAAATAAGACTTAAACTATTTTGATTTGACTAAGACAAGATCTGATATTCACTATATAGACTTGGGACAATATTAAAAATAGGATTCTAACTTTCATTTTATAATTGAATAGGAGCACCAAAATTGGAAAGAATTAGCACCAACATTATAGTCCTTGTTTAGGGCTGTTATCCTAAGGATATGAGCTTTTTGGGTTTTGTTCAATAGGTTTATGTGACCCTATCTCTAAAGTTTTGTAGCCAAAAGTTTTTAGAGCTCCGTATAGAGCATATTTTATCTTCAAACCCTATCTCTAATTATACTTTGACTAATTTTGAACAAGAGGGGGGGTTAGTGTGTGTAAGATTCACTGTATGTGGATCTACACCCCTTTTGTGGGCACACTACCTATATACCAATACTCTAAAGGGGGATCAAGCCATATGTAGTTCTCCCTTTGAAAGTGCTTAGTGTAATTTAAATATGAGATTGAAATAAAATGCTAAATTGGGTTTGTTTGAGATGACTAGGGACTGGTGTAAGGATTCAAATAATCTATAAATAATATTGGATGGTTGTATGTAGAGAATAAGGAAATGTGCTTGAGTAGTCTTGCTTGTATTCTTGCTTGCCTTATGATATTTGCCAATCCTTTCTAAATTATCTTTGAATGGTATTTTAAAGGTATCTATTGGTCATGGATTGAATTTACTCTCATTAGGTTGATAAAGATAAGGATTGGAAACTAGAAGGAATTGACCATTGGGGCCAGAAATGAACTTGGACAATAGCACCAAATGTAGACATGAGTGGTATTGGTGGTATAGTCCTAGTATGGTGCTATTATCTTGGGAAGATGGTACCTAGGGGGATGGATTAGTTATGAAAAGAGGGTCCTAGCTTAGTTGGGATCAATTCTGAAAGGCTACCTGGTAATAAGTGAAAACAAGCCTAAGAGGGTCATGAGAGCAAGCAAGAGGAACCTATGGGTTAGGTGTCATTAGCCATACTCAAGTTACCAATTTTTGAATTTTATATGACTACATTAATAATAAAACCATCACCATAACCAAGGTAGATCCACTCAATTATTTACTATCAAAAAAAATTTAAAGGGCTACATGGCTAAGTGAATAATGATTTTAAGTGAATTTGAGATTAAATATGTTAGATAGAAGGCTATAAAGGGATAGGTAATTTTATACCAACTTACCAAATCTCCCCTTGATAATAATTAACCACTCACTTTTGGGTTTCCAAATGAGTCTATCATGACTATAGTAGAATCACCTCCTAAACAATAATAGTGGACAGTCTATTTTGATGGTTCCTTCATATCTCATGGATCAGGAGTAGAAATTATGTTCGTAACACCATAAGGGGATCTCATTCATAAGTCTTTTCATATTAGTTTTCCTTGTATCAATAACATGAACAAATATGAAACACTCATTATAGGACTTTACTTAGCAATACAATGGAATATCCAACACTTATTTTTTCATGGAGACTCTCATATTATTATCATTTAACTCACAAACCAATTTTAGACCAAGGATGAGAAGCTTATGCCTTATAAAGGCATGGTAGATACTCTCAAACAATAAATTTTCCATCTTTAGTTTGACTATATACCTTAGGCTAGTAACAAAAAAATAGATTTCATGGCCATGATTTGTTACATGATCTAGATCTTAGATAAGGCTATATATTATTTGTTCCTTATTGAACATCTTATAGCTCCTATTCATGAACATTTGGATGTTGAGATGATTTATTATATTATTATTCCTAATTCTTCTTGGTATTCCAAACTATATGATTAACTTCATGATGTGATCTAGGAATTTGACTCAAGAGAGGATGGTTAGTATGGTGTTAGTTATAAAACGAAAACAAAATGAAATAAACACACTAATAGCATAATATCTCTAGGCCTACACACTAGGGAGATCTTATTTAACAAAATCAAATGACAACCACAACTAAAAATCAAATAATCAAATACAAGAGTTCTTTCACCTTCCTTAGATGCTCCAAATGCCTTTTTAGTAGTGGCTTGCTCGGCTTGTGCTCATGAAGTCCTTAGTAATGGAAGCTTGGCTACCTCAATCTCTCCTTGGCACCTTTGGCTTCCAGCTTGGATTGGCTTGGAATCAATTTGGCATGGTAACCATAGTTTTTTGAAGCTTTTAAAACCAATCTAACATTATAAAATTTCACTAATTAAGATTATAAATGATGTTGTGAGGCCTATTATTTATATATTTTTGGATTTGATCAAAATCAACCTCAACCATCCATCTCAAGATTGAGATGTGTGTTTAATGATTAATTAAATTTTTGGAATTAAGGTTGTAAATATCTTCATCATGGCATTGGAAGAAGGGGAAATTAAGAGGCATGGAGGGCATCATGGAAGTCATTGATGAGGCATGGAGGGAATCATGGAAGGCATTGATGAGGCATGGAGGGCATGAATCCTAATATTTATGGCATTTATGGCCTAGGGATGTCTTCCCAAGAAATAAGTTCACTTGATGTTGTATGTATTCAATATTCATTTCCAAAACAAATTATTCAACAAGTTTTCATGGAATTTTTTATTAGGCCTTAATTTGGGTTAATTAGCTCTTAGGCATGATTAAGAAATTTATGCATAAATTACTCAAATTGATCAGAATATCTTATTATTGGTCCTAAATTTGATTGGATTAGAATTGGAATTCACTTTCAGATGTGTTGGATGCATATTCTCATTTAATATATTTTTAAAAACAAATAAAAAAGGCATGAGTCTTGTGCAAAATATTTGATAGGAAAGAGCAGTTTAAAGCACACATGTGCAAATTTGGCATTTTGACTCAAAATGAATTGATCAAAGTTACTTGGCCCATAAATTGCATTACCCCATTTAGGGGTATCCTAGCCAAAATTATCACTTGAATATGTAATTTTCACATCATTTTTCATGTTTTAGTGCTTTTACGTCAAATTGTACATTTTAAATGGAAACTAGTCAAAACCTTGATTGGTGGTTATTGATGGCTAATTTTTGGTGTCTATAGTTTACACCTATTTGGGAAAGAATTGAAAGCTATAAGCACAATAAAATATTCTCAAAGAATGAAAAGGTCCTACATGCCTATAACTACAATGATGATATACTTATTATATGATGCCCCCTCTAGGGAATAGTTAGAACAAGGGGATTGACAAATAGTACCTTAAAAAAAAAAGTGAAATGAGGGGACCAAAGAAAGGAAAGATGATGGGGTGAAAAACACAATGATAGTGAAAGATTAGTCAAAATCATTGATAAGGCAAGTGGAATAGTGTACAATGGTTTTCCCAAAGCTGGTTATAAGCATTGTACCTCAATAGTGGCAACATGGTATGATAACACAATGATTTTTCCAAAGGCATTTATAATCATTAAGAAAATAGAGCTACCCCAATTAGGGAAGACAAATAAGATAACAATATACCCCTATATGGGTATTAAAAGTAAAGTGGTGACAACATAATGATTTACCCAAAGGCAATTATAATTAGTGAGAAATGTAGGTAGAATGGTGTGTTATGATTTGCCCATAGGTGATTATAATCATTAGACCTTGATTATGGAAAACATGATAAAATTGGTTGAGGATGATGATAACTTGACATAGAGGGTAATGATGAATTGGAACAACCTACTAGTAGGGAGATGCTTATTCAAACTAATAGAGGTTAAAATTCTTTTATGGTTAATTAATCTATTTGGGATATGATTAGGATGGAATCAATATGTTAGTGTCAATGAGATTCCACCATTGTTGAATAGACTCATTGAATTTGAAGTTTGTTGTACAATGTGATGGCATACTTCATAATAGAACACCATAAAGACTTGGCCAAAATATGCATGAAGACTGACTCCCGTAATCCAATACTCAGATAGAAAACAATGCACCAATGATAGAAACCATGATGACAATGAAAACATATGAATAAGGATGGATTAAAGTATAATTATGGGCAAGGAATCACCTAATGAACACATACAAACTAAATCAAGGAAATAGTACGAAAGTCAAACAAATAGGAGGAAAAACAAACAAACAATTCAATAAAAAAAATCCTACGAACATTGACCCTAGAAAATAGGTGACAACTTAACAAATGAACTAAATGGGGGAATAAAAGGAAATGAAAGGGGTGGCTGAGCTGTCTCCATATGCACTAGGCAAGTGGACACTGCGTACATAGTTTCATGGATGTAATATCTAATAAAACTTCAGGCCAAATATATATTTTCTAGGGAATGGGAAGAATGTGATAACTGATGAAAAAAACATAATGGATGTGATAGAAGAAGAGGAATGGTTTTGTAAAATGGCAAGTGCATGAGAGAAAAGGCCACAAAGGATGGGGAAACTAAATGACAAGTGACTTGATTGTAACTTAGTAAGGGTTCCTAGAATCCTTAAGGAAAGGAAGTGGTTAATGTTTTTGTTCTTTTCTAATGATTTTCAAATGTTTTTGGATGTATTTTGGAGTGTCACAACTTAATCAAGAATGATGAGACACTAAATGGTTCAATCTCACAAAATGGTGAGAGTGTGGTTAAGGTTTCTCACAAAATGATGAGGGCATTGGGAAAAGGATAACTGAGCTGACCTCAACAAATATTGAGCACTATATACATAGTCCTAGAATAAGACCTCAAGTCATTTTAGTTTTGCTCTTACAGTGGAGGAATTTGACTGTGAGGTAGCCAATTCAAACAACACAATCACAGTTGGTAAAAAGACACAATATGGCATAGGAAGTGGAAAGTTGGTATGTCAAGGCTTAGTATTGAACCTAGTTTTCCCATAGGTGGTTATAACCAAGACATAATGACATAGATCAAAGGTACTAATTTGCCTAAAGGTGGTTATAATTAGCAACAAGACTAGTTGTAAGGAAGAATAAAAAATGAAGGATGAAACTACCAAAACTTCTATCATACTATCCCAAAATATGATTTCTATCTAAATTTCTTGAACAAATTGATGAACTAATCAAATACCTTGATGCTGAAACTATGTAATGAATGACAAAAACCAAGGTCAAATAGACTAGGTTTTTAGAACACACTAGGTTGGTAGGTCAAAAGTGGAAAGTGGATATGGAAAATATGATGGATAAGAATGGTATGTGTACAAAGAAGAATAGTAACAAAAAGGAATAATTAAAATATTCCTTACAAATAATACACCTTAGCATTCAATAATAGTACCACTTGAGATGAATAATATTCATTGGCTCTAGAAGTTCATCATTGTCTGGTGTGGCAAGCCTATATGCTCTTGATCCATAATCTATAGTGATGATGAAAGGCCCTATCCATTTTGGTTTTAATTTCCATTTATTTTTATTCTCATCCATAGTATTCTTTTGGTTTTCTTTAAGAACAAGATCACCAAGTTCAAATGTTCTATACTTCATACACCGATTATAGTGTCCTTTGAGTTTATTCTAATATGCTTGAAGATTATTGAGTGTGGATGTGCATTTTTAATCAAGTAGATATGGATCTTATAGGTGAGCTACTTGATAATCATGATCATATATTACATGATTGAAAGAGATGCATAGTGAAGGTAATTCAACCTTAATCAGAAGGATGGCTTTAATACCATAAATGAGTATGGAGTAGCTCTTGTGAGGGTGTGATGATTGGTATGGTATGCCGAAAGGACAAGGAATATCTAGAGGTTCCAATCATGATTGACATCATTGAAAATATTTTTGAGAATGTTGACAATGGTTTTATTGGATTCTTTAGCTTGGCCATTACCTTGAGGGTAATATGCTATAGAAAAATATTGGGTGATGTTGTATTCATTACATAACTAGTCTACATATTTGTTCTTAACTGATCCTCTATTATTAGATATAATGTTAGAGGGAATACTATAGTGGTAGATGAGGTGGTTGAAGATGAATTTGGAAATATTTGATGATGATAAGGATATGTTTATGGCCATCAAATGAAGTGAGGTTAATCTTCCCAGTGAGGTCAAGCCCCCACGTAGAAAATGACCATGGTGTCAACATTAGTCTTAGAGTTTTCATTGGGGCATGAATCAAATTAGCATGTCATTGACATTTTTCACATTTCTTTACATATGCAATGGCATCTGCATCCATTGAGGGCCAATAATAACCAGTATGCAAGAGCTTTTTGGATAGGAATTCCATAATAGAATGGGCTCCACATACTACTTCATGAACTTCTCTCAATGCTAATGTAGACTCTGTCAAATTTAAATAATGAAGCAAAATTCCATTAAAACTATGATGATAAAGTGTGTATCCATGTAGATTATAATGATTATAATGATGAATAAAGGCTTTTATTTATTTTTGAGATAGGTTAGGTGGCAGAACTTGGTCATGAAGGTAGTTGTAAAGGTTTGAGTACCAGATAAAACTAAGACCAATAATATCACAAATCATGGTAATGATTGAAGGTTCATGAGTTGGTCCTAAATTTTTTTTATGAGGAACTTATACTCTCTATCTTTATCTATTTGTCAGCTTAGTGAACCAATAGTAGCCATGGCATCTATAGTTTTGTTACTAGCCTTTGGTATATACTCAAACTAAATGTTGGCAATTTTATTTTAAGAGTGTCAACCATGGCTTTATATGGAACCAACTTGTCATCTTTGGTCTGAAAATGATATGTGACCTGATTGATGATTAACTGACAATCACCATAAACTTGAAGATGATATATATTCCAATGTACTAATTTTTGAAGTCCTACAGCAAGTGCTTCATACTTGGCCATGTTGTTTGTAAAATAAAATTTAATTCTAAATGATTTAGGGATGAGATCCCCATGTGGTGTAATAAATAATAGGCCTACTCTGGATCCATGCACAGTGAATGAACCATCAAAATACAAATTCTAGGGCTACTCTTGAAGGGGTACATCAATAAAAATCATGATGGATTCATCAATAAATGGAAACTTGAGTGGCTATGTGTCCATAAGAGGTGCTTCAACAAGTTGATCTGCAAGAACTTGTCCCTTGATTACTTTCTAATTGGCATACTCTATGTCAAACTCACTAAGAAGCATGATCCATTTATCCATTATACCTTGCAAAGCTATTTTAGATATTAGATACTTTAATGGATATACCATTGAAATGACCATGGTTTTATTATTCAACATGTAATGATGCAATTTTTGAGTTGTGAAAACCATGGCTAGACAAGATTTTTCAATAGGTGCATAGTTATGTTCATACGTAACCAAGGTATGACTTAAGTAGTATATAACATACTTCTTTCCATTGTCATCATGTTGAGCCAAGAGTACCCCCAAGGCATGATTAGTATATGATAGGTATAACAAGAATGGTTTTTTTGGCATAGGATGTCATAAAATAGATGGATTGACAAGATAATCTTTGAGTTGTTGAAAAAATATTTGGTAGTGATTTTCCTAGTGAAATGAAAATCCTTTCTTAAAAAGTGAATAAATAGATGGTACTTGTCTACTAACTGAGAGATGAAGCATCAAATGGACTAGATCTTACCCTAAAAACTATGAATTTGTTTCAAATTGGTTGGTAGTGACATCTTGGTTATAACATGGACTTTAGTTGGATCAACTTAAATACCTCTATAAGACACAATGAAGCCAAGTAGTTTGCCTGAAGTTACACCAAACACACATTTATTTAGATTGAGTATAACTTTTTACTCTCATAGTATTTTAAATATCTTATGCAACACTGTTGGATGATTGTCTCTAGTCTTGGATTTTCCTAATATGTCATCAACATAGTCTTCAATAATATCATGCATCATATCATGAATATGATAGTCATGGCCCTTTTATATTTGCTCTCACATTCTTAAGGCCAAATGACATTACCTAATATCAAAATTTTCCCCACGGAGTGGTGAATGTTATTTTATGTTGATCTTCTGGTGTTATTTTGATCTAATTATATCTTGAAAAGCCATTTATGAGTAAAAACATTTCATATCCTATCAGGGAATCGATGATCATGT
Source organism: Torreya grandis (assembly GCA_037957365.1). Classification (NCBI taxonomy): domain Eukaryota; kingdom Viridiplantae; phylum Streptophyta; class Pinopsida; order Cupressales; family Taxaceae; genus Torreya; species Torreya grandis. The sequence continues at coordinate 249,628 of JARHVA010007161.1, forward strand.
CGATATTAGGTAATGGAAAATCATCTTTAAGACAAGCTTTGTTGATGTCTCAAAAAATAGTAAAAATTCTAATCCCTTTAGGCTTTTTAATAATAGGTATAACATTAGAGATCTATTTAGAGTAGTCAATGGATCAAATGCATCTTGCTTCTAAGATTTTTTTCAACTCTTTCTTTACTAATATAGCAATATGAGGATGCATATTACATAAATTTTATTTTACCAATTTCGAATCAGGATTAACCACAAGGTGGTGTAAAACTAAGGCGGGGTCTAATCCTATCATGTCATAATAGGCCCATGCAAATATATCCACAAAATATCTCAATAGAGCTATAAAAATGTCACATTCCTCTTCAATGAGGGATGCACCTAATTTTATCCATTTTAGGTTTGATGAAGTATTGATATTTACCTTTGTTGTATCTTTGACTAGAAGGGTCAAACCATCTTCTAGGATATTGGGCAATGACTTGAACTATTGGACTATGTCAGGGTCCATTGTTAGGACTTTCTTTTTAATTTCTCCTAAGCATGATGAATCTAAGTCTCCTAATGGGAGATTTTTCCATGTAATAAAAATAGTTGTAAATTCTTGGAGAATTTAATCAAATACTTGTTGCTCAAAACCAAACTCAAATCTACATGCAAATTCATCATTAGTGGTCTCTTAGTATAAATTTGAAGAAGAATGAATACCCCCATCCAATGGCACCTAAAATAGGTTTTCACCACTAGACTGGCCTTTATTTTTACTTTTTTCCTAGTTAAAAAGTTCCACAAAGAGGTTTTCACTTTGGGACCTCAATGTTTTATTTATTTATTTTTGGATAAGGGTGTTCACTCGCTCTCCAAAATAGGCTACAAGATCTAATGTGATTGAGATTCCTGATTTGTGATCTCCCAACAAAACATTGTCTCTAAGGCCTAAAAAATCATGGAATGCCTCATCATTCTAGAACTCATCAATTAATAGACTGGATTCTTGTTGGTCCCAATATATCAAATGGGGATAATATAATGGCAATGGATTGTGATGAATGTCTTGGGTAAGGGTATAAATGGCATTATTATCAAATAGGTTGGTTTCATCTAGGCTATCAAAGGTAAGGCTATGATGGGACTTTGCTTTATTGTCAGCATCATCATCACTAGTCACTAGTGATGGAGTTTGAATAAAATATGTGGGGTCACCCCTAGGGGGTTTGAATCTAAGTCCATAAGGTCTTTCATACTTAGTCATGGAAATTGGCTTGATGGTTCCTTGTTAATTCAGTCCAAGGCCTCTTCCTTCATAATTGTGGCACTCCATGATCCTATTGGGAATAAGATACTTTGCACTTTTATAACAATCAACCTAGTCATCATTGTATAAACATGATTTATTCCTTTTAAGAGGGTCGGGTCCTAGGCCAAATGCTGGTACAAATGTGACATGTCCCTTATCTTTATTCTTTTATTGCTAATGCATATGTGGAATGACTTTACGTCACCCAAAGCTTTTTTGATTTTGAGAAATATTGGTGATATGAAACATATCATGGGTCACATATTCTCCTAGTCTATTATTTGAAATGGTGAAATGATTGGAAGCTTCAAGAAGTGACATGTGGGAAAGGGAATCCAAGGTATTAGGATATATGAAATTATATGGTGAAGGATCCATAAGTATATCCTTTCCTTTATCCTCCTTAGAACTTGGATCCATGTTTTACTAATAATTAAAGCTTTAAAACTCAGCCTCAAGATACTTGCAGTGTTCATATGGGTGTAAATCTCCTAGAATATTCACTTTCACCCATGAGTGGGAAAACTTGATACATTAGTGAAGTGTTGATGGGACTACATGAATCTCATGTAACTAAGGCCTACCTATAAGCATATTGTATGATAACTCAAGCTCCATCACTTAACAAAGTGTATCATGGGTCGAAGGCCTAATGACAACTGACAAACTAATGGTACCCTATGATTCCCTTTCTTGATTATCATAGGCTTTGATAGTTATTATTTATGGATGGTGATCTATCATTATGTACCCAAGAAGCTTGAGGGACACTATGTTGAGGCTAGATCCATTGTCTATAAGGACACATTTCACTTTATGTCATTTGATACAAACTTCTATGCATAATAGGTTATTATGGAGTAGGCTAAGGGAAGACATATCACTTTGGTTGAATGTGACTTTTTGGTTTGGAGTTAGGTGTTTAACCAATGCTTGAAAGTTATCAGGGGATATGCCACTAGAAATAGTAGATTGGGTCAAAAACTCATTCAGGATGTTTTTATGGATTATTGAAATCCACAATAACTCTAAAATAGAAATTTTTGATGGTGTTTTCTATAATTATTCCATAATATCAAACTTCTTATCCTAGTTAGTAGTGAATGTTTATTTCAAAGATGAATGATTGGTTGGATGGCAGGTAAAGTGATGGATGGTTGTGGGCCTAGGATAGTAATCTTAGACCTTTGAGTTGAGATTACACAATCAAGATTAAATGCCAGACCATTATTGTCAATTAATGTTAGAAATGGTGTGGGACCAGATAAGTCTTAGTTGCTGATTCACTTACATGTGGTCACGTGGAAAGAATGAGTTGTCACTATAAGATCTAAAGTGGAAGTCCTAGTTTTTTGGTTTGCCTATATGCACTCTTAGGTCAAAGAAGGATTATCCATGTGATTTGGTTGAATAGTATTATTTACTAATGGTCTAGGCTGATTAGTGCTTGGTTTAGGATTAATATAGATAGTATTAACACTACCACCTGCAATATGACCTATAACCCTGATGTATTCATGTACAATTACATGGTAGGTTTGTTGGTTGTTACCACTATAACCTTGGTTTTATCCATTATTTTGTCATTACAGATTCTATTGCTAATTTTGTTAATTCTACTAGTTTGGCTTTTGATTCTGATACTGTTGATTTTACTATTACATTGACCATTATTATTGTTGTTAATTATTTTATTGCTATTGATTGTTATGTTGAGGAAAGGGGTTTTGATAAATCTAAAGAGTTTGATTAGAAGTGTAAGCACCATTATCCAATTTTATCTCCCCTTTCTCCAACATATTCTTGATTAAATGCTTGATTTGGACACATCTTCATAGATTATGCCCATTGATCCAATGATAGTCACATAATTCATTTTCATGATACCAATCAGGGTAAGGAATGCCTTGTGGATAATGATTTGGTATAGGGCAACTAATTATATTAGTGGTAAAAAGCATACAAAATACATACTCAATAGGTTCTCCTAGGTCACTAAAGACATGACATGTAGGGACAGTTCTTCTAGGAGGAAGGGTTTGTAATGGTAAAGGTTGTTGTATTTTTTTATGTAGATCTTAGTTATTGTACTTGTGGCATTGGTTGGAGAGGTTTGTGGGTAGGAGTAAGCTAAAAAAGTGGTGCAGATGATGTCTGCATAGTTTGGACATTATGAGATTTGGTTACTCTATTTCCCACAACATTCCTATTGTGATTGAATTTCTTTGGTATTTCTTGATTATTGGCCTATGCTAGTTGCGATGCTTGTGCTTGGATGGGATATTAGTCATTTCCATAATTGGTATCCTGATTTTGATTAGTTGAATTAAGCTTGATGACCCTTTTATTGATGAACACTTGCTCAATCAATAAACCTTTATTAATGATCTCTTTGAACGTATGTGCACATTATAGTTATAGATGATAGGCTATCTCACTATGCAAATTTATTAGTAAACATAGAAACTAATTATTTATCTAGTAAACTATGGGTGAAATATCTTGCAAAGGCTCTCCATCACTATAAATAACTTTTAAAACTCTCCCCAACTTTTTGTTTTGCTTATGTCAAGTCTACTAATGAAATCTCATGCTCGAGATTATAGGAAAAGTGTTGCATAAATTTATCAAAAATATCATCAAAGTCTATTACTAAATTATTGGGAAACTTTAAAAACCACTCTAGGGCTTGTCTAGCTAGGCTCCTTATAAATAACATCAAAAGGTATATGTCACTATATGCCACTAGATGACATGTGACAAAGAATTTGGTCAAATGGGATTTAGGGTCACCTTTCCCTTTATACTTATAAAATTTGGGTGGTTTATATCCTAGAGGAAATGGTATCTACAAATACTCCATGTTGAATGGATAGAAACACATGTCATCTGATTTGAACTTTTTAGTCTGCTTCCCTGCCTGAATGACAACAATCACATCCTTCATCTATTGTAATTTTTGGGATAGGAAACTAGAAGGAATATTGGTTTGAGGGAGAATTTAGGTTTTGATAGATGGTTAGGAGGTCACAAGTGGAACACTTTGACCAAGGTATATTGGAGACACCTATTGGGTTAGATTGGTTTGGTTGGGGATGGACCAAAAATATGCATACATGGATTGGGATGTATTTGAAATTGCACATTTGGCTTCATGATATTCTAGTTTGGGTTGGTCATAAAGGTTTGACCTAGTGGATTTTGTGGTTAGGATGGAAGGATATAATTATACTATGCCTGCTATGATTGAAAAGGAACATGTTGCTGACTAATCAAACCTTACTATTGAGTAGGAACTTGTAGACTAAGACCCTATCTCTAAATTTGTGGCACATTTTGAACCAATGTTTATCAAGTAGGTACCTAAGAAACATGGGGACCTCCTTGTTTCATGAATCCTTATGAAGAATTGAAATTAGGTTATAGATTCAACATCTATTACTAACTAATATTTTCACATTAATGACTAGTCATTACTCGGTTTTGGACTGGCATATTATTCTATGGCTAAAGAGGTATGTTTTTCATTACTTGATGAGGTGGAATATTTGTTTCCCCTAGTTGAGGTGGCAATTTACTCATCCTCTTGTTAAGTATGGGATATACTGAGAGGGGTGGGGGTGAATCAGTATATCATATATCTTATTAATCTTTTCTTTAACCAAATTCCACTTAATCAAACATTCAAGATATGCAATAAAGCTCAAACAAATAAACACCACACAAGATAAAGAGAGACACCAGATATAACATGGAAACCCAATGTGGGAAAAACCATAGAGAATAATCTCAAGTATATGAATGAGCACCAACCCAAACAATATTCACAAGCCAAGCTTACAAGAGCACCAAACCCTTTGATGAGCACCAACCTAGAAACTATTCATGAGCACCAACCCATAGGAGCATCACACCCCTTTGCTGATCACCAACCCAACAACTATTCATGAGAACCAACCCATAGGAGCACCAACCCATCAACAATTCATGAGCACCAACCCATAGGATCACCAACCCCTTTGTGTATACCACACACCTATCTCTCAATGTTGTTATCTCAAAAAATGATAGATCAATACAACATCTCTTTCCTCTCTCTCACCTTTACTCTTCTAAGCTAGATATAACAAATAAAAATCATATTCATCTCTCATAATTGTTCTTCTAAGCTAGATATTACAATATAAAATCAACCTCTATCTCTCATATTACAAATGGCTTCTCAAGCCTTTATTTATAGATTTCCAAATGAACTTTGGCCTTCCCCCTTTGTGACCTTTCAATCCTCATGGAAAATGGCACCAAACTTGTATGACCCTTCATATTATTGCCTTTAAAAAGTCATGTGGTGACCCTTCATGACAAAAAATGTCCTTCCCACTTTTGTCCTTATCTTGGTGACTTTTCCTCTTTTATCTTCACTTGGCGACTCTTGGAATTCCCTAAGATGACTCTTCATGGGAAAATGCATTCCATCCTTCTTTTGTCTTTACCTCATGACTATTTGACTTCTTTATGGGCCCTTATTTTCTCATATGCAACCAAAAATATATTCATTAATGTTAAATAAATATTAACTCACATTAGCCAAGATATGTTTATTACAAATAGCATTAAATGTAATGGGGCCTTTATCACCAATAATGCTAGACATTTGACATCAATGACATTATCTCCAACACCTCTATTGCATTGATACACTAAACTATGTCCGCTATTATAGAATACCACTCGTAACTTGTTGATGAGGAGTAGGATTCATCACATTCTATGATTGAGGCATAACGTCAACCATTATTTGATTATATAATCCTATAGGTTGTACACTTGAGGAAGTGGCTGGTTGAGGCTAGGGTGTAGAAACTCCTATTCCTTGGTATGATGATCTATTCATGGGATTACTATAGGCACACATTTTTGGCTAGTTGTTTATGTGTTAGTACCAATTTGATCAAGATTGGACATTATTTTCACATTATCTAGTAATTTGGCTCACTATTTAGTGTAGAAGCTGAAGACATTTCTTCAATAACTAGCATATGTATCAAGTTATCTATTGAAGTACTTTGCACAAATGGGTCAGAACTTGGATTTTCTTGTCTAGTTAATTCCATCAACACTAATATTGAAGGTACTAAGTCAATGAGGGGCTTACTCACCATGTTTATCTGATTTAAATCATGTGTTAAATTCAAGTAGTTTTGGTATGCTATTTGTATTTGGTGAAAGTGATCTTCCATGATGTTTATGCCTTGATTAGATATACTAGGGTCTTGGTACATTATTTAGAATAGAGCCATAGGATTACTAGATGAAGCATGTTGATTGTAAATGATATTGTGGGGCACTCTTACTAGACATGGTAAATTTTCATGGGGGAAGTCTACTAGAAACTTATTCTCTACCTCTATGGACCTAACCAAAATTTCATCTTTATTCTCTAACAAATGTCGCTCAAACAAAAATGGATCATACGTGGAAGCCAAATTAGTAGAATATGGTTTTTGAAGTACTTGGTCATCCACCATGGGTATTTTAGCTAAGTATTTCATGGTTTGTTCTTGGTCTTATTCTGTGTAAGGTGGTCTATTAACCAAATAGTTATCCAATGGATCTTGGCTTTGTGCCCCTAATTAAGTGTTATAATAGGGATAAGAATCCATCTCATAAGTAATGTTATTTTCATAGGGGTTTTGCACCATTTCTTATTGTGCAACTACATTACTAACCCCTATATTGTACATGAGTCCACTATGAGTGTAGGAATACATGTTAGGATCCATAGTAAATACTTGGTGATAAAAGTTCAAAGAGCTCTATAAACTCTAAAAAGGATAGAATCTAATACAAATGATGCCTTCAACTTGGTCTAGATTTTTCAAAAAGATCAAAATGTTTATGCAAATATTTGTGAGAAAATAAAGTTAGCATAAAATATCTAATGTTTCATTATTCACACAAAGATGAGAAAGTATATGGACCAAAAAATTGAAATGCCAAACTCTAAGGTTGAAGTGTTTCAAATTAGTCTAATCTAGGAAATTTAAAGTTGCTAGGTCTTTTGGCCAAATGTAGCATCAAAAGCTAGGCTCAAACAAGGAATGTGCTAGGACACTTGGCCAAATGACATCAAAATCTAGACTTTGAAAATAGATGAAAGTTTTAATCTAAAGGATTTGAAACACTTCTAACAAACACTAGGCATTTGATCCTTAGACATGAACTTGTTCAACTAGGTATAAGGTATGAAACAAAAGTCACTCTAGAAATAGTTTATTTTCTCATAAATAATGGTATAAAACTTGGTTATTTTTGACAAACAAGATGAAAATGTGAACAGTACAACTGTGCTTTAGATAAAGGATCAAAAGTACACTTGGATCAGTCTGAATATGTAGGAATTTTTTTTGAAATTCTATGTAAGAGGGTTCATGAAAAAAAGTTTGAGATTATTTAGGCAGCATAACGATGTTATACTACCCAAAAGGTGTGACAAAAAATTTTGTTTCAAAAAATCTCTAAGGTAAAGACATTTTTCCACAATTTTGATAGCATAACACTACCTTATAAAGTCAAAATGTTGTGGTGTATAGATTTAAAGTGTAAGTTATTAGCACAAAATATCTTAAGTATATCAAGTGATGATAATTATTATGAGTCTAAAATGGCCATCAACCTAAATTGGAAATTAAACCTAATTTTCCTCAAGTTTAGTGCAAATGGTGAACCCACTTTACACATTAACCCTATAAACTTATAAAGGTGTAATTTTGAATTTAAATTTTAAGTGAAGGACTTAAAAAACTTTGATAAAGGTCTAGAATCAATTGGGTAGCATAACTGCACCAAATTGGATGATATAACTCTTAGGCTTTTGATGAACTTTTGAACAAGGCAAATGGATGATATCACATAGGCAATATAACACCTCTTTGTTCAAAGGAAAATTTGAACTATGTGTTTAGTTTGGATTGTTTCTTTACACCAAATTTTTTAAATCCAAGCAAGACTTTAAACTAGAACAAGATTAACTAATTAATCACCCTTAGATCCTAGACTGACAAGGTTTCTTGGTATTTTTGGAATCCATCAATATACGTCATTTTAGAGGATTTTAAGTGTTCATACAAAATTAAATGCACATTATATAGTATGTTTTTTACACCCCCTTATCTTAAATGATATTACTAAAAAATGGACCTTGAGGCACACCTTGCACCAATAATACTTTCACAATAAGTAGGGATTTGTCTAAAATATAACAAGTTTCTAAACAGTTTAGGGGAATCAATTGTACAATGACTTTCACACCAAACAATGTAAAATAAAAACATGTATTTTGGGTCCATATCACTCAGCTTGTTGTAAAAACTTCTAATCCTTTTTCCAACCACTATATCTTGCTATTCACTCAGTGTAGTGTGATGTCCAAAGTGCCACTACATCCCATGTACAACTCTAAAAGAATCAAATGAAGTCATTGCTGGGAGATGAAACCTCAAGTTAAAGCTTACCTAAATAACTTATGGGAGATGAAGTCCCCCTCACAAGCCAAGATGTATAAAAATTTTAGAAATCATGAAAGTAGAAAGGCTTTAGGGTTATTTTCAAGTTCACCCAAACTTTGATGAGTTTTTGGGGAGTGATTTAGATGAATTTCTTTCTAAGCCTTGGACTAGACTACTTACAATACGAATGACACTTTTGATTCCAAAGGTTCCCTATAGGGGATAAATTGAAGAGCATACATGAAACACCCCCTTTTTTTGCCAAACAAGATTTGTTTAAACAACAATTGCAAACAAGAATTGACAAGTGTGTTCAATTTTAAGACTAAATGAAATGTTTGGTGGTGTTCATTTGACCTCTTGGTCTTAGTTGTAAACTTTGAAAAACATTCACCAAAAACCCCTAAATTCTTTGTTAAACACAAAAACAAAGTTCCTAATCAAATTTTAAGCATGAAAAAGTTATTTAAACATGTTTAGAGTAAATATCCCACTTGGTCCTATAGAAAAATTGTTAGCATGACCTTTAGCTTTGAATCCCTTTTGATTTTGAAACAACAAACTTTGAAAAAGAAGGTCTTGGGTCTATGTTTTTAGAAAACCAAAGTGATTTATGTTATTCAATACTACCAACATCAGTTATGGCCAACTAAGTTCTGACTGATGTCGATTCTACTGATCGATGTTAGTTAAGGCAAGTAAATGATGTCAATATTTTTGTTGACATACTGTGTAAAAATTGTGGCAACCAAAAATGGAAAAATAAAGTTATAAAATCAATTTATAATATTTTTGAGAGCTCAAATAAATATTTTAAAGTTGCAAAAGGACCTCCTTTAGGTGTAGGATGTATCTAGTCCCATCAAGCATGCCATAATGTGATCTAGGAATTTGACTCAAGAGAGGATGGTTAGTATGGTGTTAGTTACAAAATGAAAACAAAATGAAATAAACACACTAATATCATAGCATATATCATCCTAGACACTAGGGAGAGCTTAGTTAACAAAATCAAATGACAAACACAACTAAAAAAGCAAGGAATTACATACAAGAGTTCCTTCACTTTCCTTCGATGCTCTAAATGCTTTTCTAGTTGTGGCTTTCTCAACTTGTTCTCATGAATTCCTTATAAATATAATCTTGACTACCTCAATCTCTCCTTGGCACCTTTGGCTTTTAGCTTAGATTGGGTTGGAATCAATTTGGCATGGTAACACTAGTTTTTTGAAGCTTTTGGAACTAATCTTGCATTATAACATTGCACTAAATAAGCTTAGAAATGATGTTGTGAGGCCTCCTATTTATAGATTTTTTGATTTGATCATAATCAACCTCACCCAACCATCTCAATATTGAGATGTGTGGTTGAGGATTAATTAAATTTTTGGAATTAAGTTTGTAAATATCCTCATCATAGCATCTGAAGAATGGGTAATTACGAGGCATGAAGGGAATCAAGTAAGTAATTTATGAGGAATGAAGGGCATCAATTAAGGCATTTATGAGGCATAGAGGGCATCATGGAAGGAATTTATGAGGCATGGAGGGCATGAATCCTAATATTTGTGGCATTTATGGCCTAGGGATGTCTTCCCAAGAAATGAGGTCACTTAATGATGTAGATATTAAATATTCATTTCCAAAACATATTATTCAACAAGTTTCCATATAATTTTTTATTAGGCCTTAATTTGGATTAATTAGCTCTTAGGCATGATTAAGCACTTTATGCACAAATTTATCAAATTTATCAAAATGTCTTATTATTGATCCTAATTTGACTAGATTGGAATTGGAAGTCACTTTCAGATGCATTAGATGCATATTCCCATTTAGGATGTTTCCAACAACAATTAACAAAGGCGTGAGTCTTACGCAAAATATTTGTTAGGAAAAAATAGTCCAGAGCACGTAGGTGAAAATTTGGCATTTTGACTTGAAATGAACTGATCAAAGTTAGCTAGCCCGTAAATTGCATTGCCCTATTTAGGGGTACACTGGCCAAAATTGGCACTTGAATATGTCATTTTCACATTATTTTGCATTTTTTAGTTCTTTTAGGTCAAATTATGTATTCTAGATGGAAACTAGTGAAAAGCCTAATTAGAGGTTATCGATAGCCATTTTTAGGTGTCTACACATGACCAAATCATCCCACCTAACCTTTTTCATAAAAATTAAAAAGATTTCAACCATCTAGACTCTCATTGCACATTATTTGGACCCACACTTTATCATAGAAGCTTTTATGTAACTTTGATTCATTTTTTAACTTTAGTAGAATATGTATTAGAGTTGAGGGAAGTTCATGAAGTGGTTAGTTAGGCCCACACTAGTGAGGTCATCATTACCAAAATTTTACTATGTAATGGTTGTTATTTTCTAACTATAGAATCTGATGTTGATGCATATGTTAAAAAGTGCACAAAATGCTAAAATAATATTAATTTGATACATGTTTTGTCCCAAACACTCAAAATAATGACTAATCCATGGTCATTTTCAATGTGGGGATTATATGCATTAAAATTAGCACACTCTAATCTATGCACTCAACTCCCAAAGGTTTGGTCAAGGCATCCAATGTAATGGGAGATGATGGGTAACCTAAATTAAATAGGAAAAGGCTAGACCCAAGGAGAAAAGAAAGGGTATATGAAAAAATTGGATTTGAATGTTATTTGCTTAGTAGGTAATAATGTGTATGGGTCCTCCCAGGGAATACATGCCTAGATTGTTCATCTAAGGATTTAAGCTAAGGATAATATTTAAGCTATGAATAGAATGAAAAACATGAAGTATAAGGTCAAAATCAATGTCAATCTAAAGTGCACTTGTTATAATAGGAGTAGGCACATTAGGAAATAGACTAACACTATGAGGGTAAATAGGATCAATGAGTGTCATCTAATAGTATAGAGATATTGGTTGGTAATAAATAAATGTTTAACTTGTTTTAAATGTGTTAAGGTAAGTTCTTGTTTTTTATAATGCACATTAAAATATTTTGATTTCACTCATATTAGCAAGGCTTTATTTAGGAATTATTTGGTGTTTTTCTTGTCAAGGCTTTGGTACTTGTGCTCCTCTTGGCAAGGTTTTGAATGTTGATTGTTTTTATACTTGTAATTTTTCAAGTTTCAAGAAGGTTTTTGAAAATAAATTGAAATGGAATTGATTGATGAAATGAAATAAAAATAATAATGAACATCTATTAAAAGCAGAGAGAGAGAGAGAGGGGAGAGAGAGAGAGAGAGAGAGAGAGAGAGAGAGAGAGAGAGAGAGAGAGAGAGAGAGAGAGAGAGAGAGAGAGAGAGAGAGAGAGAGAGAGAGAGAGATGATTATTTTAATCCCTTTCTTGAGTTTTTTAAGATGCATATAATACTAAAGATGAAATCTAGCCTAACAAATGCAAGCACTAATTTTTAATTTTTCTAGGTGCAAGCTAAATATATTTGTTTTCATATTTTCATATTGTATATTAATGAAATTGTTGTGAAAACTAAGGATTTATAACATGTAAGTAAAAAAATCAAATTAGAATAATTACTTATTTATAAACTGCTCTACAACTTTCTATCTTTTTTTAATCTAGTTTTGGGTGGGAATGGATGGAGGGGCCATGAACTAGACCCCCTCCTATATCTATAGATTATATTCCTAACATGGGTAATCATGTTGAACATATGACTCCACCCTTGGATCTTGGATCTAAGTAATTGAAGGAGGCCCTTGTGGGTACTGCTCATAGTGGTGGTTTCTATTTAACAAGTGCCCTAAAATTGCCTAAATACAAGGGCACTAAGGCTATATAAATATTAGATAAAACCATTTAAGGGTGATCTAATCCATGGATAACACACTTTTGGGGAGATTATTCTCTTTTATACCTAATATTGACTTGGTGATAAGATGGGTGGCTACTAAATGGGATCTAAAGGAAAGCATCTCTACTAGTGCTATGTTAGGTTGATTATTTCTATTTAAGTTTACCACTCAAGAGGATCTATTGTTGATCATGGATGGAGGCCCATAGTTATACAAGAATAATTCTCTATCTCTATGCAAATAGAAACTTAGTTTTGTTCTGGAAATAGACCTTAACAAATTAGCTCTTATCTAGGTCAAGCTCTTGGGCCTCCTATTAGAGTTTTGGGATTAGGAAATATTTGCCTAGATAGGAAACTCCTTTGGAGATTATGTGACTATTGAAAATTTTTCTAAATATAGGGAAATATTAGTCTATGATAGATTATGTGTTAATGTAGACATTCTCAAAACACTCCCCACCTCCATTATCCTAGAATCCAAATATGAGAAGTGGAACTAGAGTATTTTCTATGAGAATTCTAGAGTGTTTTATCAGAACTATATGAAAATAGGTCATGTATTCACCCAGTGTAGGGCCCCAAAATGTCCCTCACTTTAGGAGATGTAGGAGGATTTGGTAGAGGCTTTAGAGGAATGTCCCTTTAAGGAAGATATCCTTAAAATTGTGGATTCCCCTCTAGCTTCTCTAGAAAAGAATCTTCAGGTGGCTAAATCAGTGGAAGATACTCACCAGAGGTTAAAGGAGAAGGAAGATGTCATGCCTTTAAGCGATTTCTATGGAATGACCTATAGTGGGGAGAAAAAAGGATCAAAGGAAATAAATATTAAATAATGATTTATCAATCAAGTGGAAGACCTAAATGGTAAAATTGAATAAAAGGAAGAGGGTGAGCTAGTCCAATCTTCAAAACCTCAAATAATGGAGAAGACTCTAATGGGAACTACCCAGGATGTTTGAAGCCCTGAAGTAATAAGGGAAGGTTTCAAATTCAGAAAAATCACTTTAGATAAAATTTTCTCCCCATCCCCAGGTGTAGGCACTAGTAAGAGTATGGAGGACCTAGAGGGTTGGTCCACTATGAACAAGAAAGGGAAGGGAAAAAATAGAAAGACAATGGGTGTGGGTGGAGATAATAGTATGGGAATACCATCTCTCATCCAAATAAGACAAAGAGAGATGGAGAAGGAAATTTATAAGGGAAGGTAGACCACCTTGGTGGTTCCCCCTAGGAGAACCAAAAAATGAAGATTATCTCATGGGATATTTGAGGACTCAATATCACTCATAAGTAGTTTCTTGTTAGGAAATACATTTTTGAAAATAAGGTGGATATTGTATTACTTCGAGAAGTAAATATGACTAAGGATAACTTCAAATTAGTGATTAAAAACATCTAGCCCAATGCTAATTATGTCATTAGTTGAGTTCAAGGAGCTTCAGGAGGTATAACCACTTTATGGAGTCATAATTTTCAAGGGAAGGTGGTGTCCTACTCTAGGAATTATATGGAAATATCCTTTCATTTTAGTTTTATCCAATCATCCTTTGTCAATGTATATGTCTCAAACACATGCATTAAAAGAAAGGAGGTATGGGATAATCTTTTGGATAAGATTAAAAATACCAAGAGAACCAACTATATAGTGGTAGGGGATCTAAACTCCCCCTTTTATCCATCTAAGAAAATGGGGGGTCAAATAGATTATTCTAATAACATGTCAAATCTAGTAGATTTCTTGACCAATAATGGCCTTATAGACATTAAACTAGAGGGACATTATTTTACCTAGTCTAACAAAAGATAAGGAAGTATTCTTATTCAGGTTAAGATTAATAGATTTTTAATATCTTATAATTGGACCATCACCAAGCTTGTTAATTTGGTAGCTCTTCCCTAGGTGGGTTTGGATCACAACCCTTTAATGCTAAATTGGCAAGAAAGGAATGCTAGAGGACCCTTCCCCTTTCATTTTGAAATGATGTGGAATATCCATCTAGATTTCAAAGATTGTCTATTTAGATGGTGGAATATCCTTGTCCAGGGGTTGACAATGTATAGATTGGTTAAAAATTTAGATAATGTTAGAAATAAGGTTAAGGTTTGGAATAAGTATACTTTTGGGAATGTATTGATAAGGAAGCAGAACATTATGAGTCATATTTTAGAAGTTTAATCTAAAATGGAGCAATGGGATTTATTAGAGGAAATTCAAGCCTTAGAAAACTCTCTCTCTCTCTCTCTCTCTCTAAAGATTGGATAGTGGCTTTGAAAGAGGAAGAGATTTATTGGAAACAAAAGTATAGGGTACAATGGTTGAAAGAGGGGGATAGGAATGCATCTTTTCCATCAATCTACTCTAAGGCATAGGAAAAGAAACTCTATTATAAGACTTAAGGATGAGAATGGGAATGTGGTAGAAGATAATAAAGAAATTAGGAGGTTATCTTCCAAATACTTTGAGTTTATCTTGGTTACTAGTCATGTTAATGTTACAATGGGAGATTATGAGTCCCTTCTAGATTCCATTCCCACTATATTTTCTGATGAAGATAATATCCTTTTAAATAAAATACTTTCTAAATAGGAAGTTAGGGTGGTTGTTTTTTCTATGGGAGCATTTAAAGCTCTAGGCTTAGATGGCTTCCCCCTAAAATTCTTTCAAAACTTTTGAGATGTCATAGGGAAGGATATCACTAATGCTGCCAAGGACTTCCTTCAAACTGGTAGACTCTTATGGTAGTTAAACAACACTTTTATATCCTTGATTCCAAAGAAGATGGAATCTACTTATATGATGGAATTCAAACCAATCAGTTTCTACAATATAGTGTATAAAATATTTACCAATATTTCAGTCTCTTATTTAAAACCAGTCTTGGATAAATTCATTACTTCCAACCAAAAAGGTTTTATTTTGGGTAGGCATATTCTTCATGTGGCTATGACCACTCATGAGATCATTCATTCTATATCCAGAATTAGAAACCCATGTATGATATTTAAATTAGACATTTCCAAAGCATAAGATAAATTTGCTTAGGATTTCTTGATTAGGATGCTTAAAAATTTTGGTTTTTATGACCAACTAATCAACCTAGTGAGGGAATGCATTTCCATGGTTAGATTCTCTGTGTTGGTCAATGGTTCCCCCAAAGATTTTTTTTCCTCAAGGAGATGCCTCAGATAGGGAGACCCTCTTTCCTCCTATCTATTCATTTTGATGGTAGAGGTGATGGCTATAAATCCTTATAATTTATTGACACAAGGATGTCTTAGGGGTATTAAGCCTAATTCTATTATCCAGCCATCGATCATCCAATAGTTTGTTGATGATACTATTTTATTTGGTATTAATTTAGTGGTTGAGGTTAGTAGATGGAAAAGACTACTCAATGCTTATGAAGAAACCTCTAGGCAAAGTATTAACTTTTAGAAAAGCCACATCTATTTTGTAAACAACCAAGAGGATTTATATCAAAAAATTACTAGAGCTTTCAGATGCTCTAGTGTGAGAATTCCAGCCACCTACCTTGGCTTTCTACTCATGATCATTGAAGTCAAATCTGACTATTGAAATATGATTTTTGAGAGAATGCAAAGAAAGTTGGTTGGATAGAAGGGAGCTCTACTAAGTCAAGTAGGGAAGTTTTAACTCCTCAAAGCATCCTTATAAGGTATACCTAATTAATTCCTAAGTCTTTTCAAAATACCAAGTTATGTAGCTGAGAAGATTAAGCAAATTCAAAAAAAAATCTCTATTTTGGAATGGAGGATAAGAGGAGAATTGTGTTAGTTGGTTGGGAGAAGGTTTGTACTCCTGAATGCCAGGGGGGTTTAGGCTTGAGAAGGATTCATCTCATGAATAAGGCCCTCATGAAAAAGATAGGGTGGAACCTCATTCAAGGTAGTAAAGATTGGGGTGATATCATAAATACTAAATATTGCAATGGGGATACAAGTCACAAGATACTAACTGATATTGTACTTCCTAAAGGTTCTATCATCTAGAATGGAACTCTCAAAACTTGGGGTATTCTTCATAGAGGTATTAAATAAAATATTAGGGATGGTAGGAATGTCAACTCTTGGGAGGATATATGGTTGAAGGACCTACCCCTCAAAGATATGGCTTATGGTAGATTAGTGGATAGAGCTTATAGATTATTTGGTGATAAAGTGATCAATTATATGATAAGGAATGAGAATATTAGGAATTGGAAGAGTGTCATTGATTGTGTAACTGATCAAGATGTAGATAAAGAGATGGATCTTTAGCTATAAAAAGGATTTAACTGACTATAAACTATCCCTCTTTCCTAAAAAAATCTAGATGATCTAGGATAAGGACGATAAAGGCTTATTTAGTGTGAAAATTACCTATAGACTATTGTTAGAACCTGAAGAAGATAGGCTATGGGGAAAACCCATAGGAGCACCAAACCCTTACAAATATTTTTGAGCACAAACCCCTCTTGTTTATAAAACACAAGTATCTCTCAATGTTACTCAACAAATGATAGAACTCTGCAATATCTCCTACTTTTCTCTCTTTGAAAACAAATACAAACCATGCACTCTCTTACATATATCAAGTGGCTTCTCAAGCCTTTATTTATAGCATTCCGAATGACCTTTGGCATTCATCCTTTGTGACCCTTAAATATTCATGGAAAATGGCACCAAACTTGTATGATCCTTTGTATCCTTGCATTTGAAAAGTCATATGGTGACCCTTCATAATCAAAATCATCCTTTCCTCTTTTGTCTTTAACTTGGTGAATTTTCATATTCCTCAAAGTGCCCCTTCATGGAAAAATGCACCATACCTCTTTTGTCTTAACATGGTGACTCTTGGAATTCTCAACATGACTCTTCATGAGAAAATGCATCCCATTCCTCTTTCATCTTTTACCCTATGACTCTTTGAATTCTCCATGGGCCCTCTTTTGAATTATATGAAACCAAAAGTAAATTCATTAATATTAAATAAATATTGACATACATTAGCTAAGATATGAATATTACAAACACCATTAAATGCAATGGGGTCTTTATCACCAATAATGCTAAACCTTTGACATCAATGACAATATTTCTAACAATCTCCCCCTTTGTCATTGATGGTAACCTCAAACTAAAACTACCACATCTTGAAACCTAAACATGTAATAACTCCCCCTTATTGTATCAACCTTTATCTATTCCATGTACCTATTCTAAACATGTACTTGTACCTATTATTCTCCCCCTTTGACATCAATGGCAAGGGGCCTACCTAGAGCTAACACTTAGCTCCCCCTCAACTGATGCTGAACCTCAATGGTAGGAAGTAAAATAAATTACTCCCAACTTCTCTCACAAATACTCAAATGTGTCTTTTAGTAGTGCCTTTGTGAAAATATTTGTAATCTACTCTGTAGTACTGATATAGTCCATCTTAACCTATTGATCTATAACATGCTCTCTCAAGAAGTGATATCTAATGGGAATATGTTTTGTTCTTGAATACATCACTGGATTCTTTAAAATATTAATAGATATTGTGTTGTCACAAAAAATAGAAATAGGTTCATCATATTTTACCTTGATATCTTCTAAAGTGTGTTTCATACAAATCACTTGAGTACAAAACAAAAATGCTACAATATATTATGCTTCAACTATAGAAAGTGATACTAAATTCTACTTTTTGCTTAGCCATGATACTAAGCTATCACCAAGAAAGAAATCTCCTCCACTTGTACTCTTTCTATCATCTAAGCACCCTACCCAATCTGAATCTGTATAAGTAACCAAAGTGAAATCTCTACCTGTGGGATACCATAATCCATAATCTAATATCCCCTCAATATATCTAAATATTCTCTTCACCAACTAAACATGAATATCTTTTGGAGATGACTGATATCTTACAACCATACCTAATGCATGCATGATGTCTGGCCTTGATGTTGTCAAATATAAAAGACTACCAATCATAGATATATAAAAAGATTGATCTGTAACAAGTGAATCTTCATCCTTACCTTATTTTCTATACACATTAGTGTGCCAACTGGTACACAATCCTTAAAACCAAATTTCTTCAACATTTCCTTAGTATATTTACTTTGAGATATAAAAATTCCTTTATCTAACTAAAATATCTGCAATCCTATGAAAAATGACAATTCTCCAAGCATAGACATCTCAAATTATTTTTGCATATTATCAAAAAAATCTTTTCTCATATTTTCAATATTTCCTCTAAAAATGATGTCATCAACATATACCACAACAATCAATTAATTGTCACCTTCTACTTTGATGTAGAGATTACTATCAACAAATCCTCTCTTGAAACCTTGATATTGTAGGTACTTATCAAGTCTTGCATACCAAGCTTTGGGAGCTTGTTTCAATCCATATAATGCTTTCTTCAATCTACATACATGGATACTAATATTTGAGAGAATAAATCCCTCAGGCTACTCAATGTAGACCTCTTCTTCTAGATTCCCATTCAATAAGGTAGATTTGACATCCATCTGAAATAATTTGAAAATTTTAAACATTGTATATGTAAAAAACATTCTAATAGCCTCTAACCTTACCATTTGTGATAAAATTTATTTAAAATCTATTCCCTCAATCTGAGCATATCTTTTACATACTAATCTTTCTTTATTTCATGTCACTTCTCCATTTTCATTCAACTTATTTCTATAGACCCATTTTGTTCCTATCACATTGTGATCTTTTGGTCTAGGAAATAATTCCAAAGTATGATTCTTTTCTATCTAATTTAATTATTTATCCATAGCCTTAACTAATGCTTATCATGTCTAGCTTCTGAAAAAGTTCTAGGCCAAATTTTGGATAACAAAGAGAAATTAACTTGTTCAGATTCACTTACCATCATTCTTTTAGTACAAATTCCTTCATTTATGTCCCTCATGATGTCACTTTCATTATGATTTTTCTAAACATATTTGGATGGATTTTTGGTGTCCTTTTTCTAGTCATCTTCAAATGATTCTTCAAAATCTTCATCTTTAATGATTTCAGGAATGTCTACTGGATCACTGATTCTTTGTGTTCCATCTTATTGTAACCTGACACTTGAAATTTCAAAAATTTTCTTGTTTTTTATTATAAAATTTATAATCTTTACTTTTGCATGAATAACCAAGAAATATACCTTCATCTTTTTTGGATTCAAACTTACCAAGTTTTTGATTGGTTCTCTTTATGAAGCATCTACTACCAAAAACTTTGAAATAATCAACTATTGATGGTTTGTCTTTTCATAGCTCATAAGGAGTCTTATCACTATTCACTCTCAATAATTATCTATTTTGAATATGCACTACTATAGCAACTTCATCTCTCTGATATTCATCTACTATTTTGGATTCATTTAGAATTGTCCTCACTATCTCTTGAATTGTTCTATTTTTCTATTTAATTACTCCATTTTGTTGTGGAGTTTTGGCTGCTAAATAACATCTCTTTATTCCATGGTCTTCACAAAACTCAATAAATTGATCTGACTTGAATTCTCCTCCTTGATATGATCTTAGACACTTAATCTTCAAATTTGTTTCATTCTTAACTAATGCTTTGAATGCTTTGAAATGTCTAAAAGCTTATGATTTTTTCTTTAAAAACATTACCCAAGTCATAGATGAAAAATCATCAATAAGCAACATGAAATATTTATCACCTTGAGTACTTTGAGTTCTCATAGGTCCACACAAATCAGTGTGAATAAGCTCTAGCATCTAAGTGGTTGAGTACTCTTTTGTTTTGAACTACCTTCTAGCCTGTTTCCCATGCTAACAAGGTTCACAAAGTGTGTCAGATGGATTTATAATCTTTGGAAGATTTTTGACTACTTGATTTTTTTTGATGTTAATAAGATTGTCAAAATTTATGTGCCCCATTATCTTATGCCATAGATAAATTTCTTCAATCTAATTCAAATAAAAATTTTGACCTTTGATGTCTGATAGCATATACAAATTATTACCTATTCTCTGAGCATCTGCAACCAACACATCTGACTTACACTCAAAATATTATGCTTAAGACCTTCTAAATATAAAACATTTTCAGTTTTAGTTCTACCATTATCCAAACTTAGAGTACCTTTTTTAGTAATTCTGGCAGTAGTATTGTCTCCAAATTTCACTATGCCACCATTGATCTTATTTAAGGTTATGAAATTGATCTTGTCTCCTGTCATGTGCCTTGAACATCCACTATCAATGAACCATGGATTTTCTTCATTTATTTCATGCAAAGTAGTCTGCACCTTTTTAGGTTATTTCTTTTACCATGAACCTATCTAAACTTTCTTTTTGATGAATGGAGCCTTGAAACTCTGGTCCTTCTTGGTTGACTCAAACATGCTTCTATAGTACAAAGATGTGTCTGAAGTTATTGAAATTGTAACATATTATGGCCTATTCATTAAAGCCTAATAGAGGAGCAAAAGAGTTGTGGCTTCTACTTGATTCTATATGAATTTTCTTCTCCTTATTTATAAAATTGTTAGCCCTTTTTTGACATTCTATTTTTTATGACCATATCTATTACAATGAAAATAGTAACCATAAAAATAGGACCTATTTTGGTATCTCTGACATGATTGCTTTTTGTAGCTCTATTATCTCCAGCCTTCTTTGTCTGAGGTGTCCTCTGTATTCTTCACTTCTTCCCTTTTATTTCCTCTTTTATAAGAGCTTCATCATTGCTCTTTCCTTTTTCCTTGTTTATGAAAGTAGTGATCTCCTCTTTCTCTTTTTCAAATCCAATACCTATCTTATCTAACATTGATCTTTGATTTTATAATATCTTATTCAACATATTAGTGTTATTTTCAAATTTTGAATCATTGGTTGTTTTATCATTGATTTCTTTATTTGTTTTCTCAAGATCTAGTTTTAAAGAAAAAATTTTAATAACATACCTTTTACATTCTTCACTTACTATTTTCAATTGTGTCATTAGATCTTCTTCATTTTTATTGGCTTCTTCAAGTGTGCTTTTAGATCTTCAATTATTTCCTTTGACTCTTTTTTATTTTTATCGATCTAGAGCTTCAATCCTAAATTCTTCTTTTCAAGAGCTTTTAACTCTTCTAAGGCATAAATGAGTTCTCCTTCCAGATTCACTTCAGCTTCATCTTATTCTTCTTCTTGATCATCTATACTTTTTCTTGTAGAGGCATCTTCATGTATGGACACGAATATAATCTCTTCTTCTGAATCATTGACTCCACTATCTTCGACTGAACTAGAATATTTAGAATACAAAATCTTCTTCTCGAATCCCTTCTTGGATTAACATTTTAAATTTTTGTTGTATGTAGACTTTCCTTATTCATTATCATCATTACCCTTATTTGGGAATTTATCTACATAATGTCTAATCTTTCCATAATTAAAACATTTAAAAGGTAATTTTCCTTGATATTTACCTGTGCCCTTTTTTGGCTTGCAAATGAATAGAGCTCCATTGTCATCTTCATCATCACTAGAATTATCACTTGATTCTTAAATCTTAGCCTTCTCTTTCTTTGATGTCCTGAAAGAAGATTCTCTCTTTGAGGGTTTATCTTGTTCAGTTTTCATCTCGTATGTCATAAGAATACCATGAAGCTTATCCATCTTTATCTTGGCTAAATCTTCATCTCTTCAATTGCTAAAAATTTTGCATCATATCTCAATGGTTGAGATATCAAAAAAATTTGAACCATAGTTGATTCTTCTAAATTTTCTCCAAGACCTTGAATCTAATTAACTATTTGATCAACTCAAAAAAGATAACTTGCTATATTTTCTTCTTCTTCAATTTTCAAACTCTCAAACTATCTTTTGAAATTTTGAAGCTTAGTTTGTTGAACCTTTCCATCACCTTGTAAATATTCTCAAGAATTACCCAAGTTTCATGAGTATATTTACATTACATAACTTTAACAAATTTTGATTCATAATAAACCACATAAAATAGCATTTTAAGCTTTAGCATTATTTTCACTTGCCTTCTTTTCTATCGAAGTAGTTACAAGTGTCTATGGCTCTTCATATTTCTCCACCACTGCTTGCCATATGTCAAACCAAGGGCCATCAAATAAGTATTCATCCTTATTCTCTAAAAAACATAATTCATCCCATTAAACAAAGGTGCCTTATTTGTATAAAATCCTTCATGTGATCTAGCCATTGTGCTTTCTTGATCTTCCTTCAAGCTATAAAACTTTTTCAAAAAGAACCTGCTTTGACACCAATTTTTAAGCATGAAATATACTGAGAGGGGAGGTGAGTCAATATATTATATACCTTTTTACTTAATCTGATTTCTTTTCTTTAACCACTTAATCACACATTCAAGATATTAAATAAAATTGAAACAATAGTTTGCACCATATAAGAGAGAAAGAGAGAGGCACCAGATTTTTTACATGGAAGCCCAAAGTGGGGAAAACCATAGAGAACAATCTCAAGTATATGAACGAACACCAAATCAAAATACAAAGTTAATAATCACCAACTTTTAGGAGTACCAACCCCTTTTCTAAGCACCAATACAATAACTATTTTTGAGCACCAACCCATAAGATCACCAACCCCTTGAAAATATTTGTGAACACCAACCCATAGGAACACAAAACCCTCTTGTGTACAAAACACAACTATCTCTCAATGTTGCATACTTCACAAATGATATAACTCTACAATATCTCCTACTTTAATCTCTTTGAAAAAAAATACAAACCATTCACTTTCTTACATATATCAAATGGATTCTCAAGCCTTTATTTATAGCATTCCAAATGACCTTTGGCATTCACCCTTTGTGACCCTTCAATTTTCATTGAAAATGGTGCCAAACTTGTATGACCCTTCATATCCATGCATTTGAAAAGTCATATGGTGACCCTTCATAAACAAAAGCATCTTTTCCTCTTTTGTCTTTAACTTGGTGACTTTTTGTATTCCTCAAAGTATCCCTTCATGGAAAAATGCACCATACCTCTTTTGTCTTCACATGGTGACTCTTAGAATTCCTCAAGATGACTCTTCATGAGGAAATGTGTCCCATTCCTCTTTCATCTTCTACCCCATGACTCTTTGACTTCTCCATGGGCCCTCTTTTAACTTATATGCAACCAAAAATATATTCATTAATATTAAATAAATATTAAAATACATTAGCCAAGATATGAATATTAAAAACACCATTAAATGCAATGGAGCCTTTATCACTAATAATGCTAAACCTTTGACATAAATGACAATATTTACAACATAGGTAGTTGTTTATAGGTACCAATAGGTTTATCCCCTAATTGAATGCTTTCAGACTTAGTCAATTCTTAAAAATTATCCAAATGCCATGTGTCATTTTATTGGTAGTCCCATACCTATTGAAAATAATTTTAAGACTTAACCAAATTTCTTCAAGATTTATTAGTGGATCTCCACATCATTAAAGTTATGACTATGCACGATGATTCCACATGTCATAATCTCACTCCTCTGATCTCCCAAATATTTTTATATGGTAAGGCAAAGATATCAGAGCCTTAAGATAGTGGGTGATCATGATGACATCATGTGGTGTAATCCCACAACTCAATAGTCTCATAGTGTTCCATGTAGCTTAAAATAGTATGTCAGAGTAGTGAGTTAGTAGGATGATTCCATGTGGTGAAATCCCATTAATCCATATAAAAATCAATCAGCATGAACTTTAAGTTTCAAAGAGGGATTTTTGTCACAACTATTTTGCTATTTTTTTCTTTGAAAGTTGTTTGGTGCCATATTCCACTCTCTGAGAAGCCTCAGGCATGCGAAAAAAGCTTAGTGAGACTAAGTTAGTTATTTAATAAGATAGTTGGGAAAACTTTCATGTCAAAAGAGATCAAAAGGTTTAGTTTAGTGGGATTAGTTTTTCTTGCAATATCAATAACTTGGTGCCTTAGAATAGTTTGTATGAGTGAAAAATTTGTCATAGAAATGCATTAGTGGGATGAATGAACCTAAAATAATCTTGATAACCCAACACTCTAGAGAATATCATATATTTTCAAATACCTTGAATAAGTGAGTTAATGAGATGATGCCATATGGCACAATCTTGTTTTTCTATAGCCTCATCATGGATAGTACAAGAAGAATAAGGAATTGGTGTAATGGAAGATTAGAAAAATGCCCCGTATCTTGGGAATGAAAAATTAGAGCTTGTCAAAGAAAACTCAAGTGAAAAACAAAGGATAAGAATAGAAGAGTGAGGGGAAGCCATGTGGAAAATATCCCATCCAAATGAAAGATACATTGGATGCATATCTAGCAAGGTAGTAGTTCAAATTTGATGGCCTGTCTATCTATCAAAACCATTAATAGGACATTAACAGACTATGTAACTATATTGATTCACAAAATCAATCTTTGACTGGCTTGATCTTCAAAATCATGGCATAGATAGACTTCACTATCAAAGTGTGAGAAAAGGAGATAGAATCTAGCTTGAGTCATCATGGGAATAAGTGCATCCAAAAGCATATAAAAAAGAAGATGCAAGATCAAAGATGCATGGAAATTAGTTACATAGGTGTGGTCATAGAATTCTTAAAAATATTCTCCCACTTCTTGAACTGACCTCTCCAATCATTATTCAAATTTGTACCTATCCCATTAGTGGGTAAGACCAATTCAAGACCCCAAGCTTTGGAATTTGACCTATAGGTAGAATCATCATTATTAGGGGGACTCTTTCTAAGACACAAATGATGCAAAAATTGATCTTCCTTTAATCCTCAATTGGATTATGGTGAAGCCATGCTTTAATAAACACTTATACATTACCTCTGAATTGAATATATATATTGATTTCCAGCCTTCTCAATACTAAAAATAGTGTATATCTATGGTAGTTTTATGAATGTTTGTGATAGTGTCTATAACTTCCTTTCATTTATCCTATTTTCTTATGTCTTTGTTGGTTATTGGTGATCTTAGCAGGACATATGAAGTGTGTTACATGGTCCTACAATGGATGACTATGGAAAATGTTCACTAATGTCTCTTATGAGACCTCTTGTTCATCCCTCTTGGCTATTATCTTGACCACAACCTTCATATTGAAACACTAATGATTGGAGACTCATGTTGAGTCATACAATAGGATTTAGCCTTTGTTCATGTTATTAGTATAGTATTAGAAAGTGGAAGAGATTAAGTTTGGTGCATCATTTTAGGTCAAAATCCATAAAACACACTAAATAGTTTGAACTTGATGTTTACAAGTGCCAATTTAGGTCAAAGTATCCCTAAATAGGGAAATACAATTTATGAGATATCTAACTTTGATCAAATCATTTCGAGTCAAAATGATAATTTCAACATTTAGTGCTCTAGATCACTCTTTTCTTCTAATTCATTGGTACACATCATGTGCTTTTTTAATTTCGTTTTGGGAACATCCTAAATGGGAATATAGTTTCAACGCATCTAACATCACCTTCTAATTCTTCCTGAGTCAAATTACAACTCAATAATATGAATTTTTGACCATTTTGATTAATTGAGGACCAATTTTTAAATAATTGCACAAATATTGATTAACCTTATTTAAGGCTAATTAATCCAAATCAAAAACTTAAGTGGATTTTCCATGAGAGTTGTTGAATATTTATTTTTGAAAATTGATTCTTATTATCTACATCACCTAGTGACATCATCTATGGGGTGGCATCCATCAAGACATAAGTGCATAAAATATCAATATTATGGGTCACGCATGCCTAGTTAATGCCTCCCATGCCTCTTTAATGCTTATTTATCTTGAAGATATTTATGGATTTAATTCCAAATATTAGGATTATCCATGGCCACACATCTCAATATTGAGATGGATGGTCATGGTTGATCCTAAATGATCTCAAAAATATATAAATAGAGAGGCCATGAACATCATTTCTAAGCTATTTTGCTGCAAGGTTATTTTGCTCAAATATCTTCAAAGCTTGATTATTGAAAATTTATAATGCTAATTTTTTTCCAAAAAGATTCATTGATAGGATAGTTTAGTGATTTACAATCAAGAGCCTAGGTTTTATGAAGTGTTTTTGAGGCATTAGAGGAGATTACCACCATTTTTGATAAAGACAAGGATGCTTGATCAAGGGAGAACATGTTTTTGAGCCACATGGGTATGGTGAATCCATTTGGGAGGGTAATATGGTGTTTCTTTCTTGCATTTGTTTCTTGATATCCTTTGCAATTCCCATAAGAATAGATAGGCTTGGTTAATTAGTTCTTTATGCATGTTTCATTGTTTATGGACTAATGCTTGACTAACTTACTTTGTAATACTCTCTACATATTGGCACCCTTAGTGGGACAAGATGCATCTCACACCTAAAAAAGATCAATTTACAACTCTAAAATATCCATTTGGACCCTTAAAACTCTTGTAAATTGATTCTCTAAATTTATTTTATCATTTTTGGTTACCATGGTTTTACACAGTAACTGACGTCAACAAATAAAACTAAAATTAGTTACATGACATAAATGACATTGATTAGCAAAATTGATATCATTTAGATCTTGGTTAGCTAGTAACTGATGTCAGTGGAATTCAACTGATGTTGATCACTATGTTTTTCTTAAAACACTGACTCAAGAGCTATTTTTTCCAAAATTCATTGTTTCAAGCTAAAAAGAGCTTCAAAGCTAAAGGACATGATGACATTTCTACTATAGGAACAAGCTTTTTCTTTGATAAAAACATGTTTAAATCACCTCTTGCATGCTTAAAAATAAATTAAGAACTTTTTTTGGATGTTTAACAAAGAATTTAGATGTTTTGGTGAATGTTTTCAAAGTTTTTAACTAAGACCAAGGGGTGAAATGAACACCATTTAACATTTCATTTGGGTTTTAAAATTAAAAAAACTTGTCAATTCTTGCTTGCAATAGTTGTTTACTTATGTTTTATTTGGAAAAAAGAGGAATGTTGTGTGTATGCTATTCCATTTGTCCCCTATAGGGAACCCTTGGAATCAAAAGTGTCATTCCTATTGCAAATAGCCTAGTCCAAGGCTTAGAAATAATGTCACCTAAAGCATTCCCAAAATACTTGCCAAAGTTTGGGTGATCTAGAAAATGACCCTAAAGTCTTTCTATTTTATGCTTTCTTTATTTTCATGCAAAATTGGCTTGTGAGGGGGACATAATTACCTCCTATGAGTTATTTAGGGAAGCTTTGACTTCAGGTTTTACCTCCTAACATTGATTAATTTGGCTCCTTTGGAGTTGCACATGGGACATATCTACATTTGGACATCACACTACACTGAGCAAACAACAAGATGTAGTAGTTGTAAAAAGGTCTAGACCTTTTTATAACTAAGCAATGTTATGGTCACCTAATTTTTTTGCTTGTCTTTTACATCATTTGATGTGAAATTCATTGTGTAATTGATTCCTATAGAATGATTGAAACCGTGCTAGTTTAGTAGACCCCACTTTGCCATACCTTGTCAGTTTAGACTTAAGACATTTATTTTTATTCATTAGCTTACTTGGTCTTGATTTATGTCTAAAATTGCTTGTTAACTTAATGAACTTTACCAAAACACATTGTCCTTAATTTCCCTAAGCAAGAAAGGTGTTACGCTATCCAAATGGAAAATTCATCTTTTCCTTATTCAATTTGTTAACAAAAGCTTTGTGTCATGTCATCCACTTTAGCATAGTCATGTTGCCCAATTGAGTCCAGATATTTTACCCAATTTATTTAAATCCTTCATTTATAATCCACATTAAAAATTGAACCTTTTTGAGATCTAAGGGTTGGTGCATCAAAGTGGGTTAGCCATTTGTGCACTAAGCTTGTTTTAACTTAGGATCAACTTTCTATTTAGATTGAAGGTCATTTATTAAGACTCAAAATCACATTATCATCTTGGTATACTCAAGTCATCTTACGTATCACTCATGCTTTGGGTCTATAACATATTTTATCTTACTAGAATCATGTGGCAATGTTGTGCTACCTATTTAGTCTTAGATTTATACTTAGTGATTTGAATATGTTTTTACATCTTGAGTTACTTAGTTCATTTTATCTTCTTTGTAATTTGGAGAGCTTTCCTCTAAAATTCTAGGGTTACCTTGTCAATGTTGAATCTAGCTTTTGTAGTGTGGGTGTATCACAAATATCTAGGCTTTGGTGTACTAGTTTTCACCTTGGGTCTTTGAGTTACCTTACTCTCTTCCAATCTATATGATTTTAACTTTACCAAAGGTTGAGTAAACTCGTGAACCAAATCTTCTAAATTGTGTATGGTTTTAAACCACACTCCCTTATAGTCTCATTGGTACCTTGGTTATTTGTTTAAAAGAGAGCCAAAGCATACTTTGATTGGTTGCCAAACATGGGTTCAAAGTTAATCAATATACAGAGCAGCTCTTTTTAGACATGACTCAAAGGTTCACTCATTGTGGGGCCTCTTATGGCCTTAGTTATGAGGATGAGCAATTTTATGATGGTCAAGATAACCTCAATTTTTTTTATGATATCCCCACAATAGTAGGATTCAAAGATGATTACAATGAATATCAACCTCAAGAAGATCAAGATGAAGCCCTTCTTAGATTGATAGAATTAGGGGCTAGACTACCTTGTAATTTTATTATAGAATAATTGCATACCTTAGTAAATGTTGACCAATTTTTGCCCACAGGTAAAAATATTGGTCAACCTCTTCCCCTGCTTTGAAATGCCAGTCTCTTTCTGGTAATGCTTAGTTCATCCACTTTAAAAGTTCTTCGGCTTTGGTTCAATGGATGATTCAAGCATAATGGACCCGATGAACTTTCAAAGGGCGGTGACAAGCTCGAGAATGTCAAATTTTACACTGGGGAAGCCAGAGCTCGGAAAGCACCAAGTGGCAACTGTGAAGGACTTCAATATGTTGTTTTAGGAATAGCGAAATGTGCCAAGTGTCTCCTGTAGGGCTTTGTAGAAACCAACAAGTGGAAATATCCATGGGTTTCCCCTATTGGCTTCAAAGAAGGCTGTGGTGGGCCTGAATGAGTTGCTAGGAGCTATGCGGAGTGTGCCAAGTGTCAGTGTCTACTAGGAACTAGAAAAGGGCCCAAAAATTTATTGAAGGTAGCTAAAGGCCCTGTAGAAGGAACCATGTGTCAACTTCCCCTAACTCTAAAAGGCCCTCTAATGTAAGCGGATGCTGCCACGTCCCATTTATCAGCTCGGTGAAAGCCACCATGTGTCAATGTCCACATTTCAAAGTGTTGGGGCCCAAAAATTTCTTAAAGGTAGCTAAAGGCTCTATGGAAGCGACCACGTGTCAACTTCCCCTAACTCTAAAGGCCCTCTAATGTAAGCGGATGCTTCCACATCTCATTATCAGCTTGGTGAAAGCCACCACATGTCAATGTCCATGTTTCAAAGTGTCTTCTAGGTGCCCAAGTTGTGGATTATGACACGTGTCAAGGGCGGATGCACTCTCCATGAAAAAGGGAAAAGTAGGAAGCCGAAGGAGAGTCCAAGGATGATGGGTGTGCAAGCGTCAAATTTTAGCCAGTAAAAACGCTGTTGGTTTTTAAATGCTTGAGTGCCAACCATGGAATTAGCCCAAGTATGCAGCGATCCGTTTAAGTGTTTGCCCCTAAAGGCTGACAAGCCAGAAGAGACAAAATTGAGAAAGGGGACAAATTCCAAGTGGCAAGCAAAGATGATAGGGCAAGGGGTAGTTGAGCGATCCCAGTGGCATAGACAAAAGGCATTTACTACCCGATGGCGTAAAGAATGAATTAGACAAAGTAGCAAGCAAAGGATGAATGAACAATTAAGTCCAACTAGCATGAAATGGGGAAGCATCTTTGGCAAGAGAGATGGCACCCACAAAATTGATCATTTAGAATGATAGCGGCCGACAGTGCAACCATTTCCTCTGTCTCACATTAAATTGAAGGCAAACTGTGTAAGTTACCTAAGCAGGAAATGCAGTTCTCAAGCAGGCAAATGAATAGCTCATTAATTTTTGAGTGACTTGTTTTCTTTTCAAAAGGACACATATTCCACTTGTAAAAATTAGGAGCGCTAAATGGGCCTCTTCACTTCTCATATATATTATGGACTTGTTCATTTTGAAAACATCTTTTTGCAATTTTTGTAAGGCGTAGCCCTACTGAAATTTATACCTAAATCTACAAAGACTATTTTTACCTATTCTTGGTCAAATTTTCTATATATGTCTGAGTGTCTGAGTTGTGTCCAGTCATTGTCTTAATGATCTCATAGTTCCATCACCAACACACTAGTTATCCACAAGGTGCCATTGTCTGCAAGTGACAGGAGGAGAGTTTCATTTTAGAGATATAGAGTAGAAGAAGTCATTTACAATATGTATTTTGTAGCATCTTGGTGAGTCTCTGATCTTGTGTTTTCATAAGAACCTCCCTACCATTTTCTTGTAGCCTAGTTTCCCTATCGAGTCTAAGTGTATGTTTGTGGTCTTTGTTCAATTTTGAGAGTAGGTGTGAGAAGATCACCTTTATTTTAGTGTATCACCTCCTTAGAGTAGTTTGTTTTCATGCACTTTCTTCCCTTTTCATCCCCCCAATTTATATATATATATATATATATATATATATATATATATATATATATATATATATATATATATATGCCTGTATGTATTTTTTACACTACCTAAAACAAACAATATACATCAGAGGGAACTAGCCCATACCTAGAGACTCTCCTCTCCTACTTCATCATCCCATAGGTGAGAGAGGAGTTTCCATGTTGTGGGGAGAAGACAAGAGCTAGGCCTCCTTGCCCCAGGTGCAATCTCCAATGTCAATAGTTCTGGCGTGCCCAATGGGACCCAAGTTTATAATGCAGTAAGATTTAAAGATTGATGTTGGTCCTGTCATAGCCATTTCAGTATTTCCCAACATCTGGCGACTCCAATGGTAAGAGCTTCATTTTCCATATTAAGACCAGTGTCTTAAATTTCTATGCCTAAAGTCACCACTAGGTCTGCTTCAAAAGCAAACCCTTTTGAATTCGTTGGATTGCCTCTAAATTTTGCTAAAAGATTAAGCTTTAGGAAGACTCATCCTTATCCAATAAGTCACCCTCTTAGACCTATTATAAAAGACACAGTTACAGTAGAGCCTCAGTTATGCCCCATCCCAGCTATGGCCTTGCCATTTGTAGCCTTTTGTGGTGAGAGCCCCTTGAACCTCCCATAGTATGACCCAATTCCAGGGGTAGCTCTAAAGAATGTACCTTCTTTTGATGGATTGGGACCCATTATAGTCATTGAGCACATCAAGAACATTTCTAACCTTTTCAATATTCACAATTTAATAGAAGAAAACATTGCCATTAGACTGTTAGCTTTGTCTCTTAAGGGTAAGGCTCTTGACTGGTATGGGACCTTGCTCATGAATTCAATCCATTCTTGGAATGAGCTTGGTATTCAGCTAATAGATCATTTTGGGGAAAAAAGTGATGACCTCTCACTTGCTAAGCAGCTAAAGACCATTCAAAGGGCCCCACATGAGTATATGTAGGACTTTAACACAAGGTTTTAGAAGACCTAGCAGAGGATTCCCATCCTGGTAAGGCTGACTCCCAGCTATGCTTTTTTATACTACTTGAAAGCATTAAACAATGATGTTGTAGTCATGATACAATCTATGGGAGGGCATATATTGCCTAATGCTTATGACATATTCATAGTAGCAGAGAACTATTTAATACAGGCTAGGAAAATAGCCCCTAGACCCCACATGCCAATTTTCCTAGAAGTGCCACCTCTAATTTAGGCCCCTACTCCCACATTGGCTACTCTGCCTGCCATAAAAAAACTAGTTGTTGTCCCATCAAGTGAGTTTTATGAGGTTAAGAATATGTTGCAAGTGGTGACCAATGAACTCGTTGCCATTAAAAGGTAGCAGCAGGCTCAAGGCAATAGACCAAACCAAGGGTACCAGAATTATGGTCAAGCCCCTAGACCCCCTTTCTAGAATTATAATCAAGGTCAGGGGCAGTTCACTACAACCAAGCCATTTCAAAATTACAACACTAGTCCCTCTTCATCATCTAAGGCCATAGTGCCTATTCAGAATAATCTTGTACAAGAGCAGCCTAGCTGTTCAACCATGGGATATGGTCAAGAACAGGCTATGCACATGAACGAGATGGTGAATTATTTCTAGAACACAAAAAATCAGGTTGCTACTCTTTCCCATTTTTTTGAGGCTTCAACTCAACCCAACATGAGTAGCAATCAGGCCCAGCCAGATTCTGCTCTTATGAATCATAAAGAGGGTGAGTTTTGTGAAATCAACCATGGGGGTACTACAAGAACTCAGGCTGATTATGTTGCAGCCAATACAAGATTTAAGAGGAGAGTAGTGGAAGAGGTGCAAGCTACCACTTAGGCAGCAGTTGTACCTCCTTGATCACACTCATTTCAAAGGGCCCCAATTTCCAAACAACCATTTGCACCTTTAGCACCTCAGCTTATAGCTCCAGTTGGGATCAGCCCAAAAGAAAATGTGAAGGGAGGTAGTCCCCAAGTCAATATAGTGGACTAGATGAAGAAGTTGCATGTGAGCATCTCCTTATGGGATTCACTATCTCTTCCAGGATAGAAGGATGTATTGAAGAAAGAATTGCATATGCTGGATCAGTAAGCTATTCCAACAAACATGGATAATGTCTTAATGATAAATGGACAGCCTGCCACTCCAGAAAAGGTAAAGAAGGAAGATAAAATTCCCCCTTTCTATGTATCCTTGATCATTGGGGACTTTTTGGTACATAACTGCATAATTGACAGCGGGGCCAGTACATCAGTGATGCCTAAGTGCATTGCTGATAAGATGGGACTGAAGTATGAAGAAATGAAAAAGGGAGTCTTGTAGATACATGGGACACCTAAAAAAATAGTTGGAATTTCGAAGGGTTTAGACTTGACATTGCATGCTTGTCTAACCTTCTCGATTTCCCAGGATATTGTAGTAGTGAATGTTCTTATGTTTTTTTGTAATGTGCCTGTCCAGGGACTTCACGTCCAAAATAGGTGGCTATCTAGTAGCAAATTGGTCATATCTAGTTTTTAGAAGCAAGTATGGGACCAAGGTGAAAATTGAGTCTGAGCCACTCTACAAGGACCATCTAGAATCATACACTCCCAAGGCAGTGAATGTCAGTTACACAATCATCGACCTAAAAGAGTCCCAGATAGACCAAGCCCCATCTTTTGCTCTTGAAGGAGTCATAGACCTACTCTTGGATGAGTGGGGAAATGATAACTTCGAACATGATCCATACAAGTTTATAGAGGAGATAGACCTTGGAGTCTATTGCATGCACAAAGAGGGTGCCTTCACGCCGAATTTGATGAAGGTAGAACAAGCAGACCTTGGCCTATGGCAACTGTATTTTGATGGATCCAGAAGTAAGCTAGGCACTAGAGGTGGGGAGATGATGGTCTCCCCTTCAAAGGAGAGGTATTTTTTATCCTTTTTTTTTCATTTCTCTTGCACAAGTAACATTGTAAAATATGTCTCCTTGATCAATGGGCTAGAATGTGAAAGAAAAAGAGGGATTAAGGAGTTGTAGATCTTGGGGGATAGTGAGCTGATTGTGAATCAGGTGAAGGGCCAAAATTTAGCAAAGAAATCCTTGCTAAAGTCTTACAAACATAGGTTCTGGGACTTGATGGAATATTTCCTTGCCTTCAACATTGCCTCGATTCCTAGGGAGTAGAACAAACATGCAGATAGGCTGGTAGCAATTGGCACTCAGTTTGATGTTTCAAGAGAAATAAGTCAAGATTATGGTTCATGCCACATGAAGGTGGTAGTTCGAACCTCTATCCTAGACAACATTGCAGATTGGCAAGTTTTCAAAAGTGACTAGTATATAGCTCTCTTCCTCTAGGAGGAAGTTGAGTTAGCAATACACAACCATGTGAAATTGCAGAAGTAGTATGGAGATCAGATTGTCCAGTTGAAGAACAATCAACTCCCTAAAGGTCTGGTCACACTTGAAAGCATTTTCAATGGAGATGACCAACTGAGAAATGACAAAACATGCATCATGACCAAAGAGGAAAATTATGAAAAAGTTGAAATCTTCAAGGACAAGCTGCTGGCACTTGGCAAGGTCTACACATTTCAAGAAAAGTGAGCTTTCATTCTATTGTTTCAAGAGTTTGTTGATGTGTTTGCATGAGATTACAGTGAATTAAAGGGCTTCAACCCAAGACTTGCTCAGCACACCATTGAATTAGAGGAAGGCACCAAACCAGTCACACAAAAGCAAAAGCCTGTCAATCCTACAATTGAGCCCCTCGTGCAAAGGGAATTAGCCAAATTGATTGAGTCTAGAATTATATTTACAATCAAACATTCCTCCTAGCTGGCCAACCTCATTCCTATTAGAAAGAAAAATGGGGAGATCAGGCTGTGTGTTGAATTTAGAGACCTTAATAAAGTCTCTCTAAAAGATCATTATCCCCTTCCAAGCATGGAGCGGATTCTTCAGAAAGTGACTAGTAGCAAGCATTTCTCTCTTCTAGATGGCTATTCAGGTTATAATCAAATTCTGGTGCAAGACTGTGACTAGTATAAAACAACCTTCACCACCAAATGGGGCACGTTTGCCTACAAGAAGATGCTATTCAGGTTATCCAATGCTGGTGCTACCTTTCAACGGGCCATGGACATGGCTTTTGGTGGCTTGATAAATAACAATGTGCTGGTATACCTTGATGATATAATGATATTCTCCAAGGAAGTGAGCTAGCACATAGAGCACCTCAGGAAATATTTTGAAAGATGTAGGGAGTTTGGCATCTCTCTTAATCCAAAGAAGTGCATGTTTTTTGTTCATGAAGGGAAGCTCCTTGGTCACATTGTGTCCAAGGAGGGTTTATCTATTGACCTTGAGATATTTCTCTCCATTTTGGAGATGCCCCTATGAAAGCACAAGAAAGGCCTGCAGAGCTTCTTTGGTAGGATAAATTTTATTCAGAGGTTCATTCTAAATTTTGCTGAGACAGTTAAGCCCTTGACCTCTATGTTAAGGAAAGGTGAAGAATTCAAGTGGACAACGCAAAGAAAGGATAGATTTAAAGCTGTCAAGTAGGCTTTAGCCTAGGCACCTACTCTGATCAGCCCCGACTTTAGTAAAGACTTCAACCTCTATACATTCAACAATGAAGAAGTGATATCTACCATGCTTACCCAAGAATATGGTGAAGACCTCAAATAGCCACTCACCTTCTTCAGCCAAGGATTAGAGGATTTTGAAGTTAGGTACATGTATGTAGAAAAGCAAATCCTGGTAGTAGTGCAGAGCTTAAAGAAATTTAGGCATATGTTGTCTAACATCAGGATCCACCTTATGGTCACACATCCTAGCATCAAGGATTTCTTGACCAATCGAGATTTGAATGAGAAAAGGGCGGGATGGATCACCAAAGTGATGGAGTATGATGTAGACATTAAAATCACTAAGCTGGTGAGGGGCAAAGGTCTGTGCGAATAGTTGGCTAGAGGTTTCAAACAAGATAAAGGGGAGAACAACTTGTTAATCCATGATGCAGCCATTGCAGAGGAACTGGCTATCATAAAGGATTGGAAGTTGGACATGAAGCATTTCCTTCTCACAGGTGAGTGCCCACAGGGTCTTGATAAGGCCAAAAGAAGGTATTTTAAACTATAGTCCCTTCCTTATGTTGTAGTTGATGAAGTATTATTTAGGAAGGATCTCTCTGGGGTTCTTCTAAGATGCATTGACCCCAAAAAGGCTGATAGGATACTAGCTGAGTTTCATGATGGGCCAGCTAGTGGTCATTTCGCTCCTAGAGCTATAACAGCAAAGATAATGAGAGCTGGCTATTTTTGGCCTACTATTTTCAAGGACACCCATGCCTGGGTAAGAAAGTGCTAGAAGTGTGCACTTTTTGATGGAAAACAACAATTGGCTGCCATGCCTCTATAGCCCATTCAAGTTGAGCAACCATTCATGCAGTGGGGCCTATATTTTATAGGGATGATCAATCCTCCCTCTAGTGTTGGGCACAAGTGGGTGTTGACTGCCATGGATTATTTCACTCGATGGGTAGAGGAAATTGCTTTGAAGGATGCAAATGAGAGTGTAGTCCTAGAGTTCTATGAAGATCTGGTAACAAGATTTGGAGTCCCAGCCACCATAATCTTAGATAACACCTTGGCTTTTATGGGAATCAAAACTAGTGAATGGGTGCTAAGGTATGGCATATACCTCAGCACTTCATCAAACTATTATCTGTAGGGAAATGGGCTGGCTGAGTCCACCAACAAAAATTTGATCAAAATTATAAAGAGGACTATGGAGGACAATCAAAGAACCTACCATACCAAGCTAAAGACAACTCTATGGGCCGACTGAGTTACTCTAAAAAGAGAAATCAGAAATTCTCCATATATGATTGTATATGGAAGGGAAGCAAGGCTTCCCATCTTACTTAAATTACCAGCATTGGATCTTTCCCACCAACTGCAACTAGAAGGGACTAGTATGGAGGTCAGGCTATGTCAGCTAATGGAGCTCCAAGAGGTGAGGGATCGGGCTATGGCTTCTCTGACAAGTCGCTAATAGCAAGTAAAAAGGACTTTGACAAGAAGTCCTTGTCAAGAGATTTTTTTGAAGGAGACATTGTCTTGAAATGGGATGAAGATCGACCTAAGCCCAAAAAACATGCAAAATTTGATGCTCTGTGGAGCGGTCCTTACATGATTACTCAGTGCAAGCAACACAATGTGCTCTAACTTTCAAGGTTGGATGGTGAATAACTATGTATCCTAGTTAATGGGATACATCTGAAGCATTGCCACTTATCTTTTGGGTTCACCTATACATATTTTCCCTTGTTTTCTTTCTTGTTTCTCCCTAAGTGTTGTTGCACAGTAGTAGTTTTCTTAGTCTTGTGTGTGTTGTGTTTTCATGGAGGTAGATCTAGGTGGCTGGTCCTAAGTTTTGATAGAGCTCTTACTGGTTTTCAAAGTTATCAATCTGACTCTATGCGAATGGATTTTTAAGGCAACTAGCTTCTTTACGCATAGCAGGCACGTTTCCCCTGAGAGTCACCAATCTATTGACCAATTTTTGCCCACGGGTAAAAATCTTGGTCAACCTCTTCCCTTGCTTTGAAAGGCCATCTTTCTGGTAGCACTTGGTTCATCCACTTTCAAAGTTCTTTAGCTTTGGTTCAATGGACATTTCAAGCAAAACGGACCCGATGAACTTTGTAAAGGGCAGTGACGGGCCCGAGAATGTCAAATTTTACATCGGGGAAGCCAGAGCGTGGAAAGCACCAAGTGGAAATTGTAGAAGACTTTAATATGTTGTTTTAGGAGCAATGAAATGTGTTAAGTGTCTCCTACAAGGATCTACAGAAATTGACAAGTGGCAATATCTACGGGTTTCCCCTGTTGGCTTTAAAGAAGGCTGTGGTGGGCCTGAATGAGTTGCTAGGAGCTATGCAGAGTGTGCCAAGTGTCAGCGTCTACTAGGAACCAAAAAAGGGCCCAAAAATTTCTTGAAGGTAGTTAAAAGCCCTATGGAAGTGACCATGTGTCAACTTCCCCCTAAATCTAAAAGGCCCTCTAATGTAAGCGGATGCTACCACATCCCATTTATTAGCTTGATGGAAGCTGCCACGTGTCAATGTCCAGGTTTCAAAGTGTTGGGGCCCAAAATTTTCTCAAAGGTAGCTAAAGGCTCTATGGAAGTGACCATGTGTCAGCTTCCCCCTAACTCTAAAAGGCCCTCTAATGTAAGTGGATTCTGCCACATCCCATTTATCAGCTCGGTGGAAGCTGCCACGTGTCAATGTCCACATTTCAAAGTGTTGGGGTCCAAAATTTTCTCAAAGACAGCTAAAGACTCTATGGAAGCGACCACGTGTCAACTTCCCCCTGACTCTAAAAGGCCTTCTAATGTAAGTGGATGCTTCCACATCCCATTATCAGCTCAGTAGAAGCCACCATGTGTCAACGTCCACATTTTAAAGTGTCTTCTAGGTGCCCAAGTTGCAAATTATGACACGTGTCAAGGGCGGATGCACTCTTAGTGAAAAAGGGAAAAGTAGGAAGTTGAAGGAGAGTCTAAGGATGATGGGTGTGCAAATGTCAAATTTTAGCCAGTAAAAAGGCTATTGGTTTTTAAATGCCCGAGTGCCAACCATGGAATTAGCCCAAGTATGCATTGATCCGTTTAAGTGTTCACCCCTAGAGGCTAACAAGCTAAAAGAGACAAAACTAAGAAAGGGGACAAATTCCAAGTGGCAAGCAAAGATGACAGGGTAGGGGGTAGTTAAGCGATCCTAGTGGCATAGACAGAAGGCATTTACTACCTGATGGCATGAATAATGAATTGGATAAAGTAGCAAGCAAAGGATGAATGAACAATTAAGTCCAACTAGCATGAAATGGGGAAGCCTCTTTGGCAAGAGAGATGGTGCCCACAAAATTGATCATTTAGAATGATAGCAGCTGATAGTGCAACTGTTTCCTCTATCTCACATTAAATTGAAGGCGAATCGTGTAAGTTACCTAAGCAGGAAATGCAAGTCTTGAGCAGGCAAATGAACAACTCATTAATTTTTGAGTGACTTGTTTTCTATTGAAAAGGACACATATGCCACTTGTAAAAAGTAGGAGTGCCAAATGGGCCTCTTCGCTTCTCATATATATTGTGCACTTGTTCATTTTGAAAACATCTTTTTGCAATTTCTATAAGGCGCAACCCTGCTGAAATTTCTACCTGAATCTACAAAGACTATTTTTACCTATTCTTGGTCAAATTTTCTATATATGTCTGAGTGTCTGAGTTGTGTCCAGTCATTGTCTTAATGATCTCATAGTTCCATCACCAACACACTAGTTATCCACAAGGTGCCATTATCTGCAAGTGACAGGAGGAGAGTTTCATTTTAGAGATATAGAGTAGAAGAAGTCATTTACAGTATGTATTTCATAGCATCTTGGTGAGTCTCTGATCTTGTGTTTTCATAAGAACCTCCCTACCATTTTCTTGTAGCTAACTCATTTGAATAAATTATTGACAAAGGAGTGTATATTGAGAAGGATCTTATTGCTAGAGGCCTTGTTAAGATTTTTGCACAAGGTTAAGCATCTAATCAGACTAAATCACTAGCTCAAATAGCTATGCAAGATAAGCCTAACAGCTATAGCAAAAATAATAACATGATTGGAAATGTGGTAATAAAAACAAGACATGTACAAGTGGTGCAGGCTATGCCTCCTTCAAATGTATAATTACCTCCCCCAAATCCACTACCTACTTTGTAGAGACAACCTCCATGAAGGACATTTCATAACAATTTTAGAGCCTTTAACAAGTTAGGAGAATCAGTTGAAATAGTGTTACAAAATCTCAATGCCACTAATTTAATTATATGGCCTGTATCAAGGCCATTTCCTCAAGATCCACCAAAACTAGACTAGTACAAAGAGAACAAATGGTGTAACTTTCATCATGTTACTAGTCATGGTGCATATCATTGCATATAATTGCAATATATTATTGAGGAATTTATTGAAAATGGTGGGCTATAAATTAAGTTGACCTCTAATCAAGACACAAATCAAGATATGGGAATCTAAAAAGACCCCTTTCCTTGACATGATCCACCACCACCAAGGAATAATCAAAATGGTCACAATCAAGATAGAGGTAGAATCAGAAGCAACAACAAGGTCAAAATTTTAATGACTATAATCAAGATCATAATACCCACACTAATAATGTGGCTTATAACAATGTCCCTTATGACTAATAACACCATGGGATGCATTTTTGCAACACACATTACCACTATTACTATAACTCCATATGGCCAATCTCATGTTCCTCGCAACATGAGACCCATCATTATAGGGCCAGTACCCTTTCCCCCTATTAATACCATGTTGAGTTTGCATC
The DNA here is from genome assembly GCA_037957365.1 of Torreya grandis. Classification (NCBI taxonomy): domain Eukaryota; kingdom Viridiplantae; phylum Streptophyta; class Pinopsida; order Cupressales; family Taxaceae; genus Torreya; species Torreya grandis. The sequence goes on from JARHVA010007161.1 coordinate 290,301, forward strand.
ATCATGTTCATACTCTATTTTCATGGGTTATTAATCTTGAACAATAGTACCATTCTTCTAAATTTAAAGGCTCTTCACTGACCCAAAATTATCACAATATTGTTAATCACCCATAGGTCACCATCTAAGGCCCTTTTCCTCACTATTCTAATTATAATAACTCCTTTCCACCTCTAGGTTATGTAGTCACAACTATACACTCGCAAGTTACCATCCATGGCCCTTCACCCACTTCATTCCATAAACCCAATGAGAACATTATGCCAATGGTTTTAAAGCTAAATACTATCCTAATAAAGATTAAACTAGTTCAACCATAGTTTAAAGGACTTATAGTATAATGGATCAATTAGATAAAACCCCTAAACAATTTTCAATATTAGAACTCTTGTGGACATCTAATGTCCATAGAACCATCTTCAATTTTTTTATAGAGTATATTGTGCCTAATGATATAAACCTTGATCAGTTCTAGAACCTAGTTGGACATTTGTCTTCATTTTATCAAATTACATTTGATCAAAAGGACATGTACACCCTTGGTCTAAATCACAATAATCCACTATACATTGAGATAATCATTATGGATCACAAGATTAAGTAGGTTCTTATAGATAATGGTTCAGGTTTGAACATCATATCTCTTAAATTGGTGTGATGATTGGGTTATATGGACAAAGACATTCAGCCAGAGACTATTACAATCAAGGCTCATGATAACACTGAGAGGGAGTCATCCAATATAATTTTGTTGTTAGTCATGGTTGGGTCTATTTATCATCACACATTATTCCATATTATGGATATTGATCTTCCTTATAACATACTTCTTGGTCATCCTTGGATCCTTAAGTTTCCCCATGATGGGATCAAGGTTACTATTCCTATTGATCAATAGCCATACCAATACTGCAAACATCTTGAAGCAGAGTTTTGTAATTATAATTGTTGCCTAGGTTCTAAATTCATTATAAAGAACAAAGCCATCAATTCTCATCCATCTCCATCTAATTATATAGACCCTAGTGATTTAGCCTCCACTTCAACTAATCCATTTCCTATAGCTCTGGCTAAATAGGTGATTATTAAAGTTGCATGCATTTCCACATATCATTTAAATGATGTCCTCCATATTGAAAAATTACTAAAATCCTCTAAAACATTTGGTAAACCTAAATCTTCCCAGACTCTTAATAGACCTAATCAAATTTGGCAACTAAAGAAGAAGCAACCAAAACCTCATATGGTTTTTATACCTACGATTACACCAAAGAAATATGAAGAGGCTTTTATTGAGGGAGACTGGTTATATTCTAAAGGCCTTGTAGATTGTTTTCAGAATCCCATGTATCCTATCCCTAACAGGATAATAGATCATCTTGACTATACAGGAAAAGGTCTTAGCCCACAAGTGCAAGAATTTTAGAACCCTTATCATCTAGAGTTGTCAATTAGAATCATGGTCTCAAATTTAAACCGCCATAAGATGATCTCATAACATTTGGTAGTGACTCTTCTAAAGTGACTAGTAATGAGACTCTTATCAGTGACATAACATCACATTATAGCCTTTTTGATGAACTTGTCGATTCATATTTATTGGATTTAAATGCTATATCAACCATAACACCTATTGGATCTTCTTGACTTGAAGCAAAAACATATCCTAGTGGTGCTTACCCTCCTAAAGTAGGATAATATATCTTTACCATTAATGCTTCCCATCCTAAAGCAAACCCTCACTATAACCTATGCCTTTGCCATCCTGAACTCATAGATTGGGATAAAAAAAAAATTGTCATATGCTTTGATGAGTTCCAAAATAAAGAATCGATTGTAGAATACATGGGCCTATGAGATGAATTCCCCATTAGGGATCGTAAGTAGGGTTTTGATTTTCCATTGAATTTTTTTGCCTACTTTGGAGAGCAAGCAAATTTTTTTGGTCATAATAAAGAACAAACATCAAGATCTTTAGGTGAAAACCTTTTTGAGGCACTTGTTGATCAGGGAAAAAGTAAATAAAAATACAAGCCTTTGAATGAAAACCTATTTTAGGCACTCCTAGGTAGGAAAGTTTTCTCATTCCCTCAGGACATAGAAATTCCATTTAGCCAAAGTTCCATAGCTAGTACAAACATCTCTTCAAAAAAACATCAAATATTTGAGTGTCTTGCTCTTGAGTTTGTAGAGGTCTTTACCAATTGGCCTTTACCTAAGAAGGCATATTCTGATTCTTCATATTATCTAGATCTTTGGGAGGAACAATTGGAAGATATAATAAAAGATGATCATGATGATACATTTACTACAATTTTAGAAGATGGATCTAAACTTATTATGGAAGGTACAATAGAAGTGAATTTGGGAACCCATGAGGATCCAAAAATTGTTTATCTTGGAGCTTCCTTTACTGAAGTAGAACATAAACATATTATATCCATTCTTAAAGATTATATAGACATCTTTGCATGGTTATATTCTGACATACTAGGATTATATTCAGATTTAGTTGTGTATCATCTTGTTGTTCACCCTGATGCTAAACTAGTCAAGAAAAAGTTGTGAAAGATGCATCCACACATCATCCTTTTCATTAAGGTCGAGATAGAAAAGTTGTTAGGAGCCAATTTTATTAGACAATTGGAATAATTTGAATGGATTTCTAACATAGTTCCAATAATTAAAAAGACCCCAGGCATACGCGTTTGTACTGATTTTTGTGATATCAACAAAGCATACCCCAAAGATGATTTTCTTCTGCCTAAAATCAACATGATTGTCAACTCAAATGCTAGGTATAGGATGTTATCCTTAATGGATGGATTTTTTGGTTACAATCAAATTAAAATAGCCCCTAAAGATCAAAATAAGACTATGTTCACCACTCCATGTGGGACATTCTATTACCAAGTCATGCCATTTGGTATGAACAACGCTGGAGCTACATATCAATGTGTATTGACTATCATCTTTTATGACATAATACATGACATTGTTAAGGAATATGTTGATGATATACTAGCAAAATCAAGAACAAGAGTTGGACACCCTAACATTTTATGAAGAAAATTTGAGAGGTTTTGTGCATATAAAGTCTATTTTAATACTAAGAAATGTGTCTTTGGAGTCACATTAGGGAAATTTATAGGGTTCATTATATCAAAACTAGTGATTAAATTTGACCCTAAAAAATTCACCACTATTATGGAAATGCCTCCACCAAATAATCTTAAATAGTTATGAGGCTTACAAGGTAAGATCTAGTCTATACATAGGTTCATTTATTAATTGGCAGATAAATGCCACCCATTTACCCATCTCTTAAGGAAAGGGATCAAATTTTGGTGGGATGAATATTTTTAGATAGCATTTAAAAATCTTAAAACATACTTGGCCAAACTACCAGTCTTATGACCTCCAATACAAGGAAGGCCACTGCTTCTTTATATATCAGACATAGAACATGCACTAGGGGAACTTTTGGCTTAGCATGATGATCATGGTAAGGAATACATGGTTTATTATTTAATCCACACATTGGTAGCTTATAAACATAATTATATTCCTAATGAGAAGTAATTTTGAGCTATGGTGTTCACCACTTATAAATTGTGACATTATATGCTAAATAACAAAACTATTGTTATTGCCAAGGTAGATCCTCTCAAGTTCCTTTTATCTAAAGAAGCTCTTTAAGGATGCATGGATAAATGGACTATGATTCTTAGTGAGTTTGATATTGATTACTAGAATCAAACAACAATCAAAGGCCAAGTCTTTGTAGAACCACTTGTAGAAGCTCCTATTATGGTCACTCAACCCCTCAACTTTGGCCTTCCTAATGATTCTATCATGATGATAGAACAAGCATCATAAGAACCTAAATAGTGGACACTCTATTTTGATGGATTGTTTACATCCTAAGGGTCTAGATCTAGCATATTATTGATCATGCCATAGGGGGATGTGATCCCCAAGGCATTCCATATACAATTTCAATGTACAAATAATATGGCCAAATATGAGGCATTGGTTTTAGGGCTCCATCTTGCCATACAATGGGATATTCAAGGCTTAAAAGTCTATGGAGATTTTTAGCTAATCATAAATAAAAAAAGATGATAAGCTTATTCCTTACAATTAAATTTTTGATAACCTTAAAACATATTTTAAATCTCTACAGTTTGAACAAGTTTTGTGAGTTAACAATAGATCTGTTGATGCCATGGATACAATTGGTTCCATGATCCAAATGCATGATAGTACGAAAGAGTATCAGTTCCTAATTGAAAATATTCTTTATTTGGCACATATTATATCATATTCGAGAGGATATACACCATTGTTGATCCTAATCCCTCACCTGAGTTACCATGCTACCAAGATTTTTATAACTATTTCCATAGTAATGTATTTCTTACCAACCTTTCCAACAACAAAAAAAATATATATATATTCCTTCATTGCTTAGCACATTATATCCTCCTTAGAAACACACTTTATCAAAAAGGCTATGATGGACCACTTCTTTGTTGTTTATCTTTGGGAGAATCCAATATGGTACTAAAGGAGGTTCATGAAGGAATGTGGGGCTCATACCAATGGTGTATTCCTAGCAAAGAAACTTCTTAGAACAAGCTATTATTGGGCCAAAATGGAGATATATGCTTGTAATTATGTAAATAAGTGTGTTCCTTGTTAGTATCATGATAACTTGATAAATTACAACATCATGGTCATTCTCAACATGGGGTCTTGAACTCATTGGCAAAATTAACCCAACATCTTCAAATGGCCATAAGCACATTTTGACTACAACTGAGTACTCCACCAAGTGGATTGAGGTCATTCCTCTCACTTATATTACCAATAAAAAAATATCTAAATTCATCCGTTACCATATCATCTATCGATATGGCATCCCAACCCATATTATATTTGATAATGGTAGATCCTTTGTAAACCAAGATGTGAAATCTCTTTATGCAAAATTCAAGATCAAGCACAATAAATCCACTCTACATAAATTGAAAGGCAATGAACAAGATGAGACATTAAATAAAACCATTCTAGCCATCTTAAAAAATATTGTCAATGATGTTAGCCGTAATTGGCATTTACAACTTTTTCCTTCTCTCTAGGCTTATAGAACTAATCATCGTACCCCAACTAGAACTACTCTATAATCCCTTATTTCTAGAATTGAAGCTATCATCCTAGTCAAGATTGATATCTCATCATTAATAATATCACTGGAACACATTAAAGATGATGAAGACTATAGAGCCTCATGGCTACAAGAACTAGAACTTTTTGATGGTAAGTGTTTGGCTACCCTAGAAAACTTGTAGGACTATCAGAATAGATTGCAGAGAAGCTACAAAAAATGAATTCTCCCTTGATATTTTGAGATTGGTGACTTAGTTTTGAAATATAACCAAAAGAGCATGAATGTTTAATGTAAAAAGAAAGACAATTTTTAGCCTAATTGGTTAGGACCATATATTGTCACAATAAACTATGGATCAAAAGCATATCAATTGACTAAACCTAATGGTGAAGAACTCTTAGAGCCCATGAACATCATATATACTAAGATATTATATGCATGAAAAACTTTGAACCATTATATATAAGACCCCTGACTTAGGGGAAACTTGTGAAATTGTAATTTTATCCCACCCTTTTATCTTACCTTGAACATATTTTATACTACCCTAGTCCACTTTTCATGAATCCTAACAATAAAGGCTTTGAACCCTTAACACTCTAAACACATTATTCATCCCATCATGGATTTCTCTCTTTGAGAGGCATATTATTTGTTTTGTCTAAGGCATGTTATAAGCTTGAACACTTTTTGTCCCTTGACCAATTATGATCTTGATTATGTCTCATGCACATTATGGACATCTTTAGCAGTAATTCAACAAAGCAGTTCAACCAAGACAGTCTTGTATAGTTTTAGACAAGTGAACAACCACATCTTCTCAATTCAAGTATTTTCTACTCTTTCTTATTTTATCAAGAACCTCTCTCTCACTGATTTGCAAACATGGTCTATTGTAGCTAGCTTATCTTTCTTATTGGAACCTCTACTCTTAGGACATGCATCTCCTCAACTAGATGGTGCCACCTGTGCATATTTTATCCAAAAAAACCAAAAACATGAGAAATACTTTGAAAATTAAAAAAACATTAGAACATGATCCCCAAAATAATAAAAACACTATCTCATGCTTCTATACATTTGTACATTTATGTTCCACCATCCCACGCTCTCACCATTTTGTGAGCAACTTTTAATTTTAAATGTTTTTGCCATTTTGGAAGCACAAAAACACTAGTTCATTTCACCTTATCCCATACACTTTCCATTTTGAAATACCATTCTTTTTCATCTCATCAAATTTTTGTTTGCTAGACCATTCTCATTGTTTTTTATATCTTCCATTTCTTTTATAACATTAATCAAGCTATTCTGATCATCATTTTTATTCTATCCCATTTCCTGGGAGAACTACATTTGGCATGAATTTTATGTTGGAACTATGTAGGTAACATCCACTTGTATTATACATCTGGAGTTAGCTTGACTAACCCCTTCCTTTTCTTCTCTTCCCCCATTTCTTCTTTCATTGTTCCTCTTTAATTAGGGAAAAAATTTCATGTTATTGTTCTTTTTTATGATGTGGTGGAAAGTAATGCCTCTACTGCACATGTATGAATATTTGTCTTTAAACCACACTAAGTTGGTTTTTGTTTGTGTATGTTTTATTAGTATTTTATTGTGATTTTGCACCTCTCCTTTTATTTTTTCTCCTTTTTCTTACGTCTTTTCTCCATTCTTGGTCTTGTGTTTCCTTGTTTGTTTTTTCTTATCTCCTTTGTGTTTCAAAACATCTTGATGATTCACATGGATCTCAATTGTTTATATCTTGATCCTATGTTATTACATTGTTCTTGGAACATTTTATTTATTTGATTATTGTTGGTGTCTTATTTTTCTATTTGATTTTGCTTCTCTCTTTTATGTTCAAGAAAGCCTTGATGGTCCACATGGATCATGATTATTCATATCTTGGTCTCATGTCATTAAGACACTCTTGAATTTTGTTTTTAAACATTTTTTTCTACTTAAGATCATATCTTGATTTCAAGTTAGGTTCATTTATATTTATATTTTTATTTGTTTTTACTTTTTTCTTCAAATGTAAATCACTGTAACTCTCATTTTGGTCATTATTTTACCATTATCCTTAGTTATAGATATTCAAATTTGAATTGACTCAATGTAATTGGAATCTTATCTCTTCCTAAGCTATTAATAGTTATGATGCCTAATTTCTTTTGTTATATCAATCACTTTATACTCAAGTCTCAATGTCTTAATGTCAACATCAACTCTGATGAAAAATTCTCAAGAACACTCCATAAAACCTAGGCTCATGATATGGAAATATACTTTTAGGTAACATGAATTTTAGGCTTCTTTATCTATGCTTAGACGTGCATCTCTTTGCATACATTATGAGTCTAATAAATTCTTGGTCATTTTTCATTGTTCTTCATTCCATTCTCTCCCAAACTTGGGTGAACTACATTGGCCTGAAGTTCATGTTGGAACATGGGTCCATGGAACTATGTAGGCAACACTCAATTTCTATTGAGGTCATCTCAACTATCTCCATTCTTATTTTCATCTCTCTCATCACTTTGTGCATTCTCATATGCTTGGTTTTATATGGATTTCTAAACCATTACACCATTGCATGTACATTTGTACCTACTCACTTTAACATATATTTTTGATTATATATTTGAACTATTTTGCTTACCAATTGCCCATGCTAGGGCCCAACATCTGAACCACATCTGAATCAAATCATCTCTATAGGGGCAAATCATTATTTATTCTTTATCAATGATCAAGATTCACCCTACTAGGGAAAAACTATTTTATCATGATCAAATATGATCTAGTGGAGTACTTATTATTATATTCTCTTTAGAGACCCTATTCGAGTGGTGCTTCCCTTCCTGAAGTAGAACATTCTCTCTTTTCCTCTAATTCCAATCTCTCCACATTAAATCCCATGATGGAAATATTCTAGTGTGCAACTTGTCTCAGGATTGATCAATGTTATAAGAACATAGCTTGTACTCTCAAATTGGGTACATTTATAGTATGTCCCTTACATTTATGGATTGTATCTTTCCCATTCCCCCCATATTTGGGGCCTATTATAGCTCTAATTATATTTTTATCAATGATGGCAATAATGTGTGTAGTAATTAACTCATATGGATGTGATATATTCTATGGGTTAACCGCTTTCTCTCTCTCTTTCCAAGATTTCATCCTTCTCTTTCATCCTAATATGTCTTCTTAAGGAGGCATCATGGGTCTATTATAATTTCTTCTTGACAAATATTTTCTTTGAAAATACATTGCTTCACCTAAATGTCTCTCTATGCCTTCTCAAATAGGGGCAAATTGTAGACATTCAATTCCTAACACCATTGTGTTAAAATTGACAATCTTACTCAAATTGCATTCAAATGCACATTTTAGGTCCAAATCCATAAAATGCACTAAATGGTTCAATTTATTTTTTACAAGTGCCAATTTAGGTTAAAGTATCCATAAATAGGGTAATGTCATTTATGGGCCAACTAGCGTTGATCAGATCATTTCAAGTCAAAATGACAATTTCATCATTTAGTGCTCTAGATCACTCTTTTCTTCTAATTCACTGGTACACATCATGTGCTTTTATTATTATTTATTAGGAGCATCCTAAATGGGAATAAGTTTTGATGCATCTAATGTGACCTTCTAATTCTTCTCGAGTCAAATTATAAATTGGTAATATGAATTTTTGACCATTTTTATTAATTGAGGACCAATTTTCAAATAATTGCACAAATGTTGATTAACCTTGTTTAAGGCTAATTAATCCAGATCAAGAGCTTAAGTGGATTTTCCATGAGAGTTTTTGAATATTTACTTTTAAAAATTTATTATTATTATCTACATCACCTAGTGACATCATCTATGGGGTTGCATCTATCAAGCCATAAGTGCATAAAATATCAAGATTATGGATCACCCATGCCTAGTTAATGCCTCCCATGATTCTTTAATGATTATTTATTTTGAGGATATTTATGTATTTAATTCCAAATATTAAGATTATCCATGGCCACACATCTTAATCTTGAGATGGATGGTCATGGTTGATCTTGACCAATCTCAAAAATCTATAAATAGAGAGGCCATGAACATCATTTCTAAGCTATTTTGCTGCAAGGTTATTATGCTCAAATATATTCAAATCTTGAATATTGCAAAGTTATAATGCTAAATTATTTCCAAAAAGATTCATTGATAGGCTAGTTTAGTGATTTGTAATCAAGAGCCTAGATTTTATAGAGTGTTCTTGAGTCATTGGAGGAGCTTACCAGCATTGTTGACAAAGACAAGGATGCGTGATCAAGGGAGAACATGTTTTTGAGCCACATGGGTATGGTGAATCCATTTGGGAAGGTAATATGGTGTTGATTTATTTCATTTATTTCTTGTTATCCTTTGTAATTCCCATAGGAATAGATAGGCTTGGTTAGTTAGTTCTTTATGCATGTTTCATTGTTTATGGACTAATGCTTAACTAACTAGCTTTGTAATCTTCTCTACAAAAGTAAACATGCATAAAAGATCTCTACTCAATTCAATGTAGAGGAAATCCTAATGCATGGAGAGAGAATCATATAAACTAACAAGTACAAATTTATCTACTTTAATAAAGAGGAACAAGAGTTAGTAATACTTACCTTTGAAGATGAAACTACTCAACCTCAATCTCTTCCTTGGCCAAGGTGTTTCTCAATAGGTTGTTGTGGTTTGTAAGAATAATATAGATAGTTCATCTCTAGGATATATGACTTCTCATATGAATTCAAAAGACTTCTCCATGTTTTAAAATTTTAGGGTTTAACTTATGTAAATCCTATATTTGATTAAATTACCAAGTAGACTAAATTAGATAAATAATATGCATAAAATAGTCACTGATTTATTATAAATTTGACTATCTTTGAATTTTAAAAAATAGTAATAAATATCTGAAAATTAATATTTATCTAAAAAGTACATGATATAGATGATCTAATTTCTATAAATTGAGATAGAATTAGTTATAACTTAACTAGATACCTATGTTATAACCCCTCTTGGATGGTAGCACCACATTTGGATAGTTGTGTCATATGGCTCTAATGTCCTCAAATTGGCATTAATGTCCTCTATGCAAGATTTTCCTAAACTTTTGGGTACATTTGTGTCTACATTTTTGGGGTCTACTCCTATGCACACAAAGTTATAACTCTATATTTTTACTGTAATGATTGATTTATGATGCAAACCCTAATCCTCTCTATAATTAAGGTATGAGATGAAAAGTGTGTTTATTAGTAGGATAGGCTAGACATTCTCAACACTATATTGTGAAGAGAGTTTCTTACATACAAATAATTTGAGGAGGGATTAATCCTAATGTAGTTATCCCCATATAAGTGATGATGCAAGTGCAAGTGATTCTAGTATGATAGTGGCCTTGAGTGTCTTGAGTGTGATTGAGATTGGAAATATAGAAAATTTGAGTTTTTAGATATTATAGATGGTAATATGTACAAGTAGGGAAGAATAGGGATTAATAACCTTTGTTTTACTCAAATTGTTTCATAATCAAATAAGTATTTTTCATCTAATTTCCACCTAGTGGATAGAGAGATAAAATTCATGTATTCATAGTGTTTTGTTGCTTATGTGGATAATAAAAGATGTTTAGGCTGACCTTAGGAGGGTTTTAATTTTGAAAATGTATTAATTTAGGAAAGATAGAGTAAAGGACATAGGCACCATTTAGAACACTAGCACCACATGGATATAGTGTCCTTAATGTGATCTTAATGTCTAGTTGGCATAACACTGGGCCTGAAAGGATAGGATTGGGAAATGAGGGTCTAAGACTACATTTGAGATAACTAGGGATTCTTGTGACCTATAAGAAGGATGTAAAAGTGTTATAATAGGATTTAGAAAAGGTATAGGGATAAAATAGGAATATGTAGTCTCAAGTATCACTCTTATCACTCAAATACCACTATTAGGTGATTATATTTTCCCCCCTTTATGCTATAAATGAAACAAAGTGAAATGAATAGTATAAAGGAAAAAGAATCATATATAGACTTACCTATGAAGTGAATCTTATGAAGTTGAGTCTATATATATGAATCATGATTTAATGTATGACCTACAAATGAAATATGCATAAATTAGTTCTTACTTAAGAGATATCAAAAGTAAATGACTATGCTGAGTAAACAAGTAACTAAGTAAAATTGAGTAAATAGATGGGAAAGAGGAAAGAAATGAATACACATAATTGGGTACATAAACTAATACATGAACCTAGTGATAACCCATTTTTGTGCATGTATATAATGATCAATCAATTAATAGCTTGTATTGATCAATCTTCATGTATGGGTGGCTCAAGAAATCAATTTAGTTTTGAATCCATAATTTCCCACCCCTACTTGGTGGATCATGACCTATGAGTAGCTCAATAACTCCATTATAATATGAATCCATCATTTCCCACCCATTTGTAGTAGATGCATCTAAAATTGAACTATGTGAAATATTGAAACTGTTTAACTAAGTATATCTAACTATGTATGTCAACTTTTAATCCACTCAAGTACATTAGGTGAATTTGGGCCACTCAAGAATGTTACCCACTATAGATGGATTAAGTCATGAAACTAGTGACAACCTCGAATATAATGTCAAATATATATAGCTTAGAGAATGATATGGAATTTGACACTCCATCTGATCAACTAATGTGTAACTAAGCATATGGAAATAATGTGTTGTACACATTCCCCCAATATAGTATCTGAGTATATTATTTTGGATTGAGTTATAATCATTATATCTAGATACTTGAATTGAATATGGGAATTATCATGTTGAGCATGATTCTACCAATCTGAGCATACTTGATATGAATTTGATCAAAAATTGAGTGTAAATGATAAACTTGTAACTAGATCCATGTAAACTTGTATTATACCTACTGTACTATTTTAGCCAATCTAAGTTGTTCTAAAATTAAGGCTACTAGATATTAGAACCTCATCTTGGACAATAGTGTCATGTGGTGCTAGCTTCCCTAGGTAGGTGTTAAAGTCTTTGTATTATGAAATTTGTGTCATTGTACTACTTTTTGAGTCACTATTCTTCCATTGTGTTTACCTATGTCTGAGTTTATGTAACTAAGCTTAAATGCTAAAAAATGTACTATGAGTGCAACATAAGAGCCTGATCTCTAGACAAACCCCTATGAATGCCCCCTCTTTTGGGGGTATTTGTTGAACCTTTGCAAGAACTATCCTCAAAATAAAAATCTCTAAAAATGTGTGTTAGCTAGAGCATATATGATAATTGCATGATAGTTTAATATAATATGCACAAATAACATCAAAATGTAAGATACTCTAAGAATAAGTATGTAATGTAAAATGTATGTTATGTCTATAATTTAATGAGGGTGCACAGATAGATTTAATCAGTGTATGTAACAACAAATCTATGTAGAACTAAGTAGATATCTAGGTGGATGGGGATTGATGTCCATCACAACACCCAAGTAGGAAGGGTAGGTGTATGGGTCCTTCATGGCATCAAAAATTGGTGTGTATAAGATATAAAGACAAATGTCATATCCATGACACATACAAGAAAGCATACATATAAAAGACATGAGGCACGTAAAGTAGGCTAGTGGGCCACAATACAAGGGACATGGGAACATATCACTAAATCTAAGAAAATAAGACATACAAGGACATGTTAAAATGTTCACATACACAATCAGGAAAGACACACAAGGACATAGGTACATGTCCAAAGCATAAATACTATGTATAAAAGTGGTGTAGAGATAAAGTGTAATGGCATATTTCAATTCATTCAAATAGTATAACCATAAAGATACTATCAAGTATAAACTAGGAAAGCTATAAGTGAAAGCATGCATGAATATGTAGTACAAATATGTGTGAGAGTTAAGATGTACATATGCTAAGTGTAAAGTAGTGATAATAGGAAAAAAAATTGAGAATGAGTAGAAATTATCAATATCAAGATATAATAATGCTAAAATTGGAATGTAGAATATGTAAGGATAGAATTTGGGAATAAAAACCATATATAAGATGCTCTGAAATGGGCAAATGTGTCAAGTGAATAACCATGGATCAGTGTGTATGTTCCCAATGGGTAGATAATAACAAATTTGAATAAATGTAGTGGACCCAATTCCTCTAAATAATTTGCAATCACTTGACAATAAAAAGTGAAGCATGTATGTATGATAAAACTAACTATACTGAGATAGATAAAATATGTAGTCTATGGCAAATATAAGAAATGTAAACATAACAATGCATATAATCTATAAATTTTGTGTTTTTGGAGTAATTATTTGATTTTTTTAATGTTTTTAACATGTATTATTTTTGTATATTTTGGATATAAGCAATGTAAAAGCAATATGAAAAGGAACAATGTATAAAGAATAAGAGAAAATGAAAGTATGTAAAAAAAAGATAAAACATACTAATCGATGAGTCTCATCAAAAACTCACTATCATTATGACCTATGTCAAATAAGGGAATTATGATTATGTGTGATATGTGAAATGGAAACTATGATCCCATAATTTAATTTACTAAGTAATATGTGTTTATATCTATATTTTCCTATGTAATGGTGTTACAAATTTGTGGCACTGACTATGGTGTCTTGTGAACTGTAGGGGTCTTAGGAACCTGTCTAGTAGAAGAAGTTATAGGTGACATAGGTGCCCCATGTTTAGAACCATGGAACCCAATAATATTAATCTCAACAAAAAATGAGTGGATAAAGACCCTCTATAATCTATGACATATATATGATGCATGGGTCTCTCTAATAATGATCTCCATGTGATACTTTGCATATGTGTTGACACTATAAGATTAGACCTCCCCTACACTAGTGGATCTACTAAACTCTATGGTGTATCAATAAGAACTATATTCTAAGCTATAACTAATAATTGTGCTATATATTGTAACTATGTTAGAACTATAACTGGTGAATGTTTTATGATTATCTATGGAATAGGTATAAGATACTCATATGAAAGACCCTTAACTTTGAACACTTGATTTTTGTGTATGTATTTCAAGCATATGTGCATTGCATATGCAATCAAAAATGGATCATGTATATAAATTGATCTTGGCTCAAAGAAGATAGAGCATACCTACACTTCTGATTGGTATTACATTTGTTAAGTGGGAGCATGACTAATATAGGGATCTGTTAGACCCAATTAGGGGATCATTTGTAATAATACACCATGTGAGGTAGGTTTCCAAAGCCTACAATCCAACACAATCATGTAAAAACCCTAAAAGAATCCTAAGGTTTAATATTCATATATTTTAATAAACAAGAAAGTAAATCTAATCTAGTACACACAAAATCTTGTGGCACAAACTGGGGGTTATAAATAAAACAAATAACTAAACTAAACATGCATAGAGGATATATACTCACGTCAATGTATATATAATCCTATTACATGGAATAAATAAGCAAATCTACATTATCTATCTACTCTTGCAAAGGAGAAATAAAGTTAGGAATACTTACCTTGAAGACAAACCTATCGAGATTAAAAACCTTGTCTAAAATGCTTTGTAAGAGATTATTGTGGTATGTAAGGATAATAAAGACAAATCAACTCTAAGATGCAAAACTTATTTATTTATCTAAAAGACTTCTCCACAAGACAAGATACATATCTCCAAATAACATATGGAACCCTAAGTTTTATTTCTCAAGTAAAATGGTCAATAATCAAATGCTCATTCATACTTATTCTTCTTCATTTATATTCTTATAAATTGTTGGAAATGAACTTATATATTTAGGTAGATCTTTCCCTAAATCCTTATAGAAATGTCAGCTATACAATGTCAACCCAATTAACCCTGTATGTTTTTTAGGACAATTCATTAGGTCTGAGGTAGTTTAGCTAAAGGCTAACAAACCTAAAAAGTGAAAAATACCCCTAAATTATATAGGGTCAACCCAATTAACCTAGTACAACCAGGTATCCAAAAGGGAATTAAGGAAAGAAAAGGAGGAATAAACAATGATAATGATAATAATGGGTATGATTGAGAATAATAATCTTAGGGTAAATTGTTTTAAGAAACAAGTGCATAGATGACAAGTGGCAAAAGAGTTAACAATATTACAAAGCACCAATGGTTTTCCCACCCCTTTCCCAGTGCACCCATTAAGGCATATACTCAAAGAGATTGAGACTCGATGTGTTCCTAAAGATAAAAAGTTTTATTAATCAATAAAATTTTAAAAATATTATGTGTATACATATTCCCCACTCGAATCTCATCACGTCTCATGTAAGTGCAACATGGGATGGTGCTTCAGGATAAAACATGATAACACACAATGTTGATGCTAAGTAAAGTGTAGTAAGTAGAAAATAAAATTAATGAAAGGACATAATTGAAAAACATATACCTTTAATTACCTTAGTGTTTTATATAAATAAGTAGACTTCAATAAAAATTTAAGGCATCCAATATGAAGAACACTAGGCAAACTTGTAGAAATTAGTGAAAAAAATAGCCAATTTTTTTTCTTAACAGAATATAAACATATAGTAGTGGAAAATAATCTCTACATCATCAAGAATCCAATTCATTTTATAGTTTAAAAAATAGATTAGTAAAAATAATGATATAGACAAAATAAGGAATCTGCCTAAAAAATTGAAAATTTTAAATTTTAAAAAGTGTTTTTATATAGGGGAAAAGATAAGTCATTTGGTATTTTGACTTGTGAAGGAGAGAAAAAAGATCTTTGGAGATCAAATGAGCTAAGATGGTAAGGAGATGACAAGATAGATGAGAGAGATTTCCAAAGGTAGCAGTGGGTGCACTATAGGTATGCAACTATGAATTTCAAACTAGTTTTTAAAATTTGTAGCGAATTAAGTGTATTTTCAATAATTTTGAATTTTAAGCATTTCTAGATGTCATAATGAGACAAAATAAGATTATAAGGTTATAAAATCAAAAGACAAGAAATGGGTTTATAGGAATTGGGAAGAGAGTTGGGAAAATGCACCTTTAGGAAAATGCAATGGGTTGGCAAGCAAAATGGACTGGGTCGACCCATTTGACCTAATAGGCTAAAACTAGGTAGAATGCATAGTGTCAACCTAGTAGGTATGGGTCAACCTTATACATTATATAGGATACAAACCTAATGCAATTTTACAACTAATTCAAAAGGTTGAGACATGATAATTCAACACTAAGAAGGGGAAAATAAGAGGTTTGACTAATAATTTGGAGTCAACCAAGGCAAACATAAGGAAATTTTTGTCAAACTAGTTTGACCAAAGAGCTAGAATAAGCATAGAAAAGAATGCATAAGGTCGAAAGAGGGATAAAATGACCCAAAATGACCAAATAAGGGAAATAAGGAATGATTAGGCTAGAAATAGGGTAAAATGAGTAAAAATGAATAAGTTTAAAATCAATTAGGCTTGTTTTTATTTAAATATGTAAAAAGAATGTATTGTGACTATACATGACACGAAGGAATTGATACATCCTTTGTTATTTCTTGGTTATAAAGATGATGAAGGTTTTGGAGATTGGTGGATGTGTCCTAGTTACCAATGTTATTGGAGTGATTATCAGATGGAGATAGGGCTAGACTAGTATCCATAGGTCTAGGAGGCATAGCTAATATGTGCAAGATCCCCATGAGTGTTGATTTATTAGTCATGTTCCTCAGTTATTAAGAATGATTGACTAATAATTTTAGATTAGAGGTGGATGGGGATATGATAGATGTGGCCATCACACTAGAGGATGTCCATGTTATCCTCACGTTACCCATAATAGGAGCACTAGTGACCATAAGGATACCAGCAACATAAAAGAGAGGAGAGCCTTAGCCATGTGAGTTATAGGCTTATAGATTATTTCGGAAGGATGGAGAGTTAGTATGGATGATTTATATACATCATATATTCTACATATCTTAAAATTTGTGATAAGGCTTGTGTCATAGGTTGGATGGCAAGGTACAACTATTTGTGGTAGCCTTGAGAAAGATGATGCTAGAAGAATGAGTTTTATATGATATAGGATCTATCATCTAGGTCTAGATCATACATGATCTATATGAGATGATGGTCATAGGTTAGAAGACCATGGGACCAATCATATTGTTGATAGCTTGGATATATGAGAGGTTTCCTATATATTAATCAACTAGGTTACCCCATGTGATTGATGATATGTTTCCTCAAGTGTGGAGATGGAGAGAGGACTAGGTAGCATGGGTTGTGCCCTACATTCCAACACTACAGTTAGTGATATGCATAAACATAGTGTGGTAGCCATATGAGCACATAATTACTACGTGGGAGAGCTGACACATAGTTGCACTAGTGATAGCAAGGATAAAGGTGGTTGGACATTATATGTAGTGGAGAGATCCACATATGGTGATAGGGTACTAGGATAGATGGGCCTACCTCATCCAAAAACACTGATACTAGTGCCTGACACTAGGATTGATATGTGAGAGAGCCATGGGGAAAGAGAGGACTAGGACCACTGATAGTGAGATTGATACTCAGGTCACATTGTGAGTGACCATGGATTGGTCAATCATGATGAGGAGTAGAGTAGGAGGATAAGGAGGTAGAAACATAAATACTATATGTACCACTATTGGCTCCATAGTAGGAGTAACTATGACCATTGAGGACATGCTAGTGATGGAGGAAGTAAGAGATAATAGAGATCAATGTCATTCCTAACAAACTAATAGAGGAGCCAAAGTAGGGATGAATGATAGAGAGAATACTAAGATATAAGTAGAGATATATGTGAGCCATGATAGAGATATTTGAGTTAAGGAGGTGGCCTATAAAAGAGCTACAAGGAGGTTATAGAGATGGTGAGACTATGCTAGGTAGTCATGTGGATGGCGAGACCATGATAGCTGAGACACAAATAGGTAAGAAAATATGGTTAAATTATTACTTTAATTTTTTATTTGGAAGTAGAGATAGATTTTGAGATATAACAATGATCTAAAATCCATTTGGTGTGAATTTTTAGGCATATTTGAGGATGTAGAGGAGAGATGGGGGTCCCTAGTGAGGGGATCACTCCATGACATCTTGGATGAGACTCTATAGCCATATGACCCTAGTGCATTAGAGGAATCTAGCTGTAGTCATATAAAATGTCCAAATTTGTAGCTTGAGTGTGGCTTATGACACCCAATCCATTGGTATTTCTTGCATGCTCTTGTGACCCTTTGATGCACCTTTTTGCTCATTACTAGTCATTCATATCCTTCCAAATGGTCATTCCACCTCAACCAAGTTACATTTCCCAAACCAATTCTGATCCCCTAGGTCTTGAACTTATAGTACAAGAGTGCCATATTCAGATTATAACACTAGACCCTAGGGTGTCCCATTTTTGGTGTTCTTGTCTATTTGTACTTTGAGCTCAAATGGTTATTTTCATCCAATTCCTATCCTTCATTATGTTATCCTAGTATGAATACATCTAAACCATGACCAATAGTTCCCTATAAAACCATATCTAAAGTTTATTTACAAAGAGAGGTGTCAAATCCTATAAAAAAGTAAGAATATAAGCAAACTACTAAGGCAAACTTCCCTATTCTCTACATACAGTCACCCAACATAGCTAAAAATGTATTAAAACTCTCATACCAATCCCTAACCACTTAAAGCACTCTCAATTTGGAATTTTTGCATCTTTATCACACTATTTCACAAATCACATTAGGTGGGAGAACTACATATTGCTTGATCCCTCTCCGAAGTATTGTTATGTAGGCAACATGCCCACACAAGGCGCGTGGATCATATGTTTAGTGAATATTACACACACTAACCCCCTCTTTTCAAGTGACTCAAATCCCATTTTATCAAGAATGATAAAGAGTTAAGGTTTTAAGATTAAATCATCTCTATAGTGAGATATTTCAACATTCAACACTCAAGATTTCATAGGCAAGCTCATACTAGCACAATATAAAAACCCAAAAAAGTTTCAAGTCTCTGTGACCAGTTTGGATAATAGCAATAAGTGGACAAAAACACTAGACCCCAAAATGTCTTATTTTTAGTGGTCCTATCCTTTCATCAAATGAAATCTATATTTTGATTTGTGACACTATCACAGTCTTGCACATCTTGTTTAAACCCTGTCTCAATTGTCTCAACCTATTTCTAGCTAAGTCATTATTTCTCCTTATTTATTTCTATTATTAGAAAGGTAGAAAAGATACATAAATTATACAAATTAGGACTATAATTATTTCAATATTATTTATTGATTTATTAATCTAAACCCTTAACTAATATAGGAATAAAACTCCATTATTCTCAAAAGAGTTCAATCATTTAGTGAACCTGACTTACTTCATTTGCACACAAAAACCCTAGGGGAAATTCCTTGCTAAATTTTCTAGTATTTTTTTAATTTTTATACATATATAAATCATAATTTCCAATTAATTTTTAATATTTACCATAGTAATTTTAAAAATTATTTTATTCAAACCCTATTTTAATTTACTAGGTCCCTTTGCTTCTTGAGGTATCACCTTGCATGTTTGTGAGCTTTGTATCCTTTTTATGCATATTATAGTTTTTTATTTGTATGAATTTACATTTCCTTTATTAATTAATTTCCTTCCATCAAATTTTTCTTATTAAAAATTATTGAACAAAAATCAATCCATTTTTGATTTGTTTTCCTACTTTAACAATGGTCCAATATACCAGTTGTGATGAACTAATAAGAGGTAACTTCAAGACCTTTTAACTAAGCATCCTAATATATAAGATGATATACTTATAATTCTATAGTAAAAATAAAAATCAAACAAATGTCAATCCTCTCAAACCATATAACAAATAGTTACAAATGACACTACCAGGGAAATTATGTCTCAACAAACCCCTATAGCAACCCAACCTTCCTATGTGGCACCGCCAATTTTGGCTAGTACATATTTATATCCTAATGTGGCTACCCTTATGTAAGAGATAAAATCTCTTCAAACTAAGGTGTTACATCTTGAGCAAGGTGCCTCTAGACCAACATAGTCTTTGTGTTCTTTTTCTCTACTTCATACACTATTAGCACATCATATTACTTCTAAACCCTTGCCACACCTAAACTCACTCTATATGATAGAAAGGGTGATCGATAGACATAATTGAGATATTTTAATGTAATATGCTTGAAATATGTGCCAAATTATTAGTTATTAACCAATATATTTCCATGGAGTTTAAAATACTATGCTCTATAATGGTTCTATAGTCTACCAAATCAGTCAATCAACACATTCAATATTTTAGCTGACATGTTCCTTTCTCATTTCAGCAATAAAATATGTGACAAGGTTTCTTATTCCCAAATTTCACAACAAAAACAAAGGTCAAATAAGCATCTCATAGATTATGTTTTTCAATATAAGACTATCTTAGCTAAAATGACTAGCCCCATGGATGATCAAGAATTATATAATCTCTTCAAATAGATTCTTTTGCTAGATTTGCATGAGTAAATAATGTTCAAAAATTTATCTTCCTTCACTGAGTTATGTCATACACTAAAGTAAAGGGAATTCTAATTAATTGCAATGGGAAAACTTAAATACATACACATATCAAAAACAACAAAAAAGAGTAACAATAAAGTCCCATACAAAGTAAAGGTTAATGATAGAAAAATTCAAAATTAACCTAAAGTTAATGTGATTTTAGATCCCCCTAAATGAGTGGTTTTATCTATGCCTCCTCAATGAGCTTTTACCAATCTAGTGGTATCTTTAGCTAGAGTCTTATAGTAGCTTTTATAATGTAATGTCATATCACTCCCTCTTATTCAGGAAGTTGACAAAACAAAGCCTCTTCTACATGTATATGATCATAATGAATTTTGAAATTTTCACATGGCACAAGGCTACACAAAGAATAGATGCATCTATTTTAAATACAAGATACATGACTTGATAAATGGAAACCCTATTGATCTTGGCACTCTAGTTGAGCCTCCTCAGGAAAACCAAACACAAGACATATTTTTGAATATTTTCTTAGATTCTTTCCCATATCATTCTAAACAAGAGACAAGGGACACGTCAGGTGTTCACCATACATGTCATGCACATCCTCCACCATCTACATACCAGGCACCTTCAATTGAGTCACATCCTTTAAGCAATATGATTGGTGTGTATAATTATAGAGTTCCAACTAAACCTTTCATCTCCTTCTTAGAGTAGGAGATAGTAGAGGATGATTCAGATTACCATGTACTTTTTATCAGAGCTTACATTAATCATCATCCCATTCATAGTGTTCTCATAGACAATGGATCTAGTGTGAACATGTGCACTATGACATTACTACAGCATTTGGGATATTCAACATAAGATATTACCCTAATGAACATGGTTATTAATGGATTTAGTAGGCACATACAAAGTTCATTAGGTGAGATTATAATTCCTCTACAGGTTGGTCTAACACATGTGGCCACACCATTTACTATTTTTCTTAGTGAAGGAGTATTTGATATGTTTCTTGGTCAACAATCGATTCAAAAACTTCATGTAGTACCTTCTACAGCTCATAGATTCATGAAATTCATTCATGCTAATTAGGGTTTTATAGTTGGTGGAGTTTTGTATGAGTTACCACTCCCCACTTTAGATCCGTCTACTTCTTTTTAACCACTAGTTTCATCTCCTTCACCAATTTTAGATCTTCTACTAGTTACATTTCTTCATCTAGTGTAGATTTAGACACAGTCAAGGCCTCCTTCACTAGCATAGAGAGTTCATACACTTCCAAAAAGGCCTATTTTAGAGCAACCATATTTTCAAGATTATAGATAGTTTCCATCTATAGTGTTCACACCCAAGGCATTATCATTGAGGTCTCAAGCCTCTACACACAAAGCACATGTTCAGAGAACTTTTTCTACTACCAGATGGGTCCTTAAGAGCCCCATAATTACATCCACTTGTCAAAGTTATATGGTGACCCCATAGTTGGTTTCCACTATAGATATTTTAGATAATTTATAGCATACACAATTTTTAGAGTCGCAATCTTAGCCCTTCTATCGTGCTTCACAATCTTGCACAATCCCTCTCCTTGATACAAGACACCATGATAGGGATTCTCTTATGAGACTGATCAGTTATTATCAGTTCTTTGTAGTCTTTCTTAGACATAATTTATCAACCTTCTTATATAGTTTCCTTATGATTGATTATACATAGTTTATTTCAAAAATACCAAAAATAATAAAATTTTTCAAAATACAAAAACAATATAAAAACACAAAACACCAAAAACATTTAAATTGTATGAATTATCCATGATTTACATTTATCCTACCATGCAATACTTACATTTTTCTATTTTATGTTATTTTATGTCAATTTATCTACATTACCATTCTTCACTTGATATTCTTTGAGTGTGTGTAGTGATACACATATCCTTGATTTCTTCACTCTACCCATTAAGGGGGCGTCTTACTTCTACATTCAAGACATAAATCAATATATCTACCCACTGGGGGAATCTTCTACATGACTACACCATCTAGGTTATGTCATTCCTACACCACACACTCTATTAATCATGATGATGTAAATTACTTACTAGCTTACATAGATTACTCTATCAACACTCACTATTATATCACACTTGTTTATTTATTATCATCTACCTAGTATTGTACTACATGTTTTGCATACTTTCACTTCTTGTTTTGATTAGTTATATGTGATTATATTTTACCAAAATTTACATGCCTTCCTTTCTTGCTTCGAGTAGCTAGATGTGATTGCATTTCTTAGTTCCTATTTTATATCTTATGTGTGACTTAAGATATTTGTCAATTTCCTTTGCTTTTATTCTTATGTGTACCTAAAAAACATTTGTCAATGTCATTTGCTTGTACTCTTCTATGTGCTTGTGGCCCTCATGTCAACCTTGATTATTTTGAATTATATGTGCATATGGCATTTAAACATGCCTTGTATGATTTCTTTCCTAGTTTGAGTGACATGTGCCCATGTTCCTTGTTTTTTCAACCCCTTTGCCTCTTTTGTATGATTCTTACTTTTTACCTTGTGTGCTTGTTTACTTGTTTGATCCTCAATTGTTTTCAATGCCATGATCCATATCATGCATTGTCTTGCCTTATTGGATGCCATGATGGACATCATGCTCCATCCCTCCTTGGAAACTAAAAATTAAAAATATTTCCAATTTCAATTTAGTATACTACACATGTTATTACATTGTTACATCTATCTAGGCATACTTCTATTGATCTAACAATCTCCACTATAAACTATGTTATATCATGAGACATATTTTAGATTATCACTGATATATTATATGTATTTTGTATCATAACACATTTTTAGGGATATTTATTATGAGGGAAGTCATTATAAGGTCTTCATTCCTACCCTCAGAAGAGGGGGAAACAAATAGGGGTCTTTGTCATAGAGATCAGAGCCTTTTACTAGTAAAAAAATTAGTTTTTAAAACACTCAAAATAGTAATTAGAGCTCAAAATATGTAGAATAGACCATAAACATATTGATGAATATATAATAGTGATAAAAAATAGTAAAGGACATGAACATCATATTTGGACTACAACACTCGATAGCAAAGTGTCTAATTTTTAGTGCTCCTATCCAAACAATAGAAAATATAGTTTTTTTAGAAATGGATAGAAAGGTAAGGTCAATTATAGTTTTGTTAACTATAATTTATTTTAGATTCAATAGTTTTAGTATATTTTTTCTCTAATAATCTAGACATAGGGTGCATTATACATGGAATGATGGCTCTCACTTCCAATTTTAGATTGGGTAGTTGGTACAACTTCCAAATCAAAATATATGTTACAAATACTAGTGATTTGGGGAAATGTATGTAAAACATTTTCATTCTTTTATTTTCACTTCATTGCATAGCCTAGGTATTCTCAATAGTTACATGCCTTATTCTATCTATAGGTGGTTGGCATCATTTCAAAGTATCTTTCATATAAGCTTAGTTCCTAGTCTTAGAATGGCTTTTATACAAGCCTAATATCCACCTTTCAGAGTGGCTAAGATTAGCCTAGTTCTTAGCACACATTCAATTATCCATGCCATATTGTTAGATTATAGAGAATTAAAGGGATTTAAGAGCCATTTTATATGACACAAATTCATACCGATATCAATTCATAGTTCCAAATTTTGGGGGCAATGCTAGAGGCAAAAGACTAGGTATATTTTGTATTATTGAGCCACATACTCAAAGGGATTGGACATGAATTAAAAACATTGATTAACGCATGCATGATCACATAGGTTCACTTAAAAATTGATGATGGAGACAAAGGGCTAACATTTGTATTCTTGATCCACCCTCAGGGAATTGAGCACTCAGCTCCATCCATGATATTACTCTTGGTTCAGCATATACCCAACATCACTCAAACATCACTCATCATCAAATAGGTTTTGTATTTGTTCACATACTTGATGAGGTGTATTTGTTCCTTTCTCTTCCTCTCTCTTTTACCTAGATTTTAAATGGTCTTATTTTAGACATAGTGTGTCTAGTAATAATTGATCTACTCTTTATTTTCTCTTATATATTCACTCTTCATGATGTGATCTCTCTATGCACACTCAACATCATACATATTCATGAGCTTCACCCTTACATGTAAGTTTAGGTATGCTTTCTACTTTTCCTTAATCTTAGTTTTTCACTTTGTTGTATCACTAGAATAAAAGAGGGAAAATGTAGTCATATAAAATATCCAAATTGGTAGTTTTAGTGTGGCTTATGACACCCAATCCATTGGTCCTTCTTGCATGCTTGTATGACCCTTAGAAACACCTTTTTACTCATTACCAGTCATTCCTATCCTTCTAAACAATCATTCCACCTTATCCAGGCTATATTTCTTAGGCCAATTTTGATCCCCCAAGTCTTGAGCCTATAATATAGGAGAACCATATTCATATTATAGCACTAAACCCTAGGGTTTTCCATTTTTAGTGTTCCTATCTATCTATACTTTGATCTTAAATAGTTATTTTCATCTGATTCCTATCCTTTATTATGTCAACCTAACATGATACATCTAACCCATGACCAATATTTCCCTATAAAATCCTATCCAAAGTTCATTTATAAAGAGAGGTGATAAATCTTACAAAACAAACAAGAATACAAGCAAACTACTAAGGCAAACTTATTTTCTACATACAATCACCCAACATAGCTGTATATGTATTCAAACTCTCATAACAATCCCTAGCCACCTCAACCACTCTCAATTTGACATTTTTGAATCTAAATCACACTATTTCACAAATCACATTAGGTGGGAGAAATACATATGGCTTGATCCCTCTTCAATATTAGTATGTAGGCAACATGGCCACATAAGGGGTGTGGATGTTTAGTGTATCTTAAAAACACTAACCCTAATTGTTAAGTGATTGAAATCCAATTTTATAAATAATGATGAAGGGTTATGGTTTTAATATTAAATCATCTCTATAGTGATCTCCATTGACATTCATCACT
Organism: Torreya grandis; assembly: GCA_037957365.1. Classification (NCBI taxonomy): domain Eukaryota; kingdom Viridiplantae; phylum Streptophyta; class Pinopsida; order Cupressales; family Taxaceae; genus Torreya; species Torreya grandis. Next base: position 316,173 of record JARHVA010007161.1, read on the forward strand.
CAATATTTAACAGGCAGGCTCATACTAGTATTGTATAAAAACCTAAAAAGTTTTAGGTCTTTATGATCAATTTAGACAAAAGTGGTAGAAGTGGAAAATTATTTCAAACCGCAAAGTGTCCTATTTTTAATGGTCTTATCCTTTCACCAAATGAAATCTAGATTCTAATTTGTGACACTATCCCAGTCTTGCATAACCAATTTTTGACCCTATCTTAGCCGTCTTAGCCTATTTCTAGCTAAGTCATTATTTATCCTTATTTATTATTATTAGAAAGATAAAAAAATATACATAAATTATAAAAATTAGGAGTGTAATTATTATAATATTATTTATTGATTTACTAATCTAGACCCTTAACTAAAATAGGAATAAAATTCCATTATTCCCAAACAAATTAAATCACTAGTGTACTATCTACCCAAACATAGGTGAGCTAGTTTAGACTAGCTGGGAAGGAAGTGAGATAGATACAGGTGTAAAGAGAGAAGATGAAACCACCAAAAAAGATTGTTATAAGCAATATGTGGGCATGGTGGGCCCTAATAAGGGATAGATCTATGCATTTAGCCATAAGCTGGGGAGGAAGTGAGATAGATACAGGTGTAAAGAGAGAAGATGCAACCACCAAAAAAGATTGTTATAAGCAATATGTGGGCATGTTGGGCCCTAATAAGGGATAGATCTAGGCATTTGTCCATAGTGATGCATATGATAGAGATCCAGACCTAGCTTATGTAGTCACAAGTGCAAATTGTACACCTATAGGGATAGGTAGAGGGAGTAAGAACCCAGATGGCCTCTTTACAATGTATTATTTAGAGGACTCTGATCACAACCTCAATAGGTAGTGTGGATAGGTGATGAGATAGACAAGATGAAACCTATACATAGATTTAGAGAATTGTATATGGTTATATTTATATTATCAAAGTCATGATATATATATATATATAAATATCATTTTAGCATATTGATGTTGAATGCGTATGTCATCATTATGGTTTATTATTATTGTATACAAATCTTAGTTGTTAAATCATTGGCCTTAACACATGATTATCAAGCACTCCAAGTCAATTCCAGACTTGATACAACTAAGCACAAGCATGGCAAATCCCTAGGTGCACAACATTTAAACACAATACTACACTAGCATCAAACTACACAGGGCATAGACCTTGTACACTAACCCAAAGCATAGTAGAGAAGGGACTAGGACCCACATTGGCCTTGTTAAAACATGGTGAAACATAGTCTCTTAGGGACTTAGTCATTTCTAGAGCAAACTTTAGTAGGTCTATTAGTGCACACCATTATAAGAAAGCTCAATAGACATAAGCCTATTTAAGGAAATTGGCTCTAGACATGGTGGCAGAAGCCTATACTAAGATAGTTACAAAACCTCCAAGGGAATAAGTATTTTGGTACAAGTTCATGTTGGGATAGGTATGGCTCTTAAGGGTGTAATACCTTGGGATAAAAATTTAATTTCCATTTCGTGCTTAGAAAATCTTGGGAATGGCTTATGCTCCAGGGTTCATTCTTTAGGTTAGCACTCTAGGTGTGGGTGTTAGGGATTAGGTGAATACCAATTGTAACACTTAGGCAATTTTATAATTTAAACCAAAGTCACTATCTAGCACAAAGATGCCATTAATAACCTAGAGCATACCTTCATTCAACAACATATGTAAATATGGAATTTATACTATCATTTCTACACCATTCCAGTCACAACTATAAAATAATGCTATAGCCATTTAAATAAGATCAATACTTAAATTATTTCAATATCATTCTTCACTAACTCTAATTTCAATAAAATAGACTATAGTTCATATAAAATTGAGCATACACTCCTCTAATTTCTATTACAAGCCCAGTGGCTCATAGGCAAGCTTGAGTGATACATGGTGATTCTCCAAATTATTCATGTTGAAATTAAACAAAATGCATGTATATGTTTATAGGTAATCCTACAGAGCTTTGTTGCATTAATGTTTCATAATTTTTCTCTAGGTTCAAGCTTATTTTTATAGGTAAGGGAACATCTTTGTGCCATGTTGGATGGGTGCATGTTGGGTGCTAGCTATCACTAGGGTAGGTTATTCCACTAGTTCCACTACTCTGACACTTGATCTCTCCAACCATGATGTGTAATTTCTCAAGGATATGTCCCTTAAAACCTTGACACTAAGCAATTTCCTACCATCTAGTGCAAGATCTTTGAAGATTCTCCTAGTTGGCAGGGGTCCACTAGTTAGCACAAAAAGGGGCCCAAAAATTATGGTTATGGTTATGGATGTTTTGGTTATATTTCATTCTAGCACATGTATTTTAACTTTGTTTTATATGCTATAATAAATATATGAGATGTGGTTTATTTTCTAGCATTATGAAGGATGCATGCATGGTTAAAAAGAAATAGGAAAAAAGGACTTGGAAAAATATAATCAATCCAAAAAATGTACTACACACCATTTCAAGCTAGGAAATGTGTAATAATAAGAAATGACTAAGAATAAAGAGCCAAAAAATGGTAAAAAAAGATGGTAAAAGGGATTTGTTTTTAAACCAAATTAAAATAAGTAAAATCATACTAATTTGTATTGGTAAGCATGACAATAATGTAATAAAATGGAAGGTATGTAAAAGGGCATAAATGGGATAAAAAACATTAAGTCAATCAATTATACTAAATCATGTTGGGAAGTATAAAATAAAAATAAAATTCACAAAAGATTGCTCTTAAATTTATCACACTAATTCAAGATGGGAAGTATGAAAAATTTCAAGAAATGGTTGTATTCTTACATACACTTGGAAAATAAGAAGATAAAAGCTAAAGATAAATGAAGTATAAAACACACTAAATCAATATGGGAAACATGTTAATGACATGTAACTTCATAATCAATCGAATCTTATCTTATATTTGACACATATAATTTTGGTTTATGACTTGGGTATTAGAAAAATTTGTGAGGAAAGTTGGGTCCTATCCATGGTCTTACACTACAACTCACAAATAGAAGACCATTGGGGTGGATTAAACAAGAAAAATTAGGTAATTAAGGATGTGGGTAATAAGAAGGAAAAAGGTGGTAATTTATGAGGGATGTTGGGTCATAACTGTAATCTTATAATGTAACTCAAAAATGAAATCCCAAGGGGAGTGATCAGTAGAGAAAATAATATTTCTCAAGAGGAAATATGAGGGATAGAAGGAATGCAAAAGGGAGTATAAAAATCAAGACTTAGGCATCTTATGAGAAGACCTTAGGAGATAGGAGTCATACTAAGGATATGAGTAGACACTAAGTGACTAGTGGTCATCTATGTACAAAGGAAACCTATTCAATATAGACACAAAAATTTATAGGCAAATATGAATGCTACTAAGATCAACTCATGAAGGTATATTTTTACAAGAAAAAATAAAATGGACCTACATTCCCATGACATATTCCATGTTCTTTAGGACCCCTTACAGAGTCATCAGTTTATTACAAAGATTAGGTACTTGCATGAGAAAGTAGGTAGCACTAAAATATGTTTTTATTCTCCACTTCTAATCTACTAGCCTACCACACCCCAAAAGTCCTAAACTCTATCATGAAGCCAACTGTGGTGTTTTAGGTTTGACTAAAAGAAATAAATGTGTTTTGAATCACTTATTTTAGTGTGATTAAAATTTTAAGAATAATTTTTCCTTTGTTTGAATGATTGGCTTTTAACTTTTTATGGATTTTAAGATTCCTCTTCCATATGGATTTAAAATGACCAATCATGAGAGATGTAGTGATACACATCAATGAGTTTTAGGCTAAGGATAAAGTAACCTAAGTAACCAAAGATAAATATTGACTAGGACACTTAGGATCGATAATGAAATAGTATGTGATCTCAAGTCTCAACCATGTATATGATTAGTTTGTAGAAAAGGAAGAAGGGAAAAAAGAGATCAAAAAAGTGGTCCAATATAAGGAGATAGTAATGAGTAGGATTGTTTACTAACTTATCACATGGTAAAAGGGAGATAATGACCAAAGGGAATAGGGTTTGTATAACCAAGTCACAATAATAATTAACTGTAAAAAATGGAGATAAGAAAGCAAATTATCATGAAGAGGAAACAAAATAGTTTTTATAAAAACTCAAGAAAGAGAGAGAAATAAATGATAAAGAAAGATAATCATATGTGAAATATAAATGATAAGATAAGAAATAAATAATACAAGTAAGATCACCATATATGATAAGGAAAAAATTGACACAGTGTCAAATTATATAATAGATAGATAAAGATAAGATTGGATCATATGTAAAACCTAAATGAAAATGTGAAATAACCATGACTATGCTCATAAATACTAATAAATCTATCCACACACATTATCCAATACATTGGATAAATCTCTATGAAGCTGGAGATGAACTACTACTGATGTATCATCAATCTTCAATTAAAACTAGGTAAATACTTCTCTTCTAATATCCTCCAAAGAAAAAGTAGGAATGTTCGATGGATTATGCTAAGATAAATTAGGCAAGTGATGGTCAGGAGAATGCATGGGAGTAGGCTGTATAGGATATGTAAGAATCACTAGTGAAGAAGGATCCACGGGTGAAGGAATCATAAGTGGTGGCACAAATGATGGTGAAGGGACCACAAGAGGTGAGGGAACCACAAGAAGTGGAACCATGGGAGAATAAATAGGAGCCTTATTTTAGGGATGACCTATGGGAGGAGTGGTAAAAGTTCTTAGAATGGATATAAAGTGATCTTTAAGATGTTGTTGAAGGATGTGGCAATGATTAGTATGATGGGTGTTGTATAGATGTCATAGACAATATACCTCACTATGTTTAGGTAGATATTTAGGAAGTACCTTTGAGGGAGGTATGGATTTATCTAATGATGGGAATAAGGATGTAAGGCATCAATATATTACTACAACTTGTGATAATGGGTTGAAGAATGATTATCTATCCCATGGAAGAAATAGATATGCTTGTGAGTGGTTTTAGTAGAAACACTCGTGAAAGGAGGTATAATAGGAGTGGAATAAGAGGGAAAAGAGTCATTGGCCCATTTGATGGGTAACAATGCCATCTTAGGTAAATGAAGTAAACCATCACCAAGGGAGGGTGATGATGAGGAAAGAATAAGACTAAACTCAATAGAAGGAGAAATGAAATCAAAAAGAGGGGTAGGCTCAGTAATAGTAAGAATAAAAACAAGATTGACTATAACAGACTCTACTAAGGGAGGAATGTGATCTATAGAAGGTCTAAGGGGATTTTCACTAGCCTCAAGGGTAAACCAAATATGAGGGTTAGGGTACCTATAAAAATGGTAAGGCCTAGTGATAAAATGATCCATGATCATAGTCCTATGTGGATCTTTAGAAACTAGAGGTGTCGACAACATCTCTACCTTATAATAAAGGGGAGAAAAAAAAATCAAGAACTATAAGTGAAGGAAAATGATGAGATACATGAAAAGACTCAAGTAAAGAAGAATGATAATGGAAAATCTTGGCATCACAAGCTTGTATAAGACTACTTAACAATAGATCATCTAAGGAATAACCATCATCATAATCCAGGGTGTGAAGGTCAATGATGTAAGTAAGGATGACCTTATCATCTAATGAAGTATGGTGAATATAATTCCTAGTCCTGATCAAGACTATGGGAATGTCATTATAAAGAGGCTTATAGGAGTGAGGTGTAATGAAGAAGGAAGATATGAGATGAGATGAGGCAAGATATTGGAAGTCTTGATATTCAATTTAATCTCATCAGGTTCATCATCATCAAAATCTAAGAGGTTAGGAGGAATGTTACCAATGAGCTCAAGATGCCCACTATAACCTCAGTTTGAATTCATAAGAAAGTTAAGACATCGAGACTCATGGAATGGAATGCTTGGCAAAGGCTCAAGATTAGGAATCTTGAAAACACCATGATATTTTAATTGTTAAAAATTATAAGGGTTAGTGTCACCTTGAATCCTATAAATGGCTCCATTATGAGGGAATTTAACACATTGGTAGGTAAAAAAAAACAATAACACTCATACAGTGAATCTATGACCTACCAACAAAGATGTTATAAGAAAGGTAAAAGTTAATTATCATCACCTTCATGTGAATGGTGATAGGTGGGATAGTAATTGGAAGCCACATGTAACCTAGAGGAGGCATTTTCCTTCTATCATATCCTTGGCTAGTGGTACATGTAGACTTGAGATTGCATTCTGAATACACAAGAGTCTTAATGAAATTGAGAGAAGTAACACACATTCTAAAATCCTCATCAATAAATGCCCACTTAAATTAGATATCACCTATTTAGATGCTAATAAGTAAGGGAGGAACATCTGTATGAAGTAGAATCTCAATAGGAATCATAAAGGCTATAGGAAATTTAAAAAAAGAGAAGTGTCTATAGTTTCATCAATGTTGATATACATCTCTTCACATTGTTGTAATATACTATTCATGGATCTAGATAAATCTTCCTCCCATCTTGCTAGGGGAGGATGAGGGACATTCATCTAGAATGGTAGATGTATAAGATGATTTATATGACATGGATAAGTCCTTATAAGCTCAAGGAATGGAATTTCAAATGGGATATTAGTGATCTCCATTATGGGATCCCACTCATCATAACCCATAATAATGTTTTTATATATAGGTTCATAATGGTTAAGAAGGTTTTCAGAAGGAAGAGCTGAAGTGCATTGAAATTTATGTTGATAATAATGAGAATGTTTGGGACAAGGTTGTAAATCATGTTGTGATGATGAAGTAGTTGTTTTAAGTTGATTTGGAGAAATGGTATAATAAGTGTTAATATAAGCTTGATTATCATTAGTATTGGAAGATGATGGAAGAGTGGTATAAATATAATGGGAAGTGTTATCCAAGGGATAATCAAAAATTAAATCATCAAAAGTAATAAGGTCATCTTGCCTCAACTCATTTAAATGAGTTGGAGTAGAATCTTGGAAAACACAATATGTTTGAGATGAAAGAGGAGTGTAGAAAGGTTGATAATAGATAAAAGAAACCACCATTTGCATATTAATCATGCTAACCATATTCTCCTCAGAAGTTGTTTCAATAAGAATTTCAACATTATTGGTGGAAAGGGTGAATTTATCTTGATTGTCTTGAATAGGTTGATGATTAGGAATATGGTCTTTATAGATAGCTAAATGAAGTGTTTTTTTGATTTAAGGCTTGATTTTTATCATGTGATTTATATTCCTTAAAATTAATTTCATATGATTGTTGACAGTTACAAATGATGGAATCATGATCAAAATTAGGACCAAGAATAAAAAACATAGATAAATTATGAAGTTGGCTACATGTCTCATGAGAATGACACCAACTAGAATGAAACCAAAAAAACTTGTTAGGATCATACTAGGATTTCATATAATGAGTAAATTCAAGTTCCTGTGAAAGAGGCTTGTTGACGTAGTGGATTGCACTCAGGGTAGGAGGCCGAGATCCTACCTTTCCACATGCAACAATGGAAACTCCCCTCTCACCTATGGGACCAGCGAAGCTAGAGGGGAGAGTCTCTAGATTAGGGCTAGACCCCTCTGATGTATCTTTTAGGCCTTGGTTTATCCTACTACTAACAAATAAAATGAAAAAAGGGGGATGAAAAGGGAGAGAGAGATGCTGAAAATAAAACCTACGCCTAAAAATGAAAAGGTGATACACGAGAAAATGTGACCCACCCAGCCTGAATATACACTTTTCAACAAAAAGAAGCACCCATACACTTCATCTAAAGTGGGAATCTCTTCTAAAATAGTTAGATAAGGGTCCGTGGAAGTACATGGAGGAAGAAACTACCAGAGGCATCCTCAGACACACTTATGGCAGCCTATTCACAGGCACCTATATTCTTTTGTAGACACTTCTAGAAGACCTACAGAAAGGAGACTTCACAATGCACTAGACATGCTATGATCAATTTGTGAAAGCATGAAAGATAATAACTTAACACAAAATAATAAAAAAGACATATACTTTAAAGTGCAAGTCCAGATAGAGGTAAAAAAGCTAAGTTTTGATTGAAGGTAAAAAATCGGCAGAGCTCTGCCTTACAAGCCCAAGAGATTTTTGGGCAGAGTTTTGCCTTAGGCTAAGAGAGTGGATCCTTCTCAAATGAGAATTTTTATAATATATAGAAAGAGGGGAAGAGAAATTGGTGCCTCTTTTGAAAAGAGTTTGGCACCCTTTGATGAGCTGGCCCATGTGCGCTAAAAACATTAGAAAGAGGAAGTCACTATTATTGATGTCATTCTTCTAGAAGAGGCCTGCTGGAACCATGTTATATAATCACTAAAATTGACTTTAGCATTCAAGCATTAATGTGGAAGCACATGCTATGCCTCTTTTATGTAAACAAATTGTAGTTTGTCCCCTTCTAAAATGCAAACTAGAGAAGATGGGCCACACCATTTACTATTTGCACCATTTGGTGATCATTTGGCAATAAATCACCTTCCCTTTGCCACTTGGACTGCTTTGTCTCTTTTTATACCTTTTCTTCTTCTTGCTTTATCTCCTTCTACTCTTTCAGCCCTTGGGGGGTGATCTTCTAGTGGGTTGTTTCGTTCCTTGGGCTCTTTTCATGGTTAGCGCTCAAGTAATTCAAAAGCAAATGGCTATTTCATTGTTTTAAAATTGATGTTCATGCAGCCATCACCTTGAAATTGAATACCCAATGGCTAGTTAATCTCCTTAAAATTGATGGCTTTTGAGACATCACCATCCTTGGCAAATTCTGTCAGGTCTTTTTCTATGGGGTTTTTTCTCATAGACAAAAAGTCTGTGAGAATTGTCTCAGTCTTCTGTTATTCCTTTGGGCTCTTTGGATTTTTCCTCTCCTACGGCCTCCCCAAATTTATTGGGACTTTTTGTCCTAAGGAATTCCTTCAGACAAAAAGTCTAAAATAATTCATCCTTAAACAAAATTTTGAAAAACTTACCCTTTGTGGCTATCTTTCCTTTAAAGTTCTTCCTACCCTCTACAAGACTTCTTAAACCCAAAACTTCTCTCTGCAAGGGCACTTGCCCTTTGGATTTAAGATGCTCCCTTAAACCGAGCCATTGAATTGAGGCATTAAACCAAAAATGGTTCAATGGTTCAACAGTTCAAGACTATGTGCCACTCCTTATTCAACCAAGCCTTTAAACTTTTCCTTTGAACCAACCGTTAAAACAATTCATTAAACCAGTTCAATAGTTCAAACATTTGTTGAGTCGAGCCTTTGAACTGAGCATTGAACCAAGGCATTGAACCAATGCGTTGAACCTACCGATTGAACCAAGTGTTTGAACTAAGTGATGAACCAAGGCCAATTGAACCAAGTGTCTGAACCTAGTGATGAACCAAGGCCGATTGAACCGAGTGATTAAACCCAGGCATTGAACCAATGCATTGAACCTACTGATTGAACCAAGGCATTAAACCAAATCATTGAACCAGTTTAATGGTTTAATGGTTCAAAGATGCCAACCTTCCTTGTGAATTTATTTAGGTAAGAGCCCAAAGAAGCTTTGTAAAACCTTGCACTCTCTGAATTATTTATTCAACTATCGAAAGACTAACCTGCAGAGTCCATAGAAAAATCTTCTTTATAGAATTCATAGAAACTTCACCTACAAAGTCCATAGAAAAAGGCCTGTAGAGTCCATAAAAATAAACCTATAAAGTCCATAGAAATAGACCTACAGAGTCCATAGAAATATACCTATAGAGTCTATATAAATTCTTAGACTTGTGTAAAATCAAAAAATGAATTGGTCTAGAATAGCAAGGGAAGAAGGGGACTGATTTTTGGCCTATTGGGGAAAAAATGGTCAACAAATTGGTGACTCCTAGGGGAAGCATGCTTGCTATGCTTAGAGACCAGTTTAATTATAGTCCATTGGGCACAGAGTCAGATGCAACTTTGAAGAAAGGTTAGTAATAGCCCCAATGATCTAAGAATCAAACATGAAGCTTTTTACCCTAGACACAAGGGAAAACACACACAAGACTAAAAATACTACTTGTGAAAATTGAACTTAGGGAAAGCAAGAAAGACAACTGAAAGAAAACTACTATGTAAAACTAACCAGGTGTATTTGCTTCCCTCTTGGATCAAAGGGAAAACTGCTTAAGTCTCCTTCTTAGTAAGGAAACTTATGGTGCCAAATAAGTGGCTGAATGAAATGGAGAGTTGGTAACTCAATCCTCTTGCCTACCACCTAGGTTGGCTTGTATCTGAGTGGATCAGATTCAAACATGCTTCTAAAATATACGTACTCTATTTGTTCTTAAAATCTTGCCTCATGTTGGTGTATCTCATCAAGAAATCAATCATTGTTGGTTCATCACCATAAGCCCCTTGATATGCATCATTGACTAGCTTGTTCTCTTTTTCCTCATGCTCGGGTTCCTTGGTATGACCATCCTCCTTGATGATTTCAAAGAAAGTATCTTCAAATTCACCAACCTCTTAAAGGGATAAATCTGAAAGCCTACAGCCCCTTTGCATACTTATTTGAGTCCTAATGTTGTCTTCTCCACTCTTAGCCAGCTCATAGCCCCCTTGAAGAATAGTGTAACTTGCCTCAATAACTTCAAACAAATCATTTAAAGCATGGTAAATAAAGTGTCAATGCCCCTCTGCAACATCTTGAAAAATGAGAAAAGGGGCAGAAAACACTTCTTCATCATCAAAGATAAAAACAAAATCTTGTGACTTGTCTTCTCTTTCATCAAAGGGGGTACCTATGGTGATCTGCTCTCCATTCACACTCATGAAGTATCCCTGATCAATCATGAACTAAGAATAATCCTCTTCACTTACTTCCTTCAAGATGGTTCCTCCTTGAGAAGGGGTGAAGTGGAAGGCTGACATATGAACTCATGTGGAAGACGAGGCAATCCTTAAACTAGAATCAAATGATTCTCTTCTTTCCATTTGGTCAGTACTTCACCTATATCAAGCATGGCTTGATATCTCTCTTAGAGATGTGTAGGTGGGGTGTGTTCAAACTTGGAATGTGCCATTTGGTTTGAACCATCCATCACACACTAGCTAAGGAATCTCTCTCTGGATTCCAACTCTGTAATCCACCTATCTATATCCTCTTAGAAGAGCCTTTCTTGGAAGTCACAATCATCATCGAGAGCAAGAGTAGCCTCATCTTCTTCAAGGTTTTGAGAAAAATATTTCTCCTCCTCTTCCTTTTTGCCCCAAGATTCCATTGTTTGCTTCTAACTCATGATCTTGGGATTGGAATCTTGTTCTTGTGAACATGTAGCAACTTTATCTTCTTCAATGTCTTGAGCTAGTTCATGATGTTCTTTCTTCTAGCTTGGAATTTAGAGATCATGTTAAAAGACTTGAGGAGGTTGGGGAGGATTTGGGAGGGTCTACTCATGTACAGGAAGAGCTGTCTAAAAAGAGGCATGATGAAAAGCTAAGTGTATGGGATTGAGGGTAAGATCGATTGATGTATTGGATGAGCTAGAAAGATCAAGTGCCATCTGATAGAAAGGATTTGGCACATAAGAGGGAGTTTTCTCTAGAATAGGAGGGGGCAGACCTAGGGCCATTTTTTTTTTATTTTCATCCCTCCACTTAACCAACACTTCATCAATATTGAAATTAGCTTATGGATTGGTAGAAGGGGTGTCTTTTGGCATCAGCTCCTCTATAAGGTTTGAAAACTCCATCTCTCTTTCTCCAATTAGTCTCATCTTAGCCTCTAATTCCTCAATTTGCTTAGCTAAATTATCCTCATTTTGTACCTCTTAGGGCTCATAGGAATCATTATAGAGATGGGGAGTGCATGAAGGTTGCCATGAAATGCAAGAAGCTTCTTGAGGGAAGGGTGGGAGGGACTTGAAAAGGACTAACCTCATTTTATACCTCACACTCTTGGACAATGTGTTTTTCCTCCTTGATGTTCCATGACTCAACCACTTTATTCCAGCTCAAGACATTTAGACTGGGCATCTCCTTTTGGGGTGTTGGGGCCATAATGTGAGAGGGTAGTGAGGGTTTAGATTCCACTTCCCTTGCTACCAAAATGGATTGCTACATCTGAATATTTGCCAACATGATCTATCTATCAAGATTAGCCTGAAACACAAGATTTACTATTTTAGAACTCTCCTCAACATGATTGGGGAAAAGGCTTTGATAGGCTTAACTTGGCTTATAAGTAGGGGCTGTGTATGACTAATATGACACTTGGGGCAATAAGTATGTAGGTTGATAGAATTGGTAAGGCTACCTCTCATGAATACTTAGCTTATCTTCCAAAGATGCAATCAAACCACTCACATCCAGCATCTCACTTGTAAGCTTCTGCCAATTGGCTCTTTCAATAGGAGCCCATTCACTCTTAACCTGATCCAGTGCATTTATCACTTGATGGATGACATGATCAAGAATTTATTGGCCACATCCCCTTCTAGTGTTAAGATCTATTACATACTTTTTGTATCCCAATAGTGCTCATTTGAAGGCAGAAATGGGTTGATTGGCAAAGAGATTGGGTTGAGTGGGAGAAGTGACACATTGAGAAGAGTGGGCATAAGGCTGATATAGCTTATGATAGGGTTGAGACTGGTCATATTGAATCTAATAAGGATCACCATAAGGCTGGTAAGGATCATAGCCAAGCTAGCCAAGGAAAATAGGGTCCATGGCTCTGAATGATGGAATTATACATACCAAAATATTGTTTCTTAATGGCACCAAAAACCACTTAACTAGTTGATTTAACTTGAAGTCACCATTAGTGTTGATGCAAAAGCCTCTAAAGGTTGGTTGGTTGAAGAACACACCAAAAATTATTCAACTCTATGGACACAACTTTTCCTAGTTGGTCCCACTAGGTGTGCCAAAAACTATTGACATAGTGGATTGCACCTAGGGTAGGAGGCTGAGCTCCTACCTTTCCACATGCATCAATGGAAACTCCCCTCTTGCTTGTGGGACTGGTGAAGCTAGAGGGGAGAGTCTCTAGATAAGGGCTGGCTCCCTCTGATTTATCTTTTAGGCCCTGGTTTCTCCTACTGATAACAAATAAAATGAAAAAGGGGGGATGAAAAGGGAGAGAGAGATGCTGAAAATAGAACCTAAGCCTAAAAATGAAAAGGTGATACACCAAAAAATGTGACCCACCCAACCTAAATATACACTTTTCACCAAAAATAAGCACCCATAAACCTCATCTAAAGTGGGAAGCTCTTCTGTAATAGTCAACTAGGGTTCCATGGAAGTACAAGGAGGAAGAAACTACTAGAGGCATCCTCAGACACACTTATGGTAGCCTATTCATAGGAACCTATATTCTTTTGTAGACACTTCTAGCAGACCTACAGAAAGGAGACTTCACAATGCACTGGACATGCTATGATCAATTTGCGAAAGCATGAAAGACAATAACTTAACACAAAAGAAGAAGATAGACATATACTTTAAAGTGCAAGTATAAATAAAGGCAAAAAAGCTAAGTTCTAATTCAAGGTAAAAATCTAGTAGAGATCTACCTTACAAGCCTGAGAGATTTTTTAGCAGAGTTTTGCCTTAGGCTAAGAGAGTGGATCCTTCTCAAATGAGAATTTTTTAAATATATAGCAAGAGGGGAAGAGAACTTGGCACCTCTTTTGAAAAGAGTTTGGTTCCCTTTGATGAGCTAGCCTATGTGTGCTAAAAACATTGAAAAGAGGAAGTCACTGTTACTGATGTCATTCTTCTAGAAGAGGCCTATTGGAACCATGCTATATAATTTTTGAAATTGACTTTGGTGTTCAAGCATTAATGTAGAAGCACATGATACACCTCTTTTCTATAAATAGATTGTGGTTTATCCCCTTTTAAAATGCAAATTGGAAAATACAGGCTACACCATTTACTATTTGCACCATTTGGTGATCATTTAGCAATAAATCACCTTCCCTTTGCCACTTGGACTACTTTTTCTCTTTTTGCACCTTGTCTTCTTCTTGCTTTGTCTCCTTCTACTCTTTTAGCCCTTGGGGGTGATCTTCTGACAGGTCACTGCATTCCTTGGGCTCTTTTCATGGTTAGCACTCAAGTAATTCAAAAGAAAATGGCTATTTCACTATCTTAAAACTGACATTTATGTAGTCATCACCTTGAAATTGAATACCCAATAGCTAGTCCATCTCCTTAAAATTGATGGCTTATGGGACATCACCGTCCTTGGCAAATTTTGTCAGGTCTTTTTTGTGGGGTTTTTTCTCACAGACAATTTTCCCACAAATAATTTTCCCATAGACAAAAAGTCCAAGAGAAATATCTCAGTCTTCTGTTATTCCTTTAGGCTCTTTGGTTTTTTCCTCTCTTGCAACCTCCCTAAATTTCTTTAGACATTTTGTTTGAAGGAATTCCTTTAGACAAAAAGTCTAAAAGAATTCATCCTTAAACAAAATTTTGAAAAACTTACCCTTTGCAGCTATCTTTCCTTTGAAGTGCTTCCTACCCTTTACAAGGGATCCTAAACCCACAACTATCCTCTACAAGGGCACTTGCCCTTTGGCCTTAGGATGCTCCCTTGAACCAAGCCATTGAACTAAGGTGTTGAACCAATGTGTTGAACCAAAAATGGTTCAACAGTTCAATGGTTCAATGGTTCAACACTATGCACCACTCTTTATTGAACCAAGCCTTTGAACTTCTCCTTTGAACCAACCATTGAACCAGTTCAATGGTTTAAACATTTGTTGAACCAAGCCTTTGAATTGAGCATTGAACCAAGGCATTAAACTAATGCATTGAACCTACCAATTGAACCAAGTGTTTGAACTAAGTGATGAACCAAGGCCGATTGAACCAAGTCTGATTAACCCAAGTGATTAAACCCAAGCATTGAACCAATGAATTAAACCTACTGATTGAACCAAGGCATTGAACCAAAGCATTGAACTAGTTTAATGGTTCAACAATTTAAAGATGCCAACCTTCCTTGTGAATTTCTTCAAGCAAGAGCCTAAAGAAGCTTTGTAAGACCTTGCACTCTCTGAACTAGTTCTTCAACTACTGAAAGACTAACTTGCAGAGTCCGTAGAAAAATATTCTTTGTAGAATCTGTAGAAACTTCCCCTGCAGAGTCCATAGAAAAAGATCTCCAGAGTCCATAGAAATAGACCTACAAAGTCCATAGAAATAGACCTACAGAGTTCATAGAAATAGACCTGTAGATTTTGTAGAAATAGACCTGTAGAGTCTGTAGAAATAGACCTGTAGAGTTTGTATAAATTCCTAGACTTATGAAAAATCAAAAAATGAATTGGCCTAGAACAACAGGGGAAGAAGGGGACCAATTTTTGGCCTGTTGGGCAAAAAATGGTAAACAAAGCCTAGGTAGACTCTTAAGTAATTTAGCTGAGGATAGAGATTTGTGAATGTTGATGTTATTTAGTGAAGAGAAATGAGGATTAGTATATTATTGATAAGGAGGAGTTGGTTCTGATGAAGGGGTGGGAATGATATCTTGAACATTATGAATGGTGTGGTAAGAATTTGTAACACCATCATTGGTAACATTGTAATTTTTTTCTTAAGTAATAAAAGAGGACCCATATAAGGTTGAGGTGGATTGTATTAATGAATTATGAAATATTTATGTTTAGTTTTATCAATAGCCTCCTCCAAAGCATGTGAAGAGAGAATGCATACTCAATATTATAATTTAGGAAAAATGGCATTGGTAAAGAGATGGAAAATATTATCATTGGCCATGTTATGTTCACATTTATTTGACAAAGTCTTCCATATTTTAACAAAGGATTGAGTGGTTTCATTTTTGTTTTATCTATGATTTATGAAATAAGCCAAAGTCTTTTTGGCAAGATCACTAGTTTAGAATAATTAAACTAAAGTATGCACTAAATCCTCTAAACTAGTAATGGAATGAGATATAAGTTGATTTTACCAATCCAAAGCATCACCTGTGAGGATTTTGGAAAGGAGATTGGTAGAAAAAAAGCTGTTTGATCTGACCCAATCCTTATAAATATTTACAAATGTCTCAAGATGAGGGGTAAGATTAGTTGATCCATTATAGGAAATTGTAGGCGTTATACCTCCTATGTCAATGTTAGCAATTTGAGTAGTAAGAGGTTAATTTTTAAGATGATTAATGGTTTTGTTGACCAATGGAGGTTGAGGAATAAGATTGCCTTGGGAATATAAAATAGGAGGTGGAGGAACATTTGGATTATGTGTGCCCTAAGCCATTAGTTTTGGATGAGATTGAAAGTGGAGAAGGCAGTTTTGAATTCTCGTCATTTGATTTATGTTATGACCTTGAAATGTATTCATTTGATTGAGAGTTTGAAACAAAATTTGATGTGTTTGATTAGCATTGTTAAAAGCATTAGGGTTGGCATTAGTGTTAGTATTAGTGGCTTGGATACCACTATTAGTGTTGATAGGAGCTTGAGATAGATTATGAGAATGTGATGTATTAGTGATAAAATTTGTTTGTATAGAAAATGATGGACTAGTGAATGGTTGAGAGGAATAAGCACTATAATCATGATTGCCTTGGGTATCAAATAAAGTAATAGTAGATGGATTAAGGATAGTGGATCTTAAGAGAGGCCCACTAGATGTATAACCTACCATGTTAGTTGAGATAATAGGCATGGAGGTAGAAGAAAGGAAAGAAGAAGAGGTCATGGCATGAGAAGTGGTCATAGTTGAAGGAAGAGATTAAGAATCAAAGAAAGTGGTACACCTGAATTCAATTGAGAATATAGGAGTAGGTGAGTGAATATCTTTTGTTTGACTACTAATCATAAGATTATAAATGGTAGAAGGATCCTTTCCTCAGTGTGGAGGAAATTTAGAGATAAAGAAGATCATTTTAGGAGTATACTCTAACTTAGGTTGGTCCTCTAATAAAAGAGGAGAATTATT
Source organism: Torreya grandis (assembly GCA_037957365.1). Lineage (NCBI taxonomy): Eukaryota > Viridiplantae > Streptophyta > Pinopsida > Cupressales > Taxaceae > Torreya > Torreya grandis. The sequence goes on from JARHVA010007161.1 coordinate 333,169, forward strand.
CTACAAAGAGGTATTAGGAGGGATCCCATAGTTCATTATGCAAGTGGTAATATGAACGTTACTAGCATATAAGAGAGGAACCCTACTTTATCTATGAGAGACCCTATGAGGATTGGTAAATTTCATCATGTCTATTGACTACAACTTAGTATCATTATCAAGTAGAAATTTTATGATGAATGGAAAGGAATAAAGATGAGAAAGCAAAGAACCAAGAAGTAACTGAAATAGTACATGGTCAACTAGGTTAACTTAACACAAAAATAAGGACTAAAAAACTATATAGGGTCAATTTGGTTGATCCAATACAGTGCATAGAGACTATAAAAGAGGTAAAAAGGGCTATAAATAGTATAGTGTCAACTAGGTCAATCTTTTATAGTGCATAGAGGCTAAAAAAAGGTATAGGGTTGATTGGGTTGACCTAGTACAATAGATAGGAAAAATTAGAAGGTTGATAACAAGTTTTGAACTAAAATAAGACAATTTTTGTAGCTAATCTAGGAAATTAAGAACTTAAAAGAAACAAACAGTCAATTGGATCAACATTTGCCAATTCAATTGAAGTACATAATACAAAACCTTGCACTAATGCTAACTAATGCAAGTTTTTGAATACACAATTGAGAAAAGAGCAAGAAATAAACTTGAAAAGTAAAAAAACTAACTAATTGGTAAACATAAGAAGTTTATTAGATTATTAATAATATGATTTTAAATGTGATGGGAAGTTCTCTATAAGCAAGGAATTAAATAGAAATCTAACGATAGTTTCAAGTAGTTTGTGTTGAAAGGGACTATAGTGGCAATGATACAGGCTTGGTATTGGGGACTAGTCCCTCACTTCACACACTACAATGATAAAGGTTTCAAATGATTAGCCATAATATACCATTAACCACACTTTATACTTGACCAGAGTATCAAGTCAACTTCCCCCTTGGTGATGAAATCCAAGTAGGTTGTCCTTAGGTAGACAAATATTAAAATAATTATTTAGTTTTTATGATTTGGATATGTGTGCATAAAATATAAATATTAAAACTAAATGGTTAATTAAAAACCCTCTAATTAGAATATGTGAACTATTTTAAGCATACAAGTAACAAGAAAAGAAAGTGTAAATTAATTACTAGGATATAAGGTTAATTTGAACTTTAAACAAGGTATAGTGTTGACACTATATGTAAAATATATACAATAGATTCAATAAAATTAAACCTATAATAAAAAATTAAGTTTTGAAAATGAATATGATTGGTCATGGTTGACCTCATTATTCAAACAACACATAGAACATAAAACTAGGTCGATAGGGCTGATCTAGTTAACTATGTAGGGGTAATTTTGAAGACTACAAACTATGATAAGAAAGAAAATAAAGATACAAAGAGAAAAAAAGGAACCTTGGTGGATCAAAAATGATAAAGATGAAGATTGATTGTCAATAACCTTGGAATATGCTTGAAAACTCTGCTAACTAGGTTGATTGGATCGATCAAGCTTTTTAAAATCCTATTGTTCAGTTCTTGGAATGTACAATGTCAATTGGGTTGACATAGTAGATGAATCTAGATGCTTAAAAGTGTAAAGGGTTGAATGTGTTGACCTAGTAGTCTGAACTAGAAGTTTGAAAGTCTAGAAACCTAGACTAGGTCATTTGAGTTGATCCAGTTGCATGTTCCTAAAAACTTGTGAACAAATATTAGAACTAGGTCAATAAAGTCAATACAATATGATAGATATATGATAAAAATAATGCTAAAAAAATTAAATAAAGTGAAATAAATATTATAAGGGTTAGTTTCACATCAGGTTCACCAAAATGTATTCAATCAAAAATTCATCATGTCTATAAATCAATCCTAGCTCAGAGAAGAAAGAGCATACCTACACTTCTAATTGGGAATACATTTGTTAAGTAGGAGTATGACCAATATGGGGATCCACTAGAATAAGTTAGGGGATCACTTGTCACAATACACCATGTAAGGTGGGGTTTCAAATAATTTAGTCTAACATAATCATGTAACAACCCTAAAAGAGTCTTACTGTTTAATATTCACATATTCTAATAAAAAAAAGTAAATATAATCTAGTGCACACCAAATATTATGTAATAAAGTGGGGGTTAGAAAAAAAACAAACAACTAAACTAAAAATTCATAGAATACATATACTCATGTTAATGTATACAAAATCTTAATGCATGGAAGAAAGATTCATAACTACATTATCTATCTACTCTTATAAAGGAGAAATAAAGTTAAGGATACTAACCTTGAAGATGAACATATTGAAACTCAATCTCTCCCTTAGCCAATGTGATTTATAAGATATTGTTATGGTATGTAAGGATAATAAAGACATATCAGCTCTAGGCTATACAACCTATCTATGCATCCTATTTTAGTGAATATCAACTTATATTTTGAGAAGGGAAGAAGAAGAAACTAAATATGGGTATGGTTTGAAAACCTATTTGATTTTGAGCATGTTGAATTAGATGATTTTGAATAAATCATCTTTAGCTTAGGAGGATGACCTAAAAATAAGACAACACTAAAGTAAATGTTTGGTTAGATAGATAGCTAAGTGGATTGCCTTACGCTAACCGGATCCTAAAAGTAAAAGCTTTCTTAAGCTATCAATCCACACATTTTAAATAACTAATTTTATAAGATAGAATAGAAAGTGCATCAATAATTAAAAGGTACTAAAATTAAATATAAGAGATGGTTGATAAAGAGATAGACTAAAATGACTACTATAGAAATAAGTGAGTCAATACTAATGCTAAATAGTTTAGGTGTACTTCAAAAATTAGGCAGGGGTCTATGAATACGCAGGGACATAGAAAACTTGTTCTAGTTGAGGGTAAATGGGTGAAAATAACTTTTTTTATTTTATACCATAGTGATTGTCAGTGATCAAATAGACCATTAGTGGTTGAGACAACTATTGGTGGTTATTATTTGTAGGTTTGGGTTGGTAAATGCTTATACTGATAGGATCACAAAGTTGGATTTTGAGATATGGGTTAGTGATATGTTGAATATGAAATTTAAATAAAGTAATTGAATACTGGAAAAAAGTACTTATCTTATATAAGGATGATCCATGTGGGTGATTGAGGTGGTTGACTCATTGGTGGAGTCTGATATGATTTTGATAGAGTAATGGTGCTTGGTTATTCATGAAGGTATGGCAAAAACTAAGATTTATTATTTGATATCTGGATCACTAGATTATTGATGGTGATTGACCTACAAAAAAGGAACTTGGATGCATAAGCTCTTGATAACAATTGTAGATGATTTTCACCCTTGATCCTCTCTTCTTAAAAGTAAGGAAGGAGAGTTACAACAAGATGTTAATTAGATATTCTAATTTTTTAAATCATACATAAAATGGATTATACATATATTTAGATGAGCTATTTTTAAAAAATCAAGGTAGATCATTTGCATGTTACTCATTAAGGAGGTTCGCCCTGATCATTGATGGTTAAGGTTACCATTGATGGCCATCTTGATCATTGATGGTCGAGGGCCAAGGCAAAATATTGGTTATAGGGGTAAGTTAAGTTAATTAGTCAATCATGACTTGGGTTAGGCTTGGTTAGGGGTCAAAAGGTCAAATTAGTCCCAATGGGGTCCAAGGGAATTTAGATATTAAAAAGTTTAGTGTTTATATTTCTGGTGTCTACATTTTTTCCCTTTTATTATGCATATTTGAATCAACAAGCTACAAAACAAAAATAGATTGTTGGTCAAAGGTCTAATTACCTTGAGTATGGGAGGAGGTGTTCCCATTCAAACTGAGAGTCGATAAGGTAAAATATAAAATTGGGTGTGGGTATGATAAGGTGGATAAAAGTGATTATGAAGGTGAACATCATGAAGGTGGGTGATAGGTTGGGCACTTGGGGAAAAATATGTGCATGTAGTATGACAAAAAGGTGTAATAGCCAACATCATGCTTAGACTAAGTTACCATAGTTGGGTAAAAATAAAGGTAAATGCTAGAAGGAAAAGTAACAAGTGGATCATGTGTTTGCATTTAGGCATGGTACTTGGGTATACTTGTAAATTCAAGTCTCCTAAGTGATGTCTATGTTTTACTGGTATCCAAGGCAGGAAGTGCTCCTGATGAAAACATAAACTAGTCAAGTATCATAGGTATCTGAGGTAGGAAATGTTCTAAAAAAGACACAAGTAGGTTTGGTAAGTGTGAGGTGGCATAAGTTCAAAAGGGGGTCAATATGGCAATGGTGTTTCTATAGTCAAAAGGACTAGGTAAAATTCATCATAAAATGCATGTTAGTTTGGCTAAAATGGACCAATGGTGAGGTGATAAGGTGGTAAGTTGGGTGGAGAAGGTAGTCTCCCTTGGTGGGTTGTTGATGAGTTATACACCAATAAAGGTGATCAAAGAGACAACTTGGTAAAAATGGGAAGACATTGATTATTGATGGTTAGGGAGCTAAAGCATGACCATTGATGGTCACCTTAACCATCTATAACCAATGTAAAAACCATAAAATTCTTGTAGTTAAAAGTAAAAACTAAATGTCATTTCACTCATGGTAACTTGTTGACTTGGAACTCTAGCAATTGGCAAGTTGGGTGATAGGTGGGCAGACCAAGGGTATCGAGGTAGGATACAGAGTGAGCACATGAAAGGAAGAGGATGAGTAGGTCAATAGATTACTCTTTGATGATGGTTAAGAAATGAGGTAGGTGGTGCTCTAAACTTGATAGATGTAGTTATCAATTATAAATGTACATTCAATTTGAAATCATAGGTGATTGGTGGGTAGGGTTTGTCTTGGCTTTGCCTTAGGTAGGGTTTTAGGGTTGGATGGTTAAGTTTGTGGGTAAATATTGAAATTGATAGTGTGGGGTAGGTTAATTAGGGTAGGTATAAGTATTAGGCCATAAGTTTGAAGATATTAGGGTTTCTTGGGTGGTTTTTAGGTAAGATAAGTCTAGGGGTGTTTCAGTTAATAGAACACCCACAATGACTATTGATAGTTGAAATCCTAAAAGAGGTATACATCTGACTATCGATAGTCACTATGACCATTGATGGTCACCTAGTATATAAATTAGTAGTTGATTTTGTTAAAAGTGCTTAAGGCATATAAGATGGTAATTGCTTGGTGGAGGGTTACCTTCTAGGTGTTAGGGTTTATAGATAAGGTAAGAGGGTAGTGTAGGCACAAGTTAAATAGGTAAGATATGTTAGATAAGTGTGTGTACTTAATGAACTATGTAGGTGTATGAGTAGATTTAGATGTGTGATTAGGTACCATGTATCCTCATCGAGAATCACTAGGGGATGACCCCAGTAGATTGGGTACACATGGAAGAGGTGTGATTGGGAATGATATGACACTATCATCATGTGACTCATGATGCATCCATGATCTTGGCCCTCATTTAGAGATGGGATATATCCATGAACATGTTCTTGATACCCATTGGTGAGCTCATGATCCTACTAGATGATTTGCATTTGATTACATAGTTACCCCTATGAGGTGAGTTGATATACCACATAGAGAGGGAAGAATGAGATGGTCTGTTAGAGATTTTATATCGAGATGACTAGGGTTATGTCAAATGGCACACTAGGGGATTTAGTTACTCTATTATCTATCAAAGGGAAAGGGATGAGAGGAGATTGACGATGATGGTACTTTCATGCTTTGCCCTTCCTGACTCAAGGAACAAGATATTTACATACTTGCTACTAGGCATGTTGGTTGAGTTTTTACTATAGAACACTATATTTAGCTAGGTACATGTTCTCTTAGTATAGATATACATGGAGCTATGTGGTTTTAGGACCCATAAGAGGTACAACATTAGTGTCAATTTGATTTTACACTATTGGGCCTATGAGCACATCTAGGTGTTGAGCCCATTGGGGTTGTCATGGATGGGATATGCATAGATTGAGTTCCTAGTTGATTCATGTGGTAGAGAGGTGATGTTATCACTTTAGGTGTATGGGGAGGTGCAAATAATGTAGATTGGTTTAGGGGTGCACTAGGTGCATTAGTGATCGGTGACATTGTCTAGAGATCCTATGTCTAGTTTTTAGTATGGCCTAGCTACTGGAGTTAGACCTTATCTCTATAGAATTATAGATGAACATTAAGAAGGTTATATGGGGAGGTGGAACTTATCCCCTTTGATAAAGTGTATAGATAGTTTATCTTGGTTTAGGGTATTCTAAAAGCATTCCCCAAATATAGGCTTGAGGACTTAGAGATTTTACTACCTGAGCCACATATAGTACTAACTTTTCTTGATCACAAGGAGCTACTAAATAGACCATAAATAGATGATGCAGTTTTGTAGATGGGTAAATAGCATGGTACCAAGCTTTATACATGGCTATAGATTTTGGTGATGGTGATGGTGGTAGAAGGCTGATGGATATGAACCTAGATGAAAGAGGGAGCTAAAGGGCATAGGTTAGGGGATTAGCCTTGATGGATAGGAAAGAGTGATGCTAGCTAATGCATAGGCATAATTCATAAAATTATAGGGGTAGTTTCATATATTAAATTTTTAGATATCCACTATGACAAGAGAGAGGGACTAAGATAGATATACACTAGCCCAAGTCACCCAAGAGCGAGATGCTCTGAGATAGACTAGAGGAGTAGTAACAACACCAGTAGGTGTAGCAAAGACCATTGATATGTAGAGGTACATAGCCACCATTTATGAGTTACAATAATATGAGGCTATATTCTTCACTCATTGCCTAGTAAAGCCTCAATGGGGTGAGTATAAACCAATTTTGGTAGCTGGTGATAGCATGGTGACTCCAAGTTAGTGGGTAGAGTTTGTAGGTAGATAAACAGGTACATCTTGAGGATAGGTAGGTATTGTAGGGGGTAGGCTCCATGATCTAGTAGTATTCTAAGAGATAGTGGTGCCTTTGGGGCATAAATAGGATATTGCTTAGATATATTTATATATTTATATATATTATTTTAATTCTAGCCTACAAGCCAATGTGATAAAAATGAAAATTTTGAGAGAGACAGATAGGTGTATTTGTTTGTACACATTAAGATGTTATCTGACTCATGAGTTATATATATATATATATATATATATATATATATATATATATGATCTTTGCATATTGATTATACTCATGGTCTAAGATTTGATTTGATTTTAATGTATGAAATGTTGTTTATATTGATTGTTGATAGGCTTCTTGTTTGCTTATTACATGCTAAATTTTAATGAGTATATGCTTCATTAGTTATATTTATACATGTGATGAAAACAGTTGTTATTTTATTGCTCAGGTGTTATGATGTTATTATGTTTGTTATGGTTATGATTATGGTTGTGTTTTTTTTATAACACCCATGTGCATATGCATGTTGTTAATGTGTTTTTAAGGTAAAACACATGAGGTAAGTTAATTAACAACACTAGATGGGAGAAAAAATAATATAATTAAGAGACAAATTTCATAATGAAAATATCAATCAAACATGAGAGGATAAGAAGAGAGCAGAATGATTTTTCTTTGACAAGGACTAAAAAAACTAAAGTTAGATTCACTTACTGAATATAAGCCCTTTAAATGTTTTGCATTAGCATTTGTTAGTTGGGAAAAAATAGGTGTCTAGATCACATAATGTTAAGAAAGCTCAAGATCCCTTGATTATAGTGTATAAAGGGAGATGTATGAAAATGGAACCTTCCTGTGAGACTAGCATGCCTCTTTTGTAGGTGTCCAAAGAGTCAATATAAACAAGTATATGTCATATAAAATGTATATTGATTTATATTGGAAGTCTACTCATGAGATCCATTTGTGTATTTCAAAAATATGTTACATATGAGAGCCAATTATGGTTTTCAAAATTATATTGATTTTCCTATTGATGGATAATGGGTCTATTGCTTTTATACTTTGGGATTGGGGAAGCTAATCGATGCAGGAAGCTTCCAAGAAATTACTTGTTTTGACAAATGATTTAATTAGTCATCCTTCGTGGGAAATGATCTAAGTTTTTATGTTTTTTTTAATGCTTTTGATAACTATCCCTCACAGGAGTATCCCACCTTATGTTTGGCAATTTTGAATAAAATTTCAACAACTATCCCTTAAGGGAGCAATCTGCGAATGCTAAGAATGACCCATGATTGCTATTATTTTGGAATTTGTTGTTTATTGCTTTGTTTGATTTTTGATTGACATAGACTTATTTATATAGGATTAAGGAGTTCACATTTATTAAGGCAAAACTAGAAGCACAAGGAGGTTGAGTAGGTTTAAAGAGGTTTAGGTGATAATGATCATGGGAATCCATCTTGAAAAAAAGGTAGAAGGTATCATGAGAATCATGCCATGGGTAGAGCAATGTTACCCATTGTTTAATATTAGGCTATGAATATGATGAATAATCACATAATTTAGTTTTAGTTAGTTTCCCCTAAAATATGGAGATGGATGTGGTTAAAATTAAGGGATAAGCTTAGGTTAATAATAAAAGGTGAACTTGATCCTTCTTAATAAAAGAATCGACATAGATTTGAAGCATTGAGGGGCTCAAGTTCTAGGTTGCCTTCAAGAGAGGACAAATAGTAAGATCCTAATCCATACTTGTGGGTTATGATATGGGGGTCTAAGCTAATTGAAATCAAACTTGCCCCACTTAATTTTCTCCATATTGGTGACATGTTGATTTTTCTTTAGGATGAGGTCTCCAATGTTGAATTGTCACACTTTAAGGTGTTTTTTATAGGCATGATTGACATGATCTTAATATAAATGAAGATGGGTAAGTTTTGTTATGTGATGCTCATCAAGTAGCTTAAGTTGGTATACATGGTACTGATGATAATCATCCTTAGAAATGAGATATTTAAACTATATGTGAAGAGAAGGTATTTAGAATTTGAGAGGCAAGATGTCCTCTAATCCAAACACAAGAGAGAAAAGGGTAACACCCATAGGGGTTGTAATGCTAGTACAATATGCCCATAAGGTGAAGGGGATGTGTGAATGCCAATCCTAACTAGATGTATTGACCATTTTAGTTAGCATGTTAAGAGTTTTGTTAGAGGTCTCGACCTATCCATTTTCTTGAGGGAAATAAGGTGAGGATAATATTAACTTAATTCCAATTGCATAACATAGAATTTAGAATTGATTGTTTTTAAAATATTTACCATTGTTGGTGATAATTTTGTGAAGAACACTGAAGTGACAGATGATGTGATGGTTGATAAAGTCAACAATATTTTCCACTTTGGTTGAGACTAGAGGAATATATTCTACCCATTTAGTAAAATATTCAATTACAGTGATGATAGAATGGTGTCACTATGAAGAATGGGGATTAATTTCACCAATAAGGCCTAAACCCCATTGTGAAAAGGGCCAAAAGTCTATGGAAATGCAAAGACTATGGCTAGGTGCATGATGCAAATTGGTATGTTGTTGACACTTAACACAGTTTTCACATAATCACAATATTCTTGGTTAGGGGTATGCTATTAAAGGTGAAGGATATGTTTAAATATGGTGAGAGCACTAAAGTGTCCCCCATAGATTTCAGCATGTATTTATTTGATAACATGAGAGGCTTAATGACTGCATAGGTAATGGAAAAAGAGACCATCAAAGCTACATTTTTAAATAATCCCCCCATAATGGTATAATGTGAGGCACTCTAGATAAACACTCTTTGAGCATTCCTAGAAAGTCTAAAAGGAATAATGGCAAGGTTGAGATAGTTGAAGATCTACTGATACCAAAGGTTATGTTGGGTCTCTTCCACATTGAAAATGGTGGGAGAATCTAGTTTGACATAGGAAGATTGGGTAAGTTTATGGATAATGATAGATAAGTTAGAGTCAGAGGGTATAGATGGGATTTGAGACGCAAGTGAAGCCATGGTATTAGTGAACTTATTGCTAAATCATAGGGTTGACTAGATGTGTAGTGTTTAAATGATGCTAAGAGTTTATCAACTAGTTATTTGTACTATTTCAAAACATCATTATAAAACTTGTAAGAGCCATTTATTTTATTGACCACAAGTTGAGAGTCACCAAAGATGTTGATTATTTTGACTCCCAAGGATAGTGCAGTATGAATACCTATCACTATAACTTCATACTCATCCATATTATTGGTAAATTTAAAATCAAACTTTAAGGATGAAGGAAGAGGATCAACATCAAATGGATTAAGGATGATACTAGCTCCCCCACCATATTGACATTTTGATCCATCAAAAAACATGTTGAATTGATAGGTGATGTTTGCTTGAGAGAGGGTCATGATAGACTCATTGGGGAACTCAAGAAGAGGAGATTGATTTTATGATAATGGTGATTCAACTAAGTGGTCATCAATAGCCTACCCTTTAATTGAATTTTTCTAAAGGAACTCAAGGTCAAACTTTGCTAAAAGCATGATCTATTTGGCCATACACTAGTTTTGGTATAGCTTGAAGTGCATGTACTTGAGTGGGTTAGTATTGGTTATGACATAGGTTTTATGGTTAAAAGGTAGTGGAAAATTTTAGTGGCCATGAAGACTAAAGTTAAGCAAAGATTCTTAGTATGGGTATACCAGGTCTTATACTCTACAAGCATGTGGCTGATATAGTAGATGATTTGATCTATGTGTTGTTTATCCCAATGAGCAAGCATTACTCTTAGGGAGTGGTTAGTGGTGGATAATATAGGTAGAAAGGTTGCTTATCTTTGGAAGGGGTGAGGATAGGTGGAGACAAAAGGTACTTTTTGAGTGAATTAAAGGCCTTTTTATAGTCATTATTCCAATTAAAAGATACATCCTTCTTCATAAGGTAATGAAATGGTTTGCATCAGTCTAAAACTAGGAGATAAAGTGATGAATGGATTGAAACTTCCCATAGAAACTATAGAGTTTCTTGAGGTTGATTGGATTAATCATGTCAAGAATGTATTTGATCTTCATAGGATCAACTTTGATACCACTAAGAGAGACAATAAAACCAAGGAGTTTCCTGATAAGACCCAAAGAATGCACTTCTTGGGGTTTAGGTAGACATGGTAATGGATAAGGAACTCAAAGATAATATTGAAAATGGCCAAATGGTCCTTTTGGAGCTTAAATTTCTTAAGAAGGTCATCCACATAGTCCTCTACAATCTTTTAGATAGCATCATGGAATATATAAGTCATGGTGCATTGGTAGGTTGAACTAGTATTATTTAATCTAAAAGGCATGACTCTATATCATAAGGTTCCCCATGGGGTGGTAAAGGTAGTCTTGTGCTAGTCTTTGAGGGCAATTAGGATATGATTGTAACTTGAGAATCCATCCATGAGAGATAACATCTTGTGGTTAGCTATAAGATCAACTAGCTAGTCAATGCTTGGTAGAGGAAATTCATCTTTGGGACAAGTGAGGTTGGGGTCATGAAAGTCCACATAAATGCATAGTGGTGATATGTATGACATTCAAGACATATTGGGGATAGTCAATGGGTTAAATGAAATTGATAGATATAAGATGCTGAAGTTCTTCTTTGATGAGAAGGGCTATGAAAGGGTGCATGCATCAAAGTTTCTACTTCATAGTCTTGGCATCATGGTGGATGATTCCATTGTGGGTGGGAATGGTAGGGTAAATTTTAGGCATGTTGATATAAGACCAAGTAAATACTATATTATGATCTTGGAAGAATGAGGGAAGTCCTGAAGTTTGTTAAAATTCAATAATTGGCCAACTTTGACAATACAAGGGTTATCTGAAGTACCCAAGTTTATATTTATGGTGGAATCATTTAACATGGTCAAGGTCTTGGGAGGAAGGTATTTGTGGATGTAAAAATTTGGTGCACCAATGTAGGTGAGAATGGAATCATTATCCTAGAATTGAATAGTGTTAATGGTTGGAGAGTCATCTCATATCATTTCAAGATAAATCAAAGGGATGGTTGTGGCTGCCCCCTCTTTTTGATAAGTTAGGGGTCTAAGGTTGATCATGTTTACAAAAAAAAATTTAGGTGTGATGATGTCATCATCTTCACATGTAGGTAGAGAAGAGGTTGGTAAGGGGTGTCTTCTTCAATAATAGTGATGGTAGGTAGTCTAGTTTGCTTCTTGGTGGGTAGAATAAAACTAAGGCCATGTTTCTCATGAGGCTTTCTAGTCTCAATGGAAATCCACTCATGTGGTCCATGCTCATATCATCCAATACCAAATCCATTCCAAGTACACCTATGGAGGTATTTTTGGGCAAAACTCAATTTATCTAGGTAAGAGAAGCTAGAGGTGAATGGTTGAGGAAAAGGGTAGGTGGTGGAAGAGCCAAGTGGTTTGTCAAGTCCCCCATAGATGAAATGGGTTTTATAGTGTGAAGATTAAAAGGGAATAATGGATCCAACATTGGGGTCATATCTGGGTTTGTGGTCTCGTTTCCAATACTCTAGAGGAGTAGGGAAAACATCGAGGATGAGGAGGTGATATTCCCATAGTGAAAGGCATTAGAATGTGGATTCTAAGTAGTCTAAGGTGAGGATCTAATTGAAGGGGATATATGAGCTATTTTATGCCTCATTAGTAGGAGTTATGACTTTATCTTTCATGGTAGAGGGATTATCTTTGGTTAAGTAGGGTGTGCTAAATAGGGTTAGGAGGACATCGCTAGGTCAATAGATCATGTTGCATGTTGAAAAAGGACTTGGGTTAGCTTGGATGGTGATTATCTGGCCTTCATGCTCAAATTTAATGTAAAAATTAAGGGTAGAGGGGTTGTAACCAATGGAGTGAATCTAAGGTCATCCTAGAAAAACATTATATTAGAATTCACTTTCCATGATGTAAAAGAGTTCAAGGAATGTGTAGGGTCCTAAACAGATATGAAGGATAATAGTTCCTAGGGTAGTGGTCATGGTTTTGTTAAAAGATCAAAGGATAGGTGAGGTTTTAGACATGACATTGTTTGATAGGTTGAGTTGGTTATAGGCATGAGAGGAGATGATATTAATACTAGCTCCCCCATCAATCATGACCCATTTGATATGGGTTTGGTTTATGTAAGAAGTAATAAAGAGAGGGGAATCTAGCTCATTAGGATGGATAAAAGGTATTTTTGAATCCTTAAAGGTGACAAGGTTGGAAATTTTCAAAGCACCAACAAAGGCTACTAGAGGTTGAGGGTCTTCAAGTTGGACCTCTACTAACTGTAATGCCTCCATCATTACTTGGTGATGATGAGGTGAAGTAGTAATCAACTCATATAAGCTCATCTTTTCCATGGTTTGGTGAAGTTGTTTGAGCACCACTCTCTTGATGGATTCAAAGGGGTTGGATTAGGAAGCCCTTAAGATAGGATAGATACTTTAGGTTTGGATGAAGGTGAAGATGTTTGGGTAGGGTTTAGTGGAGAGGTTGAAGATGGATATGTCCATGGAATGAACACTTTGACCTTCCCCATATCCTTTTATTATGCTCTTATGACCAAATGGATGGTATGGATAGAGGGATGAATTAGGGTAGGAGATTTGTTTGGTTCCTCATCAATTTGAGGTGAGAGTGGAGAAATATGAAGGTTTTTTCTAGTGGTTGTTGACTATTAGATTGGTAATGGGCCCATGGGGGGTTCTTCCAATAATAGATCATCCTTATCATAGATTTGATAGATAATGGTTTGGAGAGCCCTAAAGTTCTCTGTGGCATTGCATGGTATCGTATGATAAGATCACACTTGGTAGTCATTATACCAAATGGATTTTGACCTGGGAGGGTTGAATGGCCTAATAGGGGGTAAGGTCAAGCAAGAAGCTTGTAATAACCTTTGGAAAATGGTAGATTAGGGTTCAAATAAATGTGGAAAGGTTTTATGGGTATTGGTCTTAGTTGGTAAGGTGGAAGCCCTTTTGGGATTGGGTTTGGTGATGGAAGGTTTGGGTAAGGTGGTGCACTTGGTTGGTGGTTTTGGTTTTGGTAAAGTAAAGTTTGATAAAGTAGAGGTAGGAGGTTTCAAAGTAGGTAGCTTGGTCATTTATGTTTTAGTGAAGATAGGTGTGTCAAAAAGAAAGCATGTCAATGTAACTAGTAGTAGTGGTTGGGTTTTGGTTGGGACAACTAGATTCCTACTCATAGTGGAGGGATGAGGCCCCAGGATAGAGGGTAAGGTTAATGGAAGTAAGAGTTTGGTCCTTTGGCCCTTTGGTGGCTTCACATTCTTGATAAATTTGGGTTAGCACTTGGTTGTTAGGTTTGGTGAGGTAAGCTCCACTTTCACAGATAGGTGATTAAGACTCTATGTAAGGAAGGTGTAAAGGTTCTTGGTTAGTTTGGTTGGAGAAGGTGATTTAGTTGTGTGGGGTTTAGGTGCCTAGGAAGGTTGACAAATAATTAGGTTAGTAGAGGTTTTTATCAGTTTGAATGGTAAGGTAGGAGTGTGGATAATGAAGGGGGTGGGTTATTCTTCCAATGGTATGGTTAGAGGTTCTTATTTGGCAATGTAAGGAAGATCTAATTGATACCAAAAGGTGGATCGATCAATGTTAGGGTTGGAGACAATTATAATTTCTCCACTAAACTAAATAATGGTCTATAGGCTAATTTTATTCCTTAGATAGTGGACCTAAAAGATAAAACCATAGGTTAAGACAAAAGGGTGGTAACCTCATCCTTTTCCTCAATAAAAGGGTGAAAGGTTTGAATGGATAAATCCTCAATGAGAGTTTTAGACATGGGGGCTTCCCCTTTGGTAATGATCTATAAAGGGGCAATAAATTAGTTGATGGTTGAGGGAAAAAGAAAAATAGGTGCTTATTCTAGTATTAAGTTGAAGGAGGGGTTGATGGCTCCACTACCTCAATAAGTGGAGGATGGGAAAGTGTTGTTTCCTTAGTTTGGATCTTTAAAGTAAGAGGAGTTAACTCCACTAGCTTAGTAACAAAAGAATATATAGATTTGTTAGATGGTTCTTTAATAATGAACACATTAAGAACCATATTGACAGTATGAGCATCATGAGACCACTCAACCTTGTTGCTCTAATTTTTAGTAGGCACATGATTGGGGAAAGATTGCCTAAAAAGGTCAAGAGCCTAGTTTTGAGGTGCATTGGGGTTATCCAACACAATATTGCCCTTGTCAATGAGATATTGAAAAATTATCTTAAAGGTGTTACACCTACTAACGTCATGACCTACTACCTGATGGAAAGCACATAGATTATTATCAGTTTACCAACTAGGTGTAGGATAAGAAGAATCAAATTGTTGAGGTGGTTTGATAGGAGGAAGTTGTATGATATTGACCTTCAATAACTTCTCCAAGATTAAAACATAAGATTCTCCCAATGGGGTGAATTGTATTTGGTTTTTCTAGTTTTGGTTCCTCATGTTTTGATTTGAATAATTAGATGAACTTAGATGGTTGATAGATGATGGAGAAGTGGATTAACGACAATTGATTTTAGAGTTACCTTACTTTTGGTCCTAGTGTTGGTTTGGTTGCTTAGTTTAGAGGAAGAAGCCTCATTGGTTTTGTAGGTAGAGTTCTTGTTTCTCATTTTTAGCTTTCCTTCATATATGGCTTTGTTCTCTAATTTATGCACCATGGTGAAAGATTCATCATAATTTTTGAAGCTCTAGACATGCCACATAGAAGAGATTTGCTTGGAACATTCCCAAGCAAAAATTTCTATTAGTTTGGGTTGAGGTAGGGAGAAGGAAAGATGAGAGTTTAGGCTCCTCCAATGAGCTACAAAATTTATGATAGATTCATCATCAAATTGCTCGATAGAGTAGAGGTCAGTGATGGAAACCTCCTTGGAGATATTTATTGAAAACTGATCCCATAAGGTTTGGGATAGTTGGGTGAAGGATAATAAAGAGTGTTTGGTTATGGCGCTATACCAATCTAATGCTAGACTAGATAAGGACATAGAGAAGGTATGAAGGAGGGCATCATCATAGGCAATCAATTAACATGCATATCTAAATACCCTGAGATGTTTTTGGGGATCTTCCTTACTCTAAAATTTAGAGAACATGGGAAGTTCCCACTAGGAAGGATATGATCTAATAGGGATAGGTGGGTGAATGGGTTCATTATAGATCTGATCATATGATAAAACATTGTAATCTTTAAAAATGGATGACTCTAAGCTAGTCATATTATCCATGATCATCTTAATTAGGTCTACTTAGGGTTCTGCACCCAAAATGTTATAAGGTCCATACTATTATGGTGGTTGGGTAACATACTGATAGCAACCACATATTGGTATGTAGACACCAATGCTTGGGTGGGTACTATGTAGGACTGGGTGGATGCAAGTAGTTTTGTAGTAGGTAGATGTATATGCCCTTATGGGTTAGGAATGTAACACATGTTTGGTGCAACGGGCACCTATTGGGTAGGATCAGTGGTTAGGTTGGTTATCAAAGGAATGGTGGTGACCCTTATGGTGATTGTGGGTAAGGTAGAAGGTTTGGGAACCACAAATTTTTGAAATGGGGTAGTGGTTAGTGGATTAGAGGTAACTGGTGGAAGTTTAGAAATGCTAGTGGTAGCTACTCCCATGGTGAGGGAAGTATAGGTGGCTATTAATTGGGTTAATCCTAAGGTGGAGGAATTGTTGGTAGGGGTGGAAGGTATAAGGGTGTTCATAGGTTGGGTAGGTTGGTATTCCATAGTAGTATCAAAGGGGTTGTTATTGGATGAGGAAGCTTGGGTAGCCAATGGTTAGGTGGTGACCATGGTATTAGAAATGTTTTCCATGAGATGGGAAGGCATTCCATAAAGTGGGTCCATAGGTGGAACCAAAGTAGGGGTATGGTCAGGCATAGTGTTGAAGGGACACAAGATTGCTATCTAAGAAGGTGGCAAAGTATATGTCTCCTTTGGGAACATCTTAATGGAAAGAAAGAATTACTGAAGGATGAAGAGAGTCTGTTGGTTCATAGATGTAGTCAATGGATGAGGGAGTAGATGAATTCAATTAGTTTGGTGATGGGTTTTTCTCTACTAGATTATTTTGTTATTGGTGAGTTAGAACCATCTAAGGTAAGGGAGAGAGAATGCACAAACAATCTCACCACTCAAAAAGAGAGAAGATAAGAAATGATCAAGGAAAAAAATCACAGTCTAAAAATTATGTTAAGTCCTAAAGTTTCTTTTTAGTCTCTCTTTTGGCTTATGCCTTAAGGTTTCAAGAAATTATGTGACAAAAGTGTTGCTTGTAGAGTGGGTACTAGAAAGGAAGTCTATGGTTCATTTTAGGTTGTGTTTATTCTCTCAAAAAGAATTTATATTGGGAATAAATATGTGGCTTGGTATTGGGGCCTACCCCCTCACTTCACACACTAGAGTGATAAGGGTGTTAGGTGCTTAGCCAATATATACCGATTTCTAGAGTTTATACTCAACCAAAGAGTTGAGTTGGTTCTCCCCATGGTAATAACCTCCAAGTAGGATCATCAGAAAAGGGGAAGGTGATTTTTAGGTGATGAAATCCTAATCAAGACTTGTCTCATGTTTTTTTTATGTTTAATTTATGAAGGTGATTTAATTTAGTGTGTGCAACAAAAAGTGATGCTATGATAGGATTACTTTTATTTAAGCTAAACTATGTGAGCTAAACCTACAAGTAATCAATGTATGAGCTTAATTTTAATACCAGATGAAACTTTTGATTTTTTTATGAGAACATAATAAAGAGAAGAATATATAGGTGTAAACAAGAGAAACCCAAGTAAAGAAACAAGGGCCCCGCTAGGCATGCTAGAATATTTTAGTGAATTTTAGCTCATATTTTGAGAAGGGAAAAAGAAACTAAATATGGGTATGGTTGAAAAACATATTTGATTGTGCATGAATTTAATTATATGATTATGAATAACTCCTCTTTAGCTTGGGAGGATAACCTACAAATAATATAGTACTAAAGCAACTGTTTGGTTAGATAGATAGCTGAGTGGATTGCCTAGAACTAGATAGATCCTAAAAGCAAGAGCTTCCTCAAGGGATATCAACCCACACATCTTAAATAAATAATTTTATAATATATAATATAAATTACTTACATTAATAATAAAAAGGTACTAAAATTGAACACAAGAGATGCCTGATAAAGAGATAGATTAAAAATGACTAATATAACAATAAGTGAGTCAATACTAATGCTAAACAATTTGAGTATGATTTTAAAAATTAAGTAGGGGTCTATGAATAGATAGGGACATAGAAAACTATATTTGGTTGAGGGTAAGAGGGTGAAAATAATTTTTTGTTTTTTTGCCACAATGATCATTAACAGTTGAGGTGAATTTTAGCCGTCAAGGTGACCGTTGGTAGTTGGACAAACCATCAGTGGTTGAGATAACCATTGGAAGTTATTATGTGCAGATTTGGGTTGGTAAATGGTTAGACTGATGGGATCACAAATTTGGATTTTGAGAGATGGGTTGGTGTTGGGCTGAGTGTGAAAGGCAAATAAAGTAATTGAATACTAGAAAACAAATACTTTTCTTATAGAAGGCTGATCAGGTGTGTGCTTGAGGTGGTTGACTTGTTGGTGGAGTATGACATGATTCTAAAAAAGTAATGGTGATTGGTTGTTCTTAGAGGAATGGCAATAAGTAGGCTCTTTAACATCATAGTTAGATTACTAGATTGTTAATGATGATTAACCTATAAAAAAGGAACTCTAGATGTACAAGCTATTGATAAAAATTACAAATGATTTTCACCTACCTACTCCTTTCTTCTTATAGGTAGTAAAAGAGAGTTAAAAAAATACATTCAATAGGTCTTCTAATTTTAAACTGCACATGAAATAACTCACATGTAGATTTAGATGATCTATTTTTATAAAAACAAGGTAGATGGTTTACATGTTTTTGTTAAGGAGGTATACCTTGAGTGTTGATTGTCATCGTGACCATCAGTGGTTGATGGACAAGGAAAAATAATGGATAAAGGGCTAAATTAAGTCATTTAGTCAATCCTGACATGGGTTAGGCTTGATTAGGGGTTAAAGGGTTAGATTGGTCCCAAGGGGATCTAAGGGAATTTAAACATTCATAATTATGGTGTTCAGATTTTTGGTTTCTACACATCCAAAAGACTTCTCCACAAGAAAATATTTGTATCTCCAAATAAAGTATGGAACCCTAAGCTTTATTCATCAAGTATAATGGTTAATAAGTAAACATTCATTTTTACTTATTCTTATTTTCTTATATTCTTATAGATGTTTGGAAATGAAGTTGTATATATAGGAGGATATTTCCCTAAATCCTCCCAAAAACATTGGCTATACGGGGTCAACCCAATTGACCCTATATGTTTTTGGAGATAATTCACTAGGTCTAAGATAGGTCAGTCAAAAGGCTGACAAACCCAAAAAATGAAAAATACCCTTAAATTGTATAGGATTGACCCAATTTACCTAGTAAAACCAACAATCCAAAATGGAATTAATTAAAGAAAAGGAGGGATAAATCATGACAATGATAATAATGGCTAGGACTGAGAAGAATAAGCTTAGGGTAAATGGTTTTAGGAGACAAGTGTGTAAATGGAAAGTGGAAAAAGGGACAACAATCTTATGAAGTACCAATGGTATAACCACCTCTTTCTTGGTCCACCCCTTAAGGCATGCACTCAAATAGATTAGACTCGATGGGTTCCTACAAGATACAAAGTGTCAGTAATCAATAAAAGTTTAAAAATATTATGTATACACACATTATGGGTGGGATGGATCATAGCTACTATATCTATGGTCTACCCAATAAAATATCAAACATGACCACAAAAACCACAAATAAATATGTTTGTGTGGAATATAACATGTTATGGACACCCTAAATGTTATAAAAGTGTCACAGTGTACATGTTAAATCTTGACCCATTGTCAACCATAACACTCTAGATAGGATGACGAACTATGTATTATTATACAAAGAGTGCATGTAAATTTATGTCATCATCAAAATTTACTAGTCTAAGAAGGTGATGAGTGGTCTAGTTGGAACTATAGTGTGGTACATTTAAATGATGTTGTGAAGTGGGTGTGCCTCCTCTATAATAGTATGATATGAAGCTAGTGGTGGATGTGCCTAATATGTGTAGTGAACACCTAAAGTGATTCCTTCCTCATTTTTTGTGTGATTTAGAAATGGATATGAGAATATTTTTATTGCCTTAACTTCCATATGCTATACTTTTGGTGCCTCTATGGGAGTACCCACATCAATAATGGTAGCCTCAATCTAATCTTGTATCTTATGTTATAGGATTATGCATTTATTTTTTGTATGGCCTAGTACCTTGTGACATTCATAGAAAGTGTTAGAATCATAGTTCTTTAGAAGAGATTGTGTTGTATCAACCTCTTTAATGGGAGGGAGAGATATAACATTGCATTTCAAGAGAAGTTGTAAAACTGATGATGAGGAGCTAATAAAACCAAGTGAGGAATGGCTCTTAATCTATGTTAAATATGGTCTTTTGATCACTCTTTTTCTTGATGGCCCTTACCTTGTATGTAGGCTTATTTGAATGATTAACAAATTGATTTTGATCCATTGGTATATTTTAGTTTTCCCATTGATAAAATCTTGACCTCTCTTTCTTTTATTATGTGCCACAAATATGTGAATGTAGGAAACTTCTTAAACAAGATAGCTTTGTGTAATACTAGTAAAAGATGCTTTTTGAAGATGTCTTGAAACTATTTTTCTACCATGGGTCTAGTCAATTTATCTAATATGGTCTTCTATTATAAGACATATTCTATGATAGGCTCATTTAACTTTTGTTTCAACTATGCAACTTGGGCATATGAGATCTTGTCACTGATATTGATGGATAGGTGTGATAAAAATTTATATACTTAAGGATTGAAAGTTATGATAGATTGATTTAGTAAGTCATATAACCATTGTAAGGCATAATCATTTAAACTATGTGGAAAAAACTTTGTGAAAATCCAATTATTGGACACATAGTCCAAACATGATGCATGAAAAGCTCAAAGATGGTGATTTGGGTCACCCTTACCATCATATAATGTGAGTTTATGTGCCACAAATTCAGATGGCAAGTGAGTTTCTAATATGTGGTAATCCAAAGGTTTATGTAAGAGAATATTAGAATCCAAGGAATTTGATGGCCTAGTGGCTCCCTTATCAAGATGTAACACCTTATCATGTAAAGTATAAACCTCATACATAAGAGATTATACATATGGAGTGTAGGATATAGCCATAAGATGTGTAGACATCACTGAAGGTTGTTGAATTAAAATTGTATCTTGTGCTAGCTAAGTTGGCCCCACTATAGGTGTAACACTATTATTATATGGGAAAGTTGAAGATTTACCATTGTTTGATTTATTCTTAATTTCCAATATGGATTGTAATATTTTTGCATGATCAAGGGGTTATTCTTAAATTATATCTCTAAATATCTATAGGCCTTATCTTTATTGAAAATTATTTTATCATTATTAAGTGGACAGAGAGTGACCCAATTTATAATTTTTGTATCATCTTATTCTTGATTATATTATTCATCTTCAGATGCATGATCATTAAAATCCACATAATCAAGGTGTGAATAATCAAAAATGGGAGTTACAATATGTTCTTTATCCATCTTATAAGATTGAAAAAAAAGAATCTAAATATACTCTATAAGATTACCACCTAGCCTAGCACTTCTTCCTAATGGAAGAGATATCTTTTTTAGATGGAATATAGTAAATAAACTAGAATAGAGATATTAAAACATAATATATGAAATTATAAAAAATTAAAGTAGCTAATGAAAATATATAAAAATTTGATAAAACCCCTAGGAGCATTTAGGGGTAGGGTTTATGTTGGAAATATTATTGTCATTGATGTCAAAATGGAGATATTTAGCTCTATGGATGTCATTAATGTCAAGAGAATTAGTCACATACAAGATTGATGGAGAGAAGAACATGTTTTATAATTATATAAGATGCAATATTTTCATATAAAATTATCATGCTTTTACAGAGACTTTTTCTAGATGTTTGCAGAGAAATTGATAGAAGATTCATTATGAGTTTTTAAAGTGCATCTCATATATATGGTTCATAGATTCAAATGAAGAGAAATGATCTTATAAATGATTTATCTTTTCTCTCAACCATTACTAGGGTTTATCAGTAAAACCCTATGGTTTTTGGTCATGGAATTCATAGACATTTATATTTTTATTTTTACGAGATATAGGTGGGAACCAGTCATTTAAGTTATAACTTAAGCCTTCCTTGCCATTGTGTACCCGGTCCCTTCAACCTAGTGATTACCATATTCAAGTAGTGATCAAAGACTTTAATATTTACTAAGTCCTCAAATTAATATTTGTCTAATCTTGACCAATTCTTAGCACTTAATCACATGATGTAGATCTAATGACATGTAATAAAGGTAATATGTAAAAGTTACCTGAGAGTGAATGCGCTAGTGATATGTGTCACATTCATGTGAGCTTGTTAGATAGAGATCTAATAAGCATATTAATATGTTAGATGATATAACGGTGAGCATGTGATCATGTAATGAAGATTATTAGAGTGTGTGGAGTCAAAGAGGTTAAAGTGTTTGATGTATAGTGAGTTAAATACCAAGCTACTTTGAGGAGATTGATGATACATATGTGTTCCAAAGTTTCAAGAAGTACTGAGATGAGATCAAGTTATAAATGTTTAATTATAAATAGAGGTAAATTCCAATATAATTTTTAATATCTAATGGCACATAAGAGCTTAGATCAAAGATCAATGGATGCATTTTAAAGTTGAAACATTAAAGTTCAGAAGCTTGCAAAGATCTAATAGAGTCCATGAGCCTATCAAAGTTTCATCTAATGGTTGCATTTTAAAGTAATGATGATAATTAGATCATGGTGTAAAAATTAAATATCAATGGTTATTATTTAAATTTTTTTCATCTCAATGGTCAAGTGATGGAACACTTAGGAAAGATGCATTATATAACATAGAGAATGATATAAATCGATGTGATCGATCAAAATTGTGAAATATGGCATCTGCATCAAAACTATATCTTGATATATTCTAAATATATTAAAGATATATAATTATAGAGGTGGTGTGTGAATTTAAGAAGCAAGAAACTTGTTATTAAATAAATATTAATTGAGTCCAAGAATAGAGCATGATGTGTTAACGACTAAGTGTAAGCATAAAGAATATGTGAGACCCAGATCTAACGAATATATACATCATCTAGGATATAAAATAAGTGTGAAAAAGAGTTGAATTGAGAGGGAGAGAGGCATATATTAAGAGAGAATGAGAGATGAAAAGTAGAGCATGAGCAATTATAGAACAAGTTTGTAACATAGAATTAGATTCATTTTTTAATAATTTTTTATAATCTAGAGTTGTAGCTCCATAATAGATCTAATTGGTAGGTGCCATCAGAAGAACTAATTTGGTCCTCATTTAGGAGTAGGTGCTTCCTTAGAGTAGGTGCTCTTAAATTAGTGGATTGGTGTCTTCTTAATATTGGTATGAGGTTTTGATTGTGAGGCTACATTAGAATAATAGGTTCTAGTATCTATTATCATCATGGCTTTTGCCATATTAGGTTTTCTATGTACACTAATTTTTTTATCTATTTGTGTGTGTGATCTCAATAGATACTTTTTAATTTGAATTAAAATTATTCAAGGACTAATTTTAATCAATCTATTAATTCACTCCCATCTTAATAAATAGTTGTGTTTTAATAATTGGTATCAAAGCCCTAGTTGCTTAGAAGAAGCTTAATTAACTTAGGTAGATCTTGGATGATGAACATAAATGTCTAGTAAATAAGTCTCTTTCTCAAATAAAGCATCTCTCTTTGATGAATCAAACTATGAATTTTAGAGTATAAGAATGGAAGAATATTTATCTTCATTAGGGTTTAATGTATGGATGACTATTATAAATGGAATATAATTCCTGCTACAACTCCTACTAATCAAGCTACCAAGAAACCATATGAGATAAATGCCAAGGCAAAGAATGTTATCCTTTATGGATTGTCTAACTCAAAGTTCATGAAATTAATGCATTATCAAAATACAAAGGATGTATAAAACAAGATGAAGAGCATCTAGGAAGGTGATGGTAAGGTAAATTAGCCCAAGCTATAAACATATAGAGGCAAGTTTTAAAGTCTTAAAATGAATGAAGAAGAGAAAATTGTAGACTACATCCTCAGAGTAGATGAAATAGTCAATGCAATCAGAGGCATTGGAGAAGAGATGAAAGATTTGATCATTGTCAAAAATGTGCTAAGATCTTTACCATCTATGTATGTGTAGACACTAAAATCGTGTCAACTCCCCTGGTCATCCCCCATTTTATTCTTCTTCTCCTATTTAACCCTTGTCAATCACTTCTTCCACCAGCCTTGACCTTGGCAGCATGTAACAATGAGCGCAGAGCTAAAGCTAGACTCTATCCCCATTGTGCATTTGCCGATGACAGTCGTTACCTGGCTGATGTCGCCGACGTCGGTCACTTATCGGCCGACATCGGCAATCCTGCCGATGTTGGTCACCTTTTCATTATCCGTTATCAGTTGCCATTCGGTTTCTCAAATGGTTATCGAACCATCCCTCGAAATCAATCAACAGATCAATCAATCAATCCATCGAGCCCAAAATCTAACATTCACAGACTCTTGTAATCAACACTCTTGCGATCAACCAACTCTGACATCAACCAATCTGCGTTCGCTTCAATCCGGTACTGCACAGACAACTTCAACAACGTCAATCATGTCTTCACACTGTGATAAGTAAGTATTCTCATCTGTTTATTTTTATCTTTGGTTATTGCTTGCTTGCTATTTCCATACTCTATATTCTGTCCAGACTCAACCTTCTATAAATCCCCAGACCCTATTTAGACTCGACCTTATCCTGACTAGACCCTGTCTCAACTCAACCAGAACCTGTCCAAAACCTTGCCTAGACTCTGCCCTACCTTTGTCTCGACTCCATCAGACCCTGTCCCGACCCTATCCCAACTCTGTTAGACATTCTACAACTCATCCAGACTCTGTCCAGAACCTGCCCCGACCAATGCCGGTCACTACCCCGATCGACGCCGGTAGTTTGACCGACGTCGGCACCTTCCCTGACCGACGCCGACACCACAGAGACTAACGCCGGCGACTGTGCAGAACATTTTACTTCATTATCAAGCATGCATTTTATTTTTTGTCCTTTATTTCTATCATTTTATCTTTTATATCTACTTCAGTCCAATATTCTGTGCTTTTTTATCAGTGGGTTGATATCCTTCTAGGAAGTCTTCATACTTCTGGGATCGGGCATTCGCCTGACAGCCCACCATATCCTTTGACTAACGTTTTTCCGTGTTTCAACCTTTCTTCTTCGCAGGTGTCATTCCTCCATAGCCAAAGAGGAGAATCTTCCAACGTCTAATTTTCGTGCGCATGACTTTATCAGGTATCTTCTAGCCTTGACCATTTCTTTTAGTTTCTTATTTCTTCTTTGAATTTAGAAAGAAATTTTGAATATAAACATTCTGGCACGCCCGGTGGGACCCTAGGTCCTCCTTGGGTTCTTTCTCTCTTTCTTTCGTTCATTTAGGTGCATTAGGTTCCTTCCTTTTCACCTCCTCTTGTCTCTTCTTAATAACATCATAAGCAGGACTAAAACGAACATTTCTTTCTTTCTTGCACTTCTAGACTAGCTAAAACTCATATTCTTCGACTCTTTCTCCATTCGTCTTCATACGAATAAACATTTCGACTTGGGCATTAAAACACTTCACATTCATTTCTGTTTGCCTGCATCTCTTAGACCACACATAGTAATTAAACCGCATATTGAATTAATCTAGATCACTTGATGTTACACGACCAAACCACCTGCACAAAATAAACATTTTAACTTACCTGAGACAAGGCCCGACTGGGATTTCATCCCCCAGTGGATACCTTACCCGTCCTAGCAATCTCACTTGGATTTCATCACCAAGGGGAAAGCCCACTCCATTCTCTGGCAGAGGATAATCTCTAGTGGAAGTATATTTTGGCTAAGCGAAACCAGCTAACCATTAGAATCGTGAAGTGAGGGGAGCTTGCTCCTTAGCACCAGGCCTGTATGGAAGCTAACACAGACTTCTTGAGCACCATGACAAAACCTGAAACCATCCATAGACTGCTTCTTCTAAGACCTAACTCAAAAGCCAATCTTCCTCTACACATATTCTAAGGCATAAGCCACTATAATCCTAATAATTTACTTCTAGGGTTTTAGGATCTGCTTGTGTCTTCATCTTTTTTAGTTCTTATCTGCTTGTTTGAGCTTGTGAGGATGTTCTTCCTTGCCTTGAATGGTTCTGACTCGTAGCCAAGCCAAGGCTCTAGTCGATCACGTGAGGCATCATCCTCTTCCATCTACCCCGCCTACAACCATCCCTATAATGGAGTTCAACTCAGAAACTGAAAGAACTCCTACCAGACCATCTCCAACCCAAACGCCTATTATCCCAGAAGGGGACCAAGATTTCGCACAATTCTTGGACCTCAATACCGTAGCCTTGCAACACTATCTCACGAATAGCCGAACGCGAGACCCCTTTGGCAATCCAATTTACGGAATGCCGACTTCTCTCCTCGAAACTACGATTGTATCAACGACGTCCGTAGCCCAACCCTCAGATACCCAGGCTGTTGCCTCAACTAATGACCAACCTTTTACCAACCATCTAAGTGTGGCTTCTCCTTCCATCGTTGGGCCTACTTTCACTGGGGTTTCGACCCCCTATCAATCTCAGCCCACTCAACCACTTTCTACCCCCTTTCAAAACTTGGTCATCTCTATTCCGCCTACCCTTACTCCTATCAACACTAGGGTGGCTACCTATCCATTAGCCCATGTTACCTCTAGCCAACCTCCCATGACAACATCAAACCTAGCCATGCCTTCTATCCAACCATCCTTAGTCACTTCTTCTATCCCTACGACTAGTCATCCGTACGTTGCGCCCTTATTGGTATAACCGAGTACGTCGTACACCTCTTCCAGCCTCTTTCAAGTGCCTTACAATTTAGGAGGCGTTCCACTCGCCAATCCATCAGTAGATATTATCAAGATGTTGATGGATAAAATGTCCAACTTAGAGACTTTCGTTACCAGCTCACGCAACACTCTTTCGTACGAACAAATCTGTAACGAGCCCATCCATCCTTCTGTCCCCATCAAACCGTATCCCAACCAGTGGAAACTTCCTAAGTTTTCTCATTTCCAAAGCAAGGAAGACCCACAACAACACTTACGGGCATTCAGACACACCTGTTACCTTATCACCCACGACGATGCGTTGCTCTTATGCACGTTTCCCATGTCTCTCTCGGGTGCTGCACTTGACTAGTACAGCTCTCTTCCTAGCCATTACATCTTCACGTTCACTCAGCTGGCCTAGCTCTTCCTGGATCCTTTCTCCATCAATATCACCAAGAAGGTCTCCATCACAGACCTCTATTCTATCCACCAGTTCGAGGATGAATCTATTGCTGATTTCATTGCTCGGTGGAGGGGCCTTATCAATCAACTTTCATTTTCCTTACCCCAGCTTGAGCTTATTAAACTTTTCTCTCAAGCCTGCGCTAAACATATTTCTTCTACCTTGAGGGTTTAGACCTTCTGCACTTTTGATGAAGCCTTCACGATGGCTTGTAAACTTGAGTTACGTGCCATCGAGGAGAATAAAGTCAAGTTGCAGAGTAAGAATCCTAACTCCAAAACCAATGACCCCTCTTCTAAGCCTTCCTCGTCCAATCCTAAATCTAAAGCTTCAGCAAATGCTGTGGTTGTTAGATCTTCTTCCTCTTCACCTTCAACTAATCAACCTAAACCATCCACATCTATGAGTGCCACTCGCCAATTTTAGTAGAGATACATACAGCGACAGTTTACTCCACTTGGAGAATCATACGCGTCTGTGCTGGAAAAACTCATCAAACAAGGGGCCATCAATCTCCCTCAGATCCGACCACCACCACAATTTGATCCCTCATGCACTATCCCTACGTGGTATAGGGAAGATGACTTCTGTAACTACCACCGTGTTAAAGGTCATGACACGGGCAACTGTAAAACACTTAAAAACAAAATACAAGACATGTTGGAAAAGGGTGACCTCATCCTCGACAATCCTAATGCCCCTCCTAATCAGAATATCGATATCTTCAAACAACCATTCCCTAATCATCCACCAACTCAAAACAATGTCCAGACCTTGACTAACAATATCCATGAACATAATATTCAAATAGTCAATACGGTCTCGCCCCTCATTCCTAACCAATCTCAAGAGGTGAGTTCATCCATCAGTCCATCACATGTGGACGAACCTCTTTCTTCGATTAGTTCTCCCTCAACTTCTCTCATTTTGGAGGATGCCTCGACCTTACCAGTACAGCCAGTTTCACCATCTTCCTTCTTGCTACCCATGGAGGACCCAACTTTTCCTACTCCTCAACCACAAGTGGAGGGCACTATCATCCCTACCCTTTACCCGCTTGAGGAGCTTCATTCTCTAGTTTCTTCTCCACCCAGGGAAGAACCTATCTCTCCTTCGTCTCTAACCAAACATGAACCTGTCACGACCTCACCATGCCTTGGGGCCAAAACTACCATACCTTCAGTCCCACAACCGTCGGCATCTTCTCAAGAGCCTAAACTTCATCCCGCACTTTCTCAGCCATTTTCCCGACTAGTGGAGAGACTTGAACTTCTCCCTTCTAGGAAAGTGGAACATCAGGGATTGTGGGACCGTCTCACAGCTCTTCAACAAGCCCGGGCCCTCTCATCTCATGCTGCTAATCCTCCCATGGCAGAACCTCCTAAGACTATCAACAAAAATCAGATTTCCACCTCTAGACCATCTACATCTCCATCAACCTCATCAAAACCAAAACCCTCATCTACTTCACCTAAACCTATCAAGTCGTTTGGTGTTCACCCCGTCTCCAACCTCACTCATCCACAAGTGAAGGTGGACTTAAACCAGACTTCAACTAATAGTAGTCTTCAACCCAAATCACAAAAGACTGCCAAACCACAGAGGCGAACGCCTCCTCTTCCGTCATCATTACCCTCCATTTTGGGCCTGCATCCTTCAACCTTAACCAGAATCCTTCCCACTTCAACCTCTAATCAAAATCGGTTACCTCTTTTGCTTCCTTTACCTACCACTAGCCTACCCTCTCCCAAAAAGGTGGTACCTCTCATGAAGAGTGTACCGTCTCCACCTGTCATAGCACCATCAACCCAGAAGGTGGTACGAAAGCCTCCTCCAACTTCGCCCAAGCAAAAGTCACCGACATCGCATACATCGATGAGCACGAACCCTTTAGTGGGTTCATACTCTTTAATCTTGCAACGACTTTTGCAAACTTCCAGCATAACTCTTCCACCCATCAAGCCTTTCCAACCTCTCGAGTCTAAACCCTCCTGGTTCGACGACACGAAGATTTGTTTATATCATCATACACCAGGACACGACACCGAGGCTTGCTGTGCCCTCAAGGCTATCATTCGCCATTATCTGGAGAAAGACACTCTTCTCTTTGAGGACACTTTCGACCGACCCCTGACTCCTTCTCATAACCCTTCTACCTCTTCAAACCCATCTACATCTCATCAACCGATTACAACTCCTTCATCACTTTCACCTCCCATATTTGAAATCAATGCCATTCACATTACCACTAGGTCACAAATGGACAAGGCAAAAGAAAAAGCCGCCATTCCTTGGACCTACCCTTTTGTCAATCCACCTCAACCGCCTAAGCCTAAGATTTCTATCCTTGGCGCACCTCAACCCTCCTCTTCTTCTTCTTCTTCTGGACCAATCCACGACTCCATGTTGAAATAGCTTCACCAGACGCTTGTGAAGATGTCCCTCTACAATCTCATCCAAACCTCGTCCCAACATCGTCAGGCCCTCATCTAAGCCCTACAGGCAGTGGAGGTCCAACCCGAGGACCCCCAACCACTTGCTGCCCTTGTCCACTCCTTAGCCCCTATTGCCTCCATTACATTCAGCGATTTTGAGATTCCTACATCCAACACGGAAGATCAAGACGCTGCCCTCTTCATCACTACCTATATCGATCAAACACGCATTAAACATGTTATGATTGATGGGGGCACTAGTATCAACATCATCTCCACTCATGCCTTTGATCAGTTGGCTCTTCCCAAGAATTGTGTCTCCAAAACTGACGCAAT
The DNA here is from genome assembly GCA_037957365.1 of Torreya grandis. Classification (NCBI taxonomy): domain Eukaryota; kingdom Viridiplantae; phylum Streptophyta; class Pinopsida; order Cupressales; family Taxaceae; genus Torreya; species Torreya grandis. The sequence continues at coordinate 363,513 of JARHVA010007161.1, forward strand.
CTTGCGCTCTTTCAATGACACTACTGCCATGACCATTGGCACAGTCATTCTTCATATTCACGTTGGTCCACGCATAGTCCCAGAGCTCTTCTACATCATCGAAGGAGAGTTTCAATACAACATCTTGCTGGGCCGACCCTGGATCTGTGCCATGGCCTGTGTCCCCTCCACCCTGCACCGTTGTGTGAAATTTGAGCATGACGGACATGTCCACACCATTCCTGCTGACCCTTCACCCTTTAAAACATGCAACACCACCTACCGTCCAAACAATGTCCTCATCCCTATCAAGCCATTAACCCCGGCACTACCTCCATCTGTGGAAGCTTCGACCAGTTCACAACATGCAGTCGCCCTTACACCTCCCCTTCAAGCGACGACCACAGACCCCATGGAAGACGTCTTTCAAAGACTTTCATTGGGAGAGTATCTCTTGCTGGCTTTAGATATGTTCCAAACTCCACAAGAGTATGGACGTCTTCATCACAGCCCCAGCTACGACCATTGGATAGGGATGATCATACCTTATGGTCCCCCTCACCTCTACACTAACCTCATCTATGGGGGGCTTAATCAAGCTCCTATTGACGGTAATCCTCTTTATTCACCTCAACCTTTCACATTAGACTTTTCATTTCTTAGCAACCCCGCTTTTGCACACACTTACCTTTACAGGTGTGCATGGAAGGGTTTTGGTTTCGAACGCTATGAGCAAGGCTCCCATCAGCCTATCCAACTGCTCAATGATGACGATGCCAAAAAATGATATGGTCTGGGATATCACGACCCTACTCAAGACCCTTTAGACCTTTGTCCTGAACCAATCATTGACCGATCACCTCCACACTCACCTGTTTCGCCCCCTTCACCTACGGAGTCAGTGGTTTCCATTCCTCTTAGTTTTTTTTTTCCATAAACACCATCCGCCTGGACCCCTTGACTTATCAGCTCAATGGGGTGTCCAATTCTCTCCCTCTCATTTTTCCCAACATGATCGAAGATGAGTCGGCAACCATTCACACTGTTCATTGCGTTGACGATGATGCCATTCTTTCTTACATGAGCGCTGACGATTCTTTCATCCAGCGCTCCCTCCCTTTTGAGACCCAGATTATGTTAAATGAATCAACCATTGACATCAACCTTCCTTCTTCTGATGTTCCTTATGTCTTAAAGATTGGCCAATATTTAGATGCTCAGGAGTAGCTTGACTATACCCATTTCCTCTCCGACCATAGCAAGGCCTTTGCCTGGACTTACAGTGATATGCCTGGCATCAACCCCACCATCGTTACCTATAACATTGTCACCAAACTAGAGGCTAAGCCTGTCAGGCAAAAGCTTCAAAAGATGCATCCTCACGTTGCCCTCCTTGTCAAAGAGGAGCTTCAGCGCCTCCTTTCTGTCTCCTTCATCTAGCCCATCAATTATCCACAGTGGGTCTCTAACATCATCTCAGTCACCAAGGCAACTGGGGGGATTTGGATCTGCACGGACTATCGTGACCTTAACTTAGCCTGTCCTAAAGACGACTTTCCTCTTCCTAACATTGACCAGCTTGTTGATCTTACAGCCGGCCATGAGATGCTATCTCTTATGGACAAGTTTTTAGGATACAATCAAATCCTGATTGCTCCAGAAGATCAGCACAAGACTACTTTCATTACCCCATGGGGGACTTTCTGCTATCGAGTCATGCCTTTTGGCTTAAAGAACGCAGGTGCCACTTATTAGCGTGCCATGACCTATATTTTCCACGATCTCCTTCACAAAATCATGGAGGACTATGTGGATGACCTGCTCGGCAAGTCCAAGCTTCATCGTGACCATCTAACCATTCTCAAAATCATCTTTTCTCATCTTCTTCAGCATAATGTTCGTCTTAACCCCAAGAAATGTGTCTTTGGGGTCCTCTCTGGCAAGCTTCTCAGCTTCATCATTTCCTTCTGTGGCATCGAGATAGATCCTGCCAAGATTTGCACTATCCTCGAAATGCCTCCACCGACCAATCTCAAGCAGCTTTGCAGTTTGCAAGGCAAGCTCCAGTCCATTCATCATTTCATCTCACAGCTTTCTGACCGCTGCCAACCTTTTCATCATCTCCTTAAGAAGGACATCTCTTTTACATGGGATAAGGACTGTCAAGAGGCTTTTGAGGCCCTAAAACATTATCTCGTCTCTCCACCAGTCCTCATTCCACCTAAAGATGACCAACCTTTTTACCTTTATATCTCAGCCACTCATCATTCGTTAGGTGCCATGATCACGCATCGAGACGAGCATCACCGTGAGCAAGTAGTCTATTATATCAACCGAACACTGGTCGACTATGAAACTCGGCATACCCATATCGAAAAACTCTATTTGGCGTTAGTCTTTGCTACTACTAAGCTTCACCACTATCTTCTTAGTCACAAAACCTTTGTCATCACCCACACCGACCCTCTCAAGTATATGCACTCCAAGCCATATCAGAATCAACGTATGGCTCGGTGGCTCATGCTGCTTGCTGAGTTTGATCTCGAATTCATCCAACAAAAATCTATCAAGGGGCAAACCATTGCTGATCAACTAGCAGATGCCCCTCTTCCTGACAATCAACCTTCGCAGTGTGAATTCCCTGATGAGTCTATCACTGTGCTTTCCTCTAATGACACCATCTATCAGATGACTATGTTCTTTGACGGTTCCAAATGTCAACTAGGTGGGGGTGCTGGGGTTATTCTCATCCCACTTGAAGGGGAGCCCATGCCTTTGTCTTTTAAACTCGACTTTGATTGTACCAATAATATGGCTGAATATGAGGCCTTAATTTTGGGACTTCAGACCGCCCTCTCTCTCAGCATCAAGTCCATCAACATCTTCGGTGACTCGCAGCTCATCGTCAATCAGGTCAACGGTTCATACATCTGTAAAAATGAAATTTTTCAAAGGTACAAAAACCGTGCTGACATTCTCCTTGCATCTTTCAACCATTTCCTCCTGCAGACTGTTCCTCAATCCATGAATAAGTTTTCTGACACCATGGCTTCTCTCACTTCACATATCCCATCTTCTTCATCTACATCTAGACTTTTTGTCATGGTGCGTCATGTGCCATTGCCTTCATATATCTCTTCTCACATTCATCATGTCAACACTATAGACCCTAGCCCACAAGATGCTTGGTATAAGCAACTTGTAGACTTCTTATCTTTCTCTGTCATTCCTCCCAACCTCTCTAGTAATGCACGACGAGCTTTTATCAAGTGTACCGCTCACTATACCATGCTAGGGGGTCTTCTCTATAAGCGAGGCTTCGACGGCCTCCTTCTTCGCTGTCTCACCTCCACTGAAGCATCTCAAGCCATTCAGCAAGTCCACGATAGGATTTGTGGCAGACATTTCAGTGGGAATTCGGTTGCCAAGCGCATCCTTGGTTTGGGCTATTATTGGCCTACCCTTCATCAAGACTGTAGCGACTATGTTTGGTGTTGCATCAAGTGTCAGCAGCACTCTAACTTGCTTCATCTTCCTAGTCACGCCTTACAAATTACTCAGGATTTCTGGCCTTTTTCTCAGTGGGGTTTAGATCTCATCAGTGAGATTAACCCTCATTCATCTCTTCGTCATCAATCCATCATCACAGCCACTGAATATTTCACCAAGTGGGTGGAAGCCATTCCTCTCGTCTCCACTAAAGCCAACAAGATCGTCGACTTCATCACCACCCATATCATCTATCATTTCGGTGTCCCTCATAAAATCATCACCGATAATGGCAAGTCCTTTAAAAACAAAACTATCCAAACATTATGCGACTCATTCGGCATCAAACTCAGTTTTTCTTTGCCTTACTACCCACAAGCAAATGGGTAGGCTGAGGTTTCCAACAAGATTCTCACCAAAATTCTCATGAAAGTGGTCAGTGACACAGGCAGGGATTGGCACATTCACATTCCCTTCGCTTTGTGGGCTTACCGCACTAGCATTCGAACCTCTACGGGTGCTACCCCTTTTTCTCTCGTGTACGGAACAGAGGCTATCTTACCTCTCGAAGTACAGATCCCGTCTCTCCGCATTTCTCTACATGATATTCTTTCCAATGATGACTTTCGTCAAGATCGCTTAGCTCAACTTGAGTTACTTGACGAACGCCGTCTTGCTGCCCTTAATATCTCCATGTCTATCAACATCGCATCAAATGCACCTATGACAAAAATCTGTGAGAATGAGATTTCAACATCAGAGACCTCGTCCTCAAAGAGAATCAACACGTGACCAATATGGAGCGAAGTAAATGAGGCAAGTTTGCTCCTAATTGGCTCAGACCTTTTATTATCACGCACAAGTATGGATCAGGGACTTATCGTCTATCTTCTCTTGATGGACGCCTAGAACTTGAGCCTCTTAATGCGTTGCATCTGCGACCGTTCTACTGTTAGTAGAGTATTCATCCACTTGACACTTAACTTGAGCTTGTCCCTTGAGCAATCCCCGTCCTCTTAATCCTACTTCCTTTCAACCCTATTCCTCTTAACAATTCCTATAACCCTTTTATGCTGTATGGATGCTTTGTCCTCATAAAAGGGAGCCCTTGACCTTCTATAATCTTGTCCACGACTCACATTTCTATCAAAACAAATCAAGATGTCACAATATCCATGATCACTATATCAATATCAAAATCAAAAAGCAGACTGCTCCCTCGAAGGACAGTTGTACTATCATTACTGTAATTAATAGACTGCTCCCTTGAAGGACAGCTATTCAAAATCCCTTATATTAAACAAAAATCTAGACCACTCCCTTGAAGGATGGCTATGACTAAACTGGCAATAAACCGCACTATTTCAGAAGCTTCCCGCATTGATCAACTTCACATCTGACCACCAAGCAAATGACATCTCTATGCAGGCTTCCCGCATTGATCAGTCTGCACCTTAAAAAAAAATAAATAAATAAATAAATAAAAATAAAAAAATGAGAGAGTCATGGACTTGACTTATAGTTGTCTCAGGGTCTCCTATAAAAAGGGGCATAGTTATCTCTGCTCTTAAAATGGGTTACCCTCTTTTCTCCTCCTATCACCTGCTCAAGGGACTTCGAGCTCACTTTAATGTCAAAGTGATTTGATTACCGCTCTAACATAACTATGGTCAACGATGTCATGCATGAATGGGGCTCTTGGTTCTCATAACCCCTATCTATGCTATCTTTTTGGTCCTTGTCAATGAAAGAGCAATATGCCTTTCACGTATCTTTCACTTTGGTCACATTTAACCAAACCTTTTTCAACCTAAACATTCTCAGACCAACAACTCGACAACATGACATTATCATCATCCTTGTCCTTTTCGCATAGTTTCTATGGACACCAGTACACATGGAAACTATCAACCAGACTCAATTTATGTTAAGCATAAACCAATACTTGCTGAAGCGTAAATAGACCTCAATTCATTTTTAGCATACATCCATCACAACTATGGAAACTTGTTAGGGATGAAATCCTTTCGACCAATTCTACAGAATACACCATCTGTAGCATCATCTTATCCTCATCTTCCCCTCATCATTTCGACACTTGACCACATCCAATCATCGCCCAATCTTCTCAATTTGTCCGAACTACATTGGTTTGAGGCCCTATGACTAGGGCTATGTAGGCAGCACTCAGATAACACATCCTCTGAGGTTAACTCGACCACCCCCGTTTGTTCATCTCCTTGATGGACAAACCTTCTCTTCTGTAACTTTGATCAAGACCAATCATTTTTTTTGACCATTCCTCCCTTTTAGGGAGAACTACATTGGCCTGAGGCCCTTCACACAAGGGCTATGTAGGCAGCACTCAGATCACATGACGTTTTCTGAGGTTAGCTCGGCCACATCCTTTCGTCCATTCCTCCCCTCGCCCACCAACCATTGGAGATCATGCCTATCTCCTCCAACCTCGACCACTTCCAAGACATTATTGCCTTGGTTGTTTTTGCATGTATGCTATCTCATGACTGGTTAGCAGAATTGTGCGCAGACCTTTTTTTTGGACCCTCACAAGTATCGGATCGCAAGCCGGTTGATCCACACTACTTGTGACTTTTTCGCGATTCTAGGAGCACTTCCTGAGCCCAGGATACCTAGAACGCGACGACCCATTTGGAGCTTCAGCTTAGATTGAGTGACCCGATCAGTAGACGACTAAATGCTGGGGCCCAATTACTTCAATTTTGGCACTCCTCGACCCTTGACCTACGACACTTTGACCCAACCATCTCGTGTAGTGGTATGTGCACAATCACGACTTTTACAGCATTCACCCTCACCCCTTTTTCATCCACTCTTTGTCAAATTAGCACCCGATTCCCGGTTCCCTTCCCTCGACTCCTACTTTGAGGGGGAATACCTCATCCATAATCGGGGCAATCCGTTTCCTATTTTTGTCTTGCAGTTCATTCGAACAACCAATAAGACGAAATCAACCTTATCCCACACCTGGGGCAATCACTCTTATTTTTGTCTTGCAGTTCGTCTAGAACAACCAACAAGACAAAAAGGGGCAAATGTAGACACTAAAATCATGTCGACTCCCCTGGTCATCCCCCATTTTATTCTTCTTCTCCTATTTAACCCTTGTCAATCACTTCTTCCACTAGCCTTGACCTTGGCAGCATGTAACAATGAGCACAAAGCTAAAGCTAGACTCTATCCCCATTGTGCATCTACCGACGACGGTCGTTACCTGGCCGATGTCACCGACATCGATCACTTATCGGCTGACGTCAGTAATCCTGCCGACGTCGGTCACCTTTCCGTTATCCGTTATCAGTTGCCATTCGGTTTCTCGAATGGTTATCGAACCGTCTCTCAAACCGTCCCTCGAAATCAATCAACGGATCAATCAATCAATCCATCGAGCCCAAACTCTGACATTCACAAACTCTTGCAATCAACACTCTCGTGATCAACCAATCTGCATTCGCTTCAATTTGGTACTGCACAGACAACTTCAACAACGTCAATCATGTCTTCACACTGTGATAGGTAAGTATTCTCATCTGTTTATTTTTATCTTTGGTTATTGCTTGCTTGCTATTTCCATACTCTATATTCTATCTAGACTTGACCTTCTGCAAATCCCCAGACCCTGTTTAGACTCGACCTTATCCTGACTAGACCCTATCTCAACTCAACCAGAACTTGTCCAAAACCTTGCCTAGACTCTGCCCTACCTTTGTCTCGACTCCATCAGACCCTGTCTTGACCCTGTCAAGATCCTATCCCAACTCTGTCAGACCTTCTGCAACTCATCTAGACTCTGTCCAGAACCTACCCCGACCGACGCCGGTCACTACCCCGACCAACGCCGGCAGTTTAACCGACGCCGGCACCTTCCCTGACCGACGCTGGTGACTGTACAGAACATTTTACTTCATTATCAGGTACACATTTTATTTTCTATCCTTTATTTCTGTCATTTTATCTTTTATATCTACTTCAGTCCAATATTCTGTGCTTTTTTATCAGTGGGTTGATATCCTTCTAGGAAGTCTTTGTACTTCTGAGATCGGGCGTTCGCCTGACAGCCCACCATATCCTTTGACTAATGTTTTTCCGTGTTTCAGCCTTTCTTCTTCGTAGGTGTCATTCCTCCACAGCCAAAGAGGAGAATCTTCCAACGTGTGATTTCAGTGCGCACAACTTTATCAGGTATCTTCTAGCCTTGACCATTTCTTTTAGTTTCTTATTTCTTCTTTGAATGTAGAAAGAAATTTTGAATAGAAACAGTATGATTCTAAAATCTCTAAAATATAAGAAGCAAGAGATCCAAATAATCTCACTATAGATGAGTTGCATGGAACCTTCATAGCTTATGAGATGAGAATGAGAGAAGCATATACTTTTAAGAGAGAATTTGTATTTAAATCATCCAAAAAAGTAAAATCATAATCACCTACATCCAAATATAAGGAGACTGATGAAGAAGAATCCAACTTTGTTATAAAACTAAGAAGAGGGTCTGGAAAATACAAGGGTAAGTTACCCTTTAAATGCTTTGATTATGGTAAGGTAGGACATTTTATTTCTAAATTAACTTATAACAAAAAGGATAATTTTGAGAAATAAGAGGATAGTAAAAATATGAAACCTCACTACTCCAAGAATAAGAACTTATTTAAAAATAAGAAGGGCCTGTACACAAGAGAAGATAGTGATTCATTAGATGATAGGAATAGTTCAGATGATTACCATGATTATGCCTTTATGGTTGAGAGAAATGAAATCATATTCATGAAATTAGAATAAGATTTTGTGGATCAAGAAATAGAATAATTTAAAGACTCAGATGAAGAGGAAGGAGAAGTGGATCTAGAGGGTGAAAGCATTTATGATCTAGGTGAAATTGAAAAGTTAAGAAAAAAGAACTAAAAGAAGTAGGTAAAAAAGAGATTGAAAAAGTATCCAAAAGTCTTGAAAACTCTAATTAGATGGTAGTTATCCTAAATACACAAGTTGAGGATGTCAAGAATCTAGAACACAAAGCTCTGATACCAACTGTCAGGATCTTACAGCACAATTGATTACTCTTGTATAAGCAACTAAACATGGAATTAAACTAGAAATAAAAGGTAACTAGAAATTAGAAATAGCAAAGAGTATGAGATATAAGAAACAACCAATCTTGTATTAAACTCTTCTAGAAGGAAATATAATGAAGAAATCTCTCTTTCTTCTCACACCTCTCAGATGTACAGATCTCTTTCCCTCAAGATTTCTCTCTCTCAATTACAACCAATTCAATCCTTGAATTGTCTACCTCTTTCTCATCCATGGACATAATCATTGAAAAATTATCTATTTGGGGTTGCATGGAAAGAGACACCAGAATCTAAAACCCAAGATTCTATTCTATTATCCAAATAAAGTGTAAGAGCATCTTGTGCAACAATACCTACAACTTTTGCTTCTTCATTACCTTCATGCTGATTTTTTTCTTTAACTTTCAACCATCAATCTTTCTTTACATGCCCTTTCTTTCCACAATTCCAGTAGATTATTCTTCTTCCATTTCTGGATTTGGATCTACTTCTCATCTTTGACTTTGACCTTGATCTCCCTTTCTTTCCCTTCTCTCTTTGCCTTCCCCTAATTTCAATACTTAAATCATTACCTAATGTTTCCTCTGTGCTTTTCCTATGAATTTCTTCATTCAAGATTACACTAACAACATCATCAACTTTCAAGATATTTGAAGTAGATGCAGTATTACTAACTGAAATTACCAAACTATGCCAACTTTTAGGTAAAGAGCATAATATTAAGAGAGCCTTAATTTCATCATCAAAAACTATTTTAACTGAATTTAACTGATTTACTATTTCATGGAAATCTTTTAGATGACTAGATACAGATCCACCTTCCTGCATTTGCAAATTAAATAATTGCTTCATAAGATATACCTTATTTGAAGCTGAGAGATTTTCATATAAATTCACCAAAGTATCTATTAACTCTACCATTGTCTTTGCCTGTGATAAGCTGGAAATCATAGAAGATGCTAGGATCAACCTTATAGATCCAAGAGCCTTTCTATCAAGAACATTCCATTCTTCATCTTGCATATCTATGGGCTTTCTTGAAACCCCACCTAATGGTAAGTACATATCTTTTTGATACAGATAATCTTCTATCTGCATCCTCCATAATTGATAATTCTTGCCATTGAATTTATCCATTCTTAGTTCACTTTCTTCTTCCATTGCTTTACTCCCACCCAATCAAAAACCCCTATGAGTGACTTGTAATCAACAAACACTAACTCTGGATCTGATACCACTTGTCAGGAATCTAGAACACAAAGCTCTGATACCAATTGTTAGGATCTTACAGCATAATTGATTACTCTTGTATAAGCAACTAAACATGAAATTAAACTAGAAATAAAAGGTAACTAGAAATCAAAAATAGAAAAGAATAGGAGATACAAGAAACAACCAATCTTGTATTAAACTCTTCCAGAAGGAAATACAATGAAGAAATCTCTCTTTCTTCTCACACCTCTCAGATGTACAGATCTCTTTCCCTCAAGAGGACTCAAATGAAGAAGAGGAAGGAGAAGTGGATCTAGAGGGTGAAAGCATTTATGATCTAGATGAAATTGAAAAGTTAAGAAAAAATAACTAAAAGAAGTAGGAAAAAAAGGAGATTGAAAAAGTATCCAAAAGTCTTGAAAACTCTAATTAGATGGTAGTTAGCCTAAAGACACAAGTTGAAGAGGCTAAAAGAATAGAATATTTAGTCTAATTTGAACTACAATCTAAATCTAATGAATTCATGATGCTATAAGTAGAAATAATGGCTTTGACAAAATAATGTGAGAAAGCTAAAGATTAAATAGACAAAGGTCTGAAGGTGATAGGAGGTTCAAAAATTCTTAATAAATTAATCAACTTTCAAAAGCCATCAAAAGAGAAATATAATCTTGGTTTTGAAAAAGGGAAAAGTCCCATAACTAGTACATCTGCAAACCTGTATGACAACTTCAAAGTAGAAGGAGAATCAAGGACAAAAAATGAAAAAGCTTTCAATAATGCCTCTAGAGATAAAAAGATAGACACAAGCACTGTTGATGTGAATAAAGTTGAAGAAGAAAATAATCCTAAAGAAAAGAATAATAATAATGACTCAATTTTTACAAGCTCAAGGAAGATGTAGAACACAAAGGTAGATGATGTAGATGATTACATAAGGGTGAGAGACTTGAAGAAGCTAGAGTTAAGAAGACCTCCTCATCCTACACAAAGAAATGCTATGACTAGGTATTACTCATTTTATATGGTTATTTTTATACCTATAATTAGTTTGGTCATAGTTCTAGTGAATTTAGGGCTATACCTAAAAGGAGAACAATTTTTAAGAACAAAATCATTTGCCTCCTTATTAGATACAAATGTAATATGCTATATCTATAATAATTTTGGTCACATACCTAAAAAATGTAGAACAAACTTTGTAAGACCAAAAATACAAATTAAAAATAAAGGCATGCCTCCCAGTGTGAACAAAGGTTCAAAAGTCTCTAACAAAGGGGAAACTAAGCCAAACAAGAAACCTAGGATGTGTGAAAAGTAAAAAATTAGAAAGTTGCACAATCTATGATTACTCAAATTGCATTCCATGTCAAGGAATAGAATTTGTAGGTAATGGATAGTGGTTGATCAAAATACATGATTAGTGACAAGATCAAGTTCATCAAACTAAGTAAATGTAAGTAAGGATTTGTCATCTTGGGAGTCAATATTGTAGTAAAAATACATGGTAAAGGAACCTTGAATATAGATGAAAAACTTCTTACATATGATGTCCTTTATGTTGAAGGATTGAAACATAATCTACTAAGTGTCAGCCAAATGTGTGATAATGGATATAAGGTCACATTTAATATAAAAATCTATAAGATAAGGTGATCTAGAAGATTAGTTGTAGAAGGGAAAAAAATTGAAAGCAATATCTATAATCTAAGTGAAGTGAATGGTAATATCTACTTGATAAGAAATATTGATGAGATTTGGTTATGGCATAGAAGAATGGTCATGTCAAATTTGATAAACTAGTAAAAGTGAGCTCAAATAAGTGTGTTAGACATATGCCTAAGATAACTAAACCTGCAAACACTACTTGTAAGGAATGTTAGCAAGGAAAGTAAACAAGGTTCAGATTTCAAATAAAGGAGTATGCAACTATAAATCCTTTAGAATTAGTTCATATTGATCTTTATGGTCCTACTAACACAAGAGGATCCAAAGGAGAAAGATACTTCATGTTGATAATAGATGATTACTCAATAATGATATGGGTAACCTTTTTGAAGGACAAGTCTCAAACATTTGAAAGATTCAAGATCTTTAGGGCCATGGTAGAGAATGAGATTAGATTAAAAATCAAATGCTTAAGATATGATAACGGCGGTGAATTCACCTCAAAAGAGTTCATAGAGAATTATGAAAAGCATGGAATCAAAAGGCATTACTATGCATCAAGGACTCCATAGTAGAATGGATTTATTGAAAGAAAGAATAGAAAAGTCAAGGAGATGGAAAGAACAATGCTAAAAGAGGCTAAGCTGCTTGATAGATATTGGAGAGAAGTAGTACAAATAGTAGAATATATCTCGAAAAGATTTTAAATGATGGTAAATAGTAATAAAACCCCCTATGAATTATGGTATGGAAAACTTACCTCTATTAAGTATTTTAGAGTATTTGGGAGCAAATGCTACATCAAGAGAAAATAGATATGTTGGGAAAATTTGAATTAAAATGTGATGAAAGAATATTTCTTGGTTATTCAACTCAAAGAAAATACTACATATGTTACAACAAAAGGAGACAACATATTGTAGAGAGTATCAAAGTCAAGGTTGATGAAGGCTTGAAACATATTAAACCTAATAGAGACATCTATGAAGAAGAATCAGAGTTTGAAGAGGAAGTAGTTAATGAAAATCCTAAGGAAATAAAGAAAATTCCACTTGTAATATTTGTTCAAAAGGATCATCATATAGAGTAGAACATTGGAAATTAAAATGGAGTTCAGACAAGGAAAATAGTTGTAATGAATAAGGAACAATTTTTTCTCTAATACTCAAATTGAGCCTAAGAACTATGATGAAGCCAATAAGAATGAGAATTTTCTAAAAGCCATGGAAGAAGAACTAAGCCAGATTAAAAGGTACAAAACTTGGGAATTAGTTCCAATGCCCTCAAATAAGAATGTAATAGTTACAAAGTGGGTCTTTAGAAACAAACTCAATGAGGATGGAACTATCATAAGAAATAGAGCTAGATTAGTATGCAAAGGATATGCACAAATTAAATTCATATATTTTAAGGAAAATTTTGATTTGGTTTCTAGATTGATATCCATAAGAATGTTTCTAGCATTCTCTATTTATAATAATTTCAAAGTCTATCAAATGGATGTTAAGTCTACTTTCTTGAATGGGAACCTAGAAGAGGAAGTCTACATAGAACAACCTGAAGGTTTTCAACTATCATAAGAAGAAGATTATGTGTGAAGACTAAAAAAACATCTACATGGTCTAAAAAGGCACCTAGAGTATGGTATTCAATATTAGACCAATACTTAAAATAACAACAATTCAATTAAGTTTGTACAGATAACAATCTATACTTCAAATCAGAAGGTGAGAATATGTTAATTGTTGTTGTATGTATATATTATATCATTCTTAGTGGTATAAATGATAGAATTTGCAAATAATTTTCTAATCAAATGCAAAATGAGTTTGAGATGTTGATGTTTGGAGAGCTTTCTTTCTTCCTTGGTATATATAACACAAATTGATGAAGGGATATTTATATCTCAAACCATTTATGCTAAATAAATGCTTAATAAGTTTTGAATGGAAGATAAAAAACTAGTAGGTAATCCCATGATAACTGGTTTTAAGTTGAGAAAAAAGGATGAGTCCCTTGATGCAAATAAGACTTTGTATAGATCAATGATAGGTAGTTTGTTATACCTAGCTATATCAAGACCTGATATCATTCAAGCAGTGTGCATGGTTACAATATTTCAAGATAATCCTAAAGAATCACATGTCAATGTAGTGAAAAGGATATTTAGATATATCAAGAGCATAATTGAATATGGCCTATGGTATTCTAAATGTGAATATTTCATTTTGATGTCATATACAGATGTTGATTGGGAAAGAAGTGTAGATGATAGAAGAAGCACTATGGTGGTGAATTTTTCCATGGAAATAAACTTGTTTCATGGATAAGCAAAAATAAAGAGTTAGATACTCTTTTTACAATAGAAGTAGAGTATTTTGTAGTAGTTGCATGTTGTACTCAAGTCTTGTGGATGAAGCAAACACTTAAAGACATAAAAGTAGAGTATAAATCACCTATCTCTATTCTTTGTGATAATTCAAGTGTTATTAACATATAAAATAATCTAATGATGCACTCCAAAACAAAGCACATATCAATCAATTATCACTTCTTAAGATAAAAGGTTGCAGATCAAGAGGTCACAATGAAATATGTGCCAACACATGATCAAGTTGCAAACATATTCACCAAACCTCTTCCCAAGGAACAATTTGAGTATTTGAGGTATAAATTAGGAGTGGTTGCTCCTACATCACACCACTAGATCTTAGTAATAGAGCATGAGGCTAGGGACATGATCATATAAACTTTGTTAATCCTTGGAACAAGAGAGAAAAGGTAAATTAGGTATGCATATTTTTGCAAATTTTTAATGATTTTATGGTTGTAGATTCTTAGAAAAACTCCTATATCTGATAAAGGGGGAGAATTTTTTTGACAAAGAGTGATAAAGTTGGAGTCCCTTTGCCATTGATGTCAAAGGGGGAGAAAAAGTAGAAATGCTCTCTATAAAAGCTTTATGTTTATCAAAGAAGGAGAAAAGCATGTGTCTAATGTGTGTATAGGAAAATGTTCCATTGTCTACAGGGGAGAAAGTTTGGTATGAATAGCTTTAGATCACATTCATCAGAAGTGAATGAAAGTAAAATTAATTCTAGAGAAGAAGAAGAGAATGTATTACAAGATCAGAGCCTTTATTTTGCCATCAATGACAAAGGGGGAGATTTTTGGAAATATGATTGTCATTGATGTCAAAAGGGATATAGTTATCTCTATATATGTCATTAATGTCAAGAGAATTAATCACATATAATATTGATGGAGAGAAGAGAATATTTTATAATTTCACAAGTTGTTATATTGTCATATAAATTTGTCATTCTTTTACAGAGACTATTTCTAGATGTTTGTAGAGAAATTGATATAAGATCCATTATGGGTTTTTTAAGTGCATCTCATATATATGGTGCATAGTTTCATATGTAGATAAATGAGCTCAAAAATGATTTATATTTTCTCTCAACCATTACTAGGATTTCTCAGTAAAACCCTATGGTTTTTTGTCATGATATTCACATGCATTTCTATTTTTATGTTGACTAGATATAGGTAAGAATCAATCACTTAAGTTATAACTTAAGCCTTCCTTTTCATTATGAAACTAGCCCCCTTGACCTAGTGATTAGTATCTTGGAGTAGTGATCAATTAATTTAATATTTCCTAAGTCATCAACTTAAGATTTGTCTAAGCTTGTCAACAATTAGTATTTAATCACATGATGTAGATATAACAATGCACAATGAAATCAATATGTCAAAGGTAACTGAGAGTAAATGTGCTAATGACATGTGTCACATTCATGAGAGCTTATCAGATAGATATATAATGAGCATATTAATCTATTAGAGGATATACTAGTGAGCATGTGATCATGCAATGAAGATCAAGAGAGCATGTGGAGTCAAAGAGGTGAAGTGTTTAATGTATAGTGAGTTAAAGACTGGGCTACTTTGAGGAGATCAATGGTGTGTATGTGTTCTAAAGTATCAAGAAGTAGTGAGATGAGATAAAGTGATCAATTTTTAATGATAAATAGAGGTAACATCCATACCACTCTTGAAGATATAATGACATGCAGGAGCTCAAATCAAACATCAATTAATCTATTTTAACATTGAAATATTAAAGTTTAGAAGTTCATAAATATCTAATAGAGTGTGTGATCCTATTAGAGTTTGATCTAATTGTTGCATTTTAAAGTTGATTCAATTGAATGATGATCATCATATCATGGTGAAGAACTTAAAGATAAATCATCATTATTTAAATATTTGTACATATCAATGGTCAAGCAATAAAACACTCAAGAAAGATGCATTATATGACATAGAGAATGATATAGATCATTTAGATAGATCAAAATTGTGTAATATGGCATGTGCATCAACATTAGAGCCTAATATATGCTAGATATAGTAAAATATAGAGAATTATGGTGATGGTGTGTGAATTCAAGAAGTGGGAAACCTATCATTAAAGAAATATGAACTGAGTCCAAGAATGGAGTGTGATGTGTTAAGAACCAAGTGTAAACACAAAGAAGATGTGATACCTAGATCCAATGCATATATAAATCATATAGGATATACAATAAGTGTAAAAAAGAGTTAAATTTAGAGGGAGAGAGATGAGAGAAAGAGAGGAAGAGAGATGCAAAACATAGCACGAGCAGTGATAGAATAGGTCTGTAACATAGAACTAGATTCATTTTTGAGTCAACTTTTGTAATCTAGAGTTGTAGCTCTATAATAGATATGATTGGTAGGTTCCATCAAAAGAGTTGAGTTGGTACTTAATTAGGGATTATGTGCTTCCTTATAGCAGATGATCTTAAATTAGGGGATTGGTATCTCCTTAGGGTTGGTGCCCTTAAACATTATAAATAGTGAGGTTTTGATTGTGAGGCTAGATTAGAATAATAGATTCTAGTATTTATTCTCATAGTGGTTTTTTCTATATTGGGTTTTCCATGTACACTAAGTGTTGTGTCTATTTATGTGTGTGTGATCTTGTCATATACTTTTTAATTTTCATTAAAGTTATTAAAGGACTAATTTTAATCAATATACTGATTCACCCCCTCTCAATAGATAGTTATATTCCAATATTTTGTTGTAAATATGATTATCATTGATGTCAAAAGAGAGATAGTTGGCACTATGGATGTGATTGATTTTAAAGGATAAACCACATATAAGATTGATGGAGAGAAGATCATATTTTATAATTACATAAGTTCTAATATTTTCATATAAAGTTGTCAAGATTTTATAGATAATATTTCCAAACGTTTACAGAGAAATTGATAGAAGATTCTTTATAAGTTTTTTAAGTACATCTCATATATATGGTCCACAAGATTAGATGGAAAAAATGAGCCCATAATGATTTATTTTAGCTCTCAGCCATTAATATGGTTTCTCAATAAAACCCTATGTTTTTTGGTCATGGAGTTCATAGGCACTTCTATTTTTATGTTGACTAGTTATAGGAAGGAATTGATCACTTAATTTATAACTTAATCCTTCCTCATCATTATGAAACTAGCCCCTTTGACCTAGCAATTATGGGATTGGAGTAGTGATAAAAAACTTTAATATTCCTAGGTCCTCAACTTAATATTTGTCTAATTTTGATCAATGATGAGAATTTAATCACATGATGAAGATCTAATGATGTGAAACAAAGGAAATAAATCAAAGAACCTAAGAATGAATGTGTTGATGACATGTGTCATGATCACAAAGCTTGAGAAGTATATAGATTGTGTAGTTCAAAGGCAAATTGTCAATTATCAATGTGAGGATTCCAAGTGTCAAAAAAATGAGAACTAACAATAATGTGTAGAAGGCAAGTGAGGATGCCAAGTGTCAAAAACATTGGCACTAATAGTAATGTGTAGAAGGCATATGAGAATGCCAAGTGTCATAATCATGGGTATTGATAGTAATGTGCAAAAGACACATGAGGATGCCAAGTGTCACAAGCATGGGGACTAATAATGTGCATAATTCAAATTGTCAATTATCAATGTGAGGATTCCAAGTGTCAAAAACATGAACACTGACAATAATGTGTAGAAGGCAAGTGAGGATGCCAAGTGTCAAAAACATTGGCACTAACAGTAATGTGTAGAAGGCATATGAGAATGCCAAGTGTCACAGTCATGGGCACTGATAGTAATGTGTAAAAGGCACATGAGGATGCCAAGTGTCACAATCATGGGCACTGATAGTAATGTGAAAAAGTCATATGAGAATGCTAAGTGTCACAATCATGGGGAATAATAGTAAAGTTCTCAGAAGGCACATGAGAATGCCAAGTGTCCTAATCTCAGGAGACTAAGACAAATATCAATGGTTTCAGCTTAAATTTGAAGAGTTAAATTTTGAAATCTCACACAAATATAAGAGAGTGTATGAAATTATCATATTATGATCAATGGATGCATTTTAAATTTGAAGCATTAAAGTTTAGAAGCTCATAAAGATCTAATGGAGTACGTGAGCTTGTTAGTTTTTGATCAATGAATGCATTTTAAATTTGAAGTGTTAAAGTTTGGAATCTTGTAAGGATCTAACAAAGAGTATGAGATTGATCTAATAGTTGCATTTTAAAGCTAGGAAAATTGAACAAAGATAATCAGATCATAGCACAAAACTTATGATATATGATCAGTATTTAAACATTTATTCATCTCAATGGTCAAGCGATGAAGTACTCAGGTAAGATGCATTTTATGACACAAAGAATGATATAGATAATTTTGATCAATATAAATTGTGTAATATGGCATGTGCATCAAAACTAGAGCCTGATAAATGCTAAATATAGTAAAAGATAGAGAACCATGGTAGTGGTGTGTAAATTCAAGAAGTGGTAAACTTATCATTAAATAAATATGGATTGAGTTCCAAAATAGAATGTGATGTGTTAACGACCAAGTATGAACATAGAGAACATGTGAGACCTAGATCCAATGCATATATGCATCATCTAGGATATACACTAAGTAAGAAAAAGAGTTGAATTGAGAGGGAGAGAGGTAGAGAGGAAGAGAGATGCAGAGAAAAACATGAGAAGTTACAAAACAAGTTTGTAATATAGAACTAGATTCATTTTTAAATCAATTTCTTAATCTAGAGTTGTAGCTCCATAATAGATCTAATTGGTAGGTTCCATCAGAAGAGCTAAGTTGGTGCTTAGTTAGGGAGTAGGTACTTCCTTAGAGCAGGTACTTTAAAATCAAGGGATTGGTGTCTCTTTAAGGTTGAATCCCTTAAAAATTGTAACTAGTGAGGTTTTGATTGTGAGGATGGATTAGAATAATAGAATATATAAACTATTCTCACTATGGTTTTTCCCATATTGGGTTTTCCATATACATTGGGTGTTGTGTCTATTTATGTGTGTGATCTCTGCATATACTTGTTAATTTGCATTAAAAGTATTAAAATACTAATTTTAATCAATCTACTGATTCACCCCCCTCTAAATAGATAGTTGTGTTCCAAAAATTAGTATCAAAGCCCTATTTTCTTATAAGAAGCTTAATTAGCTTAGGTATATCTTGGATAGTGAACACAAATGGCCAGTCAAGAAGGATCTTCTTTAAACAAAGAACCTCTATTTGATGGATCAAACTATGTATTTAGAGCATTAAAATGGAAGTATATTTATCTTCATTGGGGTTTGATGTATGGATGTCTATTATAAATGGATATACAACTCCTACTAATTAGGATAGAAATAAGGCATATGAGAGCAATACCAAGGCAAAGAATGTTATCCTTTGTGATTGTCTAACTTATATTTTATCAAGGCAATGCATTGTCAAAATGCACAATATATATAGAACAAGTTGAAGAGCATATATGAAGGTGATAATAAGGTAAAGCAGGCCAAGCTACAAATACAAAGGTAAGTTTGAAAGTATTAAAATGAATGAAGAAGATAAAATTGTAGACTACCTCCTCAGATTAGATGAAATAGTCAATACAATCAGAGGCTGTGGAGAAGAGTTGAAATATCCAATCATTGTTAAAAATGTCTTAAGATCTTTTCCATTTAGGTATGACTCTAGAAAAAACTGCAAGAGAGGAAGCAAGAGATCTAGATAAACTCATTTTTGATGAGTTTTATGTAGCATTAATAGCATATGAGATGAGAATGGGAGAAGCAAATAATTTCAAGAGAGAAGCTACATTCAAAGCAACCAAACAAGTAAAAGTAGAAGCACTTACATCCAGATCTAAAGAGACTGAAGAAGAAGAAGCCAAATTTGTCATAAAATTAATAAGAGAGTCTAAAAAATACAAAGGTAAGTTACCCTTTAAATTATTTAACTATGGTAAGGTAGGACATTTTGATGATAAATACCCTTATAACAAAAGGGATAAATTTGAGCAAGGATAGGATAGTAAAAAGATGAAACCTCACTACTCTAAGAATAAGAACTTCTTCAAAAATAAGAAGGGCTTGTATATATAAGAAGATAGTGATTCATTGGATGAGTATGATAGCTCAAATAATGACCATGATTATGCCTTTGTGGCTAAGGGAAGTGAATTCTTATTTATCACATTAGAATCAACTTCTATGGATCAATAAAAAGAAGAAGTTGAAGACTAAGATGAAGAAGAGGAAGGAAAAGTGGATTTATAGGGTGAACTCATTTATGCTCTAGATGAGATTGAAAAGATAAGAAAAGAGAACTCAATTCAAAATAAATAGGCACAAAAGGAGATTGAAAAATTATCCAAAAGTCTTGAAAAATCTGATCAAATAGTAGTTAACCTAAAGACATAAGTTGAAGAGGCTAAAATAATAGAAGATATAGTCAAATTTGAACTACAATTATCAATAAAAAATAAATGAGATGAATCCAACCTTCATTAAAAGTCTTAAACTCATATCAGAAAGATAACATAGTGTAAATCACCTTTTCTTCTTATGATGAATGCATGAAGTTAGAAGTAGAAATAGTGTCTTTGAGAAAAGAACTTGAAAAAGATAAAATAATAAATAGACAAAGGTCTGAAGCTGAAAGGAGGTTCAAAAAATCTTGATGAATTGATCAACTCTTAAAATCCATCAAAAGAGAAATTCTGGTGTTGGTTTTGAAAAAGAGAAAAGTCCCATAACTTGTAAATCTAAAAATTTATATGATAACTTCAAAGCAGAAGGATAATTAGGAAAAAAGAAAGAAAAATCTTGCATGAATGCCTCCAGAGATACAAAAATAAACACAAGCACTATTGATATGAAGAAAGCTAAAGGAGAAAATAATCTTGAAAAAAAGAAGAAAAATAATAAGTCAATATCTACAAACTCAAGGAAGATATAGAAGATAAATGTAGCTAATTCAGATGGTTACATAAGGGTGAAAAACTTGAATAAGCTAGAGTTAAGATGATTTACTCATCCTTTACCAAGAAATTATATGAATAGGTATTCTTCATTTTTCTATGGTTATTTTTATACATGTAAACAATTTGTTTATAGGTCTAGTGAATGTAGGGTTACACCTAAAAGGAGAAAAAAATTGTAAGCAAAAATTTATTTTCCCCTTGTTAGATACAAATGTAATATGTTATAACTACAATAATTTTGGTCACATAGCTAAAAAATGCTTAACAAACTTTGTAAAACCATAAATATAAAGTGAAAATAAAATCATGCCTCCAAGTGTGACAAAATGTTCACAAGTCTTTGAAAAAGGGAAAAATAAGCCACACAAGAAACCTAAGGATGTGTGGAAAGTGAAAGATTAGAAAGTTTCAAAATATATGATTGCTCAAATTTCACTCCATGTTAAGGAATAAAATTTTTGGGTAATAGATAGTGGTTTCTCAAAACACATGACTAGTGACAAGATCAACTTTATAAAACTAAGTTAATTTAAGGAAGGATATGTTAGCTTGGGAGACAATACTATAGTAAAGATATATGGTAAAGAAACCTTGAATATAGATGTAAAATTTCCTACACATGATGTCATTTATGTTGAAGGATTGAATCATAATTTGCTAAGTTCCAGATAAATGTGTGACAATGGATACAAGGTCACATTTGATGTATAAGGGTGTAAGATAAGGATATATGTAAGATTAGTTATAGAAGGGAAAATGACTGAAAGAAATATTTATAATCTAAGTGAAGTGAATGGTAATATCTATCTAGGAGGAAATATTGATGACAGTTGGTTATGGCATAGAATAATGGGTCATGTCAACTTTGATAACCTGGTAAAAGTGAGCTCAAATAAGTGTGTTAGATAAATGCCTAAGATAACTATTTTTAAGGAATGTCAGCAAGACAAGCAAATAAGGGTCATATTTCAAATAAAGGAGTATGCAACTACAAATCCACTAGAGTTAGTTCATGTTGATATTTTTGGTCCTACTAACACAAGAAGATCCAAAAGAGAAAGATTATTCATGTTGCCAATAGATGACTTCTTAAGAATGACATGGGTAACCTTTTTGAAGGACAAGTCTTAGGCATTTAAGATATTTAAGATCTTTATGGCCATGGTAAAGAATGAGATTAGATGAAAAATAAAATGCTTAAGATCTGATAGAGGTTGAGAATTCACATCAAATGAGTTCATAGAGTACTATGAGAAATATGGAATCAAAAGGCATTACTCTATAGAAAGTACTCCATAGCAAAATGGATTTGTTGAAAGAAAGAATAACATAATCAAGGATATAGATAGAATAATGCTAAATGAGACCAAGCTACATAATGGAATTAGAGAGAAGTAGTACAAACAATAAAATATCTTGGATAGAGTTCAATTAAGGCTAAATAGAGATAAAACCCCCTATGACCTATGGTATGAAAAACCTACTTCTGTTAAGTATTTCAAAGTGTTTGGTAACAAATGCTACATCAGGTGAAAAGAAGATAAGTTGGGAAGCTTTGAATGAAAATGTGATGAATAAATATTTCTTGGTTATTCCACCCAAATCAAAGCCTACATATGTTATAACAAAAGGATACATAAGATTATAGAGATTATAAATGATCCAAAACTTAGAAGTTTTGGTTGATAAATATCACAATAACATAGAAATAACACAGTAACAATGAATTCTCTGAGAAGAGATGTAGTATTACTCAAAATTGCAATACAAATATATGCTTATCTCTGGGAAGAGATGTCTGTCTTCACATTTCAGGTTACCTCTTCTTTTATACACAATTTGAAAGCATGGGAAGGATGTGGAAGGTCACCAATCTTGAGGGAGATGAAGTGGTATGACTTCCAATATTTAAAACAATACATAATTCGAGGAATTACTATTTTTAGAAACTTACTATTTTTAGACAGCACTATTAAAATTGAAATTTGAGGCACTTCCATTGGGTTTTCGAGGGTAAAACTTCATTTAGAAAATATCTGTGCAATTTCACAACATTCCCCTCATTCTTATCTTTCTAACGGTTCAAACGGTGAGTCAATTGGAGCTACGGTGCAAAAGTTATGGCTCCCGGAAGTTCCGTCATCAATTGGGGTGGAACTGTCACCCGAATTGTCGCCTAAATTGATGCCTGGATCATTCCTCCCTCCTTGAAAAGCAATGGTCCCCATTGCATCAATACTCCCCATCAGGTGTGGTAGTTATTTCTTGATTTGATTCTCTGTGAGCCACTCACCTTGATGGCTAAGCTGACCCCTTTTGACCACTCGATACAGCGGAATAGAACGCCCTCTGGTTGTCTTCATCCAAGTATCCACAATCTGATCCTCTTCCACTGGAGCAAAACTCTATGGATCAAGTTCATCAATGTCAAGTTGTTCTGCTATAACTGATGTGTCCAAGAGAGGTGGATGATATGGCTTGAGGAGCTCCACATTGAATATTGGGTGCAAACCAAGGTAGGCTGGGAGGTTCAACTCAAAAGCATTTTCTCCAACTCTTCTAGTGATGGTGTATGGACCATATCGCAGAGGCCAAATTTTTTTGTTTGGGCCTGCAAGTTGTTCCTTCTGGAACCACAACCAGACCTTGTCACCCACAGCAAAATGGTGTGCAATCCTGTGTTTATCATGGCGTTGCTTGTACTTTTGATTCATCTTCTCCAAGATGTCATGAACTTGTTACTGGAAGTGTTGCATTTGTTCAATAAACTTTGTAGTTTTTGCTGCCTCAGATCTTCCATGAGGTTTGTATTCCATGGTGGAAAATGTAACTACTATATCAACCGGTGCCATGGGTTGGAACCCAAAACATACTTGGAATGGACTGTGCTCAGTCGAGCTGTGCAGTGCCCGATTGTATCCATGTTGTATGAAAAGAAGTCCCTCATCCCATGTGCATGGATGTTTGGAGTGGTACATCTGAATCATGTGAACAATAAAGCATTTTACCACCTCTATTTGACCATCAGTCTGTGGATGGAAGGATGTGGACATTATCAGCTTAGTATCCATCATCTTCCATAGAGTGGACCAGAAGATGCTCAAGAACCTGCTATCTCGATCTGAGACAATGGACTTTGGAAGACCAAAATGGAGCCATACATGACCAAAATATAGTTGAGAAATTTCCTCAGCAGATATATTTTTTTTACAGGCAATCATGATAGCCATTTTTGAAAAATGATCAACTACCACAAAAATATAATCCTTACCATGTTTGGAAGTGGGCAAGCCTGATAGAAAATCCATTGAGACGGATTCCCAAGGCCTGGTTGGTTCTAGCAATGGTGTGTACAATCCTTGCTTCTTATTTGTCAGCTTGGCTATCACACATGGGGTGCAAGATTTGAGATATCTTTGTACATCCTTTCACATATGGGGCCAGTATAAGTGTTTTTGAAGAACTGCCAATGTTTTCTGAATACCAAAGTGTCCAGCTGTCCTACTAAAGTGTGCTTCCCATATCATCTTTTGTTGCTCTGCGACTGGAACACAAATGTGTCCCATATGACAGAGGACATTATCTTGCAAATAGAAATCAGATACATGTGTACCTTTTTGAAGTTCTTGATATGTAGCAGCAAAGGTAAGATCTGCTTCATACAGGGTACCCCAAGTGGCAGTCTCATATCCGCACAAGTCCAAAACCGTTGTGAGTGTAGTAATTGGTGGGCGGCTCAGACAATCTGTAGCTATATTTGAGCTCCCCTTTTTGTGTTTGATTATCAGGTGGAATTGCTGAAGATATGTGGCCCACTTTTGATGCCTCTTATTTCGGAGCTTGCTTTGTGTCTAGATGAATTCCAATGGTCTGTGGTCAGTGTGAATGACTGTTTCTTTTCCCAAGATGTAGTGTTTCCATTGATTTTAGGCTTATAAAATGGCATATAGCTCCTTATCATATGTTGGATATTTCTTGACTGTATCAGTGAAAGTTTCACTGTGATATGCAACAGGATGGCCATGTTGCAGGATGATAGCTCCCATGGCATATTCAGATGCATCTGTCATCAACTCAAAAGGTTGATGCAAATCTGGCAAGGCAAGAACAGGGGCTGAGCAGAGTCTATTCTTCAAATTCTCAAATGCCCTTTGCTGTATTTCACCCCACTGAAATGTAGCTTTTGCTCCTCCTTTAGTCACTTGGGTTAGTGACCAAGCAACATGTGAAAATCCAAAAACAAACCTGCGGTAGAAATTTGCAAGACCCAAAAAGCTACGAAGCTCTATGAGGGTCCTTGGTGTGGGCCATTCTCGAATAACCCGAATCTTTTCTGGATCAACATAGACCCCTTTTGCATTCACAACATACCTGAGGTACTGAATTGTTGTCATCCCAAATGTGCATTTGTCAAGATTTGCATACAACTTGTTCTCCCGAAGAGTTTAAAGCACCTTACGAACATGTTGCAAATGTTCTTCCCACGTTCTGCTATAGATGAGTATGTCATCTAAGTAGACAACCACAAATGAGTTGGTGAAGGGTCGTAGGATGTCATCCATCATCCTCATGAAGGTTGCAGGTGCATTAGTTAAGCCAAAAGGCATAACCAACCATTCAAAGAGCCCCTCCTTAGATTTGAATGTAGTCTTCCAGACATCAGTGGGATCGATGGGAATTTGGTGATAACTAGATTTGAGATCAATTTTGGTGAAGAACTTCGCACCATAGAGCTGGTCCAGCAGGTCATCAATCCTGGGGAGAGGATAGCGATTCTTCACAGAGATTTTATTCAGGGCTCGATAGTCAATACAAAGCCTCCATGTTCCATCTTTCTTCGGTGCCAAGACAATTGGGCTACCACAAGGTGAAGAGCTTGGCCTAATGTGACCCTTTTGGATCAATTCTTGAATCTATCTTTTTATCTCATCATTCTCCAAAATTGATCTGCGATACACAAGACTGTTAGGCAAAGGTGATCTTGGGATCAAATCGATAGAATGTTTTACCTTGCAATGTAGTGGAACTCCTGTAGGTGACTTGAATAATTCATCATATTCTCTTGTGATGCATCCTATCTACTTTTGTTGTTGTGTTGATTGCGTAGTCAGGACTGCAACATCGGCCTTCATGGATTTATGCGGCTTGACCACCATGAGGACAAATTGCTTTATTTTCTCCACCAATCTCTTACATTGCTTCACACTGATCATGGAGATAGATTTGGGAGGTGGTACCTCTGGTACCCTATAGTGCCATTTTCCAAGTGTGAGAGTAATCCTTTGGGTTCGTGATTCATAGATGCCATGTCGCTCATACATGAATGGCTGACCAAGGAGTACATCACAAACATCTAGATTAACTACATCACACAAGACTTCATCTTGGAATGGTTTTATGGCATATGAAAGAGGACACTGATGGGTGACATGGAGGTCTCTCCCTGGGCTTAACCATCCAATACTATAGGGCTTTAGATGAGGCTTCACAGACAGATTTAGACTTTTCACAACTTTAGTAGAGATTAAATTCTTTTGACTCCCACTATCAAGAATGAAATGTAAAGGCGTACCTTTTACCCATATTTTGGAGTGGAACAATCTTTCTTTGTCATCTGGTCTTTCTCCACGATTCTGTGATGAAGTGACAATGGTGTCTGGCTCAGCATCTACAATTTCTTCTTTGTCCTCTTCGACTGTGGGTTGTGTATGAGGCAGAGTAGTGGACATTGAGTATTGTGACTCAGAAAGCAATGACTTAATGGCCTGACATTCTTCTTTGGAGTGAGTCCTAGTTTTGTGGTAATCACACCATTTTCCAACCTTCCCTTTCTGGGATTTCTTATCCTGAAACTCTTTTTGCTTCCAATTTGGGCCTCGTGTTTGACCTTCCTTATCAATTTTCCATTTTGAGGGTTGACTCTTCGTATTCTTTCTGCCTTTCTTCTATTCAATCTTCACTGCAAATTTGTATGCCTCACTGAGGGTTTCCAAATTGAAGAGTTCCATTTCCCCCCGTATGTACCATTGTAGTCCACCATGATATTTGAGTCTTATGTTTCTCACTTTCTTGAATGCCCAACCTTGCAGACAAAGAATGAAAAGTGTCTATGTAATCTTGAATAGATTGGTCCTTACCTTGGCGAAGTTGTTGCCACTGTATGTAGAGATCATCATATGCTCCGATGGGATAGTACTCTTCTTTCACTGCTTCTACAAAATCATCCTAGGTAGGTTCCGCCTCAAGGCCAATGTCATCTATGCTGAACCTCTTTTTGCACACTTCCCACCAGTTTTTCACATGCAATGTTGATTTCAAAAGAGCAAAAGTAATCTTTTCTCCATCGGTGAACTTATTTATAGAGAAGTAGGAAGACAGTTGATCTAACTAATTTTCTACTGCATCAGCATTGATTTTACCTTCAAATGTAGGAATATCAAAATTTACCTGGACCTTGAAGGGTGTTGGGGCACTGAAAGGTCATTCCCTAGATGAGGAGCCAGGAAGTGGAGCCACGGAGCCAGGATTTCCCATCGAAAGTGTTTGAAGAATTTGGGCAAATTGTTGTAACATCTGTGCTTGTTGCCATTGGAGGGCCTCATTCACCATTTCCTTAAAAGGATCGGATGTCTCGGTGCCGTTCGCCATTTGAGGTCGTTTGGAGCGAACAGGTGGAAGCTCTGTTGTTTCCCACCCAAGCTTCTTATAGCCTGACCTCGTCCTCGGGATCATACACTCTCAAGACAAACCGCTTTGATACCACTGATCTAAAACTCAAAAGTTTTGGTTGATAAATATCACAATAACATAGAAATAACACAGTAACGATGAATTCTCTGAGAAGAGATGTACTATTACTCAAAATCGCAATACAAATATATGCTTATCTCTGGGAAGAGATGTCTGTCTTCACATTTTGGGTTACCTCTTCTTTTATACACAATTTGAAAGCATGGGAAGGATGTGGAAGGTCACCAATCTTGAGGGAGATGAAGTGGTATGACTTCCAATATTTAAAACAATACATAATTCGAGGAATTACTATTTTTAGAAACATATTATTTTTAGACAACACTATTAAAATTGAAATTTGAGGCACTTCCATTGGGTTTTCTAGGGTCAAAATTCATTGAGCAAAGGTCAATGACATTTCAAAATGTTCCCCTCATTCTTATCTTTCCAACGGTTCAAACGGTGAGTCAATTGGAGCTACGGTGCAAAAGTTATGGCTCCCGAAGGTTCCGTCATCAATTGGGGTGGAACTGTCACCCGAATTGTCGCCTAAATTGATGCCTGGATCATTCCTCCCTCCTTGAAAAGCAATGGTCCCCATTGCGTCAATACTCCCCATCAGGTGTGGTAGTTGTTTCTTGATTTGATTCTTTGTGAGCCACTCACCTTGATGGCTAAGCTGACCCCTTTTGACCACTCGATACAGCGGAATAGAACGTCATCTGGTTGTCTTCATCCAGGTATCCACAATCTGATCCTCTTCCACTGGAGCAAAACTCTGTGGATCAAGTTCATCAATGTCGAGTTGTTCTTCTACAACTGAGGTGTCCAAGAGAGGTGGATGATATGGCTTGAGGAGCTCCACATTGAATATTGGGTGCAGACCAAGGTAGGCTGGGAGGTTCAACTCAAAAGCATTTTCTCCAACTCTTCTAGTGATGGTGTATAAACCATATCGCAGAGGCCAAATTTTTTTGTGTGGGCCTACAAGTCATTCCTTCTGGAGCCGCAACCAGACCTTGTCACCCACATCAAAATGGTGTGCAATCCTGTGTTTATCATGGCGTTGCTTGTACTTTTGATTCATCTTCTCCAAGATGTCATGAACTTATTGTTGGAAGTGTTGCATTTGTTCAATAAACTTTGTAGCTTTTGCTGCCTCAAATCTTTCATGAGGTGTGTACTCCATGGTGGAAAATGGAACTGCTATATTAACTGGTGCCATGGGTTGGAACCCAAAACATACTTGCAATGGACTGTGCTTGGTCGAGCTGTGCAGTGCCCAGTTGTATCCATGTTGTATGAAAAGAAGTCCCTCATCCCATGTGCATGGATGTTTGGAGTGGTACATCTGAATCATGTGAACAATCAAGCGGTTTACCACCTCTGTTTGACCATCAGTCTGTGGATGGAAGGTTGTGGACTTCATTAGCTTAGTATCCATCATCTTCCATAGAGTGGACCAGAAGATGCTCAAGAACCTGCTATCTCGATCTGAGACAATAGACTTGGGAAGACCAAAATGGAGCTATACATGACCAAAATATAGTTGAGCAGTTTCCTCAGTAGATATATATTTTTTTACAGGCAATCATGATAGCCATTTTTGAAAAATGATCAACTACCACAAAAATACAATCCTTACCATGTTTTGAAGTGGGCAAGCCTAATAGAAAATCCATTGAGACGGATTCCCAAGGCCTGGTTGGTTCTAGCAATGGTGTGTACAATCCTTGCTTCTTATTTTTTGGCTTGGCTATCGCACATGGGGTGCAGGATTTGAGATATCTTTCTACATCCTTTCACATATGGGGCCAGTAGAAGTGTTTTTGAAGAACTGAAAATGTTTTCTCAATACCAAAGTGTTCAGCTATCCTACTAAAGTGTGCTTCCCATATCATCTTTTGTTGCTCTGTGACTGGAACACAGATGTGTCACATATGACAGAGGACATTATCTTGCAAATAGAAATCAGAAACATGTGTACCTTTTTGAAGTGCTTGATATGTAGCAGCAAAGGTAGGATCTACTTCATACAGGGTACCCCAAGTGGCAGTCTCATGTCCGCATAGGTCCAAAACCATTATGAGTGTAGTAATTGGTGGGTGGCTCAGACAATCTACAGTTGTATTTGAGCTCCCCTTTTTGAGTTTGATTATCAGGTGGAATTGCTGAAGATAAGTGGCCCACTTTTAATGCCTCTCATTTCGGAGCTTGCTTTGTGTCTGGATGAATTCCAATGGTCTGTGGTCAGTGTGAATGACCGTTTCATTTTCCCAAGATGTAGTGTTTCCATTGTTTGTAGGCTTGCACAATGGCATATAGCTCCTTATAATATGTTGGATATTTCTTGACTGTATCAGTGAAAGTTTCACTGTGATATGCAACAGGATGGCCATGTTGCATGATGACAGCTCCCATGGCATATTCAGACGCATCTGTCATCAACTCAAAAGGTTGATGCAAATCTAGCAAGGCAAGAACAGGGGCTGAGTAGAGTCTGTTCTACAAATTCTCAAATGCCCTTTATTGTATTTCACCCCACTGAAATGTAGCTTTTGCTCCTCCTTTAGTCACTTGGGTTAGTGACCAAGCAACATGTGAAAATCCAAGAACAAACCTGCGGTAGAAATTTGCAAGACCCAAAAAGCTATGAAGCTCTGTGAGGGTCCTTGGTGTGGGCCATTCTCAAATAACCCAAATCTTTTTTGGATCAATGTGGACCCCTTCTGCATTCACAACATACCTGAGGTAGTGAATTGTTGTCATCCCAAATGTGTATTTGTCAAGATTTGCATACAACTTGTGCTCCCGAAGAGTTTAAAGCACCTTACGAACATGTTGCAAATGTTCTTCCCACTTTCTACTATAGATGAGTATGTCATCTAAGTAGACAACCACAAACGAGCTGGTGAAGGGTCATAGGATGTCATCCATCATCCTCATGAAGGTTGCAGGTGCATTAGTTAAGCCAAAAGGCATAACCAACCATTCAAAGAGCCCCTCCTTAGATTTGAATGCAGTCTTCCAGACATCAGTGGGATCGATGGGAATTTGGTGATAACCAGACTTGAGATCAATTTTAGTGAAGAACTTCGCACCATGGAGCTGGTCTAGCAGGTCATCAATCCTGGGGAGAGGATAGCGATTCTTCACAGAGATTTTATTCAGGGCTCGATAGTCAATACAAAGCCTCCATGTTCCATCTTTCTTTGGTGCCAAGATAATTGGGCTACCACAAGGTGAAGAGCTTGGCCTGATGTGACCCTTTTGGATCAATTCTTGAATCTGTCTATTTATCTCATCATTCTCCAAAACTAATCTACGATACACAGGACTGTTAGGCAAAGGTGATCCTGGGATCAAATCGATAGAATGTTTTACCTGGCAATGTAGTGGAACTCCTGTAGGTGACTTGAATAAGTCATCATATTCTCCTGTGATGCGTCCTATCTGCTTCTATTGTTGTGTTGATTGCGTAGTCAGGACTGCAACATCGGCCTTCATGGATTTCTACGGCTTGACCACCATGAGGACAAATTGCTTTGTTTTCTCCACCAATCTCTTACATTGCTTCACACTGATTAGGGAGACAGATGTGGGAGGTGGTACCTCTGGTACCCTATAGTGCCATTTTCCAAGTGTGAGAGTAATCCTTCGGGTTCGTGATTCATAGATGCCATGTCGCTCATACATGAATGGCTGACCAAGGAGTACATCACAAACATCTAGATTGACTACATCACACAAGACTTCATCTTGGAATGGTTTTATGGCATATGAAAGAGGACACTGATGGGTGACACAGAGGTCTCTCCCTGGGCTTAACCATCCAATACTATAGGGCTTTAGATGAGGCTTCACAGATAGATTTAGACTTTTCACAACTTTAGCAGAGATTAAATTCTTTTGACTCCCACTATCAAGAATGAAATGTAAAGGCATACCTTTTACCCATAGTTTGGATTGGAACAATCTTTCCTTGTCATCTGGTCTTTCTCCATGGTTCTGTGATGAAGTGACAATGGTGTCCGGCTCAACATCTACAATTTCTTCTTCATCCTCTTCGACTGTGGGTTGTGTATGAGGTAGAGTAGTGGACGTTGAGTATTGTGACTCAGAAAGTAATGACTTGATGGCCCGACATTCTTCTTTGGAGTGAGTCCTAGTTTTGTGGTAATCACACCATTTTCCAGCCCTCCCTTTTTGGGATTTCTTATCCTGAAACTCCTTTTGCTTCCAATTTGGGCCTCGTGTTTGACCTTCCTTATCACTTTTCCATTTTTAGGGTTGACTCTTCGTATTCTTTCTACCATTCTTCTGTTTAATCTTCACTGCAAATTTGTATGCCTCACCGAGGGTTTCCAAATTGAAGAGTTCCATTTCCCCCCATATGTACCATTGTAGTCCACCACGATATTTGAGAGTCTTATGTTTCTCACATTTTCTTGAATGCCCAACCTTGCAGACAAAGAATGAAAAGTGTCTGTGTAATCTTGAACATATTGGTCCTTACCTTGGCGAAGTTGTTGCCACTATATGTAGAGATAATCATATGCTCCGATGGGATAGTACTCTTCTTTCATTGCTTCTACAAAATCATCCCAGGTAGGTTCCACCTCAAGGCCAATGTCATCTATGCTGAACCTCTTTTTGCACACTTCCCACCAGTTTTTCACAGGCAATGTTGATTTCAAAAGAGCAAAAGTAATCTTTTCTCCATCGGTGAACTTATTTATAGAGAAGTAGGAAGACAGTTGATCTAACCAATTTTCTACTGCATCAGCATTGATTTTACCTTCAAATGTAGGAATATCAAAATTTACCTAGACCTTGAAGGGTGTTGGGGCACTGAAAGGTCATTCCCTGGATGAGGAGCTAGGAAGTGGAGCTGTGGAGCCAGGATTTCCCATCGGAAGTGTTTGAAGAATTTGGGAAAATTGTTGTAACATCTATGCTTGTTGCCGTTGGAGGGCCTCATTCACCATTTCCTTAAAAGGATCGAATGTCTCGGTGTCATCTACCATTTGAGGTCGTCTGGAGTGAACAGGTGGAAGCTCTGTTGTTTCCCACCCAAGCTTCTTATAGCCTGACCTCGTCCTCGAGATCATAAACTCTCAAGACAAACCGCTTTGATACCACTGATCCAAAACTCAGAAGTTTTGGTTGATAAATATCACAATAACATAGAAATAAAACAGTAAGAATGAATTCTCTGAGAAGAAATGTAGTATTACTCAAAATCGCAATACAAATATATGCTTATCTCTGGGAAGAGATGTCTGTCTTCACATTTTGGGTTACCTCTTCATTTATACACAATTTGAAAGCATGGGAAGGATGTGGAAGGTCACCAATCTTGAGGGAGATGAAGTGGTATGACTTCCAATATTTAAAACAATACATAATTCGAGGAATTACTATTTTTAGAAACTTACTATTTTTAGATAGCACTATTAAAATTGAAATTTGAGGCACATCCGTTGGGTTTTCTGGGGTCAAAATTCATTAAGCAAATCTCAATGCCATTTCATGATTTTCCCCTCGTTCTTAGCTTTCCAACGGTTCAAACGGCGAGTCAATTGGAGCTACAGTGCAAAAGTTATGGCTCCCGGAAGTTCCGTCATCAATTGGGGTGGAACTGTCACCCGAATTGTCGCCTAAATTGATGCCTGGATCAATAAATGTCAAGGTTGATGAAGGATTGAAACATGTTAAACTTGACAAAGACATCTATGAAGAAGAATCAATGTCTGAAGAGCAAATTTTTAATGAAGAGCCTAAGGAAGTAAACAAAAATACACCTAAAAGATTTGTTCAAAAATATCATCCTATACAGTATATTATTGGAAATAAAATTGAAGGATTTCAGACAAGGAGAAGATTTTCAGTGAACAAGGAGCAAGTAAGTTTTCTCTAATATCTAAAATTAAGCCTAAGAACTATGTTGAAGCTAGCATGGATTAGAATTGGCTAAAAGCCATGAAGGAAGAACTAAGGCAAATTAAGAAGAAAAAAACTTGGGAATTAGTTCCAATACCTTCAAACAATAATGTAATAGGTACAAAGCGGGTATTTAGAAACAAACTCAATGAGGATGGAACTATTATAAGGAATAAGTCCAGATTGGTGTGTAAAGGATATGCACAAGTTGAAGGCATAGATTTTGAGGAAACGTTTGATCCAATTGATATATTGGAATCCATAATAATGTTTATAGCATTCATTTTTATACTAAATTCAAGTCTATCAAATGGATGTTAAGTTGACTTTCTTGAATGATAACCTAGAAGAAGAAGTCTACATAAAACAATTTGAAGGTTTTCAATTGTCAAAAGAAGATTATGCTTATAGAATGAAGAAATATCTGTATGATCAAAATTAGGAACCTAGAGCATGGTATTCAACATTAGACTAGTACCTAAAAAAACAAATATTCAATAAAATTTATGTAGATAACAATCTATACTTCAAGTCAGAAGGTGAGCATATGTTAATTATTATTGTATATGTAGATGATATCATTTTTAGTGGTAATAAAAATAGAATGTGCAAAGAATTTTCTACTCAAATGCAAAATGATTTTTAGATGTCTATTCTTGGATAAATTTATTTCTTCCTTGGTCTATAGATAGCATAAATTGATAAAGGGATATTTATATCTCAAAGCAAGTATGCTAAGGAAATACTCAAGAAGTTTGGAATGGAAGATAGAAAACTAGTAGGTACTCCCATGATAATTAGTAGGTACTCCCATGATAGGTAATCCCATGAAAAATACAAGTCCCTTAATGTAAATCAAACTTTGTATATATAAATGATAGGTAGCTTATTATACCTAACTACATCAAGACCAAATATCATGCAAGTAGTGTGCATGGTTGCAAGATTTTGAGCTACTCCTAGAGAATCATATGGCAATGGAGTGTATATAATCTTTATAAATGTCAAGAGTACAATTAAATATGGCCTATGGTATCCTAAAGATGAATATTTAACTTTGAAAACATATACAGATGCCAATTAGGTAGGAAGTGTAGATGATAGAAGAAGCACTAGTGGTGGTGCATTTTTCCTTGGAAACAAACAGGTTTCATGGCTGAGCAAAAAAAAGAGTCAGTTACTCTTTCTATAATAGAAGAAGAGTATGTTGTAGTAGTGACATGTTGTACTCAAGTCTTATGGATGAATCAAACACTCAAAGAAATCAAGGTAGAATAAAAATCATATATCTCTATTCTTTGTGATAATTCAAGTGCTATTAACATATCAAAGAATCCAGTGATGCACTTTTAAACTAATCATATATCAATCAAGTATCACTTCTTAAGAGAAAATATTGAAAATTAAGAGGTCACAATGGAATATGTGCCAAAAAAGGGTCAAGTTATAGACATATTCACCAAACCTCTTCCCAAGGAATAATTTGAGTATTTGAGGCAAAAACTAGGAGTGGTTGCTCCTAAAACACACCACTAGATCCTAGTAATAGGGCATGAGTCTAGGGGGAGGATCATAGAAGCATTGTTAATCCTTGCAAGAAGAGAGAAAAGGATAATGAGTTAATGGTTGTAGATTATTGGACAAACTCTTTTATCTGATAAAGGGGGAGAAAATTTTGGACAAATAGTGATAAGTTTGGAGTCCCTTTGCCATTGATGTCAAAGGGGGATAAAAATTGCAAATGATCTTTGTAAAAGCTTTATGTTTATAAAAAGAGCAAAGCATGTGTCCAATGTGTGTTTAGGAAAATGTTCCATTTCTTAAGAGGGATAAATTTTGGTATGAATAGTTTTATCTCATGTTCATCAGAAGCCAATACAAGTACAGTCAATGCTAGAGAGGTAGAGCATGTATTACAAGATCAAAGCATTTATTTTTCCATCAATGACAAAGGGGAATATTGTTGGAAATATGATTATCATTGATGTAAAAAGGGAGATAGTTGGTAATATGGATGTCCTTGATGTTAAAGGATCAGTCAAAGATAAGATTGATGAAGAGAAGAACATGTTTTATAATTGCACAAGTTGTAATATTGTCATATAAAGTTGTCATGATTTTATATAGACTATTTCTAGATGTTTGTAGATAAATTGATAGAAGATTCATTATGGATTTTTCAATTACATCTCATATGTATGGTCCACAAGATCAGATGAAAATAAATGATCCCAAAAGTGATTTATTTTAGCTCTCAGCCATCACTAGGGTTTCTCAATAATACCCTATGGTTTTTGGTCATGGCATTCATAGGGACTTCTATTTTTATGTTGAATGGATATAGGTGGGAACTAGTCACTTAAGTTATAACTTAATGTTGGCCTATATTTCAATGCAAACAATAAAGAAATTACATTATGTCAAAATATTTTCACACCAAAAATAATATTTATTGTTTCAAATCATTTTTACAATGAAGAGTAAAATTTTTATAATCTTTCATGGTGGTTATGGTTTACAAATAACCTGTGAACTAGTTTTTATTAAAAATAAATTAAATAATAATTATTAACTAACTAAATATTAATCTAACAATATAAAATAAACTAACTTTAGATCATTAAATGACCCAACAAACTCCCCCTTGATCCAAAGGGTTATAGAAAGACTTGATCAAAGAAATATGAGTCATATAAGTAGACTCTACTATAATTACAACTGGTACACAATGCATCCTAGACTAATCACATCCTAATCATCCCCATACTATAGTAGAACATGATCACATAATGTCTAAGTACATCAATCCTAACATGAAATCCATAAAACAAATTATTGTCCCCTATAATGTGTATTGTACATCTCAAATTGATGCCCAACAAGTGCCAACATCTCTCATAGGCCTTTGCTTAGCACTACCAATGCTAGCAACACATTACTGACTCATACCACAAATCACTAAAGACTGATCGAAAGCTAATATGTAATATATTCTCCCCTATTAGGTGAGAGATAAGAATATGTACAATAAATAAATCAAGTACAAACCACTAAAATGCTCCACATTAATGATCATCAAAACACTACATCTATGAAAGAAAAATACACAAGCTAAAACATATTACTACATCAAATCCCAGTCTTGAGCCTAGTATCTTGTAGAAGATGGGTGAGTCACTATCTCAAAAGATATAGTCATAAAATATGGATCATGCAACTTCATAGTCATCCCATCCATTAGAATAAAAAGTAGAGGAATAGCCAGAAGAAGACCCATAAGAATGACCAAAATGACTGGAGTGACAAACAAAGTGTGCTTCTACATTTTTTTATGTTGAGAAGAGCTCCATTTTGAGGGTCATTTTGTAGAGATATGTCTTATTCCACCACAATTATATCATGTGGTCTCACATCCATTAGAACTAGAGAAAGAATAGCCACCTAAAGAAGAATGCATGTGCTTTTGCTTGTGTCCATGTGAATGGTGATGCTCATGATTTAGAGAACCAATATGACATATATGTTTCAAAGAGCCTAAATGATCTCTATGTTTAGAATGATGCTTATGCCTATAAGTTTTCATGTGAGATTGTTTCTATTTCTCTTTCTAAAAGTGCTTCACAGAGTCTTTCCTATTGGTCTCATACAATGGATTTCCTATTTTAGTATAGTATGCATCCTTAGTAGGTTTTTCTTTCTTATTTACAAATTAACACTTATGTTGAGTGAAAAACTCACAAATAAAATCAAATTTGGATTTGTTAAGCTTATCACTAAGCTATAACATCTCTAGAAATTTCCAATAGCTTGGGCTAAGGCCAGTCAAAATAATAAAAATGAGCATTTCATCATCAATTTTTCTATTAGTAGTGCCATATTATTATTTAAAATTCTTAACGTGTGACACATATTCTAAAACATCTTCATCATTAGTGAGTTTAGTGTTAAGAAACTGCATAAGGATATCAATTTTTTTGTAATTAGGTTGTTTATCATCTAAGTCTTTTAGAGATTTCCATGCTTTCCATGCTTTAGATTTGATAGCTTTAATGTGAATTATGACTTGGGCACTGTAAGTGGATTTAAACAATGTAAGAGCTCACCTATCATGTTTGTGAAATTCTAAAAATTTTGTGGTTTTAGTGGGAAATTTTGGATATTTTTCAACAATGTCCCATAATTTGTTTAAGATTAATGTGTTTTCCATGTTCATTGACCATTCCTTATAATTTTTAAGAGTTAGGCATCCAATGTTAGAAATGAGGCTCATAATTTTAGCCATGCTGCAAAAAAGTAGGGAATACTATCAAGGTTTTTCCTTTACCTTTGAAATATCTTCCATTTTACAAATGGTCCTAGGACTTGTGAGAGACTATATGTTCTCTGAGAATATAAGCTTAATGAAACAGGAAAAAACTTATATTTTGAAGGTCTCAATTTCAACCAAAAATATACCTTGATACATCATTTGTAATATGTTTGAAAAAATCATATAATGAAGCATAAAAACATAAATTTTATCATTTCAATGTATCCATAATTTCTAAAACCATGAATATCACCTGATCACATGACCACCTTTACAGACGAGAAGATGTACAACTGGTGTTTGCAAAAATGATGACTTACACCCTTATGTCTTCATATGAATAAAAAAGATTCTCAAAAGATAATATTCCTTAAAATATTCTATAAAAATAATATTCTTTCAAAAAGAAAGATTTGAACCCTTGACATCCCTTTTTCAAACCACTTCCCAAAATTAGGCTTTTCAAGTGCTCTATGAGCATTTACAAGTTTATAAAGATATGAACTACTATATAAACTTTAATATTTACTCTATGATAATAAATATTAATTTAATTGGGTGAATAAATTAATTTTTCCCATGAAACTATTTTACCAATTAAAGATTTAAATCTTTTTCTAACTTTGAATGGCATGCAAACCCTAAATATTTGTCAAACTATAGAAAAAACATTACAAAATCAGATCTTTATTATCCTTATAATTCTAATAACTTCTTGGAGCATTCTAATGCCAAAGTTTATCTATGTAAATTTTAAACTCTTATTGAACTCCAACTAGGTTGTACAAATCTATACAAGGCCTTACTTTTACACATACATATTAGTTTAAGACATTCAGAGATAATTTTGATAAAGGAAATATGATTTTTGACTATATAGGATGTTGGGAAGGCTGTAATTCTATAATTTTGGGCTGTAAAACTCCATTTTTTATTTTTAAAAACTTTAGGGATGCTTTAATATTTGATAAATGGTCTTCGGTAACTCAGGAACAAATCAAATACTGAGCAAATAAATTTTAATACAAATGGAAACCATTACATCTAGTCACAAGGATATTCAGAGTGAAAAGGCTATACAAATGGATTTTTGATAGATTTTAGGGTTTGAGAAAAAAATATTGATCACTTTTTGGCTTAAAAATCCAATCTCGAATGCTCAAGATGAAGTCTAGGAGCAATAATAGGGAGCAGGCTATACAAAACTAGACACAAGCTATTTCTCAAAGTTTTCTCAAACTTTAGATATACTTAATGTAAAATTATTTGAAAAATTAAAATATTTGAATAATTTTTGAAAAATTTCAACATTAGACACAAAATTAATAAATGGAATAGCATGTACCATCTATGAAAATCTTCCACGCGAATCAACTCTTCACATCACTTTATCCTGAATTCACCATGCTCCAAAACCATGCTCTGATACCACTATTGGCCCAAATTCCAATGCAAAAAATGAAAAAATTACATTATGTCAAAGTATTTTTACACTAACAATAATATTGTATTGTTTCGAATCATTTTTATAATGAAGAGTAAAATCTTTATAAGCTTTTACAGTGGTTACAGTTTAAAATTAACCCATGAAGCAACTTTTATTTAAAAAAAAGTAAACACTAATTATTAACTACCTAAATATTAATATAAAAATATAAAATAAACTAACTTTGGATCATTAAATGACCCAACACTTAAGCCTTTATCATCATTATGAAATTGGCCCCTTCAACCTAGGAGTTACCAGCTTGGATCAGTGATCAAAGAATTTAATATTCCTAAGTCCTTGACTTTATATTTATCTAAGTTTTATCAATGGTGAGTGATTAATCTCATGATGAAGATCTAAAAATTCATATAAAATTCAATAATTCAAAGAACCTGAGAATGAATGTGTTGATGACATGTGTCACGATCATAGATCTTAAGTAGTAAATCTACAATGTAGTTCAAAATAAAATAGTCGATGATCAACGTAAGGATGCTAAGTGTCATAATCATAGGCATTGAAAATAATGTGTAAAATGCACATGAGAATGATAAGTATCACAATCACAAAGATTGATAGAAATGTGTAAAAATCACATGAGGATACCAAGTGTCACAAGTGTAAACACTAATAGTAATGTGTAAAAGGAACTCAAGGATGTCAAGTGTCACAAGTGGGAGGATTGGCAATATGCATAAGGTACATGAGAGTGATAAGTGTGGGGAATAATAGTAAAGTGATCAAAAGGAACATGAGAGTGCCAAGTGTCCTAATCATAGGAGACTAAGATGAATATCAATGGTTGTGACTTAAATTTAAAGAGTTAAAGTTCATAAACTTACAAAGATCTAATGAAGTACATGAGATTTTTAGATTCTAATCAATAGATGCATTTTAAAGTTGAATCATTAAAGTTTAAAATCTCACAAAGATCTAATTAAGTGTGTGAGCTTGTCAGATTCTAATCAATGAATGTGTTTTAAATTTGAAGTGTTAAAGTTTAAAAGCTCATAAGGATCTAAAAAATAGAATGGGATTGATCTAATGGTTTAATTTTAAAGTTAGGAAAACTGAATGAGGATCATCATATCATGGTGCAAAACTTAAGATCTATGGTCAATATTTAAATATTTATTTATCTCAATAGTCAAGTGATAGAACACTCAAGTAAGATGTATTTTATGACACAAAGAATGATATAGATCATTATGATAGATAATAATTGTGTAATATGGCATGTGAATCAAATATAGATCCTAATATATGCTAAATATAGTAAAAGATAGAGAATGATGGTGATGGTGTGTGAACTCAAGAATCAGGAAACTTGTCATTAAAGAAATATGGACTGAGTTCTAAAATGGAGCATGATGTTTTAATGACCAAGTATGAACATAGAGAAGATGTGAGACCTAGATCCAATACATATATACGTAATCTATAATATACACTAATTAAGAAAAAGAGTTGAATTGAGAGGGAGAGAGGCAAAGAGGTAGAGAGGAAGAGAGATGCAGAGCAAAGCATGAGAAGATACATAACAGGTCTATAACATAGAATTGGATTCATTTTTTAATAAATTTTATAATATAGATTTGCAGCTCCATAATAGATCTAATTCATAGGTGTCATCAGAAGATATGAGTTGGTACTTAGTTAGGGAATAGGTTATTCCTTAGAGTAGGTACTCTCAAATCAGGGGATTGGTGTCTCTTTAGGGTCGGTGCCCTTAAACATTGTAACTAGTGAGGTTTTGGTAGTGAGACTAGATTAGAACAGTAGATTCTAGAAGATATTCTCACTATGGTTTTTCCCATATTGGGTTTTCAATGTACATTAAGTGTTGTGTCTATTTGTGTATGTGATTTTTGCATATAATTGTTAATTTACATTAAAAGTATTAAAAGACTAATTTTAATCAAACTACTGATTCACCCCCTCCTCAATAGATAGTTGTAGTCTAACATAATTTGAGCAAAGTTTGGAGTAATTCAAGTTCACCAAATGTTTTAACCTTTTAGGTTTTATCTTATGTAAATATTATTCTTGATTAAATGGATGAGTAGACTAAATTAGGGAAATAATATACATAAAATAGCCACTAATTTTTTACATATTTGACTAGATTTAACTTTCTAAAAATAGTAATAAATATGTGAAAATAAATACTTATCTAGAAAGCACCTAATACAAATGATTTGAGTTTTAGAAATTGAGATGGAAGTAGGTCTAAGTGTCTTTAAATGGATCCATATTTTATAACCCCTCCTAGATAGTAGTGCCACATTTGGATAGATGCACCATGTGGCTCTAGTGTCTTGATATTATTGCTAATATCCTCTATAGAGGACTATCCCAAAATTTTAGTTACATCCATGTTTACATTTATGGTGTCTTTTCCTACATGCATGAAGTCTAAAACTCTGTGTTATTCCTATAATGACTAATTTATGATACAAACCCTAATCTTCCTTATAAGTAAAGTATGAGCTAAAAAGTGTGTTGATTATTAAGATATGATAGACATCCTCAACACCCCACTGTGAATAGAGTTAACATACATACCAATAATTTAAGGAGGAATCAAGATTGATGTATTTCTCCCCACCTAAGTGCTAATGCAAGTGCAATTGATGCTAGTATGATATTGTCCTTGAGTGCCTTGAGTGTGATTAAGATTGGAAATCTAGAAAATATGAGCTTAGGGATATTGTAGATGGTAATATCTAGAAGTAGGATAGAATAAGGATTAATAACCTTTATTTTTCTCAAATTATTTCATATTTGAATAGGTATTTTTCATCTAATTTCCATCTAGTGTATAGAGGGATAAAAGTCAGGTATTTATAGTGTTCTATTACTTGTGTAGATAAAAAATATATTTTGGTTGACCTTAGGAGGGTCTTAATTTTGAGAATGTATTCATTTAGGAAAGATATATTAAAGGACATAGGAACCATTTTGGGGACACTAGTTTCATGTGGATCTAGTTTCCTTAATGTGGTGCTAATGTTGAGCTGGTAAAATATTGTGTATGAAGGGCCAGGATCAAGAAATGAGGGGTTGGGTTTATATTTGAGCTAATTAGGGATGCCCATGGACTTCATAAAGGTTGGAAAACTATGATAATAGGCTCTAATATAGGTCTAGTGCCAAGCTAGGAATATGTAGTCTCAATTAGCACTATTAGAACTAAAATACCACTTTTAGGTGATCACACTCCACAAGACAAGATTTGTATCTCTAAATGTGGTATTAAAACCCTAAGAAATGATCCTCAAGTAGAATAGTGGATAATCAAATGCAAAAATAATGATTTTATTCTTTTCTCTCTTTGAAATGATGGAAATGGATGTGTATATATATCTATATCTAACACTTAACTCTTATGAATTTTTAGTTGATAGAGTCGACCCAATTGACCTTATATCATTAAAATAATAAAAGTAGTTAGGTCCTATAATAGATCAACTGAGACTGACCTAATCTCATAATGTTCTCACATATTTTAAGTATAGGGCCAACCCTGGATAACTTTGTTTGATAAAAGTATAAAAGAGGTTTTGAATTAGGTAGGGATTGTTTGAGGTGGTGAATTTCTTGGAGGAATGTGTAAGGGAGGTGTCCAAGCTTAGGGAAGTGTATAGGAGAGTGTTTTTTTGGTTAAAATTGGTGATATATGGGATAAATATCTTGAAAATCACCAATGGTCTACCCACCCCTTTCTCATTGCACCCTTTAAGGCATGCACTCAAAGATATTGAGACTCGACATTTTATTATAAGAGAGAAAGAATTAGTAATTAATAAAGTTAAAAAATAATATGTGTATATAGAGACCCTTACCTAAGGAACAAAATGAAAAATAGGCCATAGTAAATTTAAAAAATAAACCCTCTCTAGCACATCATGAGGAAGCCTCTCTTGATGACACATAAGTGGACATTAGGAGTCCCATTGGTGAAGAGAGGGATGGTATAGGCAAAATTTTTGGAATTGATGAGATTGATGCCAATATGAGCCACCAAGATGATGATTCAGATGTTGAAATGCTTGAGTGTGACCCTAATATAGATAAGGAACCCATTCATGAATCTGTGTTGTAGAGATCATTAGCTACCAATACAACCCATCCATCTGCACTTAGTACTAGTAAAATGTCCTAGAAAAGGACTTGTATATATGGGAGTATTTTCCCAAGAAGGACTCAACTGAATAGACTCAATGGGAATGATCTTTTTATATAGATATATAATGAGGAGCACCATTGTGAATTACCATCAGATAATATTATTTTGGCACCTAGAGAGATGAAACTCCTAATAGTGCATGATGTCTTAGGTAAACATGATCCTTTTAAAGTTTAATCATGAAGTGACAAGGTAAAACACCTTGTAATATTTTGATGCAAAAAACTTAAATTAAATCATCAATAGGTTATTTTTATAAATCACTATGAGTGCACGAAATGGATAAATCTTGAAGAGGAGTTATCATATCTCAAGTGCCAACTAGAAATAATAACATCAAGAGTGAAGACTCGAACACCCTCCAAGTTAATTTTATAGAAAGAGCTAACCATTATTGATGGAGTACCTCTTGAAGGTGAGGATATTGATAAGTTAGCAACCCTTATGGAGATATTATTAAAAAAATTGAAAGACCAAGCAAATCCTTAGTGTGAGTAGACTTAGGTAATGAATTAGTTCACTGATGCCATTTAAGTTTACAAGATACTTTTGGTTATATTTGGTGATACGGTTCCCATCATTGATGGTTTTTTTGTCAAACTAGCATGACCTACCAAAATTTTAGAATCAAGGCTTTAAGCGAAAGAACTTCAATGCCAACTAAGAGTGTGCTTACTATACAAGATAGATTTGATCATACCAAATAATTTAAAGATGTCAAAGCCCTTGAAAATAAAATAATCACTCATCTTCAAGAGTTAAGCACCAATTTTATATCACTCTGAGGATAGGTTTTGATATAAGTTATTTATCTTGAGGATGTTCATAAGGATTCTTATGTATCACTTGAGCATTTGACCATTCAATAAAGTGATTTTATATAATAACCTAAAGAGACTAAGTGACTCAAAGAAGAAGTCAAATAAATCACTTCCAAGCTTCAAACTATGTTGAATCATTAAAAGGAAGTGAAGCATCAGGTTGAGCACATGGGACTTGATTTTTTGACATTAGAGGGACCTAAACATAATTCATAGTTTGGGACAAACTATTGACTTAGTGTGGGGTGATGTTGGGCCCTTAATGTTTTAGAAACTTTTCCTAGGTACTTTTTTTGGAAATAATGACATAGAAGGAAGCATAGGTATGGAAGAGACATAGTGTGGAAGACTATGGTGCAAAAAAGGCAAATCACATGGAATAAGGAAAGATGAAACATAGAGGAACCAAAAATGAATGATTAAAAAAATAGTGAAAGACTTAAGTAAAAACAC
Organism: Torreya grandis; assembly: GCA_037957365.1. Lineage (NCBI taxonomy): Eukaryota > Viridiplantae > Streptophyta > Pinopsida > Cupressales > Taxaceae > Torreya > Torreya grandis. The sequence continues at coordinate 408,283 of JARHVA010007161.1, forward strand.
AAAAATCAAATATGATTAGGGAAAGGTTCGCTCAAATTTCAAAGAATAATAGCAAAGCATGAATCCAACACTAGTATATAAGAATATAAACACACAAAAATGAGGATCCAAAATATATAGATATTATATTGGTAGTTAGGCCGATGTCCTTAGTAATTAAATATAAACAACTTCACATGACTCATTAATATTAATGGTCATTAGCTAGTCATATTTTTGTAATTACTTATGTAACTAAATGGTTAAGGTAGAACCATGCATAAATACCCCCAAATTGTACTTAGTGTTGGTTGATAATTTTAATCTTGGAGACATTATAATTATAGTTATGAAATATGTATTTAATGAGAGGAAGATTTTGTGTTGATGAAATACTTATGTAATCTATTTATAAACATAGTGGAATTACTACTATTTTTTTCTTAGTTTGCACTGAACTTCTTTTTTTGTGATTACTTAAGTAGGAAATGAATAGTTAAGAGTTAGTCATGGAACTAAATATGAATTTAAAACTAAGTGCCTATTCAAGTTCCCTAGCTTAATAAAATTTACAAAAATGCCACACATGATGAAACCAATGAGAAATAATCTTAGGCTACGTACTTTAGGTGAGTGCATGAGAACCTTTTCTTGTATGATATGCTGATATGATATCTCATTAGAACTCTTGTTATATTAGGCATGCAACTAGGAAAATATATGATAAACTAAATGAAAATATCCTAACACTTTTTTTACATATTTCCTTTCCCAACCCCCTTATTTGAATGAAATTATGTCACATAGAATCATCCCAATCACTCAATAGTTTGGAAATAAAAAATATGTAGCTATTTGATTGGAACATTCCCAATCCCTTCAAGGTAATGAGATCATGCCACATGGCATGATATTAGGGACCCAAAATCCCATTGCCCTAGGCCTCTAGAAAACTAAGATGATTCCACATAGAATCATCCTAATGAATCAAGGACCCAAGAGTCATGATTATTTGGAATAACTCTGGGCCTCTAGGTTAGTAGGACTGAGCTATTTGGAAACATACCACTACATCATAATCCCAAGGTGGTTAGTGTAATTCTAGGCATATGGGTTAGTGGGATTATGCCATATGGTGAAATCTCACTACCTCATAGTCCCAGTGTGGTCTATATAGTTCCATTCTTGTAGGGTAGTAGGATTCACCATATGATGACATCTCATTACTCCACTAACATGGGGCTAACATGGTGAGGAGAAAAGAAAGTGAGAAGGCCATGTGGCCAATGGAGAAGAGCTTGTGGCCAACAAAGTAGACTAGTGGACCTAAGGGAAAGATAAATATGAAAAAAAAAATGTTTGGGAGACTACATATGATTTCTAATTAGAGAAGAGATCCCCAGGGTATAAAGTGAGGATGGGCCTAAACCATGTCAACCAATTGAGTCATCATAAAAAGGAACACACTTAAAATTAATGGATTATAAAAACATCATCATGATTTGAATTAAGGAAACAACTAAGTAATCAATCAAGTTGAATTTTAGGGAGGCTTGAATGGTCAATGGATGTACATGGAGTGAGATGGTGAATTCTTGACCCAAATATTCACCCAACTAGGCCGAGTAGAAGAATAATTAAAAGTACTTGGTCCAAAGGGAGAAGTGTGGAATCATTTCAGTTAAACAAGTGTCACAACCATATATAAAATACAAATATAATTTGACCTCTTATGAGAATAGAGGGAATATGCTAACTAAATGTAGTTGTAACATCCTAGAGTGTTCATAATGACTAGAAATGGGAGCCTTGTACTAATGGGAGGCAAGTCTCATTCCCATAATATATAATGTTTCCTATGTTATTATATTAGGAGGTATATTTTATGCACCAAAACTCTAAATAAATTTTGGTAGGCTCAACCCTCTCTTTTTCTTATTTTATTTTGAATGGTGATTGTTTGCCTAGAGGGCATAGCTAAATGATTTTGTAATAACACTGAATTAGATACATGTTTGGTTTTAAATTCATGTTATTCTTTAGTAATGTCTTATATTTATTGATGAAAAAATTAAATAATGTTAAAAAGAGATTGCAATGCTTGTTTAATCATGAATATGCAGTTAGATTGTGTAATAACTAGTCTAATTGATTATGAATTTCTATTTTTTTAACTTGACACTATGTAAATCCATTTTATGTAGTATATACAGGACTTTCATATGATTTTATTTGATATATGTTAAGATTAATATGTTTAGTTAATTTATCAAAATATTTCCCATTGAGTTACTTTAGTTTGTGTTATAGCTAGACCTAGTACACAATGGTATAACTGTGATCATGCATGATTTTAACCTTCAACATTAAAAATATTTTTTTATTCAAGGAACCACTTAGGTTTTAACCCTATTATTTCTCTCTCATTTTTAATATATATTTTGTGATGAATATTATACCCATTTTATTATAGTGTGATACCCATGTGAAAAAGGAAGTAAAAGGACTTAAGCAAACATCAATAATAATTCTCAATAAATATAGAGTGGATTGAACTTTTGGTGGTTAATTGCCATTGTTCACCTGAATAAATGATTGTATTTTTTCCCCTTGTATTTAAATAGTTGAATCCTAAAAATGATGGGACATTATGTCCCATGTGTTATTTTTTCCCTTTGTCTCATCAGATTGACTAAGTTCAATAGTCATTTCTATTATGGGTCACAAATTAAGACCAACATAAACTAGTGTTATAAAGAGGGACAACATATTAATTGATTATTTTACATTAATTTGATTCCCTCTCCTGATTCTCCCAATTTTTATTTTTTGCTTAACATAACCAACACAACTAGAACTAGTGTTTGGAGGAAGGCCTAAATACTTTCAATCTAGTTTAAAATTCCAAAGACTTTATGCTACATTGATTTATTATATTTTATAATATTTCATATTATCTATGTTTCATACTTTATTATTTTGGAATTACTTAGTCTAAATAATTTTTAACTTGTAAATTCATCCTAAACAATATAGAGTATATTTATATAATCACTAGATCTTGAGTAATTAGAGGTAGATTGATTATATCCCCATTACAAATATTTAGAAAATCATGAAATAATAAATGGATACCAAGACCATTAACTACCCCTACTATTTAATCCTCCAAACCTACACAGAATATATCTTTACCCATTATTGCATTAATTTATTAGTTAGCAAGGTCCATAATAAATGTTCTAGGGTATGTGCATGATTTGCATAGGAACCCTAAGAGATAAATTCAAAGGTTTACCCCAAGTACTAGGATAAATATTGAATATCATGTCACATCCTAAAAAAATACCCTCAAGTTACTTAACATTGAGCTGAAGATGTAGCTTGTAGGCTATTTCATTTCATATTGCTTGATGTGGCCTATGACTAGTTCTTTAAATTTCCTATGAATTCAATTAGAATATAGAATTGATTAAGAGGAATGTTCTTAACTCAATTTATTTAGGTGGTAGACCTAATTCTATATATCAACAATTTTCTTTCATGAGAAAGGAGCCTATATGCAATTGTAATGCCCACTTTCAAATTATGTATATTAGGGTGACCATAATCAAGTTGTAGACACCGAAATCGTGTCTAACCCTTGGTCATCTTCCCCCTTGGTCCATTCATAACCCATTCTTAAACCATGCACTTACTAATCTAAAATAATAATTTATTATTAATATCCTCCCCTTTGACACATCACCTATAACACCTTGTCTGACACCTCACCTTGGACTATTTCCCACCCTGTGACTCACCCAAGACCTATTCTTACTTCTTTCTAACCGCCTAACCAACTCTCGTGCGTATTTAGCCCAACCTTCGATAATTCTCCAATGGATCGTGCACTTGGCGGATGGAGAACAGGCTTGGTGGCTCTTTTACTCATTCTCCACCCACCGACGTCGGTCAAATGTCGGCCAACGCTAGTGAGATCACCAACGTCGGTTTTACTTAAACCAAAATTCTAACCTCTGGCAAATCTAATCACAAATTATTAATCTCTGGAACTAATCACAAATCTTGAATCCTCTTTCGGCGAAACAAAGTTCTCATGCTTTTGCTTTCTAGTGTTTTGGCTTCTTGTTTTCTTGTAGGAATCAACATTCATGACAGCATTTTCTAGGCACTGAGGTCTTGCATCAGACATTCCACACAGGGATTGCAAGATATCTCCATCACCAGCGATAATGGAAACACAGCTCCTGCACCTTTGCCAACTCGTGTCACAGCTAAGTATTTGTACTATTTTTATTTCAGTGTCATTTCAAATATATTAGCATTCTGTCTACTATCTATTCCAAGCATCCTTGACCCAACCTTCTCTGTTCTTCTCGGAGAGGCTGAAAAGCCTTCTCTCACCCTTTATTCCCTTTTCTTTGCCTCTAACACCCATTTAGTCTCTCTTTAGACAATACCCTCCATCCAATCAACTTAGCACAAGCTATCAGAGACCTACAGACCATTTTAAGACCAATCTGGTCAACCTAACTAAATTACTTCCTGAAAAGGCTGAAAGGCCTTTTTCCTACCCCTTACCCCTTTTTCTGACAACATACCCTCTACCTTAGTTCTTATTAAAGATTCTATCTACTATTTTACCATCCCACACAGACCCTCAGACCCTCAGATGAAGCCTCAGTCCATTCTGCAGACCAAGACCAAACCTGTAACTCGTCCCTGACTATTGCCCCAGCTGACCTCGTCCATTTCCCCTACCGACATCTGCAGTCTAACTGACGTCAGTGACCTTCCTGACTGACGCTGGAAATATCACCGATGTTGGTGACTGTGCAAAGCAGATCACAAATTATCAGGTACGCATTTGCTTTTAGTTCTTTCTTTTCAGTCTTTTATTATTTCTCATTTCTATCTCTGCCATATTCTGTTTTAACAGTGGACTGTCATCTTCCAAGAAGCCTTAGCACTTTTAGGACCAAGCTTTTGCTTGGCAATCCACCCTTTTGTCAGCTAATGTTTTTCGTGTTTTAGTGTTTGTCTCTTTCAGGTGTCATCCTCCACAACCAAAGAGGAGTTCTCACGACGTTTGGATAACGGTGCACACAAATATATCTAGGTACATACAAGCCTTAGACCATTTCTCTTAGTTTCTCATTTCTCTCTTTGAATGTGAAAAGCGAATATAGCATAGAAACATTCTGGCACGCCCGGTGGGACCCTTAGGGCCTTCCTTGGGTTCTTTTCCTTCTTTTTTCATTTAGGTGCATTAGGTTTCTCCCTTTTCGCCTCTTTCTTCTCTTCTAAATGACATCATAAGTAGGAATAAAAAGAATTTTTCTTTCTTTTATTGCATTTCTAGACTAATCAAAAATCATATTCTTCAACCCTTTCTCAACTTGTTTTTATTCCAACTTAACATTTCGACTTGGGGATTAAAATACATTGCATTGCATTTCTGCTTGCTTGCATTTCTTAGTCCACACCTAGTAATTAATAACCGCATATTGAATTAATTGTAGATCACTTGATGTTACACAACCAAACCACTTGCACCAAATCAAACATCAAACTCACCTGAGACAAGGCTCGACTGCGATTTCATCACCCAGCAGATACCTTACCCATCCCAGCAATCCCACTTGGATTTCACCACCAAGGGGAAAGCCCACTCTATTTTCTGGCAGAGTCTAATCTATAGGGGAAGTATATTTTGGCTAAGTGAGACCAGCTTACCACTGGGATTGTGAAGTGAGGGGAGCTTCCTCCTTAGCACTAGGCCAAGTACGGAACCTAACACAGACTTTTGAGCACCTAAACAAACCTGAAACTATCTTTAGACTACTTCTTCTAGGACCCGTCTCATAAACCAAACTTCCTAAACGATTTCTAAGGCATAAGCCAACACAATCCTAATAAAATTATTCCTAGGGATTTAACATTTAGGATCTGCCTGTATTCATCTTATTTTCTATTTTTATCTGGTTTTTTGAGTTAGTAAGGACTTTTTCTTCTTTGTTTCCAAAAACTTTTAAATTTTCTGAGTTTCTGTAAAACACAATAACCGACATTAGTTTTGTAACCAATGTTGGCAAATTTTCTCCACCGACATTGGTTATCTGACCGACATCGGCGGCCTTATTCACTGACATCGGTTTTTATACTGACGTCAATCACTGTCTAATCTTTTTTTCCCAAAAATAGCAAGTTTTAAAACTAACTTTCTTGCTGTCTAAAACCACATTCTAGTTTTCTGAGACTGAAAAACACAGTTTTTGGAACCTGACCTTTCTTACCTTGAATGGTTCTGACTCGTAGTCAAGCCAAGGCTCTAGTCAACCATGCGAGGCATCAACCGCTTTCGTCTACCCCGTCCATAACCGGTCCTATAATGGAGTTCCACTCGGAGAATGAAAGAACTCCTACTCGCCCAACCCCGCCCTAGACTCTTATTATCCCAAAAGGGGACCAAGATTTTGCATGATTCTTGGACCTCAACGTCAAAGCCTTGCAGCACTATCTCGCACATAGCCAAACGTGAGACTCCCTAGGCAACCCAATCTATGGGATGCTAACTTCCTTAGTTGAGACAATGATCACATTAACATTATCTACAATTCAACCTATAAATAATCAAGACAACACCTCGACTAATAACCCAACTGTGTCCTACCTTCAAAATTTAGCCTCTTCTTCTAAACCTACCTCCATGGGGGTTTCGGTACCCCCTCAACCTCAAACTACTCAACCAAATCCTACACCTTTCCAAAACCTAGTGTTCTCTATCCCCCTACTCTTGAACCTATCAACACAAGAGTAACTATCTACCCTTCAACAAGTGTGGCCACTCCTCAACCATCTTTGACGGCCCCTATCCAACTTGTGCCTACCAACCACATAACACAAGCACCCTCAGCTTTAACTTCTGCCCCGATAACTAGCTACCCATATGTTGTGTCTACACAAGCACAACCAACCATGTCATATGCCCCTCTCAATATCTTTCAAGTACCTTATAATCTAGGGGGCGCTCCACCTGCCAATCCGTTAGCAAATATCATCAAAATGCTGATGGACAAGATGTCTAGCCTAGAGACCTCCATTTCTGGCTCATGCAACGCTCTCTCATATGAGCAAATTTGCAATGAGCCCATTCATCCTTCTGTCCTGATCAGGCCATATCCCAGCCAGTGGGAACTTCCTAAATTTTCTCGCTTTCAAAGCAAGGAAGACCCACAACAGCACTTATGGGCATCAGACATGCCTGTTACTTTATTACCCATGATGATGCATTGCTTTTACGCATGTTTCCTATGTCTCTCTCTGGTGCTGCACTTGACTGGTACAGCTCTCTTGCCATCGATTCCCTCTTCACATTTACATAGTTGGCCCAGCTCTTTCTTGATCACTTCTCCATCAACATCACCAAGAAGGTCTCGATCACGAACCTCTATTCTATCTGCCAATTCGAGGATGAATCCATAGCTAACTTCATTGCTCGCTGGAGAGGCCTCATCAATCAACTCTTCTTTTCCTTACCCCAACCCAAACTTATTGAACTTTTCTCCCAATCCTGCGCCAAACATATGTCTTCTACCTTATGGGTTCAGACCTTCGGCACCTTCGACGAAGCCTTCACGATGGCCTGTAAACTTGAATTACGTGCCATCGAGGAGAATAAAGTCAAGTTACGAAGCAAGAATTCCAACTCTAAAATCAATGACTCCTCTTCTTCTAAACCTTCATCATCTAATCCTAAGTCTAAAGCTTTAGCTAATGCTGTGGTCGTTAGACCTTCATCCTCTTCAACTAATCAGCTTGAGCCATCCACATCTCAGAGTGCCACCCACCAATTCCAGCAGAGATATGTACAATGATAGTATACTCCTCTCAAAGAATCATACATGTCTATGCTGGAAAAACTTGTTAAATAGGGGGTTCTCAATCTCCCCCAGATTTGACCACCTCCACAATTTGATCCCTCACGCGCCATCCCTGCATGGTATAGGGAAAATGACTTCTACAAATACCACCATGTCAAAGGTCATGACATGGGTAACTATAAGACCTTTAAAAACATAATCCAAGACATGCTTAAAAAGGGTGATCTCATCCTAGACAATCCCAATGCACCCCCCAATCAAAGCATAGATATCTTTAAGTAACCCTTTTCTAATCATCCTCCTAGCCAAAACAATCTGCAGACTATGACTAATGACTCTTAGGAACATAATATCCATACAGTTAGTGTGGTCTCACCTCTTCTATTTGACCAACCTATCTCACAGTCTCAAGAGGTTAGTTTTCCCATTAGTCCATCACACGTGGACGAATCCTCTTCTCTCATTAGTTCTCCATCAACTTCCCTTATATTGGAGGATGCCTTGGCCATACCAGCACCACCAGCCTCACCTTCATCATTTCTCCTACCAATGGAGGACCTTACCCTTCCTACTCCTCAATTACATGTAGAAGGCACAATCATCCCTGCCCTCTACCCTCTTGAGGAGCCACATTCTCCAGTTCCTTCTCCACCAAGAGAAGAACTTGACTCTCCATCTTCTTCAAATGACAATCCAGTTATAACTCCCACACACCTTGGGTCTGAGACTACTGCCACACCTAACACATTTTCAGCCCCGCAACCACTCACATCTTCTGAAGAACCAAAGTCTCATCCTACAACTTCCCAACCATTCTCTCGATTAGTAGAGAAATTAGGACTTCTCCAACCAAGGAAAGTGGAACATCAGGCATTATGGGAGCAACTCAAAGCTCCTCATCTTACTCAGCCTATCTCATCTCATGCCACTAACTCTCTTGTGACAAAATCCCCCAAAGTCTTTGACACAAATCAGACTTCCACTTCTAAACCTTTGAAACATCAACCATTCATATCGAAACACAAACCCTCATCCACCATACCAAAACCCATCAAGTCACTTGGTGTTCGCCCCGTCACTAACCTCACTCACCCGCAAGTTAAGGTAGACCTAAACCTTGCCTCACCCAATAGCAGTCCTCAAACAAAACCAAAGAATACTGTTAAGCCACGGCAGCGAACCCCTCCTCCACCGTCAACATTACCCTCCATTTTAGGCCCTCATCCTTCTACCCTAATCGGAGTGCTCCCTACTCCAACCCTTAACCAAAACAAACTACCTCCATTACTTCCTTTGCCAACCACAAGTCTACCCCCTCTCAAAAATCTGGCACCTCTCATGAAGAAAGTGTCGTCTTCACATGTGGCCGTACCACTAACCCAAAAGGTGGTACGAAAGCCTTCTTCAACACCTCCCAAGCAAAAGTCACCAGTGCTTCATGCATCAACAAGCATGGACCCCTTAGTAGGTTCATACGCTTTGATATTGTGCTAAATTTTGAAAACCTCTAGCATAACCCTTCCATCTATCAAGCCATTTCAACCCCTCGGGTCAAAACCTTCCTGGTTCGATGATACTAAGATTTGCCTATACCATCATACGCCAGGACATGATACCGAGACTTACTATGCCTTCAAGGCCGTCATTCACTGCTATATGGAGAAGGACACTCTTCTCCTTGAGGACACTCTTGACTGACCCTTGACACCTTCCCATCCAACCTCTTCAACCACATCAACATATCACCAGCAGGCCATGACCCCTTCTTCACCTCCTATCTTTGAAATCAATGCTATCCACATAACCACTAGGTCACAAAATGACAAGGTGAAAGAAAAAGCCACCATTCCTTGGACCTACCCTTTCATCAAGCCACCTTTACTGCCAAAACCTAAAATCTCTATTTTGGGTGCATCCCAACCCTCTTCTTCAGGGGCAATCCATGACTCTATGTTAAAATAGCTTCACTAGACGCCCATGAAGATGACCTTGTATGACCTCATCCAAATCTCACCCCAGCACTGTCAAGCTCTAATCAGAGCCTTACAGGTAGTGGAGGTCTAACTCAAGGACCCCCAACCACTAACTGCCCTGGTCCACTCATTATCCCCGTTGCCTTTATCACTTTCAATAATTCTGAAATTCCTACATCTACTTCGAAAGACCAGGACGCTACTCTCTTCATCACCACCTATGTTGATCAAACCCACATTAAGCGAGTCATGATTGACAGAGGTGTCAGCATTAACATCATCTCCACTCATGCCTTTGATCAATTGGCCCTCCCCAAGAATTGCGTATCAAAAACTGATGCAATCTTGTGATCCTTTAATGACACCACTACCACGACCATTGGCACCATCATCCTCCATATTCGCATTGCCTGTGGACTATCCCAGAGCTCTTCTACATCATCGAAGGAGAGTTCCAATATAACATGCTATTAGAATGACCTTAGATTCGTGCCATAGCTTGTGTCCCCTCTACACTGCACCGTTGTGTAAAATTCGAACACGACGGGCAAGTCCACATCATTCCCACTGACCCATCACCTTTCAAACCCTGTAACATGACCTATCAACCAAATGACATTCTCATTCCTCTCAAGACATCAACCCAAACACTACCTCCATCCATGAAAGCTTTGACCAGTTCACAAACGGCAGTCGCCCTCACACCACCTCTTCAAGCGACAACCAAAGACCCCATGGAAGATATCTTTCAATGACTTTCACTTGGGGAATATCACTCGCTTACCTTAGACATGCTCCAAACTTCGTAAGAGTATGGGTAGCTTCATCACAGTCTAAGCTATGACCATTGGATCGGAATGGTCATCCCTTATGGTCCTCCTCACCTCCAAACCAATCTCATCTATGGGGGACTAGACCGAGCTCCCACTTATGGGAACCCTCTCTCCTCACCTCAACCCTTCACATCTGACTTCTCATTTCTTAGCAACCCTGCCTTTGCTCACACCTATCTTCATAGGTACACATGGAAGGGTTTTGGCTTCGAGCACTACGAGCAAGGCTCTCATCAGCCCATCAAACTATTCAATGATGACAACGCCAAGAAATGATATGGTCTAGGCTTCCAAGAACCTACTGAAGCCTCTACAGACCCTTACCCCGAACCCACCATCGACCAATCTCCTCCAAGCTCGCCTATTCTCCCCTCTTCACCTACGGAGTTAGTGGTTTCCATCCCTCCTAGCTTTTTCAATACCTAAACGCTATTTGCTTGGAACCCCTAACCTATCAACCAGGTGGGGTACCTAGGGCTCTCCTTCTCGTCTTCTCTCCATCTCATTTATCTAACCCATTAATCATCTGCACTAGGTGTTAGACATTCTTCCTACCATAAAATGACTGGGGAGAGTTTGACTTTATACCGACTATCCTAACCTCGACCAAACATCGACCAAGTCTCAACCAACATCAACCAAACCCTGACCAAACATCAACCAACCTTTTAATCGTCAAATATCAACTGACCTCAACCAAGCATCAACCAAACCTCGACCAAACCATCAACCAAACCTCGACCAAATATCAACCAACCAAGCTTCAACTAAGCTTCCACCAGTCTCAACCAATCAGTGACCAAACATCAACCAGCCAAATAATCCAACAACATATCAACCAACTTCACATCCAACATCAACCAACACGTGACCAATTGGAAAGAAGTAAATGAGGTAAGTTTGATCCTAATTGGCTCAAACCTTATATCATCATGCATAAGTATGGATCAGGGACTTATCATCTGTCTTCTCTTGAAGGCCGACCAGAACCTGAGCCCCTTAATGCCTTGCATCTATGACCATTCTACTGTTAGTCGAGTACTCATCCACTTGACATTTAACTTGAGCTCATCCCTTGTGCAATCCCTATCCTCTTAATCCTCAATCCTTTCCACTCTATTTCCCTTAACAAATCCTATATAGCCCTTTTATAAAGTATGGATGTTTTGTCCTAATAAAAGGAAGCCTTTGACTTCTATAGTCTTATCCATGACTCAAAATTCTATCAAAAATAAATCAAGATGTCAAATATCCAAGGTCACCAAATCAAAATAAAATCAAAAAGCAGACTGCTCCCTCAAAGGACAATTGTACTATCATTGTTGTAGCTAATAGACTGCTCCCTCTAAGGACAGCTATTCAAAAGGCCTTATATATAAAGCAAAAATATAGACCACTCCCTCAAAGGATGGCTATGACTAAATCTTGCTATAAATGACACTTTTTTTTCTTAGAAGCTTCCCGCATCGATCAGCTTCACAAATGACCACCAAGCAAAGTGACATCTCTATGTGGACTTCTCGCATTGATCAGTTCACTCTTAAAAAAAAAGGGGGGGTCATGGACTTGGCTTGTAGTTATCTCAAGGTTTCCTATCAAAAGGGGCAAAGTTATCACTACTAACAAGGGGTTACCCTATCCTCCTCCTATCATAATACTTGCTCAAGGGACTTCGAGATCACTTTAATGTCAAAGTGATTCGATTACCGCTCTAACACAACCTATGGTCATCGACGTAATGCATGAATGGGGCTTTTTGTTTCTAAAAACCCCCTACTTATGTTATCATGATGGTCTTTGTCAATGAAAGGGCACTTATGCCTTTTACTTTTTGCCTAAACTTTGGTCACATTCAACCACATCATTTGTCCAAACAATTCAACCTGACTCTTTTCAAACCACTCACATAGCCTACTCATTCTAGTTTCCATAGGCACCAATGCACATGGAAACTATCAACCACACAATTTATGTCAAGCATAAACCATTACTTGCTGAAGCATAAATCGACCTGCAATTCATTTTTAGCATACATCCTTCACGAATATGGATAGTTACTAGGAATGAAGAACCCTGACTAATGTTATAGAATACACCATTTGGAAAATGCTGTAGCATCATCTTCTCCTCATCATTTCAAGCATGTACCCTCAGACATATGGGAAGTGCTATATCATTATCATGACCCAATCAAACACATCAACCACTTTGATCTTATTCCTCCCTCTTGGGAGAACTACATCAGCCTGAAGCCCTTCTAATAGGGGATATGTAGGTAGCACTCAGTTGACATGGGTCTTCTAAGGCTAGCTCAGCCATTACTTCATCCATCCACCTTGACCAATGACCATGGAGATCGTGACTATCTCCTTCGACTACGACCACTTCCAAAGCGACTTTGCCTTGGTTGTTTTTGCATGTATGCTACCTCATGATTGGTTAGCAAAATTGTGCGCATATTTTTGACCTTCACAAGTATAGGATCGCAAGCTGGTTGATCCCCACTACTTGTGACTTTTTTGTGTTTTCGGGAGCACTTCCTGAGTTTGGGATACCTGGAACATGATGACCCATTGGAGCTTTAGCTTAGGTTGAATCACCCAATCAGCTATGACTATATGCTGGGGCCTGATTACTTCAATTTTGGCACTCCTCGACCCTTGACTTGCGGTACTTTGACCTGACCATCTCGTGAAGTGGTATGCACATGCTCATAACTATTGCAGCATTCACACTCACCATCTTCGTCCTCTCTATCAAATCGGCAAACAACTTTAGGTTCCATTCCCTCGACTTCCGCTTTGAGGGGGAATACCTCATCCCATTTGGTACAACCTTATCCCATACCTGGGGTAACCAACTCCTATTTTTGTCTTGTAGTTCATCTAGAACAACCAACAAGACAAAAAGGGGAAAATGTAGACACCAAAATCGTGTCTAACCCTTGGTCATCTTCCCCCTTGGTCCATTCCTAACCCATTCTTAAACCATGCACTTACTAATCTAAAATAATAATTTATTATTAATATCCTCCCCTTTGACACATCACCTATAACACCTCGTCTGACACCTTGCCTTGGACTATTTCCCACCCTGTGGCTCACCCAAGACCTATTCTTACTTATTTCTAACTGCCTAACCAACTCTCATGCGTATTTAGCCCAACCTTCGCTAATTCTCCAACAGATCGTGCACTTGGCAGATGGAGAATGGGCTTGGTGGCTCTTTTACTCATTTTCCACCCGTCGACATCAGTCAAATGTCAGTTGACGCCAGTGGGATCGCTGACGTCAGTTTTACTTAAACCAAAATTCTAACCTCTGGTGAATCTAATCACAAATTGTTAATCTCTAGAGCTAATCACGAATCTCGAATCCTCTTTTGGTGAAACAAAGTTCTCATGCTTTTACTTTCTAGTGTTTTGGCTACTTGTTTTCTTGTAGGGATCAACATTCATGATAGCATTTTCTAGGCACTGAGGTCTTGCATCAGACATTCCACACAGGGATTGCATAATATCTCCATCACTAGCGACAACAGAAACACAGCTCCTGCACCTTTTCCAACTCGTGTCACAGCTAAGTATTTGTACTATTTTTATTTTAGTGTCATTTCAAATATATTAGCATTCTATCTACTGTCTCTTCCAAGCATCCTTGACTCAACCTTCTTTGTTCTTCTCAAAGAGGTTGAAAATCCTTCTCACCCTTTATTCCCTTTTCTTTGCCGTTGATACCCATTTAGTCTCTCTTTAGACAATACCCTCCGTCCAATCAACTCAGCACAAACTATCAGAGACTTACAGACCATTTTAAGACCAATCTGGTCAACCTGACTAAATTGCTTCCCAAAAAGGCTGAAAGGCCTTTTTCCTACCCCTTACCCCTTTTTCTGACAACATACCCTCTGCCTTAGTATTATTAAAGATTCTATCTACTGTTTTACCATCCCACACAGACCCTCAGACCCTCAGACGAAGCCTCAGTCCATTCTATAGACCAAGACCAGCCCTGTAACTCATCCCTAACTATTGCCCCAATTGAACTCATCCATTTCCCTTATCAATGTCAACAGTCTAATCGACATTGGTGACCTTCCTGACCGACGCTGGCAATATCACCGACGTCAACGACTGTGCAAAGTAGATCACAGATTATTAGGTACGCATTTGCTTTCAGTTATTTATTTTCAGTTGTTTATTATTTCTCATTTTTGTCTCCGCCATATTCTATTTTAACAGTGGACTATCATCCTCCAAGAAGCCTTAGCACTTCTAGGACCAAGATTTTGCTTGGCAATCCACCCTTTTGTCAGCTAACATTTTCTGTGTTTTAGTGTCTGTCTCTTTCAGGTGTCATCCTCCACAACCAAAGAGGAGTTCTCATGACGTCTGGATAACGGTGCACACAACTATATCTAGGTACATACAAGCCTTAGACCATTTCTCTTAGTTTCTCGTTTCTCTCTTTGAATGTGAAAAGCGAATATAGCATAGAAACACAAGTAATCCAAGGATGACATTAGTCTATGAGTTATTAGAGGTAAATCAACAAAAAATCCATATAAGACTAGAATTACAACCCTAGATACTTGGGGGAGAAAATAATGTGTAAACAAAAGACAATAAGAAGGCAACAACAAACTCTCTCACCTTCCTTAATACTTTAATTTATTAGTTGGCCTGAGAGTGGAATGTGCTCAACTTGTGCACAAAAAATCTTCATAAATGGTGCATGTACATCATTTCACCTTGTTCACTTTATAAATTGGCTATGGCATGTGTTTATTGTTAAGCTTCTTTTATGAATTTATGCATAGTAATTTTGGGTTGAAAAGATTGTTGAAGGTGTGTAAGGAGCCTTCTATTTAAAGATTTTCAAAAATAAGGAGATTGATTTATGATTATAAATCTTGACATCAAGATGTGTAGCCATAAATTCAATTTTAGAGGCCCAATGCCATAAATGAGGCCATTAATTTTGCACTTATGAGGCATGGATATTAGAAATTGATATTTTTTTACATTGAATTTTGAGTGTTTGACCACTTTTAGCCTAAGTCATGCATGATGTCATATTTTGGGTGTTTTTTGTGATTTTATATTTTCATAAATTAACAAATTAGGCATTAATGTTTTAACTAACCATTTAATTTGATTTAATCATTTAATCAATTTTTATTACGTTAATTTCCACTTTCTAAATTTTGGCATGGTTGTCCTTCACACTTGGTCTAAATTGATGAGTTGTTAGGTCAAAATCTGACTAGGAATGAATTAGTGAGAGGTTATTGTTGCATATAATTCATTACCCCAAATAAGGATGCATTAACATGATTTAGAGGACAAACAGTAGATGTATAGTTGAATTTGGGAATTTTAGTGATTTCTATGCTTAATTTATATTATTTGCTAGAAATTGATTTGATGCCCATTTAGACATAGAATGTGGCCAAAAAGGAGTGTCAACATTTTTCACTTGTTTGAGAATGAATTGCGAGACATATGAAAAATAATATATTTTCAAATAATGCAAAAGTCATTTAAGAAGAAATTTTTTAGTGATTAAAAAAATGATATGTTGATAATATTAGGTTATTATGAGCCAACAGGGATAGGTTGATTCCCAAGAGGGTAGTTGATGATCCCTAGATTCCCCCTCAAGAGAGAAGGTGGAAAATAGTGTTATCAATTAGTCCTCTAAAAGAGTACATTGACATGGTCTAATGGTAATATAGGTCTAAATAATGATTTCCTCAACAAGGTAGTTTTAATAATTGGCATAGTGATTTTCCCCATTAAGGCAAATTGAACATCTGATAAAATTGATTAGTAAAAATAAATTTTCCATAGCAGGTTGAATTGGAAAAGGGAACTCAAAAAATAACCCATAACACAAATTAATAATAATTTGGCATATAATAATAGTACGAGGCTATGGGACCTTCTAGTACAAAGATGCACATCCTAACTAACATGGATTAATTTGAACTATTAGTTTTTATTTTCCATTCAAACATGTATATGTTAGAAAATACTATGTATAATTCATCTCATGTTTATGTCTTGTAATATATGATTATTTGGATGCACATACTCATTATCACATAGTATAGTCATTGTGATTTGGCTATTATGGGTTTGGATTACTTATGTATGCCTATTTTGAATAAGGGGAAATATTGTTGGCACCACTATTTGATGGATCTTTGACCTGACTTTTTTTTGTATCATGGGACATTATGCATCATAGTTACAAACATACCATTATAACAATGTATGTCCTAAGCATATAAAAACTTAATTTAAATGCAAGTATAAATAACTTAGGCATAATTATGTGATCATCAAATCTGAAGTGTAAATATAATGAAATAAACTAAGTTTAGGAGTAAATACAAATACCACAACTCAAGTACAAGATATAGTAAATAAAATCTTAAGTGTAAACATAATGTAATAAACCTATGACAACTGAAGAGAAAGGAGGCAAAAGAAAAGAAGATTAGTTAACAACCAATTAAAAATATACAAACTTAACAAACAAACAAAAACATAAGTAAAATACTAAATCATAGACTAAATTAAGAAAAAATATGGAAGGTAAATAACATAAACTAAATACAAAAAGTAAACAACTCAAGCCAAAGTATAGGCAAACCTCAAGTGTAAACTAATTATTACATAACACTCAAAACAAATATAAAACACCTAATTAAATGGAAATAAAATGAAAAAACTACATATGGTACAATGCAATAAATAAATTAATCAAAGGAAAATGTAAAAAAAAACAAAATGCAAAAAAGCAAAAAACTAAAAATGTTTAATGAAATTATTCTTGAATGTGTAACAGAAGCATTATTCCTAGAAAAGGTTTACCCTAGGCTATAGGGAATAATGGAATAGGTATGATGTTACAATAAATTAATAAGGGGTGGTTGTGCTGACTCCAACTACCTTAGATAAGTGGATGATTCCTACATAATCCCATGGAGACTAGGTCCAACATGAACTTCAAGCCAAATGTACTTATCTCAGGATTTGGGATAGAATAAAATTGATGATAAGGAAAAATGAATTTTTTAGAGGAAAATAGGAATGGGATCACAAAATAATGAGTGTGTGTCATAAATGGGGTTGTTGCTCACAATTGTGAGAGTGTTACCATAAGAACTCAAAAAACTATGAGTGCATGTTTTAGGCTAAAAACACAATGAAAGATAAAATGCAAGTGTTCAAAAATGAAATAGGTTAGTAATTCATAGTGTTCACTACATCTAAGGCTTGGAATAAGAATGAGCTCACAAAATGGTGATAGCATAAGACAAATATGACTCATAAAATGGTGAAATCATTTTGAGACAACTTTATAATAAGGAATGGCTAATGAAATTAGAAAATGAGATCAATCAATGATACTAGCTAAGCTAATGAGGGATGTCCCATGCATCTAAACACTGCCTACATAATCTATGGATACCTTCGGTTGATTTAGTTCTCTTAGAAATGGGAGCGAACACAATTGGTAAAATGGAAAAGGCAAATGTAAATGGTCAATGTTGGATAAGAAATTCCTACCAGGAAAATACAATAAACCATGCCATTTAGGTTAAAGTCAATTGCCAATGGTGAATAAGATGATAAAGTAAGCATATTTTTAATGGCTTAATATCTCTCATGGAGTTTTTAAGTCTTTTCCTAAATTTTTTAGGTTGTTTTTTTGGGATTTTCAAATTTTTAGGATTTTTGGCATCTTAACTCAATTGAGAATTATGAGATACAAAATGGGTTAACTCATAAAACATTGAGAGTATTTATTAAGTTGCTCATAAACTGGTGAGAGTGTTAGATTAGGTTACTCACAAAATGGTGAGAGCATTGGCTTAGGATACTAAAAAAAAATTATATAATTGGCTTACATTGGTTTTAAAATGGTTATAGTTGGAATAAGGGTGGCCAAGATAACCTCAAAAAACACTAAGTGTTGCCTATATAGTCCAAATGGACCTAAAGCCACTATAGTTCACCCTACAATGAGGAATCCAACTAAGTGACCAAAAGATTTTGAATAGGCAAATGATAAAAGTATAAAATAATGGTACAATAAGATATAATGATATAGAACTTGGAAAAAGTGAAAGTTATAGTTTTTAGGATCATTGTCATAATGCTTAAAGATACTACCATTTAAATAATGTGTTCAATAGTCCCAAGTCTAAATCATCTACTAAAACCATATCTGAATCCAACCTCTAATGTTGCCTAAAATACCAATGGATCAAAACCAAGGTCAAAATGGGTAATGGGAGAAGAGAAATAAATAGGAAAGGCATAGTGGGAAAGGAACATGGCATGGTACAAATAAGGACATGTACAACACAAAGTGATCCTCATAGATAATTTTTCTAGTCAGTCAAGTGAAAAAGTGCATGAGATGTAATATGTTCATTTTTCATCAAGTTCTTCTCCTTCTAACATAGCCAATTTGTATGCCCCAAAACCATAGTTAGTGATAATAACATAGGATCATAACTAGTTAGGCTTATTTATTTTTTTAGATAGATACTAGGTTTGGAGGGTCCCCTACCCTTTATCATAATCGAAAAGATTATATAAAAAACCCCTTGACCTTAAAATTTATTAATATGAAATTGAGGTTGATAAGGATTCAAAAGCCACCAAGTGGCATCAAATAAATTGATCAAAACATCACTATATCCACCAATATTATGGCTTACATATTGAATGAATACAAAAAAGATAAAAAAGACAACTAACATAAAACTAACTTATACTTCATCTTCATCGATTACTTCTAGTTTCACTACCATAAATACAGAACCTTCCTCACCCACCACTAATTAACAAGACCATATTTTTCTTCCACCTACTGAAATCATGGGTCTATTTCTTGCTAGATGATCTTGCATGGCTAAAGAAGTAACATTATGGGGAACACAAAGAAGACATGGTAGATTAACTTACTATGTGGTGTCAACCATGTCACTCAAAAACTTCACCACATCCACTCTCTCCCTATATTGACATGTTTCCTTCCACATTTCTAAACTAGCTATAGGACATTTCACCTGTGCCCATGGAGGAGTCAAAACAAACTATCCATATTTCATCAAAGGATGGTGCAACTTGAAATCCAAATCTTTTACAAAATCCATCAAATATATAAATTATGATTCATGATCCCTAACAACTAAAATTGGGATAAACCCAAAAACATTTCTCCATGAAAATGAAAGTTCTTGAAATGGGCCTACATTAAAACCTTCCACTTTCACCACCAAACCTTTCCTATGCATTGAAACCATAAAAAACTCTAGAATCCTTTTCACTATAATCTTTTCCTCCACCACCACTAATTTATCAAATTAAAGAAAAGTAGTAATGTCATAATTTACCTGGCTCAATGCACTTTCCCCTAAAAATTCTTCACCCAGTGTGAAGAAAATTGCAAGCAAGGATTCTCCATATGGAACCCATAAGATCTTTTTAATTCATGCTCTTGAAGCACCCCCAAAAAATAAATCTCCCTAACATTGCTTCCTCCCTAGACCGTAGGCATTTTGGGCATCATGGATAGGTGTTGATCCATCCCTATAGTTAGCTCAATGGAAAAAGGATAAAAACACAACTTGGAATGGAGATCAGGGTTTTTGAAAAGATGAGGAAGTCTCTTAAAATGGTGGACTACAATAAAGCCTCATCATTCTGCCATGATTAAACACCATTGTCACCTTTTCTACTCATGCAAAATGGCTAATAGAAAGGAATAATATTAAATAATTATAAGCCTAAAAAAATATTTTTGGAACCCTCAACATCCTCCTAGGCTCCTTTTTGGGTGTCCACTATTATTGGAATATTTTGATCTATTCCATAATTAGCCAAAAAATCCACTACCACATGCACTACTCTAAAGCAATGAAAACCTTCCCACTCATCAAAATACTCCATGCTTTCCCAAGATTTTGATAGAATGTTATCAAGGTGTCAAGATGATGTTGAAAACTTCTTAAAATCTGATGTCATTACTTGTAAAACCCCTTCTACCTGAATCTTCTCAATACCACATTGAGAATCCAAATCCAAATCGAAAACTAATGCTTGAGCTTTGGCCTCGTTATTCATACCATCCTTCAATTTCTTAGAATCTACCCTTATTAGGAACCCACTACAATATATAATGTGTAACCTATCTTATAATCTCCTAGGTTACTCCTAAAGGCCCCATCTTGAGTTTGAACCAACCTGATGGTGGAGGACACTAGACTACCTTATTATTTCTTTTAACTTTGCTTCTTTATACTATTGACCCATTAATAGGGGGTTTGAGATCAAATTTCATTTGGCACACATCCTCATATCCCATGAAGATAAATTTCCTTTTATGCACTTATATTGAGTCGAGATAACTTCAAAAATAGATATTTCAATCTCCTTGATCAAGATTGGAAGTTATTTTTCTTTCTCTTCGAAGATCCTTTAATTTCTCTCTTTCCAAACACACCAAATCAAAATCACTAAACCAACTCTCTAAAGACCAAAAAGAGAATTTTTAACATCCCTAGTAGGCTAGGAAGCAAAAGAATTAAATAGGGATTTAGTCCAAGCCTAAGACCATTGTAATTTATTGTATAACCAAGACCAACATCCAATTGAAAAGGAATAGTCAAACAAAAGTTGCCTTGCCATTTCTTTTACAAATTTTCATAAAACACATCTAGATGGACCTATGACACCCATTTTTTAAAGCATATCCTAAGTTAAAATTTGATTTTTCACAACCAACCATGCAAAGGCTCTAGCCTTTTGAAGACCCTCTTTATCCAATAGAGGAAATCATCCCAATTCATGACTAAATTGGTTACATTTTCCATTTTATATCAAATTTTAACTAAATAATTCCCAAAATTAGCCCCTATCCAATATAGTGCATCCTCTTTATGATTGACAAAATCCTTTCTCTATGCCAAAATATCTCCAAGCCTCACCACTTAATAAGAATACAAAGTGACTTGAAGCTTTTCCAAGTTCAATCAAAAAAACTTACCACTTGAGATTGTTCTAAATAATCAAAAAATCTAACTCCTTAGGTGTCCAAAAGAATAGTCATAGTTTTTATTAAATGAATATTTCTATCCAAGGTTTTATAACTATTCCAAGAATCCTCCCAAAACTTTGCTTTTCATCCATTATTGATTGTCCAGGACACATGCTCTGAGATTAGAAGTCTACATTTGAGAAGAAAATTCTAAATGTGGAGCGTTTAGAGGGATTTGAAGTGGAAACCACACTCCAAGGGTTAAACCTATCCAAATATTTACTTCTAAGCACTCTAATTCATAATTAATTAGGATTGATAATCATATTCCATACCAATTTAGCACCAAGAGCTTAATTTTGAAAATTAATTCTTTTGATCCCAGCTCCTCCCATCTTTTTGTTTTGTCAAACTTTTTCCCATTTGAGTAGTGAAATATTTTTTTTCTCCTAAGTGCCTTGCCACAAAAAAATCCTTCATTATTATGTTCAAATAATTGATTACCATAATTTTTATTTGAATAACTAACATATAGAAAATTGGTAGTGCACTAGGTACAGATTTAATTAGAGTTAATCTTCCTACCAAGGTCAACCATTTACCTTGCCAAAATGCTAATATTACTTTAAAGGAGGAAATAAAACCATCCCAATGAAAACTCCTAAAAATAGATGAACTCCTAAAAATAGATGAACACCCAAATACTTTAAAGAAAGATTCCTGATATTGAAGCCCAAAACCAAAGAAACTACCTATTGAACTTGCTCAAAATAATTGATGGAATATATTTCATTTTTTTTAGATTCATCATTTGATCAGAAGCTTCCTCATAATTTAAAAAAAATTGCTAAAAGTCTTTACTTCTCTAATTGAGTCTTAACCAAATATAAACATATCATCCACAAATTGTTGATGAGTGAGATGCTCCAGACCCTCTACCACTTTGAGACCCTATAACTGAGAAATAACCTTTACATGTTTGATTTCCCATCTAACGACTTTTACCATAAAAATGAATAAAAAAGGGGATAAATGGTCCCCCTTGATGAATTGCCTTGGAAGATTCAAAAAAATCTTTAGGACTTCCATTAACCAATACAGAGAACTTTGCTCCTAAAATATAATTGAACACCCATTCATACCAATCTCTACTAAAACCAAACCTTTATAGAACTTTAATAAAAAAATGCCAATTTACCCTATCATAAGCTTTACTAATGTCAAGCTTAAGCATCAATCCTTTATGATGAGATTGATATAAAGAATGAACAATTTCATGCACTACAATATTGCCTTCTTGAATGTTCCTTCTGGACACAAATCCTACTTGCTCTTCAGAAATCAAAGAGTCCAACATATGTTTTAACCTAGCTTCCATTGCTTTTGTAATGATTTTTTATATTTTATTACACATGGAAATGGGATGAAAGTCACCAAGATAATAAAGCATTTCCCATTTAGGAAAGAGAGAATAAAGTTGACATTTAATTTAGGTGTGATTTTCTTCCTTTTAGAATATTCCACCATAAGTAGCACCTCTTCACCAACAATCTCCCAAAAACCTTGAAAAAAGGCCAAAATAAAACCATCCACACCTAGAGCTTTATCTTTAGCCATGGAGAAAACCACTACCCAAATTTCCTCCAAAGAGAAAGGAGGAAGAATTTTTACATTTTGAGTTATTGTGACAATACCAAGAATATACCTGAGATTTGAATTTTGAGAGAAAAGAGCTGAAGAGGAATCTTTATTTAACAAATTCTAGAAAAAAAATATCTTCTCTTTTGATATCTAATTTGAAAGTCAAGATTTCACCCTCATTCAACAAAATTTTAGAAATGAGACAGAAGGTTATTTTAATTTTTACTAATTTATGAAAAAATCAAAATTGCAATCCCCTTAGGTTAGCGATTCAATTACTAATTTTTATTTCTATTGTATTTCTTCATGTAACATCAATTATTCATATTCAATAGACATACTTTTTTCAGCCCAATAGGCATCTTAGACCATGCCTTCTTACATGACCGTATTATGAAATATCTCTAATTTTGTTTCAACCCAAACTTGCTCTTAAAAAATGTTTTTAAAAACATTTGAGTTCCAAAGGCAAAGACAAATTTTGATATACTTCAAATTTTGAGAAATCTTGAACATTGAAGACCTTGAATTGATTGGACTATTGCTCCAATAATACCAAAAATTTTCAAAGAGAGAAGGGTCTCAAAGCCACATTATCTCAAATTTGAAAGGAAATAAATCTAGTGGACTATCTAAAGAAATACTCAGATCAATCAAATAATGATCTAATCCATAATGCAAAAGAATAGAACTCTTTGTAATCAAATTTTGAGAAAACCAATTAGTAGAGATGAAAAAATGCTCTAATATTTCCATTATATTTTGATCCCCTAGACTTTTATTATTCTAGGTGAAGACCCCATGATTTGGGTTTGTTTTGACATCCACCAACTCATTCTATCCCACAAACTTTTCAAAAGTTGAAACAACACCAGCCTGTGGTGCTCTATCCCTAATATTATTTGTCAAAGAAATAATAACATTGAATTCACCACCTAGCACTATTTTTACCACTAATATGCCTCAATAATTATTTGAATATGATTCCAAATTTGAAAATTTTCATCCTAATTATAAGGCCCATAAACATTTTAAAGAATAAAACTCATATTTGATGAAAATTTTGAAATTCTACATAATTACCAATTCAAACCATTTTCTAGAATCTCCACTAAAACTTTGGATGGGGACCATAAGATAGCCAATCCACCAAAATCCTTTATTGCTCATATAAAGGAACTATACCACCTATTCCAACTCAAGTTAATCAATTCAAAATATTCATCAAGACTTAATTTTGATTCTTGATTTAACATAACATCTAGTTGTTTATCTACCATAAGATGCTTAACCAAGCATATTTTTTTTGGGTCATTCAATCCCCTAACATTCTAAGAAAGAAGCTTTATAGAAGAGAAAAGGAGAATTCCACCCACCACCTTCCAACATCTAGAAAGTTTTCCAAAGTTCCTTGTTTACCAATAGATAATTCACCAACAACTTTATCCTTGCCCAATTTCCTATCATGCTTCTTGTCACCACAATTTGATTTTTTAGAGAGCTATGAGATTGAGAAATAATAAGAATAGATCTCGATGTTAGTTTCTCTCTAAATCTTATTCTTCCTCTTCTCCCTCTAACTCCATTCCTGGTGAATAAATGGGGAGAAACTTAAGATAAATACTCTTCTCTATACAAACTTTATCTACCAACTAAGAAGTGTTCTAGATTAAATATTTTAAAACCTAAGAATATTCACTGATGAATTCACAATCTTTTAACATTGAAGCTAGAGACATATCTTTACCTTTATCCAATTTATATAGTATCTCTTTTATTTCATTGATTCTAATGGATGAAGTAATGGGGACTAGAACTTCTAAAACAACATTCATTTCTTCTTCACTTGAATATCTATGATGGAGATTTTTATCTTTTTGAACATTATTATCAAGAGTTTATCCTCCTAGGATGAAATTTTCCTTCATTAACCTCCATTTCTCCCTTTGAATTGACCATAAATAACCTTGATTTGGATCCTTGAAGGCTTTTTAAGAAACTTTCACAAGTTTTTAGACCTATTTGATTTCACTTGATTGAAATATTGGGGGCTTTATTATTCCATTCACACCATTTTTGAGTATGACCAATTTTTTGCACTTAAAGCACCTAAAAGGGATCTTTTATATATCTACCATTTTCTCCCAGATATGGACTTGATATTTGATGGAAATAAATTTAAGAATATCCATTTTAATGTTAATCAAAACCTTGATCCTTACATATGAGGTCAAAATCCTCTATTCTA
Source organism: Torreya grandis (assembly GCA_037957365.1). Lineage (NCBI taxonomy): Eukaryota > Viridiplantae > Streptophyta > Pinopsida > Cupressales > Taxaceae > Torreya > Torreya grandis. The sequence goes on from JARHVA010007161.1 coordinate 433,903, forward strand.
AATTCAAATATATTTCCAAATAATTCCCAAGCAAATTACCAAGATCTGTTAAACAATCTTTCTCCTAGTATTCAAAATGAAAATCATATAACCATATCTAAACTAGATAATAAGCATGTTGAGCTACAATCAGATCAAAATTTAGATGCCATTTTTGAAGCCATATACCAACTCCTCCTAAGGACCAAAAGGGATGTTTCAACACCTTCTTCTTAGATTTTGAGTTGGGAAAGATTTCTATGAAGAAGACATTGGGTATGAAACTCACCTCAACTTCCTTACCCCAATATTCCTCTACCCAAGCTTAAATTTCACCAATCTTAAGCCATTTAACAAAAAAATTCTAGTTAGGGCACACTCTTCTAGATTAGCAATGATTTTTGAAAAAAACTCTAATTCTCATAAAATCTATTTTTCACCACCAATATATAAATCCTTGATCCTTGAATTGATCTAAAAGATCCACTACTATTTTTGAGAAGTCAAAAAACTTTGTCACTTGCTCCTTCAATTGAACCCTAAAATTCTTCGTCACCACTTCCAACCAAACCCTACCTTATAGACCCTAATACTAATTAAAATATTCCATCTCCAACCATTTTTCATCTTGATCAATAATAAAATCTTCATCAAAACCCTCACCTGACTAGGAACCTAGCTCTTCCCTGGACTCACAAATTACCTCTTCTAGTGCATGACTTGCTTGCTTAAGAGATCCGTGACCTCCACATTTCAATTGATGAAATGACCTTTGCTTCCCTTTACTCTATTTTTACCTAAAATTTTCTCCTTCTCCCTTCATCTTTTACCCCCCTTAAATTTTTGGTGTTAGGTTTAAACTTACCCTTTTTCTTATGTTTAACATTGGTGTTTTTCTAGCTTTCTTTGAGTAAAAATCACCAAACTCAAATTATCTATGTTGTAAATGTTTTTTATATTGATGATGCAACTAGTTTTGATATGATTAAAGGATATTCAAGGTTATTTAATTTTCATCTAGTAATAGGAGCTCTTTCCAATGAGATACCTTGTAATCCTCATCATCAAGGATATGCTTCAATGAAATATGAAGAGAAGGCACTTGACCTCGATAGGAATAATGACCTTAGTGCCATAGACTAGGGAATAAGGTTTGGTTATCATTGGAGTGTGTAAATTGGTATAGTAAGCCTAGAGGATGCCAAAAAAGTTCAAGTACCAATCATGGCCAACATCATTGATGATTTTCTTGAGGATCTTTACATTAGTATTATTAGATGCCTCTATATTGTTGTCTTATAGGAAATACAGAGTGGATTTTTTTTTTGGTTAATATCATATTAGGAACAAAGGGATTTGACATATTCATTTTTAATGAACTTCCATTATTATATATAAGGTTAAAATGAATGCCATAGTAGTAGATGAGGTGATTGAAAATGGACTTTGATATCTATTTACTATCATGTAAGTTAGGGGAATAACTTCCACCCACTTAGTGAAATATTCAATGGTAGTAAGGATATGTTTATGTCATCTGAGGATGTAAGGTTAATCTTTATTATGAGGTTGAGTCCCTATATACACCTAAAAATGACATGGTGTGACATTCTTGATACAATTTCCAATGATGATGTAATGATCTTTTATATTTAGGTGGGGTTCTATTTAAAAATTATAATCCTTATTTTCTCTTACTATTTTTTTTATTAGAGCATTTCTAAGCCTTTTATAGCATATTTTTTAAATATCTTTTGTAAGGACAAAACATCCCTTAGTAGTGATGTAACCACCATAGAGTATTACAAAACCACCCCTAAAATGATGAAACTATCATGACAGTTTTCTCAAATACCCTAATGAAACCATCATAAACAGGGTGGTTTTGTATTATGAAAGGGTGGTTTTATCATTATATAGGGAATCTATACCACCAAGACCAATAAATATGGGTTGTTATATCATTTCTTGTCTTCCTTCTAATTTTATCCCCCATGAGTCATTCTTTGACGTGTTTTCCATGATTTTTATCATGTTTCTTGATTTTTTCACTTTGTGTTTACCTCCAATCAGAACCATCTCTCTCTCTCTCTCTCTCTCTCTCTCTCTCTCTCTCTCTCTCTCTCTCTCTCTCTCTCTCTCTCTCTCTCTCTCTCTCTCTCTCTCTCTCTCTCTCTCTCTCTCTCTCTCATATTTTTGGTAAGTTATATTTTTAATCAATTTGAGCTCTATTTGGATCATGTATGATCTAATGTTTCATAATTAGTTTATTTATTTAATATTTTGTTATGTTCAGTTTATTTACCTATTGGTTGGTTTTATAGCCAACTTATTTTCTTATAATATTTTAAGGATTACCTTTGTATAAAAATAAATAAAGTGATTTAAATTTAATATATTTTTATAAATTAATTATTTTCAAATTAGGACCAAATAGTGGTACATAGGCATGTAAAACAATAGTTTCAAAAGCATTATCTTAAATGCTCTTTGAGACACTATTCAAGTCATTCTTTAAGACACTCTTCACACCATTATAAATTATATCCACTATTTGATAGTTATTAGTGATGTCATATAAGTTACCAAGTGAATAGATGAAGTGCCTTGATAGTTTAAGTGATAATGACAAAGTGTGCAATATGCTTGTCCAAGTATATTTGAAGTATGCTTTGTTGATCTTTAGTTTTAGCATGGTTTGAGATGATTAGGGATGATTATGAAGTATTAATCATGTGTAAGGGTTCTTATAAGTGTTCAATGATGATTTTATATCTTGTTTTCAAGAGTGTAATTCAATCAGTTCATCATTGTTTTCATCTAGACATTTTGGGTCCAATGGTAGAAAATCTAAATAGGCAATTTTTTGACATCATAATTGCCACATGTGGATGAGTCAATGGGAGTTGTTCATATGGTTGTGATAGAATTAGTCCCTATTTTCTATTTACAAATTATAAATTATATATATGAAGTGAGATAAAAGATATGCGAGTGAAAAATTGCACTTTTAGGCATTTTAATAGTGTTTTCCCATACTTAGCCAAATTTATAATTTGGCAAGAAAAATTGACTAGGCATTTTGATGGTATCATATCTCACACATGTGTAAATTTTAGAATAAGTTTATTATATGGGTTTTCTTATTTGTGTTCCTAGTTTATTTGTGCTAACTTTTAGGTCAAGTTATAAAGTGCAACAAAAGCTATGCATGTGAAAAGTTGGTCTTTCCAGATAGTTCTTGGCATAGTTGACTTTATGAAGAAATAAATATAAGGAGGAATTTTCATGTCATTATGTATCACACATGTTAGTGTTTTAGGATCATTTTGAAACATAATTTTATTATCCTATGTGAGGATATCATATGGTCCAAATTTTAGTTTATGCATCTAAGTGAAACAAAAGTTATTGAGGTCTAAAGTTGGTCTTCCAAGTAAATAAGCAATGGTCCCCATACTTAGTCATTTTTACATGAAATTAAAGATCAAGACTAGATGGAGATATAATGGATAATGGGTGATCATAAAGTGAAGATATATGGTGCATAATAATTCAAATAGGTTAAATTTTTCATTAGTTGATGAAGGCAAGGATCAAGTTCCTTAAAAAAAGATCAATGGAGCATGTTTGTTCCAATGTCTCAAGAAGTAGTGAGATGAGGAAAAGTGCTTGATGGTTAATGGTAAAAGTGATTATAAGGCATGTGATGGTGCCAAGTGTCATTATCATATGTGTTTTAAGAAATTTTTAATGATGATCACTATAAGATAAAGAATTGGTTGATCCATAGAGATTGATGGTGTGTGTTGAGTCAATGTTACAAGATTACATGAGATGAGGTCAATTGTTTGAGGTTTAATGTTTGGTAGTAGTGAAATATAATTTAAATATAAATATTAATAAAATAATAAATATTGTTTGTGATTTATCTAAATTAGTGAGGACATGAGATGAGGACATGGTGTATGAAGTTTAATTGTGACCGATTGAATTCAAATATTTGAATTTAACAAAGGAATGACCAGTTTTTGGGTTTAGGGCCATATATTTTGATCTATGTATAATTTTATCATGGTGTAAAAAAAGTGTTAGAGGAATATAATTTGCATCTATAAATATATATTTAAATATCTAAAATTATGTATAATCAAATTTATTGAGCTCTAAAGTTGACTATGTTTTGTAAGTGACCTGAGAGGATTATTTGAGATTTTTTTGATGTTGTTTGGATATATATTGATGAATTATATATCAAGGAGTGTTATATACTAAATTAGTATAATATATGTGTATTATGAATGATTGAACAACCATATCCAATTTAAACAAATTTTTATAAACTAATTGTGTGTTCGCTCATAATGACTATGTATATAGAAAAGTGTTTGAGCTAATTGAGGGTTAGAAAAAGGGTGATATGTTGGTTGTTGGAAATTAAGGGGGATATATAGATCATGTGGCATGGGTCCATATGTTTTAAAGTTTTCCTATGTTCTTCATTTTCTTGAATAAGTTTCAAAGAGGTAAATGGGTCTCCATAGGACCTAAAAGGTGACTTAGGCATATTTGAAAGAGAGTTGTGCTTATTTATGACCCATGTAAGGTGACTTAAATGTCAATGAATGTGTCATGGCCAAAATTAAATATTTTGATCTTGATAATCATGATATCTCTATAAATGGTTAAACCAAATGTGTTAGTTTCTAGTTGAGTGAGTGACTTGTAAGAGGAGTGTGCATGTGAGAATTATGGAGTGAAGGAGGCATAGAGTTCCTAGTAGATGATTTAATGAGAAAATTAGATTGAGGACTAAGTGTAGGACTTATGGGTCATGTTTATAATTTCATTATTATGATATTATAGATTGAATATGAGTAAAGAGGTCTAGGGTGATCCAAAAGGTGGATTTGGATGTTTTGAGTGATCAAAGTTGAAGAGCTATTATATTTTGTATCTCCATCAAATTAGTATGAAATCAATATTTAGGAGATGGTATATTCATATGTGTTGTTCTGGTAGTTTAACACCTAGGGTGTTATATCCTCCTTTTAAGTTAAAACTTGCTAAAGGTCTAGTTGTTGTGGTAGCTCAGTTAGATAGGTGTGGTAACACCTTGTGGGATTGTAGTCTCACTAAATAAGGGATGGTAGTTCCTTGATCATTTGTAGCCAGTATAAATTGGTTCTTGTTATTATAGGATAGTAGTCCAATTATAGTTTCCAATGGTTTTTCTCCTCCAAGAGGGTTTCCCACATATTTCATGTGTTATGTGCTTAATCTTGGATTGTATCTCTTATTCATTTCTATGAATGATGTGTATGCTTCATGAATACTTGTGGTAATTGCCTAAGAGATTTAAATCTTTGGATTTTTAGTTGAATTATATAGGCTCATTAACTCACCTATATATAAATGTTTATAACTTTAAAAATTGGTATTAGATCAGGTCCTTTGGAGGAAGCTTAATAGCTTGAAGGTGATCTAAGCTACAATATGGGAAGTCATCAAGGAGGTTATTCTAATAAGAAAGAATTAATGTTCAATGGATTAAACTATGTGTTTTGTAGTGAAAATATGAGGACATACATTTTTTCCTTAGGGTTTAATATATGTCAATCTATTGTGGATGTTTATGTTGCTCCTACTACTCTTCCATCTAGTGTTGTAGACAAGAAGCTGTTTGAAAATAATTCTAAGGTAATGAATGCTATCACTTGTAGTCTTTCAAAGACTAAATATAACAAAGTAATCCACTTCAAAAAATTTAAATATACATGTGAAAAATTGAATACTATTTATAAAGGAGACTCAAAACTTAAGTTGAAAAAGTTACAGACTCACTGAAGATAATTTGAGAGTCTCAAGATGAAAGAAGAAGATTTTGTGGCATCTTTTCTACAGAGAGTTGATGAGATGGTGAACATCATCAAAGCTTCTAGAGAGAAACTTGAAGAATCTACTAGAGTTTAAAATATATTTTTCATCTAATAATTTTACTCAAGAGAGGATGGTTAGTATGGTGTTAGTTTCAAAATGAAAAAAAAATGAAATAAACACACTAATAACATAACATCTCTAGGCATAGACACTAGGGAGAACTTAGTTAACAAAAAAAATGATAAACACAACTAAAACTCAAGGAATTAAAACACAATAATTACTTCACCTTTCTTGGATGCTCTAAATGCCTTTGTAGGGGTGGCTTGATCGGCTTGTGCTCATGAAGTCTATAGCAATGGAAGCTTGTCTACCTCCATCTCTCCTTGGCAACTTTGACTTGTGGCTTGGCTTGGATTGGAATCAATTTGGCATGGTAACACTAGTTTCTTAAATATTTTGGAACCATTTTTTCATTATAAATTTGCATAATCAAGATATAGAAATGATGTGGTAAGGCCTCCTATTTATAGATTTTTGAGATTGATCAGAATCAACCTAAACCATCCATCTCAATATTGAGATGTGTGGTTGAGGATTAATTCAATTTTTGGAATTGAGTTTGTAATTATCTTCATCATGACATTGGAAGAATGGAGAATTAACAGGCATGGAGGGAATCATGGAAAGGATTGATGAGCATGTAGGGCATGAATCCTAATATTTATGGCATTTATGGCCTATGAATGTCTTCCCAAGAAATGAGGTCACTTGATGATGTAGATATTCAATATTCATTTCCAAAAGTAAGTATTCAATAATTTTCCATAGATTTTTTTATTAGGCCTTGATTTGGGTTAATTATCTCTTAAGCATGATTAAGCACTTTATGCACAAATTACTCGATTTGATCAGAATACCTTGTTATTGATCCAAAATTTGACTAGATTGGAATTAGAAGGTGATGTCAGATGCATTAGATCTATATTCCCATTTAGGATGTTATTGAAAAAAATAACAAAGGCATACATCTTGTGAGATATATTTAATAGGAAAGAGTAATCCAAAGCACTTAGGTGCAAAATTGGCATTTTGACTTAGAATGATTTGATCATAGTTAGTTGGTCCATAAATTGCATTGCCCCATTTAGGGATACCCTAGCCAAAATCAGGACTTGAATATGTTAGTTTCACATCATTTAACATGTTTTAGTGTTTTTAGGCCAAATTGTGCATTTTGGATAGAAATTGGCCAAAAGCCTGATTGGAGGTTATTAATGGCCAATTTTAGGTGTCTACAATTTGCCCCTATTTGGGAAGGTGTTGCAAGCTATAAGAATAGTAAAATCTTCAAAAATAATTAAAAGGTCCTGCATGCATATAACTATAATGATGATAAACTAACTATATGATGCCCCCTCAAGGGAATGGTTGGCACAAGTAGGTCGAAAAATGGTCCCTCGATAAGATGAAAAATGAGAGGACAAAAAAAAGAAAGATGATGGGGTGAAAACATAATGATAGTGAAAAATTATTCAAAATCATTGATAATGCAAGTGGGATGGTGTATAATGGTTTTCCCAAAGGTGGTTATAAGTATTGTAACCTGATAGTGTAAATGTGGTATGATAACACAATAATTTGCCCAAAGGTAGTTATACTCATTGAGAAGATGGAACTACCCCAATTAGGATAGACAAACAAGATAATAACATACCCCTATATAGGTAGAAAAAGTAAAGTGGTGACAACACAATGATTTTCACAAAGGTGATTATAATCATTAAGAAATACAGGTGGGATGGTGTGAAATGATTTGTCCATGGGTGGTTATAATCATTGGACCCTGATTATGGAAAACATAATAAAATTGGTTGAGGATGATGATAACTTAACATAGAGGGTAATGATGAATTGGAACAACCTACTAGTATGAAGATGTTCATCTAAACTAATAAAGATTGAAATTATTTCATGTTTAATTACTTTATTTGAGATATGATTAGGATGGAATCACGATGTCAATGCTGAAGAGATGTTGCCATTGCTAAATAAACTTCTTGAAGCTGAGGTTTGTTGTAGCACATGTCGATAGGCATCATGGTATAACATTATGAGGACTTAGCCAAAATATGTGTAAGGACTGACTCCTAAAATCCATTACTTAATAGAAAACAATGTACCAATGATAGAACCCATGATGATAATGGAAACACATGAATATGGATGAATTCAAGTGTAAGTGTGGGCAAGGAATAACCCAATGAACACACATAAACTGAATCAAGGAAACAATGTTGAAAGCAAACAAATAGGTAGACAAACAAATAAAAAAATCATAAACAAACAAAAAAAGCAATAAAAACCCTATGAACACTACGTATATAAAATAGGTGATAACCTAGCAAACAAAAAAATGGGGGTATAAAAGAAAAGGAAGGGGGTGGTTGAGCTGTCTCCATATGCACTAGGCAAGTGGACACTACCTACATAGTTCTATGGATGTAATATCCAATTGAAAACTTTAGGCCAAATGTATTTCTCCTAGGGAATGGGAATAATGTGATAAATGATGAAAACAAACAAAATGGATGTGATATAAGAAGAGGAATGGTCTTTAAAAATGTCAAGTGCATGAGATAAAAGGCCAAAAAGGATGGGGAAACTAAATGACAAGTGATTTTCTTATAACTTAGTAAGGGTTCCTAGAATCCTTAGGCAAAGAAGTGGTCAATGTTTTTGTTCTTTTCTAACAATTTTCCAAATGTTTTTGGAATTGTTTTATATTATTTCAACTTAATCTAGAGTGACAAGACATTAAATGGTTCAAGCTCACAAAATAATGAGAGCATGTCTTAGGTTGATCCCAATATAGTGATATCATGGCTTAAGTTACTCCTAAAATGATGAGAACATTCAAAATTAGGTTGCTCACAAAATGGTGAGAGAATTCATACTTAGGTTACTTATAAAATAGTGAGATCATGGTGGGAAGGGTGACTAAGCTAACCTCAACAAGTATCAAGCACTGCCTACATAGTCCTAGAGTAGGACCTCAAGTCACTATAGTTCTACCCTTAAAATGAAGGAATTTTACTAATGTAATAATCAATTTAAATAAAATAGGCACAGTTGGTAAAAAGGAATAGCATGGCATAGGAAGTGATGAGTTGGTATGTCAAGGCTTAGTGTTGCCACTAGTTTGCCCATAGACAGTTATAACTGGAGCACAATGACATAGATCAATGGTACTAATTTTCCAAAGGCAATTATAATTAGTAGCAAGACTAGTGGTAAGAAAATAATAACAAATGAAGGATGCTACTACTAAAACTTCTTTCACACTATCTCAAAATATGATGTCTACCTAAATTACTTGAACCAACTGATGAAACTGATTAGATACCTCAATGCTAAAAATATGTAATGAATGGTAAAAACAAAGGTCAAATAGGCTAGTATTTAGAACACATTAGGTTGATAGGTTAGAAGTGGAAAATGGATATGGAAAAGAATATGGATAGAGATGATATGTATACAAAGAAGAATAGTGCTAAAATGGCATAAGTAAAACTATCATTATAAATAATACACCTTAGTACTCAAGCATAGTATTGCTTGAGATGAATGATATCATCAGCGCTAGAAGTTTATCATTGTCTTATGTGGTTAGCTTATATGCTCTTAATCTATAATCTATAGTGATGATGAAAGGCCCTATCCAGTTTGGTTTGAGTTTCCCTTTATGTTTTTTCTTAGTCATGGTATTCTTTTGGTTTTCTTTAAGAATAAGAACACCAAGTTCAAATGTTCTATACTTAACACATTGATTATAGTGGCCTTTGAGTCAATTATGATATGCTTGAAGATTCTTGAGTGTATTCATGTGTTTCTCATCAAGTAGATATAACTCTTGCAGGTAAGCTACTTCATAGTGATGATCATCTAGGACATTCTTGAAAGAGATGCGTAGTAAAGGTAATTTGACATAAATGAGAAGTATGGATTTAGTACCATAAACAAGTATGGAGTGACTCCTGTGGGAGTATAATGATTGGTATGGTATGCCCAAAGGGTAGGGAATACTTGGAGGTGCTAATCATGACTAGCATCATCAATAGTATTTTTGAGAATGTTGATAATGGTTTTCTTAGATGCCTCAACTTGGCCATTACTTTGAGGGTAATATGTTGTATAAAAATGTTGGGTGATGTTGTAGTTAGTACATAATTGGTCTACATCCGTGTTCTTCAATGATCCTCCATTATTAGATATAATGTTGGAGGGGATACCATATTGGCAAATGAGGTGGTTGAAAATGAATTTGGAAATTTGCTTTCTAGTCATGTGAGGGATATACATTCAATACACTTAGTGAAATACTTGATGGTGGTAAGGATATGCTTATGGCCATCAAATGAAGTAGGGTTGATCTTCCCAATGAGGTTAGGTCCCCATGTAGAAAATGGCCATGGTATTAACATCAATTTTAGAGTTTTTGCTAGGGCATGAATCTAATTAGCATGCCGTTGACATTTATCACACTTATTTACATATGTAGTGGCATCTACATCCATTATGGGCTAATAATAATGAGTATACAAGAAATTTTTGTATAGGACTACCTCAATAGAATGAGTACTACATACTATTTCATGAACATCTCTTAACACTAGTGTAGACTCTGTCAAAATTAAACAACGAAGTAGAGTTCCATCAAAATTATGAGGGTAAAGGGTGGATCTAACTAGAGTATAATGACTAGAATGATGAATGAAGGCTTTGGTTTGTTTGTGAGATAGGTTAGGTGGTATAATTGGGTCATGAAGGTAGTTGTAAAGATCTAAGTACTAGATAGAATTAGGACCAACAATATCACAAATCATGTCAATGGTTGAAGGTTCATGAGCTGGTGTTGAAAAATTCTCAATGAGGAATTGATACTCTCTATCTTTATCTATTTTTCAAATTAGAGAGCCAATAGTATCCATGGAATCTACAATTTTATTACTGTCCTTTGGTATGTGCTCAAATTAAATATTGGAAATTTGTTGCTTAAAAGTTTTGACCATGGCTTTATATGAAACCAACTTGTCATCTTTGGTCTAAATATGATATATGACCTAATTGATGATTAATTAAGAATCACCTTAAAATTAGAGATGAGATATATACCAATGCACTACTTTTAAAAGTCTTATAATAAGCATTTCATACTCAACCATGTTGTTTGTACAAGAAAAGATGATCTTGAATGAATTAGGGATTAGATCCCCCTATGGTATAATAAATAATAGGCCTACCCCTGATCTATGTGCAATAAATAAACCATCAAAATATAGATTCAAAGGATGCTCATCAAGGGGTGTGTTAATGATGGTAATTAAGGATTCATTAGGAAATTGAAACATTAGTGGCTATGTGTCTATGAGAGGTGCTTCAACAAGTTGATCTTCAAGAATTTATCCCTTGATTACCTTCTGATTGACATACTCTATGTCAAACTCACTGAGAAGCATGATCCATTTAGCCATTATACCTTATAAATTTGTTTTAGATAGTAGATACTTGAGTATATCTACTTTTTAAATGACCATGGTCTTATTATTAAACATGTAATGGTGTAGTTTCTGAGCTATGAAAACCACAACTAGACAATCTTTTTCAATAGGTGCATAGTTATGTTCATATGTAACCAAGGTACGACTTAGGTAGTATATGACATGATCCTTTACATTGTCATGATGTTGAGCTAAGAGTGCCCCCAGAGTATGGTCAATTGCTGATAGGTGTAACAAGAATGGCTTTCCTAGCATAGGAGGTAATAGAATAGGTGGATTAACAAGACAGTCTTTGATTAGTTGAAAAGCTATTTGGTAGTGATCATCCCAGTGAAATGCAAATCCATTCTTCAAAAGGTGTGTAAATAGATATAAATTTTCTTCTAACTAAGAGATGATTTGCCAAATTGACTAGATCTTTCCTTACAAACTACGGAGTTACTTTAAATTGGTTGGTGGTGGCATCTTGGTTATAGCATGGAATTTAGATGGATCAACTTCAATACCTCTACAAGACATGATGAAGCCAAGTAGTTTTCTTGAATTTACACCAAACACACATTTATTTGTATTGAGTTTGACTTTGTACTCTCATCATCTTTCAAATATATTATGCAGTACTGCTAGATAGTCGGCCTTGGTTTTATATTTTCCTAATATGTCATCGACATCGTCTTTAATAATATCATGCATCATATCATGGAATATGACAATATTGGCCCTTTGATATATATCTATAGAATTATTAAGGCCAAATGGCATTACCTAATAATAAAATGTTCCCCATGGAGTGGTGAACACTATTTTATGTTGGTCTTCTGGTGTGATTCTGATTTGGTTGTATCCTAAAAAGCCATCTATGAGTGAAAGTATTTCATAACTGACCATGGAGTCAATGATCATGTCAATATTAAGCAAAGGAAAATCATCTTTAGGACAAGATTTTTTGATGTATAAAAAATTCGTACAAATTATAATCACTTTATGCTTTTTTAACTAATAGGTACCACATTAGAGATCCATTATGAGTAGTCAATGGATCATATGCATCTTATTTCTAAGAAATTTTCCAACTCTTTCTTTACCAATACAATAATTCAAGGATGCATCTTACGTAGATTTTATTTTACTAGTTTGGCATTAGTATTGACCATAAGATCGTGTAAAACCAAGGTGGGGTCTAAACCTAGCATGTTAGAATAGGCCCATGCAAAGGTATCAATACAATTTCTCAATAGAGCTATAAAAATGGCATGTTCCTCCTTAGTGAGGGGCACTCCTAATTTTATCCATTTTAGGTCTGATGGATTTTTGATATTTACCTCTATTGTATATTTGACTAAAAGGGTCAAACCATCTTATAGGATAGTAGGCAGTGACTTGAATTTTTGAATTATGTTAGGGTCCTCTGTTAGGACTTGCTCTTTAACTTCTCCTAGGTATGATGAATTTGAGTCCCCTAAGGGGAGATCTAGCCATGTAACAAAAATAGTTAAAAATTATTGAATAGTTTGATCAAATACTTGTTATTGCTCAAATTTTAATGTAGATCCATAGGCAAGTTCATTATTGGTGGTCTCATAGTCTAAATTTGAAGAAGAATGAACACCCCAAACTAATGACACCTAAAATAGGTTTTCACCACTAGACTAGCCTTTATCTTTACTTTTTCCCTAGTTAAAAATTACCTCAAAGAGGTTTTCACTTTGGGACCTCAATGTTTTACTTATTTTTTTTTGGCTAAGGGTGTTCACTCACTTTCCAAAATAAGCTACAAGATCTAGTGTGATTGAGAATCTTGATTTGTGATCTCCCAATGGAACATTATCTCTAAGGCCTAGGAAATCATAAAATGCTTCACCATTCTAGAACTCATCAATTGGTAGAATAGATTATTGTTGGTCCCAATCTAGAAATTGAGGATAATATAATGGTAAAGGGTTATGATTAATGGCCAAGGTAAGGGTACAAATGGAATTGTTATCAAACATGTTGGTTTTATCTAGGTTATCAAAGGTGAGGCTATGATTAGACTTTGATTCACTATTAGCATCATCATCACTAGTCACTACTCAGGGAGTCTGAATAAGATATGTAGGGTCACCCCTAGACATTTTAAATCCAAGTCCATAAGGTCTTTCATACTTATTCATGGAAATTGGCTCGATGTTTCCTTACTAATTCAGTCTAAGGCCTCTTCCTTTATAGTTTTGACACTCCATGATCCTATTAGGAATAGGATACTTTGCATTGTTATAAAAATCATCTTAGTCATCATTGTATAACCATGATTCATCCCCTTCAAGAGGGTTAGGTCCTAGCTAGATGCTGGTACAATTGTGATAGGTCCCTTATCTTTGTTCTTTTGTTACCAGTGTATAAGTGGGATGACTTTAGGTCACCTAAAGTTTTTTAGATTCTAAAGAAGATTGGCAATATGAAATGTATCGTGGGTTACATACTCTCTTAGTCCATTATCTAAAATGGCAAAATGACTAGAAGATTTAGGAGGTGGCATGTGGGAAAGGGAATCCAAGGTATTAAGATCTATATAATTATTTGGTGAAGGATCGATAAGTATAGCCTTTCTTTTATCCTACTTAGAACTTGAATTCATACCATATTGATAATTATAGATTTTAAGTTTGGCCTCAAGATACTTACAGTGTTCATATGAGTATAAATCTCCTAGAATATTCACTTCCATCCTTGATTTGGAAAACTTGATACATTGGTGCATTGTTGATGGGACATCATGAATCTCATGTAACCAAAGCCTTCTTAGAAGCATATTATATGATAACTCAAGATAAAGCACATGAAAAAGTGTATCATGGGTTAAGGCCCAATGATAACTAGAAAACTAATGGTGCCTTGTGATTTTATTTCTTGATTATCATAGGCTTTGATAGTTATTGTTTCTGGCTAGAGATCTGCCATTGTGTACCCAAGAAGCTTGATGAGATTTAGAGACACTATGTTGAGGCTGGATCTATTGTATATAAGGACACATTTCACTTTATGTCACTTTATATAAACTTCTATGTATAATGAATTATTATGGAGTGGGCCAAGGGAAGACATATCACTTTGGTTGAATGTGACTTGTTTGGCTAGAGCCAAGTGTCCAACCAAAGCTTAAATTGATCAAGGGATATGTTACTAGCAACTATGGATTGGGTTAAAATCTCATTCAAGATGGTTTTTTGGATTATTGATGTTCACAGTAAATCTAAAATAGAAATTTATGCTGGTGTCTTTTATAATTATTCCACAATATCAAATTTCTTGTCTTGGTTAGTAGTGAATGGTTTATTCTGTGGTTGAATGGTTGGTTGGATGATAAGCAAAGTGGTAGATGGTTGTGGATCTAGGATAGTAATCTTTAACCTCTAAGTTATGATTACACAATCAGTATTAAATACTGGACCATTATTTCTAACAAATGTTGGGAATGGTGTGGGACCAGACATGACAAGTCTTAGTTACCGATGCACTTGCATGTGGTCACATGGAAAGAATGAATTGTTGATATAAGGTCCACAAGGGAAAGTCCTAGTTTTTTGGTTTGCCTGTATGCATTCCCAAGTCAAAAAAGGATTATCCATTTAATTTTGTTGAATATTGTTGTTTAGCAATGGTCTAGGCTAATTAGTGTTTGGTTTAGGATTAATGGAGATGGTATTAATACTACCCCCTACAATATGACCTATAACCCTATTGTAGTCATGTGAAACTACATGGTAGGTTTGTTGGTTATTACCATTCTAACCTTGGTTTTGTCCATTATTTTATCATTATGGGTACTGTTGCTAATTTTGTTGATTTTGCTAGTTTGACCTTTGATTTTGATATTACACTAGCTATTGTTGTTATTGATAATTATTTTTCTGCTATTGATTGTTATGCTAGGGAACGGGTTTTTGATAAATCCCAAGATTTTGATTAGAAGTGGAAGCACCATTATCCAATGTTATATCCCCATTCTCAAACATATTCTTAATTAAATTCTTGATTTGGACACATCTTCATAGATTATGCCCATTTACCCGATGATAGTCATAGAATTCATTTTCATGGTACCAATCAGGATAAGGAATGCCTTATGGATAATGCTTTGATATAATCCAACTAATCAAATTAGTGGCAACAAGCTTGCAAAATATAGATTCAATAGGTTCTCCTAGGTCACTAAAGACACAATGTGCATGCACGATTCTCCTAAGAGGAGGGGTTTGTAATGGTAATGGTTGCTATATTTATTGTGTAGGTTTTGGTTATTACTCTTGTGGCACTAGTTGAGTAGGAGTAATATAAAAAGGTGGTGAAAATTAATTTTCATCATTTAAACATGATGAGACTTTGTCACTCCATTTTACACAACATTATTATTATGGCTGAATTACTTTGGTCTTTTGTGGTTATTGGGCTACGCTGGTTGTGATGATGGTGCTTGAATGGGATGTTGGTCATTTCCCTGATTGGTAACTTGATTTTTATTTATTGAATTAAGCTTGATGACTCATTTATTGATGAGTACCCACTCAATCAAAAAGCCTTTGTCAATGATCTCCTTGAATGTATGTGCACATTGTAGTTCCAAATGATAAGCTATCTCACTATGTAAATTTTTGGTAAACACAACGGGTAATTGTTTATCCAATAAAATATGGGTGAAAAGGATTGAAAGGGATATCCATTGCTATAAATAACTTGCAAAACTCTCACTAGTTTTTTTCTTTGCTTACATTAAATCCACTAATGAAATATCATGCTTGAGATTATAGGAAAAGCGCTGCACAAACTTATCAAAAATATCATCAAAATCCATTATTAAATTTTTGGGAAATTTAAAAAACCACTTCAAGGCTTTCCCAACCAAGCTCCTTGGAAATAAAATCAAAATGTATATGTCACTATATGCCACTAGTTGACATGAAATAAATAATTTGGTCAAATTAGCCTTAAGGTCACCTTTCCCTTTGTATTTATTGAATTTTCATGGTTCATATCCTAGAGGAAATGTTATCTACAAATAATCCATGTTGAATGAATAAGAACATACAACATCCAATTTGAACTTTTAGTTTTTTTACCAGCTTAAATGGTAACAAGTACATCTTTCATCTATTGTAATTCTTGGGATAAGAAATTAGAAGGAATATTGGTTTGAGGGAAAACATTGGCTTGGTTGGGGAATGGACCAAGAATACACATATGTGGATTAAGATTTATTTGAAATTACACATTTGGTTGTACAATATTCTATTTTAGGTTGGTGATAAAGGTTTGACTTAGAGGATTTTTAGGGTGGGATAGAGGGATATAGCTATACTGTGCCCACTGTGGTTGAAAAGGGACATGCTACTGACTGATCGAACCTTGTTATTGAGTGGGAACTTGTGGACCAAGACCTTGTATTTGGATTTGTGGCACATTTTGAACCAATGATTATCTAATAGCTACCTAAGAAACATGGGGACCTCCTTGTTACATTAATCCCTATGAGGAAGTGAAAGCAGGTTATATATTTGGCATCTATCATTGACTAATATTTTCACATTGTTGACTAGACATTGTTTAGTTTTAGATTGGCATATTATTCTATGATTGAAGAGTTGTGTTTTTCATTACTTGGTGAGGTGGAAAATTTGTTTCCCTTGATTGAGGGGGTAATGTATTTATTCTCTATTGCATTGATACACTAGATTGTGCCTATTATTGTGGAATACTACTTGTTAAGTGTTGAGGAGGAGTAGGATTTGTCACATTCTATCATTTAGGTGTGCCATTGGCCATTATTTTATTACCTAACCTTATAGGTTGTATGCTTGAGGAAACATCCAGTTTAGGTTGGGGCATCGAAACTTTCACTCCCTAGTATGGTGACCTATTCTTAGGATTAACTATAGTCACATTTTGTGGGCTAATTGTTTGTGCATTAGTACCACTTTAATCAAGATTAGACATTGTTTTCATATTATCTACTATGTTTGGCTCACTATTTAGTGTAGAGGTTGAAGACACTTATTCAATAATGGGCATATGCATCAAGTTATCTATTAAAATGGTTTGTACAAATGGGTTAGAATTTGGATTCTCTTATCTAGTTAACTTTATCAACACTCTTATTTAAGGAACTAGGTCAATGAAAGGCTTACTTACCATGTTCATCTAATTAAAATAATGTGCTAGATTCAAATATGTTTGATATGTTATCTACATTTGGTTAAATTGATCTTCCATGATGTTTTTACCTCAATTATATATATTAGGATCTTGGTACATTGTTTGGACTAGAGCCATAGTACTGTTAGAAGAAGCCTATTTATCATAAATGATATTGTGGGGCACTCTTAAAAAACTTGGTAAATTTTCATAGGGGAAGTCTACTAAAAACTTGGCCTATACCTCTATGGCTCTAACCAAAATCTTGTCTTTGTTCTCTAACAAATGTCACTCAAGTAAAAATGGAACACTCATGAAAGTTGTATTAGTAGAATATAACTGTTGAAGTATTGGCTCATCCACTATAGGTATTGTAGCTAGGTATTATGCAATTTGTTCTTTATCTTGTTCTGAATGAGGTGGTATGTTAACCAGATAGTTGGCCAATGGATCTTGGCTTTGTTACCTTGATTGAGTATTATAAGAGGGATAAGAATCAATCTCATAAGAAATATTATCTGCATAGGGGTCTTACGCCATTTATTCTTGTGTAACCACATTACTAATATCTATATTTCACATGAGTCCACTACAAGTGTAGGAATACATGTTGGGATCCATAGTCAATGTTTTTGTGATAATAGGTCAAAGACTTCCACAAACTCTAAAAAAGACAATGTCTAAAATAGATGATGTCCCAACTTGGCCTAGATTTGTCAAAAGGTTTATGCAAATATTTATGAGGAAATAAGAGAGTGTGAAGTATCTAATGTTTCACCGTTCACACAAAGATAAGCAAGTAAATGGTCTAAACATCAAAATGCCAAACTCTAAGGTTGAAGTGTTTCAAATCAGTCTAATCTAAGAATTTAAAATTTGCTAGGACTTTTGGCCAAACATGACATCAAAATCTAGGCTTAAACAAGGCATGTTCTAGGACTCTTAGCCAAATGGTGTCAAAAACTAGACTTTGAAATAGATGAAATTTTTTAATCTAACAAATTTTAAACACTTCTAACAAACACTAAGCATTTGATTCTTGGACATGAAATTGATTAACTAAGTATAAAGTATGAAAAAAAGGCACTTTAGAAATAGTTTATTTTCCCAAAAAAATGGTATAAAACTTGGTTCTTTTGACAAACAAGCTAGACAACAGTGAACATTATAACATTTTTATACAAAATATCACAAAAGCACACTTAGATTGATGTAAAAATGTAGGAGCAAATTTGAAACTCTATGCAAGAGGGTAAATTAAATAATTTTTTAAATTTTTTGGCCAGTATAATGATGTTATAATACCCAAAAGGTGTGACAAAAAGGTTTGTTTCAAAAACTCTCTAAGGCAAAGATGTTTTCATACAATTTTGACATCATAACACTACTTTTTTGGACTCAAAAATATTGTGGTACATAGACTTAAAGTGCAAATGTTTAGCACCAAATGGCTTAAGTCTATCAAATGATGATAATGATTATGAGTCTTTAAATTGCCTTCAACCTAAATTGGAAATTAAACCTAAGTTTCGTCAAGTTTAGTGAAAATGGTGAACCCACTTAGCACATCAACCCTATGAACTTGTAAAGGTGTAATTATAAATTTAGATTATAATTTAAGGACTTAAAAAACTTTGGTAAAGGTCTAGACTCAATTGGACATCATAACTACATCAAAGTGGATGATATGACTCTAAATATTTTGATGAAATTTTGAAGAAGGCAAATTGATGATCTCACACGAGCAGCATAATGCCTCTTTATTCAAAGAAAAATTTGGACTATGTGTTTGGTTTGGATTATTTGTTTACACCAAGTTTTGAATCTAAACAAGACTTTAAACTAAGACAAAACCAACTACTTAATCATTCTTAGATCCTAAACTGACAAGGTTTCTTGGTATTGTTGGAATCCATCAATATACATCATTTGAGATGATTTTAAGCGTTCATCCAAAAGTAAATGTGTATTATATAGTAGGGTTTTTACACCCCCCTTCTCTCAAATGAAAATACTATGACATGGACCTTAAGGTGCACCTTGCACCAACAATACTTCCATGGCAACTGGAGATTTATCTAAGATCTAATAATTTTTCAAATAATCTAGGGGAATCAATTGCATAATGATATTCACACCAAATAATGCAAAAGAAAAGAATGGATTTTGGGTCCATATCACTTGGATTGTTTCAAAAAGGTCTAGTCCTTTTTTCAACCACTACATTCTATTGTTTGCTTAGTGTAGTGTGTTGTCCAAAGTGCCACTACATCTTATGTGCAACTCTAAATGAGCCAAATGAAGTCAATGTTGAGAGATGAAACCCTAGGTCAAATCTTCCTTAAAGAACTTGTGAGAGGTGAAGTCCCCCTCACAAGCCAAGATGCACAAAAATAAATAAATCATGAAATTAGAAAGACTTTAGGGTCATTTTCAAGGTCATCCAAACTTTTATAAGTTTTTAGGGAGTGCTTTAGATGACTTTATTTCTAAGGCTTGGACTAGGTTATTTTTAATAGGATTGACACTTTTGATTCTAAGGGTTACCTATAGGGGAAAAATGGAAGAGCATACACACAACATTCCTCTTTTTTCCAAACAAATATTTAATCTAGAAAACTATTTCAAAAAATAATTGATAAGTGTGTTCAATTTTGATCCCAAATGAAAGTGAGGTGGTGCTCATTTGACCCATTGGTCTTAGTTGAAAACTTTGAAAACATTCCACAAAACATCTAAATTCATTTTTAAACACCCAAAACAAGGTTCTTAATGGATTTTTAAGCTTCAAGCTTGGTCCTACAACAAAAATTTTAGGATGTCCTTTAGCTTTGAAGCTCTTTTTGTTTTGAAATAATAAACTTTGGAAAAATAGCTCTCAGGTCTATGTTTTTAGAAAACCATAGTAACTGACATCAATTATTACAAATGATGATGGTTACTTTTTCTAATTGATGTCAGTTACCCAACTAAAATTGGTTAAGCTATGCAACTGATGTCGGTATTACCTATCAATGTCAGTTACTATGTAAAATTGTGGTAAATAAAAATGGCAAAATAAAGTTAGAAAATTAATTGGCAAGAGTTTTAAGGGTCCAAATAAATATTTTAGAGTTACAAAATGATCTTATTCAAGTGTGAGATTCATCTAGTCCTATCAGGCATGCCATTATGTGATCTAGGAATTTGACTCAAGAGAGGATGGTTAGTATGATGTTAGTTATAAAATGAAAACAAAATGAAATAAACACACTAATATCATAACATCTCTAGGCCTGGACACTATGGAGAGCTTAGTTAACAAAAACAAATGACAAACACAACTGAAAAGTAAGGAATGAAAATATAATAGTTCCTTCACCTTTCTTGGATGCTCCAAATGCCTTTGTAGTGGTGGCTTGCTCAACTTGTGATCATCAAGTCTTTGGAAATGGAAGCTTTTCTACCTCCATCTCTCCTTGGTACATTTGGCTTGTGGCTTGTCTTGGATTGGAATCAATTTGGCATGGTAACACTAGTTTCTTTAAGATTTTGGAACCATTTGTGCATTATAACTTTGCATAATCAAGACCTAGAAATGATGTGGTAAGGCCTCCTATTTATATATTTTTTAAATTGATTAATCCAACCTGAACCATCCATCTTAAGATTGAAATGTGTGGTTGAAGATTAATTCAATTTTTGGAATTAAGTTTTTAATTATCCTCATCATTACATTGGAATAAGGGGAAATTAAGAGGCATGGAGGGCATCATGAAAGGCATTGATGAGGCATGGAGGGCATGAATCTTGATATTTGTGGCATTTATGGCTTAGGGATGTCTTCCCAAGAAATGAGGTCACTTGATGATGTAGATATTCAATATTCATTTCAAAAAATAAGTATTCGACAAGTTTCCATGGTATTTTTTATTAGGCCTTGATTTGGGTTAATTATCTCTGAAGCATGATTAAGTACTTTATGCACAAATTACTCAATTTGATCAGAATGCCTTGTTATTAGTCCAAAGTTTGACTGGATCAGAATTAGAAGGTGATGTCAGATGCATTGGATTTGTATTCCCATTAAGGATGTTATTGACAACAAATAAAAAAGGAATACATCTTGTGCAAGAGATTTGATAGGAAAGAGCAATCTAGAGTACCTAGGTGCAAAATTAGCATTTTGACTCAAAATGATATGATCACAGTTAGTTGGTCCATAAATTACATTACCCTATTTAGAGATACCCTAGCCCAAGTTGGAACTTGAATATTCTAGTTTCACATCATTTAGCATGTTTTAGTGTTTTTAGGCCAAATTTTGCATTTTGGGTGGAAATTGGCCAAAAGCCTAATTAGAGGTTATCAATGGCCAATTTTAGGTGTTGATAGTATTAAGGTCCCTCTCTCTCAAATTTGATCCTAAAGTATCTCATGTAGAGGAAATTCATGATCTTACTCAACTGAAGCTAGATGAATTCCATGGCATCCTTAGTACCTATGAGATGAGGAAGAATGATGATATACCACCGAAGAAGAAGTAACATTTAAGAAAAAGATGAAGCTTAAGAAGATGTTCCAAGGTAATAAATCCAAGAAGGATGACATTTATGATATAGATGAGGATGAAGTAATTGCTTTATTTATAATGAAATTGAAAATATGTTTAATCAAGAATAAGGGTAAACTACACTTTAAATACTTCAATTTTGGAGAGGTAGGACATTTTGCTAGAAAGTGACCTCATAACCATGATGATGAAGAGCATGATGAAGAAAAAGATGAAGACAAGAAGACATATCGGTTTGATAAGAGGAATAAAGACTTGAGAAAGTATGACAACAAGAAGAAGTTTTTCAAGAACAAGAAGAGTCTCAACACAAATAAATACTATAGCTCATCAGATGAGAGTGAATACAATTAATTAAAGTGTGATTGTGAAGATGATGGTTCTAATGAAGATGAAGCCCTCTTCATTGTTAAGGAAGGAATTTTCCCATATCAAAAAGAATCTACTTAGAGTGATTTAGATGATGATGAAGATGAGGTGGACTATGAGACTATATTGACAATTTTTCTTGAAGAAATGAGGATGAGAAGAAGATTAAGTCTCAAATCAAATATCATGAGGAAAAATTCAATGTGTATGAGGCAAGAAAGAATTAAGACACCAATGAGCATGAAGATATTGTCAAGCATGTTAGTTGTCAATTGGAATTCTATCTACAAGCCTAAAATACAAAAAAGATGAATGTGCAAGGTATGTAATTGAAAATAAGTCATTAAAATTTGAGTTAGAGAATAACTCTAGTAAGGTGAAGGCATTTATGATATTTAAAAATATCTCAAGTGATCTAGACAATATTTTGAGTGGTCAAAAGCTTGCTAGTGATAGAACTAGTCTTGGATATGAAGAAAAACAAAATAATGTAACTCAATACAAGATGAAGACTAATGTGAACAAGGACAATCATATTTTGAAGACAAATCATTAGACAAGCAATGAAGGTGCTAGAAGAATGAATACAAATTAAATCAGATAGACAAATTCCATAAGGTATACAAGTTTCCATGTTTATTGTTATACATGTAATAAATTTGGGCATAAAGATAGAGAATGAAAGAGACATATTAGAAATGAGTTTTCATGGAACTATGACAAAGGTCACTAGTCACAAGGTGTGAATAAAGTTAAGTGATTCAACTATCTTGATCTAGGACACTTTATAAACCATTATCCACATAAGATTAGATAAGGTGAGCCCTCTTAAAAAATAGGAGGTTGTTTTATTTTTCATGACATAAGAAACCTTTCAAGTTTCTATCCAAATAAGGTAAGACAAACTATGTTTCCTTCAAGGAGTATGGTTTGCTACAACTATGAACAGAGAGGTCACATTTCTAGATTCTACAAGGAAAGGTCATCAAGTCAAAATGAGTTCAATAAAGATCCTATAGTACAAGGAAAAAGGCAAGTTAGCTCATGGAAACCAAAGGTGGTGAGTTTGAGTCATGGTGAGACTACAAGTCCAAGTAATCTAATTTATATGGTGGAGAATGCTTTAGAATTTAAAGAGTGTCAATGGCTCTCATTGTTTGTTCATGTTGTGAGTGAAGGAACCAATCTCAAAGAAAATACCAAGGTGATGGTTAAGGATATTATGGATCCAAGTGAACATTCTACCATTGCTAAGCATGTATCATTCAAAGAACATCAATTATTAGTTCCTAGTGATGAGGTTCTAAGCTACAAAGAAGATTTTTTACAAATGATAAGGTATGTCATGAATTTATGTTGTCTCTATGTATTATCAATCCAATTATGGAAGAGGAGGAGATTGATATAAGAAAAGAATAATTTTTCATACTTTAAACTAAGAATAATAAGAAAAAGATCAAGAAATCTCATAGATATAAGAGGATTCTAGTGGTTACTGAGGAAATGGGCCACTTTTAGCTTCACTATGTTTTAGAGCATTGTGATGTAAAGGATGTCTCTGTCTATGATTCTTAAAAGACTCCTTTCAATGGAGAAGCAAGTGTTTCTATGGTGTTCTTTAGATTGTCCTAGAAGGTTGAGATGAGTTTTTTTAGTTCAATTAGGTATGTCCAGGTGAAATATGTGCTATGGTGATGCCATGATGTTGATAGTTATATATAGAGTAGTCTACAAGGTTAGATTGAAGGTTTCTAAATGGAAAAGGAGGATTTGTGAGTTTAAAATATGATATTTTTACATAATAAAGGTATTTTGACATTATAATAGTATCCTCTAAAGGATTTTGTGGTCTAAAGGTATGTTGAAGTCAAATTGTAGATTTTTTAGTGCTCTTGGTTTTCTCAAATTTGGCTTAAAGACAAGTAGGCCTAAAAATGGGTTATTGGAATTCAATGTTACCAAAGGTATGAAGGCTCTATTTTTGGTCTAGAAGTTTTTGATGTCTATTTATAGGTGTGAAAGAAGTTTTAAGAGTGTGCATTGACTGGAAGTTTGTTGTGTTGACCTTGTTTGTTTTGAGATTCTAGGGTTTTAGGCTCTATTAGAAAATGGTTTGCCTTATGATTTGAATTTCAAGGCTTATTAATAGGTTTATTGGGCCAAATTGGTTGTTAAATAAAGATTCATATATATTTGAAGGTTTTTGGTTTTAAAATTATTCATGTATTTATCAAAATGGAGGCATAATTGACAAGTAGGTTTGTGAAAGAAGTATGTTTCATAGGTTGAGCTAGGTGTTTAAAATTGGTTTGATTTAAGGGTCATATGATAATTCTCCAAATATAATTTTTCAATTATTGATGGTGTGTTTACTAAAATTTATGGGCTCTACAATTTCTAGGTAGGGCTACAAGGAGACTAGACAAGCCTAGTGAGAAGAAGAGTGATATTTGTTTAGATTTTCCAAAAGATCAAGGCATGAGTATTTCAATATGATTTCTAAAGTTAGTTTTATACATGTTTCCTATTTGTTGAGTAGCTTGAATTTCTATTCATGGTCCTTGAGGTGGTTTGTGAAAGAAGGCTAGTAAGCATGTATGATGGTTTTTTATGGTGTGTGGAGATATAAAGATAATTAGGAGGTGAAATTGCTTATGAATCTTAGGGGGAGTAATTTTAAAATGTTTCTTGGTGAGTTCCAATAGTTTTTAGTACTATTGTGTAATTTTTTTCATTAGTTCTAATGTTTGGTTAAAGAGAGTACTGGTATGGAGCAAAAAGAAGGTGTCAAGGCAAGAAGAGATATGCTAAGGTTAAAGGGGAGTTTATATAATATTTATAAGATGGTCCTATCCTATTGATGGTATTTTTAGGTCCTCAATATTAGTTGGTTTGCACTTTGTCATTATGTTAAAGGGGAGAAAGTTTATTTTTTTTGGGAGTGTTTAAAGAGAGAGAAGGAAGATGAGTTATATATTATTGTATTATGTGTGTTGACATAAATGAAAAAGTGGGATATTATTGGATATTTTTTAGTGATTTCATATAAGTGTTTAAGTGAATGGATGAAGCACCTTAATAGTCTAAGTGACAATGACAAAGTGTGTAATATGCTTGTCTTTGTATGCTTAAAGTATGCTTGGTTGATATTCAATTTTGGCATGGTTTGATATGATTAGGAATGGGTATAAAGTATTAATAATGTGAAAGGGGTTATATCAGTGTTTAATGATGAATGGATAGCTTGTGTTCATGATTGGAATTCACCTGGTTCATCATTTCTCTTACCTAGACATTTTGGGTCCAATGGTAGAAAATCTAAGTAGGTAGGTTTTTGACATCATAATTTCGACATATGGATGTGTCAATGGGATTTTGTCATATGGTTATGATCACATTATTCTCTAGTTTTTATTCACAAATTATCAATTCTATCAATAAAGCAAGACAAAAGATATGCAAGTGCAAAGTTGGGCTCTTAGGTATTTTGATAGTGTTTTCCCATACTTAGCCAAATTTACAATGTGTAAAGAAAAACTAAGTAAGAATTTTGATGGTGGTATATATTACATGTTTGGATGTCTTAAGATAAGGTGATCATATCGGTTTGATTAGTTTTATTCCTAGTTGATTTTTACTAACTTCTAGGCCAAGGGCTGAAGTGCAACAAAATATATGCATGTGTAAAGTTGGTCTTTCTATATAGCTCTTGACATAGTTAGATATATAAATAGATAAATATGGTATTTATAGTTTAATGTGGTTGAGACACTTGCAATCCATGAATTTGATCTTAGGATTTTTTGACCTTTTGACCCATTCCTTGCCATTTATCTACTTTGTATGAGTAAATGTACTTCATTGATCTTCCTGAACCCACTGATTCAAGCTTAATCCACTTACTATTAGATCTAGATTTTGATCCTAAGATTATTTCACTTATCACTTACATGTTCACCCTAGAAATCCTTTGACCTTTTGACTTGATGTTCAATATTTATCTTTGATGCATGATCAAATGCACTCATTAGATCTTCAAGACTCACTAGCCTTGTCAGTCAACATGTGCCATTAGATATTCATTTAGGAACCCAATATAGTGAAACTTGTCAACTCCATGTTCATCCTTGGGAAATTTTAATTCAAATAGATATTTCATGAAGTTTAAACTTGATGTTCACATGCATGTTTTATTTTACAAGTCTAACTTTAAAGGCTTATATCTTGAGATAAAGAACTCATCAAGATATGAAATTTATAGGGGACCTTATCATCATGAAAAAAATAATTTATATGTGTTCTTTTGGCCTTGAATAATTCCTTAAGTTTATTTATCAAATGTAAAACTATACTACCCTATTTTTCCCTATGTGATGTGATCATGATGGTCTAGTTTTGGTGGACTTGTGTAAGAAATTGTTATCCTTTTAGAGGGATTAAATGAACTTTTAAGACTTTGTGAAATACATTTCATGCCCTTGAATTCTTAAAACACCATGAGACCCTACTGGTCTTTTTTATTTTTCAATTCTAGACCTGTTTCCAAGCTTACTTCTTAAGGATCAATAAATTGCACTTTAAGTTTGATTAAAGTGTTTCAAAATCTTTGTAAGAAATATTAGATCTTATTTTTCTACTTTTGGTCCTCTCATTTCATCCAAAAAATTGATAATTTGTTTAAACTATTTCTAGGGAAAATATTTTTATGTGGGCCAAATTTGGCCAATACGACTAATAGTTACATAACCTTCCCTACAAATATGGGTATTTCTATCACTTCTTATTTCCCTTCTAATTTTATCCCTTGTGAATCATTATTTGATGTGTTTTACATGTGTTTTATCATGTTTATTGATTTTTCATTTTGTTTTCACCTTCAATTAGACCCAACTCTTTCTCTATTCTAATTTTGGTCATTTCTAGTTCCTCTCAAGTTGAACTCCCTATTAGACTTAGTTTAAATCCCCTATGCAAGCTCCCAACTCTTTATAAAAGAACGACATTATTGGCTTGTTTTTAGATCCAAAAAATTACATTGGATCTTGGAGGTTTTATGTTTTCATATCCACAAAATGTTTCCATTATTTTTAAATTCTACCTTTGTTGTTTTCATGTTTGACTACATAATTTAAAGAAGGGAAGTCATTATTTTTGCAACCAAATCTTTGCATTTAGTACACTAGCCAACCACAATCAGTTTCCCTTTTTTATTAGTTATCTTTCTCATATCTTCCCCTTTTTATTAATATTAATTTATTATCCTTACAATTATATATTTCTAAGCACTATGATTGAACAATCAAGGAATTAGCTACATGAGGACATTTTTTACTACAACAAATCTCTATTTTTAGTCAATCTACACCTTGATTAGGTTGGGAGTTTTTAGTTTATATTTATTTATTTAATTTTATCACATTATATTGGATTATTTTTATTTTCTTATTCTAGTTCAAATATTTATTTTTAAAAATCATGTTTTGATAGGAAAAAGAAATCTTCTCTCTCCCATCCTTGCACAAAAATAATAACTAGTTAATTTATTTTACTATATTTATTCAAATAGATTACTTCACAATCCAATTATTTCATATAAACCATATGTGATTTTTATTTAAAAAATCAAACATTTTCAACTATAATCACAGTAAATTTCTAGCTTCAAAACAAACTCTTACTCACACACAAACAAGCACACTAGCAAGTAGAAAACCCTAGTCAAGCCTAGGTAAACAATAGATGTTGTTATGATCTTGATTATCTTTATGTTAGTAAATTAAAAATGTTGTTTTTTACCTTATTATTTCATAAAATCAAAATTTAATTTTTTTTTACTCGATAACAAATCATCCAAACCTAGAGTATATCCACCTAGAAATACCAAAACTCAATCTAGCTTATATTTTACAAAGAGGACTCCTAAATACTTTGTAGTATTGATTTTTAGGATATAAATTTAATTTTTAGTTTAATTTCATGTTTTTGATAAGTTTAGTAGGAAAAATAGGGTCTTAAATCCTATATAAAACATCCCCTAGGATAAAAAGGCTTCAAATGAGCCATAAATAGTACATTACCAGCACTTGAACAATAGATAAAAAATAAAAAACACTAAAGAAAGAAAAAAAGACCATTAAGGAATATCAACAGTCCCATAGTTAGCCAAAAACTTGACCATATCCTTGTAATCACTAAGGCTTTCCACCCCCACATCCTTGACCTTGTCATCAAAGTCCTTGACAATAGCAAACACTAAAGCCACATGGTGAAGAGCTTTGGAAATAAATTCTACCATCACCCATAATTTATTATACATATTATCCATCTTAAATTTTAACTCCATAATTTCACTATTAGTCTTAACACACAATGAGTAGTTTCCCTTCTTCTTTCCATGGGATTCAACAGTAGCCTCCTCCATCTCCTCTGAGCTAGATTTGTTTAATTTATAAAATGACTTGCTCCTTCATCATGAACTAATTTAGTAGGTGTTTCATCTTCTCCCTCCCCTATGGAATCCTCAAAAGACTCAAATTCATCAAAAATTTATATTCCCTTATGGTGAATGGACAATGTTCTAGTAATAAATCTAGATCTATGAACTCTTGTTCCACCAAGCTTCTCAGCACCACCCCCATGATCACTCCCCTCCCATTTGGGGCTTGGGTCCAAATATTTGACTGACTCCTCAACCTATCTAGAGTCCTTCTTCTTAGGTCTATCCTTATTTGACACTTTTCCCTCATACTCCCCAAACTTTCATTCCCTTTTAGTGGGTAACATCGTATCCACCTCAGTCTCTCGAATAGTGGTCACATGTTTTCCACTAGCTTTCTTTAAAGATTTTAGTTTGGAATCAGAGGTTGGGGTCCCAATACAAATATTTCATTCCTCAATATTTGGGGCCCCCTTCATATTTATAAAGGATATTTTTAGATTTCTAATAGATTTCCTCTCTTTACCTTTAATAGCAAGAGTCGATGGGCTATCCTCCAGCAAACAAAATTTAATAGTTTTGGTGGGCACAAGTCCAAATAGAAGTGATTTAACCTCAAAATTAGGCCTTGGTGAATGAAAATGAGAGGGGATTTTTTAGCATGGTATTCCTTAGCATGATTAATAGAGTTTTATAGAGAGGACAATAGGAAGAATGGAAAATTGATCTCTATTCTATTCCTTAAATGATTAAGCAAGGCAAAATGGTAATGATAAAATGCATTAAATCTACCTTTGAGCATGAAGTATTTCATAATCATGAGGAATATTTTCCCCCATGGCTTTGGTATCTTCTCCCTTTCAAACCCCCCATGAAGCTTCATAAAACATTCTCCTTCTCTAAAGAAAATTGCCATATTTTCTAGGTTTGACATCCTACAATGTCTGTAACGGTTTTTGCCATTTATGGGGAGCTTTGTGGCCTTCCCAATCACTTCCTTTGAGACTTTGAAACCAATTCCCCCTAGATGAACCTTTCTAGAATCTTCCTCCCAAGACTCTACAAACTAGTGAGATATATTCTCATCATGGCCATTCATAACCTCAAGGAAAGAAGCCACATTTCCCTCCTGCATAATATGTTAGACCATAAGATCTAAGAAAAATTACTTAAGGGAGTTTAGCTCTATCTTAACAATATTTCCACCTATTTTCAAACCCTAAAAATTGCATAACCAAGGGAAAAGATTCAAGGGAATGAAGGACCATTTATAAATATACCTTATAATATTAATATACACCTCAAAATACTTCCACTAGCTCTCAAGCCACAAAAATATAGAAATGATAGTGTAATAATTTTGGAGATTGGAATTACATTTTCCATCTTGAATATCATCCTCTAAGAAGACCCACACTTTCCACCTTAAGCGAAAATGATGATCACATGAGATAGGGATTATGGGTAAATGATTATTCTCATACCATCCTATCCTTTAATCATCACACCCAACCATCACATCCTATATCATCCTCTTCTTTGGCCAACCTATCCACTTATTAACTTGATCAACAGTCTTTTGCCTCCTTAGTATTATTTCAAGCTAGGTTTTCATCCGATCTATCTATCTACCAATGTCTTGTCTACTCAGCTTTTTAATGAGCCCTTCATTTATACAATCCTTTCTCACATTCCTCCCATATCCCATATGCATCTTAATGAGTCTCCCAATTACCTCCCCTCTTTTCTTATCCTTAATCCCACTCTAATGAAATTAGAAAATTAAAATCTTATTAGTGTCATATTGAGTTTGAAATTCAAAATTTCTAGACTCCTCAACAAACTTATTGCCTAGCCATAATAAATAGCCACCTCCACTAATCTAGAGAGTGCTAATGACAAGGATCCTATAATGAATAATTTTTACAAGTGCTTCCATCCTTATTAATAATATTTTAAATCTCAAGAGGTAACTTAGACACAAGCCTCCAACACTACCAACCACTACTATTATTTTCCAAATTTGCCATACCATCTACAAAAAGCATTACCTTCCCTATATATATGACAAATCTTATAATCCTCCAAATTAT
Source organism: Torreya grandis (assembly GCA_037957365.1). NCBI lineage: Eukaryota > Viridiplantae > Streptophyta > Pinopsida > Cupressales > Taxaceae > Torreya > Torreya grandis. Next base: position 464,941 of record JARHVA010007161.1, read on the forward strand.
TGAGAAACAACTGAATATCACTAATAATATCTATCAAAGTCCAACCTATACTCATATATCCTAAGGAAACATTCACTATAAGCTATGAATCCCCTTCCACATGAAGATGTCAAATTTTAAAGGAGATTAAAAGTTTAATACCCCATAGCATGGATAAATCTTCAGCCTCATTATTATATTTAATGTTGATTCCCCTAGTATAAGTAGCCACAAACATTCTTGAATCAGATCTAATTATGCCTCCTCCACTAGCCACCCTAGGTTCCCTTTTGCTTCACCATCAAAGTTTAGCTTGAACCAATCTTTTTGAGGCATAGTCCATTTAGTTCTAGTCCTAGCTATCTTTTTGGAATTATCAACTTGATATATATTTGGATTAAAATTCCATTATTTCAATAGTCTTTGTTTTTCCTCTTTAGGTGGGTTTTCAATAGCTTGAAATTTTCAAGAATTTATATTCTTTGTTATCAATTTAGAGAAAGTCTAAAACACCTCCAAGGGGGTTTTATACTTTTCCCTTAAAATTCTATTATTTCTCTCTTTCCATAAATTCTATGATAGGTGAGGGGGAATTTGAACCCATAGTTCTTTAATAATCAAAGAAGTAGGTCAGAAAGGGGGTCTCTAATCTCTGACTAGGGCGATTACCCTATCACTAAAAACCTAGCTCAAATTCAATACCTACATAATAAGACTCCAAATATCCCAAGTAAATTTACATTGTAGAAGGATGTGGATGATATTTTATGCTTTTTTACCACAAAGAATACACCTATTTATAATTTGAAAACCTCTCTTCTTTAAGTTGTCAAGAGTCAAGATTTTATTATGAATTAGTGCCCACCAAAAGAAGTTGATTTTACGTAAAAGTTTAGGAAACCAAACTTGGTGATCACAAATAGTTGTGTTGGTGATCGGTAAAGGGGTTGGTGCTATTCCAAGTTGGTTCTTCAAAACTTTATATTTTGAGTTGGTGCTCATTCATATACTTGAGATTGTTCTCCATGGTTTTTCCCACTTTGGGTTTCCATATAAAAATCTGCTCTCTCTCTCTCTCTCTCTCTCTCTCTCTCTCTCTCTCTCTCTCTCTCTCTCTCTCTCTCTCTCTCTCTCTCTCTCTCTCTCTCTCTCTCTCTCTCTCTCTCTCTCTCTCTCTCTCTCATGTGGTTTAAATTATTGTTTTAGTTTTATTACATATCTTGAATGTGTGATTAAGTGGGCTAAAAAAGTAAAATGATATATAATATATTGATTCACCCTCCCTCTCAGTATATTTTATGCTTAACAACCTCGTGGTGCCAAGAGGATTGGATTAGAGCCCTATTGTGACTAACAACCCAAGAGGCCATCAAGATGTCACTAAGATCCCATTAAATATAATGTATTTCCCCCTAAAGTCATCATTAGAAAAATTACTAAAATGGCTAAGTGTTTTGTTGTTTGACTTTCACGAGATGTTTTAAATAAAAATAACTAGTTCTTGGGAGTTTTCTATGTAATTGAAAGCCAAAAAATGGCTAAGTGTTGAAGAGAATTTTTTGAAAATATGAAGTTGATAGTATTATGACATTTATGTTTAGAACAAAAGTTCTGATGATTCTTGACAATAATTTTCCTGAAGGCCAAAAAACTTGTCCAATTCTTGTGAAGCTTTTAACATTTTAATTTTGAATGATAGTTCTGACTTATCTATCAATTTTTTCAAATACTTTTTTTGAAGACTTACTTCATTGACATAAAATGTGAATGATAAACTTTGAATACCTAATTTGTGTTTTTTTCATCCTTTTTAGATTAGTTCCTTCTATTGAACTTATAACCTTGAAAACAATATTGAAACCCCTTTCTAAACTAGCCACTACTCTTTCATGGTGACAAAAAAAAAGGTTAATATTTTGGTAATCTATGTAATTTAATTACCTTCCAAGAAATAATATAGTAGAATTTGAAGAAATCCATTGGGCATGGAGTCATATAAGCATCCAACCTTCTTTTATTATATGAACATAACCATGTTGCAACCTACTTGGCCTGATGTTGAATTATAAAACTAAAATTCACTTCCCAAATAGACAACGAAACAATAAAAAAGTGTGAAATAAATTAGAGGAAAGGGAACAACTAGACTAATGTGCAATAAAACTTGGAGGAAAGGAAAAAAAATTAAAATACCCTAAGCTAACCAAAGATAAATTTGTCTAAAAAAATCCATTGACTAGTTCTGACAAAATAGCTACCCTTTCTCACCAACTCAAAACTTTTCTTCATGTTTAAAGGTATTAAACCAAATATGGATAAATATTGGGTACTTAATGAACTTATGGATCAGTTTTATAAGGATTTAGACAAAAATAAATTTTCCATCCCACATAAGTTGACTTAAAAAATAGTCATCTTGGAGTGGATTGGTAGGTAGATTCTGGGCTTCTTGATGCTCAATGTTGTGATTTGTATTAAGCATAAATTGTGACGGATTATCCTTCTAAACCTCCATCTTGGTTAGGTAATTGATAGGGCATCCTCTTGATAGGATAAAGTTTGATAAATTAATATTGATCACATACTTGTGTTATGTTGTTCTATCATTCAATTAATTAGGATTATTTTATTCTATTGATTGAATTGGATTCACATCCATTTCCTTCTATTACTCATATTTCTCATGGGTTTCTTATTTATGAGATGTTGGTTTGATGTCAAGGCTTGAGAACAAGTATTCTAGTTCATCCTAAAATAAGTCCTCCATCTCTCCTTTACTCTTCTCAAGATTGGTTTCTTACCTCCAATCTAAATTAAAAATAAATTCTTCCTCAAGAGGCTAATTTGGGTTGTTCTAGACATGATTATGTATTTTAGATTCTTTAGGAAGGAATAAAATGTCTCCCACATCTTAAACTATAATCTCTTAGACTGATTTAAGACATTCCTCCAATTATTCTTGGATATGAGAATATGTGTTCTTGGCTTCAAGATATATTTCTTCTTCATCAAGATCAAACCCATGCCAACTAGATTAACCTTCTTCTTCTTCCATGCTGAATGGAATCTTATTCATCCAAAAAGACACTTCATTAGCATGATTCTAAACATTATCCCAACTAGAAAAAATTGACTCCTCCTTTTCAAGACTATCTCTTTCCTCTCTATCCTTGTCTATTTACTCATTTTTTCTGATCTAGCTGATCATACTTATCCTTTTCTTATAACATGTATTATCACTCATATTTTTTAGTGATAAGAAGAGGGATGTAAACAACTATTTATTACTCATCTTCCTCATTTTGGCTACTCTCTTACTCATCATGATGGTCTTAACTTTCCTTGTATATAATGAGTCCTCCTCTGAAAAGGGAGATGGTGAGAGGGCAAAGAGGTTCAACTAGTGAAATAAGAGTATAGGCATTATGAGATGCTCTTGAATTGGCTCTAGGGTTAAACAAACACTCCTAAGACTTTGAATTCTACTTGACTTAGCTTCTATAACCTTCTCTCTTTCTTGATCATAAATGGACTTACCAATGCTTAGCATCTTGAAGTTAGGATGTTTAGTCTAGGAAGGTTTCTATGGTTGAGGAGTTTGAGGCTCCTAAATAAGACAAACTTCACATTTTGGTCCATCTTGATAGCATGATACTAAAATCTTGGCCTTAAAATTAGATTCTTGTACTTTAGCATCCATTTTTCTTATTGCATATACACATGTGGATTAGTCATGAGGTTTCCTACAAGGAAAACACCACTTGGCTCTTGAAATCATGTCAACAATTTGAACTAGGTTGGGAGTAGGATGATGATGGATTGGAGCACATGAAAATACATAGGATGACTCATCTCAGAAAATAACTAATAAATAGCCCATAGATCTTGATTAGGGGATTCATAATGAAGGGAGGATAAATTTCATTATAAGGAAGTGGAAATTAGTCATAATCCCTCTTAAACCTAGCCATGTAAGAGATGTCTATAAGTTTAAATACCAAAAAGTAATTAAATAGTAGTTCATTAAAAACAACTAAATTTCTACTTAAAAAATATACTTAGACTACAAAAACTAGTCAAAATAGACTTAGTATCACCATTGGTGTTTGTAGTCTCAGTAATTATCTAGTAGATGACTTAATGATCATAACATTGATGTCCCACTAGGTGTGCCAAAAACTATTGTCAACTAAATGACACCCATGAATAGGTTATTCAAGCTTCCTCACTTAGGTGATAGCATGGAAACACCTCTAAGATATAGGTGAAACAATCAATTAGATTAATCTCTAGATAGTGATATCTCTATTAGTTATATAACCTTGAAACTACTACTAGACCTACTATTTTCTAGGAAAAGGGGTAGATATAACTGAAAATAAGTAAATGAGAGGTGATGCACTAACCTTAATCTACTTCACTTTCCCATACTACACTATAAACGTGAACAAAGGCTAAATACTATTACATGACTCAACATGAGTCTCCAAGAATTAGTGTTTTAATATGAAGGTTATGGTTAAGCTATTACCCAAGAGGGGTGAACAAGAGGTCTACTAGGAAACACTAGTGAACATTTTCTATAGTCATCCATTTTAGGACCATGTTAAACACTTTATATGACCTACTAAGATGACCAACAACTTGTAAATATGTAATAATATAGGAAACATGAAAGAAATTTCCAAATTCTATCAAAAACATTCATCAAACTACCATGGATATACACTAGTTATAGTATTGACAAGGCTAGAAATCAACATATATTTAGTTCAGAGGTAAAGTAAAAATGTTTATTATAGCAGTTCTTCACCGTACTCTAAATGATGACCAAAGGTGGATATATTTATGTATCATTTTTGTGCTAGAAATAGTCACCCTAATAATGATGATTATGCCTATTTAAATAGGTGAAAATCCAAAGGTTGGGGTCTTGATTTGGTCTTACCCACTAATGGGATAGTTACAAACTCAAATCATGACTTGAGAGGTTAGTTTAGGGGGTAGGAGAATATTCTTAATAATTCTATGGCTATGCCTATGTATTACTTTCCATTCATCTTTGAGCCTACATCTTCTCTTCTATCTAATTTTAGATGTACTTTTTTGCATGATGACTCTGTCCAGATTCTATCTCCCTTTCTCCCATTTTATTAGTTAGAGTTGAGATACACCATGATTTTGAATATCAGGCCACTCTAAGATTTATTTTGTAAATCAATATAGTTATATAGTCTATTCATGGTCTCTTGGATATTTTTTTATAGTTTTGATGGCCAGATAGATCATCAAATTTGAGTTAGTGCCTTGCTAGTTGCGAAACTAGCATACAATTCATTTAGATTGGGTATTTACCACATGCCTTCCCCTTGATATTCCATTATTATCCTTTATTATGAAATCATCTTTGCCTCTTCAAGCCCTAATTTTCCATTCCTTGGTCATGTGGCCTCTTTCTACTTTTATACTGCACTGATACCCTACTCTAATTTTATTAGCCATCATAGAGATATGAATTACTAATTTTGTGCCATGTGGAATCATCTCAATAAATCACTTACCTAGGGTATTTTAAATTATATGATCATATCTGCATTGTTGGGTCATCAAGATTGTGCCATGTTGATTCATCCCAAAAACTTTCTACTTTGAAAGATTTTGCACTTGTATGGATTGCTCTAGGGCTTCGATTTGTTGGTATTATGACACATATAAACATCTTGATAACTCAAAGTTTCATATCTCTAATAATGCATAATTCTACCTAGGTGATTATTAAAAATTTTATTAAGTCTCATTGGACTTTTTACACAGGCCCAGGGTTACTTAAAGAGTAGCATGTGGCATCGGGTAGCCTTCAAAGATAAAAATGATAAAAGGGATGTGTCAAAAAGCCCCCATTGATGCTTCAAGTGCATTTTGACTAGTTTTTCTATGGATCAATAAGATTTCACCACATCGAATCATATTTCTCACTCTCTACTTTGATACATTATTATAAGTTGCATGGAACACTACAAGACTATGGAGATATATAATTATGCCACGTAGTATCATCCTACTCACCCACTATACTGATGCTTTTACATCTTTATTTTATCATTAAAAAATATAGGAGATCAAAGTAATGATATTATGACATATGGAAGCATCCTACTTGACCAAAATATTTGTTGATATGGAGATTTACCAAAAAATCTTGAGGAAATTTGGATAAGTCTTAAAATCATTTTAGATAGGTCTAGGACCACCAAGAGAGTGACACATGGCATCGAGTGAATTTTGAAGAATTTACTAAGTTTAAAAGTGTTCACTATGGGGATGAACCTATCAAGACCTATGAATGACTAACACATGTACGAAGAGGCTTGAACTAGATCCATTTTATGACTAATAACTCAAGAGGCCATCAAGATTTTTTTAGGAGCCTTTCAAATTTAACATAGTGCTCCCTGAATTTTTCACTAAGAAAAATTCCCAAAATGGATAAGTGTTTTTTATTTGATTCTTATAGGCTATTTTGAATAAAAATAAGTCCTAGGAGTTCTCTATATAATTAAAATCCAAAAAATATCTAAGCATTGAAGATCCTTCTTTGAAACTAAGAAGTTGCTAAGTTTGTGGAATTTATGTCTGAAACAAAAGTTTTGACAATTCTTCACAACAATTTTCTTGAAGGCCAAACTCCTAGGCCAATTCCTACGAAGCTTTGAGAAATTTTGTTTAGAATTAGAGTTCTGAATTGTTTATCAAATTTTCCAAACAATTTTCCCAAAGACCTTCTTCCTTGACACAAAATGTAAAGGCTAAAATTTGAGAACCTATTAAGTCTTTTTTGTATCCACTTTGGCTTAGTTCCTTCTTCTAAACTCAAAATAAAATTATAATTAAATCAATCTTGAATCCCCTTTCTAAATTAGACACTACTCTTATATGGTGACAAAAAATGGTCAAAATCTACCCATTCTACTAGTGCATCACATGCCACTACATCATTACACACCCATAGTGCATCACAATCCCCTAATACCTCCCATAATATTAATGCATCACATTTCGAATCCACTAGTAAAAATGTTTATAAAACTAATCAACTTATCTTATAAATTCTTAACCAAATGAATACTTTTCAAGCCAATAATGCAAATCAGATGATGTAGATACAAAATAATCTCATTCATCTCCAAAACCAACCTCACTAGGTTTCATGAGGAGTGCAAAATCCTAATTCCCCCTTCCCCCCACTAATGATTCACATGGTAACCTTTTCCCACAACTACCACTCATTAATAAAACCATAATAAATCTATAAAAAAAAACCTATAGTACCTAAAATTGTTAATATTGATGTATGATTTATCAAACCCACCATCACCTATAATGGCTCTACCAATCCCACCTTGTATTTAAATGCATTTGGTAACCTTTACAAAGATTGGATTAAGATTAATACCTTTGATACTACCAAAATATTATCTAAAACACTCTCAGGAGATGCTTTAGATTGGTACAATAAATTAAAAACCCACTCTATCACTAACCACAAAGACATGGCCAACCATTCATCCAAGAATTATAAATTAGTGATTCTTAATGAGAATAACTTAGCCCACTTTATAAATTTAAAACAACTCAAAAATGAAATAACACAAGCCTTATTCAAATGATGGGAAAACTTGTCTAACAAGTGTGAGCATAATATGGTATATGATAACCTCATTCACCTATTCACCAATGCTTTACACCCAAAATTATAATATCAGGTTAGGACCCTCTCTCTAAAAACCTTGGAAGAAACTCTTGACAAGACCAAATGACAAGACTTCCTCATGCATCCTTGAAACCACCTCATCCTACAATTGGCATTCACATTCCCATGAAAAATAAAAACCATCATGAAACCAATTATAGTGTTACCAACACCTATGACACTATATGTACTATTCAAGCTATTGCTCCAAACAACACCATGGAGCACGCTCCCCTACGAGTAACACTCCTACTCCCACATTTTCTCAACAAAACCATAATAATGTTTAAAAACCACTATCCTAATAAAACTTCAAAAACATATTCCAAGACCTCTACCAAAAGATCTTGACCCCACTCCTATGAAATTATGGTATGATCTAAATAAATTTTGTTAGATTTATGCAAACTAGGTCCATTCTCTTGATATTTGTAAACAATTAGTAAATCTTGCTATGGATTTTTTTCCTAGTCCTAACTTTGACCATGACACCCTTATTTGAAATCATCAACAAGCATATGACATATTTTTTAAAGATCATGAAACACAAAATAAAAACCAAACTTTAAACTAATCTAATGCTCATATCATTATCTACAAGGATCCCTTTCCTAACCACCAAGATAACATCAAAAAACCAACTCCTACTACTAAAAATGTTTAAATTCTTATAGACCTTACTATAAATGATGAAAATGTGGTTAATATGACTAACAAGAGAAGAGTAGTTGCTTTTATTGACTCTAATCTAACACCTTACATCAGACCTCTAAACCATTCCACGTCATTCAAGATGATTCCGCATCACATCTACTGGAGTTGGGGAAAGAGGATCCAATACCCATACCAACACCAATGTCAACAACACAACTTTATTATATCTCTCATACAGTTTCTACTCTTCCCCAAACATCCACACAACAAGACAACATACCCTAAAATTCCAATAGTATTTATTCTACCCAACCATAAAAAATACTTCAACCAACCACCACATCACCTAAAGTAACTCAACCCATCTATAATGTATTGGAAAAATTTTATTGATGTCATGGTGATGTCATGGAAGTGTCTTTATGAGTGGGTGAAGTTCTTTGATATCCTAAGTAATAATGACAAAGTGTGCAATGTGCTTGTTCTAGTGTGTTTTATGTTGACTTAGTTGATATTTAATTTTAACATGGTTAGATATGTTTAGGGATGAGTATGGTGGTTTAATTATGTAAAATAGGTCCCTAAGATGATATATATTATTTTAGTGCTTGTGTGCATAAGTGGAATTCATCTGATTGTCCATATTTTTCATCTAGATAGTCTGGGTCTAGTGATAAAAAATATAAGTAAGCAGTTTGCTAATGTCACCATTGGCATGTGTGGATGAGTCAGGGGGATTTGGTCATATGGTTGTGATAAAATATATACCTATTTATTTTGTACCAAATCTCAATTCATTCATTTAAGTGCGATAAAATATATGAGGGTATAATGTTGGCTTCTTAATTAGAATTCATAGTTTAAAGGGTTACAATTGAAATTGAGATATCTAGGCTCACTTATTCACCCCCTTCTCAGTGATTATACCTCTAAAATTTTGTATGAAATCAAGTCCTTTGGTAAAGTATTAACATTTTGAAGATGATCCAAGGTAAAATATGGGTAGTCATCAAGGAGGTTTCTCTACTAAGAAAGCATTGATGTTTAATGGATCTAATTATGTATTTCAGAGCATCAGGATGAGGACATATGTTATGCCCCTAGGGTTTGATGTATGAAAATATATTGTGGATAGTTATATTATTCCTACTCCTATATATAGTGATATAAAAAAAAATCTATTTGAGAACAAATCTAAGGCAATTAATTCCATCACCTATGGTCTTATAGAAACTGAGTTCACCAAAGTAATTCATTGCACATCTTCCAAGGAAATATGGGATAAATTGAAGACTATTTTTTCAATAGATTCAAAGGTTAATTTGGAAAATCTATAGACTCATTTAAGGCAATTTGAAAGTCTCAAGATGAATAAATAAGATAATATGGCATCTAATATACAGAGAGTTGATGATATTGTGAACATCATCAGAGGTCTTGGAGAAAACCTTGAAGAGGATACTATTATTCAAAAGGTATTAAGGTCTATATCCCTAGAGTTTGATCCAAAAGTATATGTTATAGAAGAGAGTCATGACCTTAATCATTTGAATGTGGATCAATTTTATGGCACCCTTACTACCTATGAGATGAGGAAAAATGATGATATGCCACCAACGAAGGAAGTAACTTTCAAGACTATAATGAAGATAAAGAAGAAGTTCTAGGGTAAGAAACTCAAGGAGGATGGAATTTTTGATATATATGAGGATTAAATAATTTCTTTGATTTAAATGAAATTGAGAATAGGTTCAAGCAAGTATAAAAGTAAGTTACCCCTCAAATGCTTCAATTATGGTGAGATATGACATTTTACTAATAAGTACACTCATAAGTATAAGAAGGATGATGATGAAGAGCATGATCAAGTTCATGATGATGGAAAGATATATTTTAGGTCTAATAAACTCAATAAGGGATTTAGAATGTTTGATAACAAGAAGAAGTACCTCAAGGATAAAAAGAGTCTCTACACCCAAGAAGATTGTAAATCATTAGATGAGAGTGAAGAGAATGACTCAAAGTATGGTCATGAAGATTATGGTCCTATTTAATATAGATCCCTTTTGATGAATAAGGAAGGAAATTTCTCACAACAAATGGAGTTTACTTGGAGTGATTAAAATGATGATGAAGATGAGGTGGACTATGAGATTGCATTGACTAATGCTCATGAAGAAATGAATATTCAAAAGAAAATCAATCAAAAGATGAAATCTAAACTCAAGGACTTTAAGGATAAATTAAATGTGTTTAAGGCAAGAATGGATGAAGATGACAAGGAACATGAAAATATGATCAATAATCTCATTTGTTAATTATAAATCCTATTTACAAGCTTAAAAGCTAAAGAATATGAATGTGTAAGGTATTTAATTGAAAACGAGTCATTGAAATATGATTAGAGAAGATTTATATTAAGGTAATGTCATTTTTGAGATTTGAAAGTAGGTCAAGTGATCTAGATAATTTTTTGAGTGATCAAAATCATGCAAGTGATAAAACTAGTTTTAGATACAAAGAAGAACCAAAGACTGCAACTCATGACAAGATGAAGTCTAATGTGAACAAGGAAAATTAGCCTTTGAATAAAAATCATCAAAAAAAGAATGATGGTATAAATATATTGAAGACAAAATAGATTAGATATCCAAATGCCATGAGGTATACAAATTTCAATGGTTACTACTATATTTATAATTAGTTTGGGTAGAGAGCTAGAGAATGTAGAAGACCTATTAAGACTTAATTTTCATAGAATCATTAGTCAAAAGGTGTGATCAAGTTTGATTACTTCAACTGTCATGATATAGGACACTTTAAAAAACATTGTCCATTCAAGGTAAGACAAGATGAGTTTTCATCAAGGAGTATGGTTTGCTACAACTGTGAATAAAGATGTCACATTGTTAGATTCTACAAGCAAAGGCCTACAAGATATAATAGATTTTATCATGATCTTAGAGGACAAGATAGAAGGCAAGTGAACTCATGGAGAACAAAGGTGATAAGTATGAATTATGATGAGTCTTTAGGTCCAAGTAATATATTTACTATAGTGGATAATGTTACAGATTTTAAAGAGTGATAAGAACTCTCATTGACTACTCATGTTGTGAATGAAGAGACCGAGCTCAAAGAGAAGACCAAGGTACTAGTTGAGGCTAGTCTTAAGATGTATATGGATCCAATTAAACATCCTACTATTGTTGATAATTGTCATGCAAAGAACATAATTTATTTTTACCTTGTGATGAGGTTCCAAGCTTCACATGGTTGATGCTTCAAATGAAAATGTATGTTAAGATTCCATAGTTGTTCCATGTGTTATCAATTCTATCTTTCAAAAAAAAATGAGAGTGATATACAATAAGAAATAGCTGTCATAGTTGAGACTAAGAATAAAAATAACAAGAACAAGAGGTCTTATATTTATAAGAGGATTCTAGTGGTTACTAAGGAGATGTGGCCACTCCTGGCTTCACTTTATTTTAGAGCATTATGGTCCAAAGGATGTCTTTATCAATGATTCTTAAGAAAATCCTTTTAGTGGAGAAGAAAGTGTTGTTATGGTGTTCTTGTTATAGTTATATAAGACTAGAGTTGAGTATTCTCAATTGGAACAGGTATGTCTAGATGGAAAATATGCTAAGGTAATGTCATAATGTTAATAATTGTATATAGAAGCAATATGTAGAGTTAGATTTAAGGTTATCAAATGGAAAATGAGGATTTATAATTTTTCAAGATGATATTTTTACATATAAATTTCTATTGACCTTATTCTTTCATGCTCTAGGTGGTTTTGTGATCTGAAGGTATGTTGAAGTCTATTTGGAGATTTTTGTTAGTTCTCATGTTTCCTAATTTGTGATTAAAAGCATGTATGTCCTAAAATTGTTTATAAAAATTCAAGGTTACCAATGGTGTGGAAGCTCAAATATTGGTCTAGAAGTTTCTAATGGTTTTATCTTGATGTACAAGAAGTTTTAGAGGTGGACATTGATTGGAAGGTGTTATCTTAACTTTGATTGTTTTAAGATTTTAGGTTTTTAAGCTCTACTAGAAAAGTAGTTTTCCTTATTATTTTATGTATGAATATTACTAATATGTTTAATGGGCCAAATGGGTTTTCAAATCAAGATTCACATAGATTTTAAGGTTTGTGGTTCTCAAGTTATTCAAGTTTTTTCAAGTTGAAGGCCTAATTGGGTAGTAGGTTTGTTAAGGAAGTATGTTTCAAAGGATGAGATTGTTATTAAAAATCAATGTGATCAAGGGGGAATATGAGAATGATATAGATATAAATTTTTAGGTCTTGAAGATGTATCTACTGAAAGTTGTGGGCTCTACAAGTTCTAGGTAGGGCTACAAGGAATCTAAGACAGGCCTAGTGTGAAGAAGAGTGTTTTTTGCTCAGTTGCTCCAAAACAAAAAGGTATGTTTATTTTATGGATATTTATTAGGTTGATTTGGATCATTATTCCTATTTGGTGAGAGGCATGAATTTTTGTTGATGGTCCTTATGGTAGCTTGAGAGAGAAGGCTAATAAGCTTGTATATTGGTTCCTTATGGTGTATGGAGATCTGAAGATGCTCAAGTGGTGTAATTACTCATAAATTTTAGGGTGAGATACCCTCTCAAATGTCGCTTGGTATGTTCCATCAGATTTTAGTTTTTTGTGTGTTATTTATTCATTGATTACAATTCTTTTTTGAAGAGAGTGTTGACATGGAGTAAGAGGAAGTTGTCAAGATAAGCAGAAGTATGCTCAAGGTAAGGGGGAGTTTGTATCATCTTTATAAAATGTTCCTTTATTATTTATGTTATTTTCAAGTCCTTAAGATTAGATGGTGCCCACTTTGTCATTGTGTCCAATGGGGAGAAATCTCCTTTTGTGGGAGTGCTTGAAGAGAGACAAGGCGAGTTGTATATTGCTATATATGATGTTTGTTGACATCAATGAAAAAGGAGGATATTATTTGAGAGTTTTTAGTGATGTCATAGTGATGTCATGGAGGTGTCTTTGTGACTAGATGAAGTTCTTTGATAGCCTAAATAATAATGACAAAGTGTATAATATGCTTGTTCTGGTGTGTTTTATGTTGGCTTGGTTGATCTTCAATTTTTGGTATGGTTAGAGATCTTCAAGGATGGGTATGGTGATTGGAGCATGTCCAATAGGTCTCTAATATGTTATCTATGCTGAGTTATTGTGTACATTTGTGAATTTCATCTAGCTGTCCATAATTTTCATCTAGACACTTTTGGTCCAATGGTAAAAAATTTGAGTAGGTAGTTTGATGATGTCATAATTACCACATGGGAATGAGTCAAGGGGAGTGGTTGTGATCATGCTAGTCTCTAGTTTTTATGTGCCAAATATCAATTCATGCTCAAAGCATGGTCAAAGACATGAGGGTGTAAATTTGGATTCTCAATAAAAATTCATTATTTTCCCATACTTATCCAAATTTGCATGTGGCCAAAAAGGGCTAAGCATGTTTATAAGGTCAGAATTCACACACATAGAGGTGTTAGGACAAAATAAACATATGGGTTTATTAATTTTTATGTCTAGTTTCTTTTTTATAATTTTTAGATCATGTGACAAAGGGTGTCAAAAGATATGCATATGCAAAGTTAGGCTTTGTGGTAGTTTGACTATGTTTTTGCATAGCCAAATTTTTGTGTGATAAAAAAAGATGAGTAAGAATTTTGATGGTGTTATATCTTACACATGTGAAGGTGTCAAGAGAAACTAATCATATAGGTTTGTTTAGTTTTGAGCCTAGTTTATTTTCCATAAATTTTAGATCATGAATTGAAGCACGTCAAAATCTATATAAGATCAAAGTTAACCTTCTAGGAAAATTTTGACATTGTTGGCTTTGTGACAAAATATTTTGAGAAGGCATTTTAATGGAGATATATCTCACACATGTGAGGGTTTCAAGAGTAATTTGAAACATGGTTAGACTCTCCTATGTGAGGAGATCATATGGTCTAAGTTTTAAATCATGCATCTAAGTGTAGAAGAAGTTATTAAGGTTGAAAAATGGATACTTAGGTAGATAAGCAAGGTTACCATAGTCAAATATACAAGAGGTATAGTTTGATCAAGTCTCAAGGAGATTGATAGAGTGTGTTTGGTCCAAGATGTCAAGAAGTAATGAGATGAGTACAAATGTATGATGTTTAATGACTAAGAAAAGGTAAAGGATAAGGATTTAATGGTGAGTAGGTGTTCGTATAGAGTGATCAAAATATGAGTGTTGATAGTTAAAGACTTGGTTGATTTGTAGAGATCGATGGAGCATGTAGAGTCAACATTATAAGATTGTATGAGATGAGGTCAAAGTGACTGAGGTTTAATGTTTGAGAATTAGCACCTATGCATTAAATTTTGGACATTATAAATGATGCATAATTGATTTGAGTAGTGAGGACATGAGATGTGATCAGCTTAGTCAAAGTTTAATGGTGACCATTTTCATTTGAATATTTCAATTTTGCAAAGGTAAAGACTAGTGTCTAGTTTTTGTGCCATAATTTTTGATTCACAAAAAAATTTCTCATCGTGTGAAAATAGAATATGTAGAGGACTCTAAGGTGCATATGGATATATGGATTTGAAGATCTAAAAGTGTGTGTAGACAAAGATATTAAAATCCAAAGTTTACAATGTGTTCATGCATGGACTTTAAATGACCTAAGAAGATTGTTCAATCTTATTTTGATGTTATTTTGATATTTCATAATGAATTGGATATTATGGAGTGTTTTAGACTCCATTAGGATGCTCTGTGTGATTTATGAAGGTTTGTTCAATCATATGTAGTATAAATACTAGTTTAGAAGGTGATTGTATTTTTATTCATAAAGATTGTGTACAAAGAAGTGTTCGAGATAATTGGGCTTTAGCAGAAGAGTGTTTTGGTGACTATGATCATTTAAGGATGCCAAAAGGGTCATGTGTAATGGGTTTAGGATGTTGGAAAATGTTCCTATGTTCTTTTTTTGCTTAGAGAAGTGTCAAAGATATGCATGGGTCTTCATAAGACCTAAAAATGAATTAGGCCTATTTTGAAAGGGGATTGTGCTTAAGTGTGACCCATTTGACATGCCTTAAGGGCCAATGCATGTTTTACATCTAACAAATAAATATTTTGATATTTTTAATTAATAGATTTTTATTTATATAGTGAAACCAAGTGTGTTGGTTTCTAGATAGTATGTGAGAGAGACTAGTGCAAGGTGCATGTAAGATTTGTCAAGTGAAGGATAGGTAGTGTGCCTATTGGTTGAGTGAATGAATATAATATCTTTATAAATATATTTATGACCTATAAGTCATGGTTCTGATGTCTAAATATTTTTATTTCATTTTGAATATATGTGAAGAGGTCTAAGTGTGCATATGAGGACAACTTAAGTGAAGAAGGAGAGATATTGTGGCATGCCTATGTCAGAGACTTTTTTGAGATAGAGAAAGAGTTTTTGCAAGGGTTAGAAAA
The DNA here is from genome assembly GCA_037957365.1 of Torreya grandis. Classification (NCBI taxonomy): domain Eukaryota; kingdom Viridiplantae; phylum Streptophyta; class Pinopsida; order Cupressales; family Taxaceae; genus Torreya; species Torreya grandis. The sequence goes on from JARHVA010007161.1 coordinate 480,842, forward strand.
TATAGATCCATCATTAGGTGTTGAAGACATCATTTATAAGGTGGATGTGTTCAAAAGAGAGTCTAAAAGACTTGGTATTCCTTAGGGTAAGTTTATCCTTGTGAAATAGGTGTTTCACTAAATACCTTTGGTCAGGAGGATATAATCAAGGTTTGATGGTCTAAAGGAGTTAATCAGTCTCTTTTTTGTAATTTCTTATAATATAATAGTCCATTTGTGTTTTCAGATTGAGAGTGGGTTTTATTCCCCATGAGGGTTTCCCACATGAACTATGTGTTATGTGTTTGATCTTTTATATGCATTGAATGTATGAGCTCTCTTGTTAATGTTGATTGATCAAGTTTATAAATGATAACTAGTTAATAGTTTAAAGGACTACAATTGAAATTGAAATATATGGGCTCACTAATTCACCCCCCTCTTGGTGATTGTACCTATAACATAATCAACCTAAACAAACCATACACTATCAACACAAGTTTAATTATACCTCTAACCCTCCTTTCTAGGAGCTATTACAACACTATGCACCTATATCTAACAATCCTCCCACAGGTTATGATTAAGGGGATCCTATTGTTGAACTTTCTCATATCCCATATCAAATACCTTTCTTTGAACTAATGAGAACTTATCCCCATCATTGAAACTTCCTAATTTAATTATTGTTTAAAATGAACATCCCTTGTCCTCCTCCTATAGAATGTGAAGCTATCTTATCTATATTTGAAGTTAATATAATTAAATAATGTGAAGAGATGTCCATCCATATTGATGAAATAATGGACACTTCTCCCTCACTTAAGCTCCTTATCAGTTCCATGATTATTGATGAGATATATATTCACAAAGATGATCCTCCTCTTTTAATTAACATTCAAATTGGTGATATCCAAGTTAAGAATGCTATAATTAATGAAGTTTTAGGCACTTGTGTTACCTCCCTTGACTTAATAATGACACTTGGATATTTTAAATGAAAACTCAAATCTACATGTAGTACATGTCACAGATATGATAGAAGAAAAATGCCTCCTCTAGGTTGCATTTGGCTTCTCATTACCATTCCTCTTATTAATTTCCATGTTAAAGTTATGGTATTTAACTTTACACTTTCTTACAACATCATAATCAGTCGACCTTGGACTCATATGAGAGCAGTCACCTTGTATGCATGCCAATACATCAAATAACCTCACAATGGATCTATCTACAAGATTCAAGGGGACATGAATCCTTGGAATTTCAAAAAATTCCAAGCATGTGGTGTCTTTAAAATACCTATACTATAATCCCTTCCTACTATCCCATTTTAGGAATCTTAACTCTTCAACTATCCAGTCAACTTGACTTGAGGTTATAATGGTCACCCTAAATTAATTGATAACATTCCACTTAATCTATCAGACTTTGATGATGATGAGATGGATGAGATAAGTCTCAAGACCACCCCAAGGACCTGAACTCTATCTTGATTCCAACTATGGAGTTTTATCTTCAATTATAAAAATGATAAGTGCTTTGAATCACATATTTTAGTGTTATTTAGACTATCATAATTTTTAATGTTGCCTTTTATATTATTTCCTTTTGTTAAAATGATTTGGATTTTAAATTTCTATGAATTTTAATATTCCTCCTCCATATAGACTTGGAATGACCAATCATGATAGTGATACACACAAATGAGATTTAGACTTTGGATTAAAGGAATCTAAGTATCCAATGACATGACTAACTAAATCAATTAGGATTACCTATGAACTAGCATGTTATCTCTAGTTTTAACCATGTGTATGCTTAGTTTGTGAAATGAAATAAGGGGATTAAAGGGAGATCTAAGATGGACTAGTAGATTAATATTATAATTAGATAACTTGTTTTCCAACTAATCGCATGGTAAATAAGGAGGACTAAGGGAACCAGATTTACATAACCAAGTCACAATAATGATTATCCATGTTATAGAGATAAGGTATAAAATAATCATGAGATTAGATTAAGATATTCATGGAAATAAATGAAATAAAAAATCATGAAATCATGAAAAAAACCATAAGATATCATAAGGAAAGAAAATTACACCATATATAACATAGAATGCAAGATATAAATAACCATACAGGATAGATGAAAATTTGACACAATGTTAAATGATATAATCTAGATAAATGTAAACTTAGATCACATGTCCAATCCAAAAATGAATAAGAAAGTAAAGGAAAACCATATTTTGTTCATAAATACTGGTAAATTTTTACACAAACATTATCCATAACATTTGATAAATCTCTATGAAGCTAGACTCTAACTACAATGAGGGTCTCATAAATATTTAGAGAAATATAGGAACATAAATCTCATCGAATCTCCTTGATATAAAATGTAGGTATGCCTAAATGATAATTCTCATGAGGGCCATCATGCATAAGATACTTAGGTGAAGGAATATGAGTGGAATCTATGGGACAAAAAGGAGTCACCAGTTGAAAATGGGCCATAGTTGAAGGATGATCCATAGGTGGAGGAATCATAGGTAGAAGGATCATAGGTGGAGGAACTACAGGTGGGGGAACCCTAGGGGAATAAGTGGCCACATGTAGGGGAACAATAGGGGAAGAAGGGGGAGCCTTATTACATGGGTGAATTGTGGAATGATGTATAATAGATGAAATAATGGTCATTAGGTGATCCTAGAGATGCTGATAGAGGATGCAAAAATGATTAGTGTGATGGGTACTACAATCATGTTATAGATAATATAACTCTCCATATTTGGGGATATATTTAGGTAATACTTTTGGGGAGGTATAACCATGTTTGTATGTTGAGGAAGGGTAGGATGCAAGGTGTTTATATATTTTTGAAGATTATGATAATGAGTTGAGGAATTATTATTTGTGTCATGGAAGCAACAGATATGTTTGTTAGTAGAATTTATGGGTGTAGTAACAAAAAGAGTGGAAAAAGAAGCTATGAAAGGCTAGTATAATTTACAATCTATAGTCTAATTATTGATGACTCTATGAATTTCATAGTATAATTGATCAAACCATTAGGTGGGCAAAGGAATAAGCTATGATAAAGGAACTAGGTCATCAACAAGGGGTGTTGGGGCTAGTAGAGATACTAGATGATTATTGAATAAAGGAGAAACATGATCAAAAGTTGGAAGAGACTTAGATAAAGGGAGAGTGGGATAATATCTAGACTAGGTTTAGCTGAGGGAGTAGGATGCACATAGGGTTAAAGGATATAAGTAAGCATCTCAAGTGCAAGCTAGCTATAGGGATCCTGGGATCTAGTGAAGTACTAGGGACCATGCATAACATTATCCATAAACATGCTCTTAAGAGGTTATTAAAAACTTAGAGGTATTAACACCATCTCTACCCTAAAAACAAGAGGAATAATTCTAAAATTATGAACTATATAAGATGGATTGTCATAAGATAAATAGAAAGACTAAAATAAATAAGAGTGATAATGAAGGATCTCAGCATCTCGAGTTTGAACAAGACCTCCTAAAAATTGGTTATCTAAGGTATAACCATCATCATATTAAAGTTTATGAAGATAAATTATGCAATTAGGGATGACCTTATTATTATATTTGGCATGATGAATAGAGTGTTGAGTCTTAGTTAAGACTATAGGTATATCATCACTAGGTGGTTTATAGGAATGTTGCTTTAAAAAATGTGGAAGTTAGGAAATGAGATGAGGAGAGATATCATAAATTTTTATCTTGAGGTTGATCTCATCAGGCCTATCATCATTAGAATCAAAGAGGTTAGGTGGTATATTTCTGATGAGTTTGGGGTGACCATGGTAACCTTGTATAGATTTTACAAGGAATTAAAAAAATTGAGATTCTTAGAATAGAACACTTGACAAGGGTTCAAGGGTTGGAATTTTTAATACACCATGATCTTTTAATTATTAAAAATTCCAAGGGTTGGTGTCACCATGAGTCTTATATATTGCACCATTATGAGGTAATTTGATACATTGGTAGGCAAAAGAGGTGATAAATCTCATATGATGAGTTCATGGCCTTCCAAGCAATATATTATAGGAGAGAGGAAATTTGAAGATCATAGCCTTCACTCAAATAATTATAGGTTGAATGATGATAGGGAGCCACACGTAGCCTAAGGGAGGCATTTTCCTTCAGTTATACCCTTGACATGTGTTGTGTGTGGACTTAAGATTACATTCAAAGTATCTAAGGGTTTTAATAAAATTGAGGGAGGTAATATAAGTACCTAAACCCTCACCAATCAAGTCATGCTTGACTTGGAAGTCACTAATTTGGATGCTTATAAAGAGGGGAGGATCACCTACACAAAGCAGAATCTCTTTTGGAATCATAGAAACAATGGGAAATTTAAGAGAAAGAGAAGTGTCCATTATTTTGTCAATGTGTATAGACATATATTCACACTATTTTAAAATTTTGTATTATTATCTAGATAAGGTAGCTTCATGTCCTATTAGGGGAGGATGAAGGATGTTCATTTTGAATAGGATTTGTATAAGGTATTTAGGATGATGCAGATAAGTTTGTATGAGTTAGATAAATGATATTTGAGATGGGATATTAGTAAGCTTAGTGATAGTAGACCATTCATCATATCCCATGAGTGGATTATTTGATAGAGGGGTATAATGTTAGATGATTTTTTGAAAGGAGGATTAGAAGGACATATAAATTTATGTTGATAGGATGTAGGAGGTTTAATAGGGGGACAAGTTGGTTGATTATCATGAGAGGATGTTGTATTTGATGTAGGTTTAGTTTGTGATAGATTGGAATAAGTAGTGTTAGAAGGTTGAATATCATTATTTATGGGTAAAGAGGCTAGAGAAATTATATAAATTGTATGGGAGGTATTATCCAATGGAGGTGTTGGAATTGGTTCATCAAAAGAGATAAGGTCTTATTTTCCCAACTCTATTAGGTGAGTTGGGGAAGAATTTTGGATAACGCAAAAAGTGTGAGATGATTGGAGAATGTGGGTGGGATGAGAATTAATGATGATAAATACCCTTTACATATTAGTCATGTTGACCACATCTTCTTTGAGAGTTGGGTCTATAAGAATATCAACATTATTGTTGGAAGGGGTAGGATTATTATTATTGACTTGGTGATTTGGAAGAGGGTCTTTGTAAATGGCTAAATGAGCATTAACCTGGTTCAAAGATTTGTTTTTACTCTATGTCTAGTGAGATTTGAATGTAATGTCATAGGCTCATTTATGTTTATGAATGAGGGAATCATGGTCAAAATTGGTACCAAGGAGGAAATCCTTAGATAAGTAACACAATTGCCTACAAGTCTCATGAGAGTGACCCCATCTATCATGAAACCAACATAATTTATTAGGATCATACCATGATTTCATGGCATGAGTGGGGTCAAGCTATTATGGAAGAATCCTTGGTAGATTCTTTTGTAGTTATATTAAGGATAAAGGCTTATGGACATTGATGTTTCTTATTGGAGAAAAGTGAGGATTAGGGATATAGTTTAGAGGGGAAACTTATTCCTAAGCATGGCCATGAATAATAGATCAAATATTATGAATGGTATCATAGGAATCAATTATTCCATCATTATTATTAGATGATTTTTATTTTTGATAAGCATGCAAGTACCCATAAGAGATTGGGATGGCTCAAAATGACACATGAGGAAATATTGGTGCTTGGCTTGGTTGATGGCCTCTTCCAAATTTCATGGAGAAAGAGTCTGGACATAATATTACAACTTAGAATAAAGAGAATTGGTGAATAGATGAAATATGTTATCGTCTACCATGTTGTGTTCACACTTGTTAGACAAAGGTTTTCCACCATTTGATGAAAGCTTGTGTAATTTCCATCTCAAGTTGATTGTAATTAATAAAATGAACCAAGGTATTTTTAGGGAGGTCACTACTTTTAAATGCTTGTACTAGATCATTAGTTATATATTCAAAACTTGTGATGTAATGAGATTTGAGTTGATCAAACCAATCTAAAGCATATCTGAATAAGGTGTTTGCTAAGAGCTTTGTAGTAGTAAAAGTGTTTAACTTGATTCAATCTTTGCATAGATTTATAAATGTTTTCAAGTGTAAGGTAGGATCCATTGACCCATTGTAAATAATGTTAAGGGTGATACCTCTTATATTAATTCTATAAATTTGAGTCATAAGAGGTTCATTTTGATGGTGTTTTATTATTTTGCTAACAAGAGGTGGTTGAGGGATAATATTGCCATGTGAATCCCTAAGGGGGTGGGGGCAATTTTGGTTTTACACTCCCCATGGAACCTATTGAGGGTGATTTTGGAGATGAATAAGGTGATTCTACATTTTCATCATTTGGTTGGCATTATTAGCTTGTAAAATTTTCATTTAGTTAAGATTTTGAAAAAAAATATTGATGGGTTTGAGTGGTGTTATTTTCAACATGTGAAGTATTATCATTGGTATTAGTGGCTTGGTTAACATGATGAGTAGTGGAATGCATGATATTAGTAACTTGAGAGGTATTTTTAGAAAAGGGGGTACTAGTGGAAAGATTCACTAGTAGAAAGATTAGAAGAAGAAGAACTAATGGCATGATTACCATGTGTAAAAAATGATGTGTTAGTGGAGGAATTAATAAGAATGGCTCATGGAAAAGACCCACTAGATGTTGAACCTACCATGTTAGTAGAGATACTTGGCATGGAGATTGAGGAAATCAAGGAAGAAGAGATCATAGTATGAGAAGGGGTCAAAAGAGAAGAAAGAATTTGAGAGGCAAAGAATTTGTTACCCCCAAATTTGTGTGAGCATGTGGAGGAAGGTGAACGGGGTTCTTCTTGACCACTTATCATAAGGTTGTAAATAGTAGAAGGTTATTTTCCTTGATGTTGAAGAAATTCATTAATGAATAAAAGAATTTTTTGAGTATACTCTAATTCATGTTTATCTTCTAAGGATAATAGAGGGTTGTGAACTAAAGAGGAATAATGAATAGTACCATAATTTGTAGTTCGAGTGGACACATGCACATTACTGGCATATAAAGTAGGATCCATAAATTATTTATGGGAAAACCTATTCAGATTGGTAAATATCATCATATTTTTTGAGTTTAACTCTGTATTATCCTCAAACAAGAAGTTCATGATGAGAGAGAAGGGTTAAGAAGGACAAAGATGATGTAGATATAGGTTAATAAATAGGATATAAAGTCATTTAAGTTGATTTTTTTCTATAACCCAATAGGTATAAAATAATATAGAGTCATTCCATTCAAATATGTATTACAAATAGGGAGGTAAATAGGTTGATAAAGATACACAGTCATGCAGGTTGATTATGTAATGTTGGACAAAGAAAATAATGGGTGAATAAGAAGACACAGTCATATAGGTCAATTGTGTGTTACTAGAAGGAGGTAAAAATATAGCTTGTGTTAGGATCTTAGAGTACAATTGATTATTTTTGTATAAGCAACTAAACACGAAATTGAAAACAAAAGTAATAAGTAACTAGAAATCAGAAACAACAAATAATAGGAGATACAAGAGACAACCAATCTATATTAAAATCTTCCAAAAGGAAATAAAATGAAGAAATATCTTTCTCCTCACACCTCTCAGATGTATAGTAATTCTCCCTCAATATTTCTCTCTCTTTCCTCTCAATCAATTATAGCCAACTCAATTACTAAATTATCTTCCCCCAATTACAATACTACCCCATGGGTCTCTTAAATAGAATTGAAAGCAAAAAATAATTAGAAAAATAAAATCAAGACTAATTTTAGTCTTTACATGTAAACTAACTATTCTCCTAAAAATAGAAAATTTGGAAATGCACAGAAGTCGGTGTCAGTCTACAGATGACTGATGCCAATCGACCCCTAGCTGATGCTAGTTTATTCTGACTGATGTGACTGATTCTGGTTAACTCCTAATTGATGTCAGTTGGTTTTGATCGATGTTGGTTACTATGTAAGCCTAGAAACCTCCACATTAGCTTATTAGTAAATCTTTTAGCTCCACAACTCAACAATCTCCCACTTGGAGATAAACAGGTGCACCTGTACCTGTACAACAACATCCTCTAAACATCTCTAGCTTGTTTCTCCCTCTTCAAGTTCAATCTTGAAGACCAAAAAAAGTTGAATGAAGATTCAACTTCTCCTTTGTTACTAGATTTATTAACATATCAGTAGGGTTCTTATCCATATTGATCTTTTCTAGCTTCAACTGTCCATCCTCCAATACCTGTCTAATGAAGTGGTACCTAAGCTGTATATGTTTGGTTCTTGAATGAAAGGCTGAATTCTTTGCCAAATGAATCACACTTTGACTATCACTGTATAATCTATAACTCTCTTGCTCCTTTCCTAACTCTTCCATGAACTGAGTCATCAAAATCATTTCCTTACTAGCCTCTATGACTGCAATGTATTTTGCCTCTGTAGTAGACAAGGCAACAACCTTCTGCAACTTTGAAATCTAGCTAACCACCATTCCACCAATAGTGAACACATATCCTATGGTGCTTCTCCTACCATCTAAGTCACCTACCATATCTGAATCTACATACCCATGTAGATAAGTGTTTGACCCTCCATGGCATAAATGCCTATTACTAGTCCCTCTTAGATATCTAAAAATCCACCGAACTACTTTCCAGTGTTCCTTTTCTAGATTGGCCATAAACTTGCTGACAACTCCCACTACTTGGGAAATATCTAGTCTAGTACATACCATTGCATACTGTTAAAGCATATGGAACTCTACTCATGTACTCAACCTCATCATGTGATTTAGGACACTATTCTTTTCTCAACTTGAAGTGTTCAACCATAGGTGTGCTTACTGGTTTTGCATCCTGCATATTGAAAATCTCCAACACCTTATTCACATAATCCTCTTGAGACAAAATCAAACTATGATTTTTCTTGTCTCTCTTAATACTCACACCAAGAATTTTCTTTTCTACTCCTAAATCTTTCAAGGTGAATTTGTGAGCTAATTTTACCTTAAGTTCAGTAATTTCCTACATGTGTAAACCTGCAACAAGCATATCATCTACATACAGTAATAGGATAATATAACTACCATTATCCAATCTGTTAAAATAAACACAATGGTCAAATTGACATTTACTAAAGCCATGCTCTGTCATAAACCTGTCAAACCTCAAATACCATTGTCTTGGAGCTTGCTTAAGACCATATTAGCTTTTCTTCAACCTGCACACAAATTTCTCCTTACCTTTGACCTCAAAACCTTGTGGCTGATCCATATATATCTCTTCATCCAAATCTCCATGAATAAATGTTGTCTTAACATCAAGCTACTCAAGATGAAAATTCTCAATAGCAACTAAAGACAATACAGTCTGAATAGAAGACATCTTTACCACAAAAAAAAAATTCACCAAAATCAATACCTGGTTTCTGTGCAAATGCCTTTACTACCAACCTGGCCTTATGTCTCATTTGTCCATTCTCTCTTTCCTTTAACCTATATACCCATTTGTTTTTTAATGTTTTCTTTTTGGATGGCAACTCAACCAAATCCCACATATGGTTCTCTTCCAAGGAATCAATTTCCTCATTCATGCCATGCTCCCACTATTTCCTAGATTTTACCTACATTGCCTCATCAAAACTTTCTAGTTCTCCACCATCAGTGAGTAACAAGTAGTATAAAGAATGGGAATAAAAAAATGGAGGTTTACTTACCCTTTTAGACCTCTTTATGGGCGTTTGAGACTCATTTATAGCTTGTTGTCTGCCAAAATTTTCTTCTAATAGTGACCGATCTCGGTCATCTCTAATCAATGTAAGTCTGCACTCGACCGATGTCAATTCCTATTAATCGATGTCAGTTTCCACCTGACCGACGTCGGTTTCCACCTGATCGATGTCGGCCTCTATGTTTTTTGTGAGTGATGATTTTTACCTACGAGCTCATTTTGGATCATAACCCCTTCCAAATCAAGATTGCCCTACTCAAAATTATTTAGCCTCTTGAGTTGATCAGTGTACATCACCTTCTCATTAAAAAATACACCATGGATTCTAATAATTTTGTTAGTTTCTAAATTCCACAACTGAAATCTGAAATCTCTAAAACCATAACCAATAAAAGTGCACCACATAGATTTGGCATCCAGCTTCTTTCTATTTTATTTATCAATATGCACAAAAGCTTCAGAACCAAAAACTCTAAGAAATGAAAGATCTACCTTTTTACCTATCCAAGCCTCCTTTGAAATTCCACCATCTAGTGTAGTAGAAGGTCCTTTATTAATCAGGTAAACTGTAGTATCTACAACTTCTACCCAAAATTGTAAGGGCAAACCAACATGCAACCTCATACTCCGTGCACACTCCATTATTGTTCTATTCATCCTTTTATCAAATTCATTTTGTTGAGGTGTCCTTAGAGCCATCCTTTCCCTATGTATTCCACTCATAGAATAGTAATTATTGAATTTATTGTTGTAGTATTCACCACTATTTTCAAATCTAAGGCACTTCAATCTCAAACTTGTTTCATTCTCAACCAAAGCTTTCCATTTCTTAAATGTGTCAAAAACATCAGATTTCCTCTTTATGCAATAAAACCATACCTTTCTTATAGCATCATCAATGAAAGAAACATAATACTGTGATCCTCTAATAGAAGCTACCTGAGATGGTCTCCACACATTCATGTGAACAAGCTCCAACTTGTGCTCTTTTTTTGTTGACCCAATTTTGAGAAACCTCACTTTCTTCTATTTTCCAAAAATACAATGCTCATAGAAATCTAGATCTATGCTTTTCAAATCTAAAAGATTATCTTTTGACTTAAGAACCTTCATTCCCTTTTCACTCATGTGATCAAGCCTATAGTGCCACAACTTTGCATCTACATCTAAAGTAGATAAAATAGAAGGAGAATAATTAGTAATACAAGTAGATAGATAAAGTGTACCTACTCTCTTACCTTTTTATAAAATATTTTACCCTTGGAAACTTTCCAAAATTCAGCTGTGAGATTTACTGTGCAACCCTCATCACCCAACTTTTTTGTAGAAATTAGATTCCTCTTCAAGATGGGTACATGCATGACATCCTTCAACACCCATGTGTTTCCATTCTATAATTTCAGCTGCACTTTTCCTTTGCCAACAATTCTACAAGGCTCATCATCCCCTAAATAAACTTTTACAAAATCTCAATAGACATAATCATTGAAAAATTCTCTATTTGGGGTTGCAAGGAAAGAGGCACCAAAATCTAAAACCTATGATTCTACTTTATTATCCAAAGAAAATATAAGAGCATCCTGTGCAACAATACCTACAACTTTTGCTTCTTTATTACCTTCATGCTCATTTTCTTTGTTATCCTTCAACCAACAATCTTTCTTTGCATACCCTTTCTTTCCAAAATTCCAACAGGTTATTTTTCCATTTTTGGATTTGGATCTACTTCCCATCTTTGACTTTGATTTCCCTTGATTGCCCTTCTCTCTTTGCCTTCCCCTACTTTCAACACTTAAAGCATTACCTAATGTTTCCCCTATGCTTTTCCTATGAATTTATTCATTCAAGATTACACTAACAACATCATCAACTTTCAAGATATTTTAAGTAGATGCAGTATTACTAACTACCACTACCAAACTATGCCAACTTTCAGGTAAAGAGCATAAGATTAAGAGAGCCTTAATTTCATCATCAAAAACTATTTTGACTAAATTTAATTGATTTACTATTATATGGAAATCATTAAGATGACTAGATAAAGATCCACCTTCCTGCATTTGCAAATTAAATAATTGCTTCATAAGATATACATTATTCGAAGTTGAGGGTTTTTCATATAAATTTTCCAAAGTATTCATTAACTCTACCATTGCCTTTTCCTGTGATAAGTTGGAAAACATAGAAGCTACCAGGCTCAACCTTATAGATCCAAGAGTCTTTCTATCAAGAACATTCCATTCTTCATCTTTCATATCTATGGGCTTCTTTGAAACCCCACCCAATGGTAAATATAGATCTTTCTGATACAGATAATCTTCAATTTGCATCCTCCATAATTGATAATTCTTGTCGTTGAATTTCTCCATTCTTAGTTTACTTTCTTCTACCATTGCTTTGCTCCTACTCAATTAGAAACCCCTGTGAGTGAATTCTATAATAAACAAAGACTAACATGCTCTGAAACCCTAACACGCTCTAATACCAGTTATTAGGATCTTAGAGTACAATTGATTACTTTTTTATAAGAAACTAAACACGAAATTGAAACCAAAAGTAATAAGTAACTAGAAATCAGAAATAGTAAATAATAGGAGATAAAGAGACAACCAATCTATATTAAACTCTTCTAGAAGGAAATACAATGAAAAAATCTCTTTCTCCTCACACCTCTCAAATATATAGTAATTATCCCTTAAGAGTTCTCTCTCTCTTTCTCAATCAATTATAACCAACTCAATTATTGAATTGTCTTCTCCCAATTACAATATTGCCCCATGGGTCTCTTAAATAGAATTGAAAGCAAAAAATAATTAGAAAAACAAACTCAAGAATTATTTTAGTCTTTACATGCAAACTAACTGTTCTCTTAAAAATAGAAAATCTAGAAATGCATAGAATTCAGTGTCAGTCTATAGATGACCAATGCCGACTGACCCCTAACCGATGATAGTTTATTCTGACAAATGCGATTGATGCCAGTCGACCCCTAATCAATGTCGGTTGGTTCTAACCGATGTCGATTACTATGTAAGCCCAGTAACCTCCACATTAGATCATTAGTAAAGCTTTTAGCTCCATAACTCAACAATCTCCACTTGGATATAAATAGATACACCTGTACTTGTATAGAAACATCCTTTAAACATCTCTGGCTTATTTCTCCCTCTTCAAGTTCAATCTTGAAGACCAAAAAAATTTGAATGAAGATTCAACTTCTCCTTTGTTGCTAGCTTTGTTAACATATCAACAAGGTTCTTATCCATATGGATCTTTTCCATCTTCAACTATCCATCCTCCAATACCGGTCTAATGAAGTGGTACCTAAGCTATATATGTTTGGTTCTTGAATAAAAGGCTGAATTCTTTACCAAATAAATTGCATTTTGACTATCACTATACAATCTACAACTCTCTTGCTCCTTTCCCAACTCTTCCATGAACTAAGTCATCCAAATCATTTCCTTGCTAGCCTCTGTGACTGCAATGTATTCTACCTCTGTAGTAGACAAGGCAATAACCTTCTGCAACTTTGAAATTCAGCTAACTGCCATTCCACCAATAGTGAACACATATCCTATGGTGATTCTCCTACCATCTAAGTCACCTACCATATCCAAATCTACATACCCATGTAGAGAAGTGTTTGACCCTCCATAACATAAATGCCTACTACTGGTCCCTCTTAGATATCTGAGAATCCACTAAACTGCTTTCCAATGTTCCTTTCTTGGATTGGCCATAAACTTGCTGACAACTCCCACTGCTTGGGCAATATCTGGTCTAGTACATACCATTAGATACATCAAGCTCCCAATTGTTGAATCATATGGAACTCTACTCATATACTCAACCTCATCATGTGATTTAGGACACTGTTCTTTGCTCAACTTGAAGTGTCCAGCCATAGGTGTGCTTACTAATTTTGCATCCTACATATTGAACCTCTCCAACACCTTATTCACATAATCCTCTTGAGACAAAATCAAGCTATGATTTTTCCTATCTCTCTTAATACTCATACTAAGGATTTTCTTTGCTACTCCTAAATCTTTCATGGCAAATATGTGAGCTAATTTTACCTTAAGCTTAGTAATTTTTTGCATGTGTGAACCTGCAACAAGCATATCATCTACATACAGTAACATGATAATATAACTACCATTATCTAATCTGTTAAAATAAACACAATGGTCAGATTGACATTTACTAAAGCCATGCTCTATCATAAACCTGTCAAACCTCAAATACCATTGTCTTGGAGCTTGCGTAAGACCATATAAGCTTTTCTTCAACCTGCACACAAGTTTCTCCTTACCTTTGACCTCAAAACCTTCCAGCTGATCCATATATATATCTTCATCCAAATCTCCATGAAGAAGTGTTATCTTAACATCAAGATTCTCAAGATGAAAATCCTCAATAGGAACTAAAGACAATACAATCCGAATAGAAGTCATCTTTACTTCAGGAGAAATTTTTTTACCAAAATCAATACCTAGTTTCTGTGTAAATCCCTTTACTACCAACCTAGCCTTATGTCTCATTTGTCCATTATTTCTTTCCTTTAACCTGTATACCCATTTATTTTTTAGTGTTTTCTTTTCGGCTAACAAATTAGCCAAATCCTACGTATGGTTCTCTTCCAAGGAATCAATTTCCTCATTCATGCCATGTTCCCACTGTTTCTTAGATTCTACCTACATTACCTCATCAAAATTTTTTGGTTCTCCACCATCAGTGAGTAATAAGTACTATAAAGAAAGAGAATAATGAATTGGAGGTTTACTTACCCTTTTAGACCTCTTTATGGGCATTTAAGACTCATTTATAGGTTGCTATCTGCCCAAATTTTCTTTTGACAATGACCGATCTCGATCATCTCTGATCGATGTCAGTCTGCACTTGACTGATGTTGATTCCTCTTGATCGACATTAGTTTCCACATGACTGACGTTAGTTTCCACCTAACCAACATTGGTCTCTATGTTTTTCTATGAGTGATGATTTTTACTTATGAGCTCATTTTGGATCATAACCCTTTCCAAATCAAGATTGCCCTGCTCAAAATTATTCAGCCTCTTGAGCCAATCACTATACATCACCTCATTAAAAGCTACATCATGACTTCTAATAATTTTTTTAGTTTCTAAATTCTACAACTGGAATCCAAAATCTTCAAAACCATAACCAATGAAAGTGCACCACATAGATTTATCATCTAACTTCTTTCTATTTTATTTATCAATGTGCACAAAAGCTTCAAAATCAAAAACTTTGAGAAATAAAATATCTACCTTTTTACCTATCTAAGCCTCTTCTAGAATTCCACCATCTAGTGCAGTAGAATGTCTTCTATTAATCAGGTAAACTACAATATCTATAGCTTTTGCCTAAAATTGTAAGGGCAAACCAACATGCAACCTCATACTCTGTGCATGCTCCATTATTGTTCTAAACATCCTTTCAGCAACTCCATTTTTCTGAGGTGTCCTTGGAACCATCCTTTCCCTATGTATTCCACTCATAGAATAGTAATTATTAAATTTATTGCTGTAGTACTCACTACCATTGTTAAATCTAAGGCACTTCAATCTCAAACCTATTTCATTCTCAACCAAAGCTTTCTATTTCTTAAATGTGTCAAAAACATCATATTTCCTCTTTATACAATAAACCCATACCTTTCTTGTAGCATCATCAATGAAAGAAACATAATACTATGATCCTCTAATAGAAGCTACCTGAGCTGGTCCCCACACGTCTATGTGAACAAACTCCAATTTGTGCTTCTTCTTTGTTGACCCAGTTTTGAGAAACCTCACTTTCTTCTATTTCCCAAAAATATAATGCTCACATAAATCTAGATCTATGATTTTCAAATTTGAAAGCTTACCTTTTGACTTAAGAACATTAAATCTCTTCTCACTCTTGTGACCAAGCCTATAGTGCCACAACTTTCCATCTACATCTAAAGTAGATAAAATAGAAGGAGAATAATCAATAATATAAGTAGAGAGATAAAGTGTACCTACTCTCTTACCTTTTGTTAAAACAAGTGCACCCTTAGAAACTTTCCAAGATTCAGTTGTGAGAGTTATTGTGCAACCCTCATCATGCAACCTTCCTATAGAAATCAGATTCCTCTTCAGGATGGGTACATGCATGACATCCTTCAACACCCATGTGTTGTCAATCTATAATTTCAACTACACTTTTCCTTTTCCAATAGTTTTACAAGGCTTATCATCCCCTAAATAAACTTTTTCAAAATCTCCATGGAAATAATCATTTAAAAATTCTCTATTTGGGGTTGCATGGAAAGAGGCACCAGAATCTAAAACCCATGATTCTACTTTATTATCCAAAAAAAATATAAGAGCATCCTGTGCAACAATACCTACAACTTTTGCTTCTTTATTACCTTCATGCTCATTTTCTTTGTTATCCTTCAACCAACAATCTTTTTTTGTATGCCCTTTCTTTCCACAATTCTAGTAGGTTATTCTTCCATTTTTGGATTTGGATCTACTTCCCATCTTTGACCTTGATTTCCCTTGCTTTCCCTTCTCTCTTTGATTTCCCCTTCTTTCAACACTTAAAGCATTACTTGATGTTTCCCTTATGCTTTTCCTATGAATTTATTCATTCAAGATTACACTAACAACATCATCAACTTTCAAGATATTTGAAGTAGATGCAGTATTACTAACTGCCATTACCAAACTATGCCAACTTTCAAGTAAAGAGCATAAGATTAAGAGAGCCTTAATTTCATCATCAAAAACTATTTTGACTAAATTTAACTGATTTACTATTATATGGAAATCATTAAGATGACTAGATACAGATCCACTTTCTTGCATTTACAAATTAAATAATTTCTTCATAAGATATACTTTATTCAAAGCTAAGGGTTTTTCATATAAATTTGCCAAAGTATCCATTAACTCTACCGTTGTCTTTGCCTATGATAAGTTGGAAAACACAAAAGCTACTAGGCTCAACCTTATAGATCCAAGAGCCTTTCTATCAAGAACATTCCATTCTTCATCTTCCATATCTATGGGCATCTTTGAAACCCCACCCAACGATAAATATAGATCTTTTTGATATAGATAATCTTCAATCTACATCCTCTATAATTGATAATTCTTGCCATTGAATTTCTCCATTCTTAGTTTACTTTCTTCTGCCATTGCTTTGCTCCTACTCAATTAGAAATCCCTTTGATTGAATTCTATAATCAACAAACACTAACATGCTCTGAACCCCTAACACACTCTAATACCAGTTGTTAGGATCTTAGAGTATAACTGATTACTTTTGTATAAGCAACTAAACATAGAATTGAAACTAGAAGTAATAAGTAACTAGAAATCAGAAACAACAAATAATAGGAGATACAAGAGACAACCAATCTATATTAAACTCTTCTAGAAGGAAATATAATGAAGAAATCTCTTTCTCTTCACACCTCTCAGATGTACAGTAATTATCCCTCAAGATTCCTCTCTCTCTCTCTTTCTCAATCAATTATAACCAACTCAATTACTGAATTGTCTTCCTCCAATTACAATACTGCCCCATGGGTCTCTTAAATAAAATTAAAAGCAAAAAATAATTAGAAAAATATACTCAAGACTAATTTTAGTCTTTACATGCAAACTAACTATTCTCTTAAAAATATAAAATCTAGAAACGCACAAAAGTCGGTGTCAGTCTATAGATGGCTGATGTCAGCCAACCCCTAATTGATGCCGATTTGTTCTGACTAATGCAACCGATGCCGGTCGAGCCCTAACCAATGTTAATTCATTTTGACTGATTTCGGTTATTATGTAAGCCCAACAACCTCCACATTAGCTCATTAGTAAAACTTTTAGCTCCACAACTCAATAGTTTGTAAGAGATTATATTGACTGTAATGATAATGTTCTGAAATAAGGGAAAAAAATTCAAGATAATTGAAGCAAGAATGAAATCAAACACAAATAATTAGATCAGTGTGATTGATCTAATTATGGCACACATTATAAAACCTTGCACTAACACTGACCAATTTAATATTTTACAATACAACACGTAATGATAAGAGAAGAAGTAATCAATTGAAAAGGAAATCCTAAGTGGTCACCCTAAGTGTTATTAGATTATTAGAAAGTTTTGAGTTTAGTACGATATAAGAGTTGGCTAAAATAAGGAATTAGAAAGATAATCTATAGATGGGTTCAACATGTTTGGGTTGAAATAGATATATGTTGGAAATGGTATTAGTTTGGTATTAGGTCATACCCCCTCACATCTCAATCCCATAGTGATAAGGGTGTCGGGTGCTTTGATAATATATACCATTAACCACATATTTATACTTGGCTAGAAAACCAAGTTGGCTTCCCCTTTGGTGATGAAATCCAAGTAGATAGGCATTGAGAAGACAAGTGTTAAATGTGTTTTAAATATTAAGTGGTTTGGTAGTTTGTAAAAAATAGTAAAATAGTGTAACTAAAATGGTAATTTGAAAAATCACTTATTTATACTATGTGAGTTACTCTAAGCATGCAAAAAAATAAAAAAGAAATGTAAATTAATTACTATCAAATAGTTGTTAATTCCTTGATTAAGAATAGTATAGAGTCAGTTTAGGTGACATTATATGTAAATATTACAAAATTGAGTCAACTACATCACTACTATTCTATGTTAAAAAGGTCTTTAAGAACATATTCAAATAGGTTGACTATGTATCTCAGATAGAAGATAGGTTATAGAACTAGGTCGACTAGGTCAACCTAGCTAGCTATTGGGTTATAATTTAATAAATTACTAAATTGTGAAAAATAGAATTGAAATAAATACTAAAATGGTAAAGAGAGGAAAGAAAGGAACTTTGGTGGGTTTGAAGATGATTAATATTGCAAATTTTATGATGTAATTCTTTATTTTCTACTTTCAAATTCTGCAAATTGGATTGAATGGTTCAATAGAGTTCTAAAAAACCCTATATGTTGAAGAAGAATAAGGAACAAGGTTGACCTATTTGATAGTGTTATTGACCTATATAATGGTAGAAAGAATTAGTAGACAAAGTTGACCTATTTGATAATGTATGTTAATCTATAACTAAATAGGAGTATTGTGTCAACCTATTCAATCTAGTAGCCTATAACTAATGATGACCTACATATATAAAACATAGTCATTTTGAAGAGATTATGTGTTAAACCTATGCACAAAAATTTATAATTATACTAGTTGGTTTGGTACAGTACTAAAAATATGGAAAATAATAATAAAATGATAAAAATGATGGCATGAAAAAATCTTGCAAGGGTTAGATTCACATTGCATTCACTAGAATGTAAGCAATGAGAAATGCAACTAATATATAAATCAATCATAGATTGGAGAAGATAAATCCTACTCACACTTCTAATTTTTGATACATTAGATATTTGAGGTCATGACCAATATGGATCTACTAAACCTATCCAAGGGATCTCTTACCATAATAATATCACTAAGGAGGGTTTTAAAGCCTCCAATCAAACAAAACTATGTAATAACCCTAATTATGTCCTATGTTTTCATATTAACTAAACTAATAACAAGTAAAGTAAAGTCTAATATAGTTCTCACCAAATGTTGTGGCACAAAGTGGAGGTAATAAAAATTATAAGTAAACATTCATAGAAGACATATACTCACATCATTGTCTTTGAAATCCTAATGCATGGGAGAGAACTACAAATGCATATCTATCTACTATTACAAAGGAGGAACAAAGTTAGGAATACTTATATTTGAATATTAAACTATTGAGTATCAATATCTCCCTTGACCATGGTGATTTTAAGAGGTTTTTGTGTTATGAAAGGCTGACAAGGATAAATCAAATCTAGGCTACACAACCTATCAATGAATCCAAAAGACTTCTCCACAAGACATGATACATATCTCCAAAGAAAGTATGAAACCCTAAGATATGATCTTCAATTAGAATGGTGGATAGGTAGATGTGTAATATATATATCTTATTCTTCCCTTCTCTTATAAATGACAAAATGGATGTGTTTATATAGGTGGATCTAACCCTAGTCCTTTACAAAATTTTAGGCCAACAAGGTCAACCCAATTAATATCATATCGTTATTGAAAAAAATAGGTCTTAGTCTAGGTCATCCAGAGGCTTACCTATACCCTAAATAATTTTATCAATTAGAGTATAAGGTCACTGGGGTTGACAGTGTAACGTAAACCATCAAAAATAAATTTAGGCCAGAGAAGGGTTAATGAAGGCAAAATATGACTAAAGGAGGGTGAGAAAAAGGAAGAAAAACTTAAGGGAATGTTTTTAGGATATGTTTAGTTTGATAAAAAATGGTAATATAGGGAATACAATTTTGTAAATCACCAATGGTTTTCCCACTCCTTTATCGGTGAACCCCTTAAGGCATGCACTCAAAGAGATTGAGACTCAATAGGTTCCTACAAGAGAGAAAACATCAATTATTGATAAAGTTTGAAAATATTGTGTATAAAATCACCACCTCAAATCTAGAACAAGGGGGCACAAAATAATTTTCTTGGGAAACCAATTGAGAATACATACCATCCCCCTTAACATTGGTCTTGACATACATTTTTGTTGGAGTGAATAACCCCACCAAAGAATCCAATGAATTATCAGAATCATTTGAGGGAAGAATAAAATAAGTTTATATCATATGTATGGAAGACTTAGTGAATAGAAGAGAAAATAAATCACCCTCATCCATGTGAAATAGATATTCATGCCATTATCTATAATTAACTTCCAAATCCATCAATGTAATAATTTTTGCTTCATATTCTTCAACTATAAGAAATAAATCCTCATACCATTCACTATAGTTATGCTCCCAATCCAGCCATGAATTAATTTCCTCATCATACCATGTTATTATATGGGAGTGAAGCTTTATATTTATACTTAATTGATTTAGAGTATTTCTCACTTGATTTAAAGTAGCATCCATTTTATAAACCAATGAACTTATTTTTTGGGCAAAAGTGAGGGAGATTACCATATTTTTTTATTTCTTTATTTTTTTTACAATAATAGTAGTTATTAAAACTAAGATAAATTTCAAAATACTAAATTAAATCCAAAATTTCAAACTATTATAGAGATATGGAAATGATTACAATAAAACCCATACAATTTTTGGCATGATTGATTATGGTTGGAGAGATATACATAGAAGAATAGTCATGTTTATTGATGGAAAATATGAAAATATACACTTGTAAATGATACATTTGAATTTAAATTCTAACTGGGACAACAGAAAAAGATGTATATTTGAGTGTTGAAAACCTCTAAGATGCAATGGAGAACTTATAATTAGTCCATTAAGCTCTAAATATTCCTACAATAATAATATATAAATGGCCCTAAAAAGAGCTTTGATACCAAATTTTACAAACCTCTTACACTAATATAACTTAAATACTAAATATATTCTCATATAAATACAATATTCCTTTTTGGTGGGAATAAATAACTCTACAATCACTTTCCACTTTGAGGGGACTACTTCCTTATTATAGCATTTGGTTCTAATTGATATTATTTTTTGGATATCTTACAATGGCATATGCCCCTCTATTTATACTACTTCTAATCTATCCCACTCATCCTTTATATGTATGTGGGATTATTACTTTAATATACTATTCACTACTCTTCATTCTATTATTACTTCCCTCAATTCTACCCCTTAATATGCATTATTACCCTCTCTAGGTATATTACAACATTGTGTCACACCACTTGTCCTAGTCCTGCATATTAAAGGGAACCACTTAGTATCTTATCCTTTATTGTACTTTCTATAATTTTCAAACTTAAATGCCAAATTATTTTAAATATTATGCATTAAAAAATATGTGAGATTTTCATATATTATAATATGAATTATTAAAATAATTTACATCTTAATTAAATTAATTAATTAATCCAAATTAGGGTAAAATAGTAAAAATTAACCCTTATAGGAAAACCTTTCTCTAAGATACTAGTCTTATCTACGTTATATGAGAGTGGTGAAGTTAAATGCCTAGAGAGGACACATGTCCCTCCATGAAGGTTACAAGATGAAACAACCCACTCCCATTTTGTATTAGTTTTTTGTATGTACCTCCTTATTCAGACTATAGTGGAAGGATGAATATTATAGAGAAAAATGTTTAGGAAGTAAAAGAGAACATGAAAACGATGATGTATTATTTAAAATTTTAAGAGTTTGTAGTAGGATTTATACCTTATTTATGTCTATAATTATGGTTGGTGTTAGTTAGAAAAGTTGGACCTACAAGCCTATGTGGAAATATATTAAGCTTTAGGGAAATGGGGGAAACTTAAGAATAACTTATGGAATGATGGATACATTTAGTTATTTTAGGAACTTGAAGAAGATTAGGTGTTCATGGGTAAATGTATTACTCTCCTCCACATTACTAAAAATAAAGTATATAATGTTTATTTGAACTCTACATTATAGTTTTAATGTCCCTTCATTCTTCCCCAAGCACAACTTATTGTGTTAGAATGTTGTTTTTAGACATGGGTATGTGATATTTTGTGAATTTATTTCCCCATGTCATATTATAATATTTTAATATCTTTGTGACCAACTAACCCAAATTATATCCCAAATAACTTGGGAAAATAATTTTGATCCATGAAAATAATTACTATATTATAATTTAAAATATACAACCCAATCATAAAACTTTTATTAGATAAGATCTTAGAATATTTTATGCTAAAAATTTGAGTCTCATCTTTTCAAAATTACTATGCTCCTATTTTACCTAAGTTTGTGTTGAGTCCATCATGCCCCATATACTCAGATCTTCACATGGGGACCCTCTTTCTTTAGCATAGTTGTTTTAATTTCATATTATTGCATACTTGTAGGACTTCATTTATGAATACCATCCAAAAAATAGATATTTGGTTCCATTTATAGTCTCTAACTCATGAGCCCAACCTATTTATCACATCATGGTTTATTTGTGCATCATCAAGATATATTTTTCATGTAATTTTAAATGTCAAGTGAAATGTATATTCTTTCATGATCATTGTATTATATATTCCTCTAAGCTTGAAAACATTTGTGTTGTGTTTCATAGTTTGAAATGTTATTTTAGTTGTTAATCTAATTTATTTCACTCGATTAATTTTTGTTCAGTCATGTTTATATTGAAACCTGACATTACTCTCCTTCATGTGTTTTACTTTCAGAAAATATCATGTTTGATCAAGTTTGGATTACATTTTCACTTAATTTGGATTAATTTATTTCATTATTTATTAACATTTATTTATTCATACTTAGATGAATTTTGGTTTTTTGGCTAACCTACTAATTATTTTGCGAGTTTACTTTTGTATTTTTTTGTAGGGATCTCTTAGATCCATCAATCTTCATCCAAATGTCAACATCCCATCAAATAAGAGAGGTACATAGTTAAATCTATATGAAAATTGACTAAGCCCTTATATATCCCCAAGGCCTCAACATTTTAACACTTGAAATCATCCCAAAATATCAAAACCTTAGAAGCTTGAAACCTCAAAACCTAAGAACCTCAAAAACATTAAGGCATTAAATAAATATGTAAAGCCTCATGGCCATAAAGACCCAATATTACACCATGTAGAACTATCTTAGAATCCCATAAGCCTAAATGATTGATAAAATTAAGCTAAAATATGAAAGCATTATCAATATTGACCCTTAAAAGTATGAAGATCTTGACAACCTAAGAAGAATCCACATGGTGATGACAACAATAGATAGTGAGGTAATGCCTGAGAACACTGATAGAATAACAAGTGGTAAAGGTGGGACCTAGAAAGAGAAATTTTTTTATCATAAATTTTCACCCTTGGAGAGGGTTATCCAAGCTCTCTACAATTGAGCTATACAATGGGAACAAACCTAGGCTGTGGGTCATCTATGGTGGGGTTGGACTTCTGGAGAAGGCTAACTTCCTCTTGATGGATAACCTATACTAATTTTTGCACTAATAAAAGGGTTAGAATGGGGTAAGTAGGGATCCTAAGAAATCTAAAAGGGTGATTCACCAAATTTAAATGATAACTCACATAAGCATGAAGTAAACACTAAAGAAGCATAAGACAATGCTAGCTAACACAATCTCACAAAACTTAGCTAATTACATAAGTGTTTCATAAAATATATTCAAAAATAAATAAATGAAGGTAAAGAGGATTTATATGACTCACTTAGAGATTATTTCAATGACAAAATTAACACTAATTTAAACCTACAACTAACTTGAAGACACCTAAAAATGAGAAAAAAATAAGGACAATGGGCATGAAAGATTCTCCTTCACAAGGCTATCATGAAAAAACTTTGATACACATAGTTTATAGGGGAGAGATAGGTAAATAAATTAATTATTGCTTCAAGAGGTATTTTATACAAATTTTGACAGGGTCTAACCTTATCAAATGAGAGTCTCTTCTCTTCCACAATTGAGAGAGTATATATTATCAAAAGTGAGAGAGTCTTTTCTTTTAAAAATTTGAGAGAGAATTACAATGTGATAGAAAATGAGAGATATAGGAGAAATGGAAGGAGAGGGGAGTACACCATTTGAAATCATTAATTGAACTACCACCACCTTTTCATCAAATCAACACCAGTTCTCTATTGACAAGCAATCTTTATTTTGTCCCAATAGCCTCTGAATCATCTCATTGATTGAGTAACACACTAGAGGACAAGATTTTGATAAAGGTGATGAGTAATGATCTTGATATGAATAAAAACTCCTTAGAGACCCTAAAAATATATTAAATGTTTTAATTGCTTTCCCCAACTACTAGATCTCCATCTTGAAACTTGAATCCATCTCCACTTGATTTCATTATGAGGAGAAAGTCTTCATATCCATGGACTTGATAGAGCCATGCCTAAGTCTAATTTTTGTGGTGGTAGGTACCTATTTATTGAATCTATAGCTTTAACATATGAGACATTTATTCATTAACCACATACCTACCCCTACTTCAATATCCAAGTATAGGTCTCATTATAGATTGAAAACCAATCCAATTATTGGTTTTTCTATAGTCAATATGTCAATGAATAGATTACAGACTACATAGATTATTTATTAAACCATATTAGGTTTAAACAGACCTATTCCTCTTTTGAAACTTGTGGAATCCAAGGACTTATTATACGTTGTCAGGATCTTGCTCTACCAATTAGAGCACATATGATTACTTCTCATATTAGCAACTAAACACGGAATTTAACCAGAAGTATAAAGTAACTAGAAATATGAAACAACACAAGAATTGAGAGACAATACACAATTCAGTAACATGCTACTAGTTCACCAAGTACACAATTGTACTTCAAGTAGATCCCCTGCTCTCTACTGCTACCTGCAAATAACTAGATCATACTCACCATGTAGATGTCTTTCTACACACCTAAAGAACCCTTGTCCTTGCCTCACCAAGTCCTTATGATTCTTCAACCAGTATCCTGGTGGATCTTCTCCAAGAACTTGCACAACCTGCAACTCTCTCTGATCATACACTCTCAGTACCCCTATTTGGTAACTAGGAGGAACTACACTAGCTCTCTCTCCAAGCCCAATGGCTTTCTAGCACAAGTTTACAATACAGCCCATGAGTCCATATATAGATCTCATGCTTACAATAATTAGACTAACCTAATTACAATAATTAGACTTGCAACTCAAGACTATAACTAGCCTTCAACATGCAAACTAACAGTCCAAAAATAGACTCTCCTAGATTCGTCATGCAAACTGCCTGTTCTCACACAGGCTGCCGACGTCGGCTCCTCCATGACTGATGTCAACCGACTGGTGACTGACGTCGATTGCTTCCTCTTTGCTATCTGACCGACGTCGATTGATCAGACTGACACCGGTTTCCCTATAACTAATTCTGTAACTCCCCGTAACTCTATATCCTCCTTAACTTCTCCTGTTTGCATCCTGGTGAAGCTTTTAGCTCCACAACATAACAATCTCCCACTTGGAGATAAATAGCTGCACCTGTACACCATCTAAATTATTCCCTGGCTTGTATTCCTCTTCAAGATCAATCATGAAGACCAACCACCACACAACCTATGATGCTATCCCTGTCATTCAAGTAACCTGCCACATCCGAACCTACATATCCATGTAGTGAAGAACTTGACCCTGCATAACAATAAACCCTGCTGCTAGTCCCACTAAAACTGCCCTCCAGTACTCCTTTCCCGAATTGGCTCCATACTTTCTGACAACCCTCACTGAATGGGAAAATAACTTAGGTCTACACTAGACCTCATGTGATTTCAAACCCTGTTTCAAGCTAAGCTTGAATTGTCAAGCGCTTGGTGTGCTTTCTAATTCTACATCCTGCATCATGAACCCCGCCAACACCGTCTTCACATTAGTGCCCACTAGAGATCAAATCTCCATGTCTCTTATGCCAAAGAATTTTGCTGCTCTAAATTCTTCATGACATGCCTCTGAACTAACCTTACCTTTAGCTCAGCAAATACCTATATGTACAAACCTACTAGTAGATCACCCACATACAGTAACTAGATAATGTTGCAATCATCATCCACCTGGTAAGATAAAACCACAATAGTTACATTGACATTGATTAAAGCCATGCTTAGTCATCCACCTGTCAAAACCTGTACCACTGTCCTGCAGCTTCTTCAAGACTATATGCCTTGGCCTTCTGTCTCTTGTATCCATCCACTTTCTTCTTTAACATGGGAATCCATTCCATTTCTCAGTGCTTTCTTCTAGCTGACAACTCTACCAACAAATCCTGTTTGGTTCTTCTCCAAGGACTCACACTCCTCATCCATGCCAAGCTCCCACTATATCTGGACTCTACCTGCATTGCCGCTTCCATCTTCCTGGTTCTTGACTATCAAATAAGCAATATAAAGAAGGTGAACAATGAATATGAGGTTCACTTACCCTTTTTGACCTCAACATGAGCGTTTGAGACTTGTTGTCTACCCACTATCCGTACCAGTGACTGATCTTGGCCATCTCCTAGTCTGTTTCTGACCGATGTCAACTCCCTGTACTGAACCTGATTGCCGACATCATTTCTCTGGCCGACGCCAGTGTCCCTTCTGCTGACATCGGTTCCTTCATGACTGATGTCGGTCTTCTTATTGTTGATGTTGGTTACTGTATAACCGATGCCGGTACCTGTGTTCATCTGTGAGTGATAACTTTTTACCTGTGAGCCCTCCATGGATCAAAATCCTAATCAAATCAACCCTACTCTGCTCAGAATAATTCAGCTTCCTCACCTGATCTCTGTCCGTCATCTCCTCTATGAACACCAAGGCTTTCCAGTTCTTTAGCTTGTCAAAGACATCTAACCTCTACTTCAAAACCTGCATTCCCCTCCTACATATGTGGCCAAGCCTATAAAGCCACATCTCTGCAACAGAAGGTGAATCAACAATATAAGTAGATAGATAAAGGATACCTACTTTCTTACCACCATCTAATTCAAGTGTATCCGTTGTGAGAGTTACAGTGCATCTCTCATCACCCAAATTTCCTAAAGAAATTAGACTCATCTCCAAGACTGGTACCTGCATGACTTCCTTCAACCACTATGAGTCATCCGTTTGCACTTTCAGCTTCACTTCCCCTTCGTCAATCATCTGACAAGGCTCTCCAACCCCTAAATAAATCTCTCCAAAGTCTCTAAAGACATACCCATGAAAAGATGCTCTATTTTGGGCTGCATGGAAAGAGGCAAAAGAATCTATAAACAAAGATTCCACTTTATCCAGAACATCATGTGTAATATTACCTGCAACATATGCTTCCACAAGCTGATCTGCTACCAACCAATGATCTCTTTTTACCTGCTTCTTCTTTCCATCAATCAGACCATTCGTGCTATTTAGTTTCTCCATTCGTAGCTTACTTTCTTCTGCCATTGCTATACTCCCACTCAACCTGAAACCCCTGTGAGCGACTTGTAATCAACAAACACTACCAGATCTGAAACCATCTGTTAGTCAACCCAATCTAAAGCTCTGATACCACTTGTCAGGATCTTGCTCTACCAATTAGAGCACATATGATTACTTTTCATATTAGCAACTAAACACATAATTTAACCAAAAGTATAAAGTAACTAGAAATATGAAACAACACAAGAATTGAGAGATAATACACAATTGTATTAATAATCACTCAGAAGAATATACAATAAGGAAGATGCCACTTCTTCCTCCACCTCAAAGGTTTGCCACTCCTCAAGAACTTCTCTCTCTCTCTCTCTTGGTCACAACAATCAATTCCAGTATAGAATTGATGTTCACCTCTCCAACCAGTCAGTAACACACTGCCAATTCACCAAGTACACAATTGTAATTCAAGTAGATCCCCTACTCTCTGCTGCTACCTACAAATAACTAGATCATACTCACCATGTAGATGTCTATCTACACACCTGAAGAACCTTTGTCCTTGCCTCACCAAGTCCTTATGATTCTTCAACTAGTACCCCGGTGGATCTTCTCCAAGAACTTGCACACCTGCAACTCTCTCTGATCATACACTCTCAGTACCCCTATTGGTATCTAGGAGGAACTACAGTAGCTCTCTCCACAAGCCCAATGGCTTTCTAGCACACACTTACAATACAGCCCATGAGTCCATATATAGATCTCATGCTTACAATAATTAGACTAACCTAATTACAATAATTAGACTCACAACTCAAGACTACAACTAGCCCTCAACATGCAAACTAACAGTCCAAAAATAGACTCTCCCAGATTCGTCATGCAAACTGCTTGTTCTTGCATAGGTTGCCGACGTTGGCTCCTCCATGACTGATGTCAGCCGACTGGTAACCGACGCCGGTTGCTTCCTCTTGCTATCTGATTGACGTTGGCTGATCAGACCGACGTCATTTTTCCTGCAACTGATTCTGCAACTTCCCGCAATTCTAGATCCTCCTTAACTTCTCCTGTTTGCATCCTGGTGAAGGTTTTAGCTCCACAACATAACATACGTGACATTAAAAACATAAGAAAACTAAGTCTACATGCTCTGGATACTCCAATAGAGGCTCAATTGAGCTTCAATGACATTATTTGAAATATATGCCTAGGTTTAACCTATAATAAATTAGTTCTCCATTGAAGTCCCATATCTTTTGATTTTTAATTTTAGCCACTGATCTTAATTTGTGCTCCTAGAATTGTGCTAACTGTTAAGTCCTCATTCATATATGAGATACACTAAATCTTTTGACCTCTTGTGCACTATCAATATTTATATATATGAATGAATGTGAGACATAGATATTTTTATAGTATAATGTGGTTGAGACACTTGGCATCTTCTCATTTATCTTTAATATTTGTTGACCTTTTGACCCATTGCTCACTTTTAGATCTACTTTGGTATGATTAAATGTGCATCATTGATCAGATTGGGCCCATTGGCCTTGTAAGTTGATGTGTGATATTAGATATCTATTTAGGTACCCAAGATATATTGAAACTTATCATCAACACATTCATGTTAAACTTTTGACTTGATACTCAACATTGATCTTTGATACATGATCAAATGCACAACATTAGATATTTAGGACCCGCTGACTCTGTCAGATTGTTTCTCACCATTAGATTTGATCTTAACTCCCAAGATTTGGAAACTTATTAGTCATTCATTCACCCTAGAGACATTTTAATTCAAACAAATAATTCAAAAATCTTAAACTTGACATCCCCATGCACGTTTCACTCTATAAGTCTAACATCAAAGCTTTATATCTTGAGATAGAAAAGACATCAAGATATGAAATTTTTAGAGCATGATTTAGGCATGAATAAATTCATGTACATGTGATTCTTTGGGATTGAGAGGATTCCTAAGTGAATTTATTAAATTCATAATCAAGTTGATCCAATCATTTTTGTGTGGCATGCCATGATGGTCTGATTCTTCTAGGCTTTTGCAAGAAACTATTGTCTCTTTAAAAGGCTCTAATAAACTTATAAAAATTTGTGTAATCTGATTAATGACATTGAATGCTTGAAATACTCTGAGAAATTGTTGGATATTCTTCCTTTACAACTCTAGACCTATTTCAAGACTTGCATGTCAAAGATCAATAAAACACAATTTAAGATTGCTTAAAGTGTTTCAAAAGCTTGTAAATGGAAAATGATCTTATCCTAAAGTCTATCTACTCCTTTTACTATTATATCCTTCTTCAACCAAGACTCTACTCAATTATTTAAACCATATCCAGTCAAAGTTTCTTATATGGGATAAATTTATCCAACATCTTTGGTGACTCATAGGGAAGCATGTTTGTTATGTTTGAGAACCTAGACTAGTTACCTTGGCTTGTCCATTAGGCATGGAGTCTCCTCTCTAGTTAAACATATTGATCTAAAGTTGAAAACTAGCTACCAACCTTTGGATAAATCCTCTTGAAACAAACAAGGACCAAAGGAACAAAATAAAACAAAGTTCCCAAGCCACTTATTGAATGGAAAAATAAAATATAAGGGAAAATAACTTAAACAAAGAAAGGACCAATAATCTAAGGAAATAGAGAAAATAATATAATAAAATGGAAGTAGAATAATACTCATGCTAATCACTTATTAAAACAAAGAAAACCTAGAATAAATAACTTGCAGTGATAAGCCTTCCTCTAGGGTTATATGGAAACTTATTTGGTGCGCCTTGGAACTTTGAAGCATGATTTCCTTTTCTTGATAGTTTTCTTCTATATCTAAGAGTAATTAGATGCTCATGTCTTCTTGGGGAAGAAAATGGTTCCTCTTATACCAATTTAAGGTGCATGAATTTTAGACATGATTCCAAAACCAAGTAATACTCCTCTAAAATTCATGTATTTTATAGGAATAGCTTTAATTCTTATTCATTCATGAACTGCTCATCATGAACATGTAGACTAACTTGATCTATCTATTTTTACATATCTATAAGGTTGACCTCTAAATGAGATGGATATGATCTTATGACTTATTGGGGACATTTGAGCTCATCCTCATCTTTCAAAAGTATATAGATGTTTGAAGCTAAAGAGAAAAGTTGATATCCACATTTAAAAAGTTCAAACATGTCATCTTATGAGAAAAAACTACTTTTTTGATGAAGCCACTTTCCTTAGCCTACAATAGACCACATTAAAGTAAAGAAAAACTTGAATAAAAGATATCAAACAAATTTGAAGATTTGTTCTCATGAAGTTATAGTTCAATTAGGGTTTCTTCAAGCCAAATGTTAGAAGCAATCATATTAATTCCTTGAACACAATCATGAGGCTTCAAGTCTTATTTTGATATCTCAAATCAGTCAATCAAAATTTCTTCATCTTCAACATCAAGCTAAAAACTGAGCATGCTCTCAATTTTAACTTGTTCTTAATGCTCATTAGTTTATTGGTACTTGTCTTCCACTACTTATGTAATCTCTTGTCTTCCATGATGAATGGAATCTTTTGGGTCATTAAAGAACTCATGGGAAACACCTTTGACTTGTATAATTAGAGTGTCTTCCTTTTGAACATTAGCAACCTCCTCTTCATGTACTTGTTCTTACACTTACATCTCAGCCTCTACCTTATCTTTCTCTTGCATTTGTTCCATATTTGCATCACTATGGAAGACTGAAACATGTTTGTCCTTGCTAAGAGGTATCTCAATCATGATTTATACTTCCTAGTCACTCAATTAACCTTAATTTTTTAATTTCTTTAGCTACATCTTCTTGATATTCCTCACAAATGAGAGGCTCTTTCTCAAAGAGTGGCATAGTAGACCCTTGAAAACATTTAGTAAGATGAGAAAGGTCCAAATAAGTAACCATAGATACCTAATTTTGATCATGGAGATGCTCTTCTTGGATCACCTTCACCTCCTCTCTCTATTGCTTTGCTTCTTGAATGACTCTCCATGAAGGAAAGGCTCTAGGATTTTGAGGGGAAAGGAGTGGAGGATAAATGATCTCCTACTTGATCTTGACTTCAACATCTTGGCTTATACCTAATTATTCTTCCTTCTTTCTTGATTTTTGAATCTAATTCAAAGTCATAACCTTAGGTTTAGAAACCTTTACTTCTACACTTGTTTTTTTATAGCTGGGAAAGAAGAAATTTGTTGATGTGTTAAATTTGCAGTTGCTATTAAATAATGAAAGATGTTGATTTGGAAACTCAACTTGCTTAGCTAAATTAGCCTCAAAATCATGGACCAATTGATTAGAGATGTACCCTTTCAAAACTAAAGATGAATTCTTATGTATGATCTACTGAGAAACATGGAGATTAGTCTCCTTAACACATGCTTGTTCAGTCTTTGGAGTCCTCTCTTGGGTAGACTTCCAGGTAAGAAATTTAGGCAAGGTATGAATTGTTAAGGTGTGGAGCTAAAAGCTTCAACTGTTTGCAGACACAAGGAAGGATGCTGAAGAACCAGAGCCACTGGCGTCGGCAGTATGACCGACATCAGTCAGATGTAGTGGAGAAGGAGACCGGCGACAGTAGGGAGTCAACCGACGTCGGCAGCACCAGACAAGCAGGGACCAGCATCAGTCACCTGTGTGGTCCAGAACTGTTCGTTGCATGAACAGTTAGTTAGTTGAACCGAGTGTTTGCATGCAAAGGGGCTAATTTAAGTCGTGGGTTTTGTGTCTAATTTTAGTAGTTAGAGTTCTATTTTTGTAAGCATGGGATCCTATTTAAAGACCCATAAGGCATGTATTGTAATTTTTTTCTAAGGCAAGTAAAAGCATTAAAGCAAGCAAGGTCAAGGAGATCTACAGGTGTAAGGTCAAGGAGATCAGCTGAAGCATTCAAGGAGGGATAGCAACTCAGGCTTTAGAGTTGTTGTGTTGAGCAAGAGAGAGAGGGAAGAAGGTCTTGAGGTGTGGCAAGCCTTTGAGGTGGAGGAAGAAGTGGCATCTTCCTTATTGTATTTTCTTTTAGTAATATTTAATACAAGAGTGTGTATTGTCTCTCAAATTCTTTGATGTCTCAATTTTCCAGCTACTTTATCATTATGGTATAATTCCGTGTTTAATTGCATATAAGAAAGTAATCAATTGTGCTCTAATTGGTAGAGCTAGAGATCCCCTGACATGAATGGACTCTTGAGGGCTATGGTAAATAATGTTTTAGCATTCATGAAAGGAAAAGTGCAGATATATGAGAACATTATGATGATTATGATGATATTGGGGTTTTTTATAAACTACTAGCCTCTCTTTAATGTTTACTATTAGACCATTAATGTCTAGAATATCAGAACTAAATACTAAGTGACCTTACCTTATTAAAGATGAACACACCTCTTCATCTTGATATAAATTATCCATCATTATCTAAATTTAATTTTTAGATATCTCCTATCTATATATTTTCTTAGTGTCTATGTTTATCATCTATTTTTCATAGCTAAAGATAATTTTCTTAAAGATTGAGATGGATTGATTTTGGACTTGACTGGGCTGATCAAGAGGATAAAAAGATTCATGAGGGATATTATAGTACTGGTATGAGATTTGATACTATTGATAAATATCTATACATGGTAATTCTCACCATAAGGATGATAGAGATCATGGTAGGGCTTATATGGGTTGTGAGGGAGATAAAAACCATGATCCTGATAATAACGATCATGAGAAACTTGATGTAAATATTGATGAGGAGGTGAATGATAGGGATATCCACCATAGTTATTCATGTCAACTTCATATGTAAAAATTGATTAAAATATTCAATGAGACATACTTGGGCTACTTAAAACTAGAAGTTTTGATTTAAAGTTGCCATTAGTACTAACTTGTTTACTTCTAAAAGTTGATTAGAGGAAAGACACACCAATAATATTTCCACTCGTTTAGATCTTGATCCCAATGGGCATGCCAAAAATTATTGTTGTTTCAATTTTTACCCTTGAAGAGGGTTATTTAGGTCATCTCTATTTGAGCTACACTATGGAAAAAACCCCAGGCTATAGGTCACATATAGTGGGGTTCGACCTTTGAAGAAGGTTGACTTCCTCTTGATGGATCACCTATACTAATTTTTACACTAAGAAAAGGGTTAGAAAGTGGGAATAGAGATACTAATAAATATAAAAGGTTGATGCACCAAATTTAAATGAGAACTCACATAAGCATGAAGTAAACATTGAGGAAGCATAAGATAATGATATTTACACAATATCACAAAACTTAGCTAATTACATAAGCGTTTCACAAACTAGGTTCAGGAAGCAATGAATGAAGGCAAAGAGGAGTTCTAAGACTCACTAATATCTTGCATCAATGACCAAAAGAACATTAACTTAGACTTGTAACTAACTTGAAGGCACTTAGAAATGAGTAAGAAAGAAGGACAATGGGAATGAAATATTATCCTTCATAATTCCATCATTTACATGATTTGATACACATAATTTATAGGGGAGATAGGCAAAGAAAATTTGTATTGCTTCAAGAGGTCTTTCATACAAATTTTGATAGGGTCTAACCTTATCAAATGAGAGTTTTTTCTCTTCCAGAATTGAGAGAGAATATATTATCAAAATTGAAAGAGTCTTTTCTTCTTAAAAACTAAGAGAGAATTACAATTTGCCAAAAAATGAGAAATATAGGAGAAATGGGAAGATATGGGTAACACACCATCTAAAATCATTAAATGAACTACCACCACCTTTCCATCAAATTAGCACCAATTTTCTATTGACAAGCAATCTTTATTTTGTCTCAATAGCCTCTGAATCATTTCATTGATTGAGAAACACACTAGAGAGCAAGAGTTTGTTGAATGTGATTATGCATGATCCCAATATGAATCAAAACTCCCTAGAGACCCTAAAAACCTATTAAATGTTCTATCTACTTTCCCCAACTACCAGATCTCCATCTTGAAACTTGATTCCATCTCCACTTACTTTCATTGTGAGGAAAAAGTACTCATATCTATGGACTTGATAGAGCCATGCCTAAGTTTGATTTTAGTGGTGGTAGCTACCTATTTTTCGAAGCTATATCTTTGATAGATTAGACATTTCTTCATTAACCACATACATGCCCTACTTCAATATCTAAGCATAGGTCTCACTATAAATTGAAACCCAATCCAATTATTGGTTGTATTATAGTTAATATGTCAATGAACAACTCATAGACTACATATATTCTTTCATGAACCATATTATGTCTAAACAAAAAATATTATTCTTCTAAAACTTGTGGAATCCAAGGACTTATTGTACATAATGTTGAAAACACAGGAAAATTGAGTCTACATGTTATGGATACTCTAATAGAGGTCTCACTTGAGCTTCAATTACACCCTTTTAAATATCTACCTTAGTTCAATCTGAGTCAAATTTTCTCTCCATTAAAGTCCCTTAACTTTTGAATTTTATTTTTAATCATTGATCTTAATCTATGCTCTTAGAATTGTGCCATTTTTCAGCTCCTCATTCATCTATGGGATATGCTGACTCTTTTGACCTCTTATGCACCATCAATCTTTCTTTGTATGAATGAATGTGAGCCATAGATATTTTTCTAGTTTATTTTAGTTGAGATACTTGGTATCTTCTCATTTATATTTGAGATTCACTAACCTTTTAACCCATTACTCAATGTTAGATCTACTTTTGTATGATTAAATGTGTATTGTTGATTAGTTTTAGTCTATTAGCCTTATCAGTTGATGTGCACTATTAGATATATATTTAGGTACCTAAGATATTGAAACTTATCATCAACATGTTCATGTTGACCTTTTAACTTGATGCTCACCATTGAACTTTGATACATGATCAAACATTTGCCATTGGATCTTTAGGACCCATTTACTATATCTGACCATTTATCATTTTTAGATTTGATCTTAGATCTAAATATTTGGACACTTTTAATATTTTCATTCACCTTGGAGCCATTTTAATTCAAGCATATATTTCATGAAGCTTAAACTTGACATCCCCACACACGTTTCACTCTACAAGTCTAAATTTTAAGCTTTATATCTTGAGATAGAAAAGACATCAAGATATGAAATTTACAAATCATGATTTAGGCATGAATAACTTCATGTCCATGTGATCCTTTATGCTTGAGAGGTTTCTTAAGTGAACTTAATAAATTCACAATCAAGCTGACCTATTCATTTCTACATGATGTGCCATGATGGTTTGCTTCTTCTAGGCTTGTATAAGAAATTGTTATCTTTTTAGAAGGCTATAATGAACTTCTAAGACTTTGTGCAACCTTATTCATGCCATTCAATACTATAAATATTGTGAGAACCTATTGGATATTCTTCCTTTGTAACTCTACACTCATTTCAAGACTTTCTTCTTTAAAATCAATAAAACACACTTTAATCTTGCTTAAAGTGTTTCAAAAGCTTTCAAATGGAAAGTGTTCTTCTCCTAAAGTTTGTTTTCTCCTTATACTAGTATATCCTTATTTAACCAACACTCTACTCAGCTACTTAAACCATATCCATTGAAGGCTTCTTATGTAGGCCAAATTTGGCCAATAGAAACCTTAAAGTCTAACAAAGGAGAAGTAGTGAAGAGATAAAAAGGTGAAGAGTGGTAGTGATATAGACACATGAGTGTTCCCCTTAGTGATAAACATGTTTATGTCTAGATAATAAAATAAATATCCAAAATTGAATGGTTATTAAAAATACCAAGTGATGGGTAAGTAATAGCTTGTTTTTGAATGAAAGGAAAAATAGTAGGCAGAGGAGAGCATGCAACTATAATGCATAGACCTAAGCATTATAAACCCATATTTAGTTGAAAATAACCAACACTAAAAATATAATGGGTTGATCACAAGAGAAAATGAGAATGTATATGGCCATGCCTAGAGCATAGGCAAAGATTGTGCACTACTCCAAAGTATAATCGACCCAAAAGATAAATATATTAGTATGTACATTAATAAAAATGAATGCATATATTTATAGGATTACAATAATACATTATTCTAATGTCTCTTTTCCATCATCATTTAATATGAAATCATGCATATATAAGGTGATTTGTTGTTATCTTGAATATAAAACATAAGAAATGGGGAATGGGAAAATCTAATGCTACGACCAATACCTTAATCATTGGGATGAATACACATTAAGGTGGTTTCTTCTCATTGGATTGATTGATGGGTAGTAGAAAAAATTAAACATCACAAAGTTCCTATTGTTCATTAGAGATTGGAGTGCATTGAATATTGAATCCACTTCCATCTTGGAAGTTATATCTTAATTTGTGCCATGACTAGATAGATCTTATCTTCTTCTTTCTTGATGTGTTATCATATAAGACTAAGTTCTAATCAGTTATTCCAATAAATTATTATTTCAAAAGCATTTAATTTATGGTTTTATACCATATACATGATGTACTAACATTATATAGTTATCAATGTTTCTTGTGTGTGTGTGTGTGTGTGTGTGTGTGTGTGTGTGTGTGTGTGTGTGTGTGTGTGTGTGTGTGTGTGTGTGTGTGTGTGTGTGTGTGTGTGTGTGTGTGTGTGTAAGAAACATTGATAACTATATAATGTTAGTACATCATGGATATGGTATAAAACCATAAATTAAATGATTTTGAAATAAGAATTTAATGGAATAACTGATTAGAACTTAGTCTTATATGATCTTTCTTGATGTGTTATCATATAAGACTAAGTTCTTATCAGTTATTCCATTAAATTCTTATTTCAAAAGCATTTAATTTATGGTTTTATACCATATCCATGATGTACTAACATTATATAGTTATTAATGTTTCTTATATATATATATATATATATATATATATATGGAGACTATTATAAACATTGATAACATTGACCCTTTATATATATATATATATATATAAGAAACATTAATAATTATTGTAAAGGGTTGGTAAAATTTAGTATTAAGACTTTATCAGAATCACATCATGATTAAATAGGTTGTTTCCTCATGCTTTTTGATCTTTGATTGTCTTCCAAGGTTGACATATTTGAGTACCAAAACTTAATAGAGATTGAGCCAGGATTTTACTTTCCCTTCCTACTATTTTTACATTATAATTTAGCCCATGATCTTGATTTGAGAAGTAATATACACAAATATTTTTTTTGTTGTTATTGGTGTGTAAGTGAATATATAATTAGATTATGCAGTAGCTAGCTTTATTAGATTTAAGAGGTTATTTCGGTTATCTTAAGGCTTACATTAGTCATAGTGTAATAGTATTTGTATGCTATGTATTAGATTGATTTTGAATTGAGTTGTGTATTTCATATTCACATAATTTTCCTTTGAGTATTACTCAGTGTGGTAATCATTTTGTGTAGTATCTAGGCTAGATGCCCAATGATTTTATTATAGCCAACATTGATTTAAGTTTTGAGTATTAAAATACCTAAATAAAATGATTTATATATTTTATTCCCTACTCTTTCCCTCTCTTTTACATGTATTTAATGAGAAATGATCCTACCCATTATATCTAAATAGTCCATTTATAAATGAAACCAACTATGAGATCTTGAATCTCTTAAGGAAATCAATTCAACCTTTAATGGAAACAATCGTAGCCTACCCATGTATTATAATTAGGAGTTTCTTGGCCCTTGGATCACCATCAGGTCCTAAAAATAAGGGGACTTTTTATCCCATGAGATATTGACTAATTTTATTCACTTAGATTTGTTAGAACTTGACTATGTTTGATTGAATCAACATTTTAGCCAAATATCTTGGATTAATGGCTAAGATTAATCTAATTAATATAGATCATTGAAACTTTATGTAGATATTAATATATGGAATTTAAGCATACATCTGAATGCAAAAGACTAAAATTGATTATCTTAATGTGATAAATGGCATATGCTAAATATGAAAGGTATTAAGGATATCAAGATACTTATATTTTATATTTTAATGTTTGAATATGACTATATTTTGGATGCAAAAATTAGGAATAAGTAGTCTTATGGTTTAATCTCTTTTAGAACTAATTTATGATATGTGTTGGGTTGGTTTTTTAAGATTAGGTCAGACCATCATTCAATACTAACTTCATGGTCAGTAATGTCCTACACATAAGTAGGCAAAAATACTATATGATCACATAATATTGTCTTATATCTATTTATGTTTGAGATTCTAAATATTGATGATGTGCATAGATCAAAAAATTAGCCTCCTTTTCCATAAAAACCTAGATGTGCTTATGAAGGATATAAAACTACAAAATGGGGGAAAGTTTAATGGGATGAGATGATATAAATCAGCCTCGTATGATGGTTGACCATTAATTAAGTATTGAGCACTCCAGTCACATAAATAAAGTCACATGTAGTAATCCCACCTAGTGTGATTGTACAATTTTTATGTTTTATTATATATATGTAACTAATTATGTGGCCTTAATACTTTAAAATTATTTATTTGAATTATATTTAGAGTGCCTTAGACTTGGCTTTTGACTACTCCTCATGATAGGTTTTAAATTTGGGAAGAATATATTTTAGTAATTATATATAATGTATATATGTATATTAGATAATTTTCAAATCATTTTCAAATGAGACCTTGAATTGTTTATATATGGATCCAATTGAATAATTTGTCACATTAAAAACATGTTATGAAAAAGGGTTGACTATAATGATGGGTTTGATGTTGAAAAATACTAATTATTAGGAGTGAGTCATTTCCAACCAGATTGATTAGTATTGAATAGTGGTACTGACTAAGTCTATCATAACTGACTTGTGTACATGGAGACTATATTGAGAGTCTATGGATGTCTATGCAGGATATTTGATAGGTTTGAAATAAATAATGAGTTTTCTTTAGGTGTATAACATCATAATGGAAGTGTTGACTCATAAGTTAACATGAAATGGTGTGAGAATTGAGGATTTGGAATTTGTTTTACTACTCACATCATGTGGGGTAAATGTGTGTCTGTCAATTACTAAGAACCATAAATTAGTATCTAAAAGTGACCTCATTTTATGTTAGTAATATAATTTATAGAATAAAAGGATAAAATATTCCTAAGAGTGAAAAACAAAAAAATTTTGGTATGAAGCTCCAATTGTATTGGTCACTCAATAAAAAAACCTTAAAACATGTGTAGTAAATGTCCATAGATTAACTAATTTAAATATGAAACTGAATTATTGATTTTTTGAAAGAATTGGAGGTGATGCTTCATCACTATCATAATGTATAATTTTTTGATCTCTTGGTGAAGCACATGGAGAGTTGGGGTGATTTCCCCAAATGTATGTAATTATGTATGATTTTGGGTCGGGAAGATTATATTAACAACCCTTATGAATATGGGGAAAATTAC
Organism: Torreya grandis; assembly: GCA_037957365.1. Classification (NCBI taxonomy): domain Eukaryota; kingdom Viridiplantae; phylum Streptophyta; class Pinopsida; order Cupressales; family Taxaceae; genus Torreya; species Torreya grandis. Next base: position 521,112 of record JARHVA010007161.1, read on the forward strand.
ATAGTGCACTAACTTGAATAAAAATGTAGGTAAATAATAGAACCATCAAGCCAAGGTTACTCAAATAAATAATTATGCAAGTACATGAGAAAATAAATAGGCCAAGTTTACTCAAAATAAAACAACTGTAGATGGATTATAGATTTAATCATATTATTTCACTCAAATTCTCTCAAGTTCACTGCATTTAAATAAAAGGTACATTTGAAAGTGAACAAACAATGTTCCTGCCCAATAATGAACATAAGGTTTATAAATATGAAGTAGAATGAAAATCATTTTACATTCAACTATAGACTATGTTTTTATTTATGTTAATGAATTATCATCATCCCCTATGAATTTTAAAGTGTGTATATATGTGTAATAAAGTTTATCATGCCCCTTCAATTGGTGTTAGCTCATACAAAATAGTGTACATATATATGATGAATTTGATATCATGTATCAAAAATTTATGTGTATATATAAACCTATGATTCTTATCTATGTAACATGTGTAAATATACCCATGCATATAAACCCAAGTGTGTATGAGCCTATATTGAAATATGTGTAAAATGAGTGAATATGCATGGCATATGCTTCCATAATTTTTATTAATGTGCTAATATATATCATGTAACTAAACCATTATAAATATATAAAATCTATAATATTTATACTCTGATATAATTTTATGTTCATGGAGGCTTATGTCTCTATGACAATCCCACTATAATCCCCACATTTTGAGATGAGGAATGTATCATGTAAGTGAATCATCTCAAAATAATAATTAATCATATCACTTCATTTAAATAAGATAAAATCATGTGAACATATGGAGAATATGTCATTATAAGAATGTAAATATAGATAAAGACATGTATGTAATATATGGAATGCATGGCATATAAGCATCATGTCAATATAAATGTATTAATTAATCATGAAAAAAATGAAATTGAATAAAACTAAGTATTAATAGTTTATGATATAAATCATCACTCCACTCAAAGTGAACATGCTTAAAAAGTGAAAGTATTATTGTCATACATAAGGCCAAGGTTCATATACAAGGGATATAAAATGTTAAAAAAAAAAAAGTCCAAGGTCCACTTTCAAGGGGAGATGGAAAATATTGTAAAAAAATTACATCAACTATGTCACATCAAGAAAAGCCAAGGGAGATAAATAATATTCACACACCAAGTATCCTATCATGTAAATTAGTAACAACATCGATGGATCATAGAACAAGTAAACTAGTCTAAACCATCCATATGTATCAATGTCACATTGTAGTATAATGGCATATTATGTAGCACTATATAATAAATGTGTAATAAATATAGATATCTAAACAAGGTAGAAATGTCATAGAAATATATAACCATTAATAAAAAACCTATGAAATAATATGCCCCTAATATCAACATGACTATTAGGTAGAGAGAACACCAACATATTAATTATCCATGTGTAAACTTTATGTCCTACATATCACTCATATATATTGAAACATATGTGTGAATGTAAATAATATTCCATCTACCAACATGTGATAAATAATATATGTAAATAATGTAATATATCAATCATGTCATGCTCAAGTCCTAGTTTTAAATTTTTAAATATTAGGAATGATTTTTTTTATTTTATTAATTTTTTTGTATTTTATAATATTTTAAATTTTTAAATTGAGTCCAAGTGGTAATAGTTCTAAAAATAGAAGAATGAGAATGATCCAAAAAATTTGAAACATGTTTTAAGGCATAGTGTGTACTAGATGTGATAGTATGGCTATGTGGAGGAAGTTAAATTAAGAAATATACCCCCATTGTAATCATGGAAAAAATATATGTTGAGGGTGGATGGGGTTTTGGAGTAATGAATGCACATCCTCATTTTTTAAGATATAGGCCAATAGTCAACCATGTATGATCAATGCACTACAAAATTATCTTTTTATTGAGATGATCCTATTCTTTACATTGTGTTTTCTAGGAAAACTATAAAATTATGTGTATATAATGGATTTTTTGCCTTAAAAATGGATATGAATATGAAAAACATTTTAGGTTTATTCCACAATTACAAATAACATTGATAATTAATTATGACTTAGGTTTCCATATGTAAATATGAGGGATAATTACATTTTTTGTATAAATTGTAGATGTAAGGGTTGTCATGAAATATATAATGAAATATAGGATCATTATTTTGTATTGTTTGGATCAATATAAAAATGACAAGACAAGATATAGATGAAAAAATCCAAAGTCTAGAAGAAAGGTCAATGCAAGAGCATATGAGTGCATCTATATGTAAAAATATAAGGATAGAGGAAGTATGCAATTTGATCAAGCATCAAGTAGTTATGTTCAAAATATTATATGTGGTGAACTATTTGAATTTATCCTCCAAAAATTTAGAAGTGATATATTTTGCACAATATGGATCCTCACAAGTAACTTAACTTGATATTTCACCCAAGAAATTGTATTGTTTGGAACACTCATGTTGGTATGATTAAAATTACATACAACACTTTTAAAAAATGTGTATAAGTAAATTTATATTATATTGTATTTTTTATGATTTTTATTATCCTTTGTATCATGAGTATTATTCAAATAAATAACTTCAATCTCATTTTATTTCTCTAAAAAAATTACTCTCCTGAAATGGAGTTAAACTTACCTTCTGTATGAAATGCAATGCAACCTTTATTTATATGAACCAGTTCCCCTATTCAATTTAACCATGATTCTTCAAGCACAAGATTGTATGCACCTATATTATGAATAATTTTGAATGTAATACACAAAAATTTGAATCAAAAATTATTGTAACTATTATTGATCCCACACATAATGGGGATGTAACAATATAATCTATGTGTTGAAGGCAATATTCAAGAGATACAATAAATGGTATAGTACAAAAATTTATTTCATGGTAGTCCATAACCTTGACATTGGTACATTTATTTACATCTATGTGAGTGGTGTCAGTGAATGGTTCATGATATTAGGAAGTCCTTGTAGTTTCCTCATTGATAACCACACTTGTGTCATTATCCCTTTTAAGTATATCTTGTTTTTTATTTTACTTAATGATAAAAACATTTTTAAGGATTTATTCTTGCTTATGTTGATAATGATTTATCATCTTCTCTTTTAGTGATTTATCTTTTAGTAGCTTCTCTTGATCTAGATTTTCCTTTTCTATTTGTTTTGTTTTCTTGTCTGACTATTCCATTTGTAACATTTCTTATTATAATTGTGTGTTTATTACCTTTTCTATTTTTCTAATTTTTCCTTGTGTATCCTCTCTTAATCCATTTGTAATTTTTTTTTTTTCATTTTTTAACCAGTATTTATCTACTTTTCCCCTTTTTAACCTTTCTTGTTTTTTATTTTCCTTTTGTAACTTGTCTTACTCTACTTTTAACTTTTTCAACCTTTATTGTTGCATTTGTTCTTTTTGTAACTGTGATCAAGGAATTTGATAAAGAGAGGAAGTTAGATTAAGTGTTTGTCCATAAAACCATGAAATCAACATACTAACATCTCTAAGACTAGATCTTAGGGGGAGCTTAATGAACAAACAACAATTGAAAACCCAACTAAAATTCAAAGAACTACAATATTTACTTTTCTTGAGAGCTCCAAATGATTTTTTTATTGGCTTGCTCATATTGTGTTCAAAATATATTCATCAATGGGGTTTGGCTATCTCCATATCCTCTTGGAACCATGCTTGGCTTGGATTTATTTTGGCATTATAACACTATGCATTTGTGTTATGGATCAACTCCAACATTTTAATTCTACTATGTTTCAAGCTCTCTAAATTAAGAGCTCTAGGCCTGCTTTTATAGGCTTTAAAATCATTTGGAATGGGTTAAATTAGAAACTTGGTTGAGTTTATTAACCTTGGTTAATTTTTTCATATTCTTAGGATATTATTTTGATATTTTCTAAATGTGACAACTTACAAAAGGTAATGATTAGCTTTTAAGATGCTCTTGATATTTGAATTTTCCTTTTTGATAATTGATATAATTGCTCATGGATTAATTCAATTAGGAATTGATTTTATTTAACATGGTAATTAATCCTTTTTAGGATTGTGAACATTTTTGAATTAATTAATGGTGAATTTATTCAATTTTAATTGATTAATAGGCTAAATTGATTTATTGAATTGTTATAAAGCGAAATTTGAGACATTTAGAAAGCTTTAGGTTAAATGATCAATAGTTGGTAAGAACTGATATAAAATTAGATATGAAGACATTGATGTCTAAATTTAGGTGTCTATAATTTACCCCTATTTTATAAGATGTTGCAAAACCATAGGCATAGCAATGTCTTCTCAAAGAATGAGAAAAAGGCATGTATGCTAAAAAGAAGATGATGATTGAAAAAAAAGTTCCAAATGGTGTTTAAAAATCCTATGATGATTCCCCCTCGAGGGAGTGGTCATCACATATGTCGATGGATGGTTCCTTGAAAAGAATCAAAAAAAAATGTGGAATTAACCCATGGGTGAGTTTAATCCAAATGAGAAAATGCTTGCATGCATTGATTTAAAAAGTATTGATTTTCCCAAAATTGGTTATAATTAGGAATAAAAATAAAAATAGTGATTTTCCCATAGGTGGTTATAATAATTAAGAGGACTTGGATTGGATAAAACATGATGTTTAATATGGTTGTGCCCTAGTAAGATGAATTAGCAAGCATAACTCAAGGATATAACCTATTACATAGATTCAATATGAGTGGGCATAAATGTAGATGTGATGGTCTAATGACTAAAGAATACACAAAAAACCAAGAATAAGAGGATGAAAAGTGATGAAAGATATAGATAGAATAATGAGATTAATCAATAGAAAAGATTTAGTTGTACCTTCTAATGAGGAGATGATCATCCTTATTAACAATAATACAACTATAATGATTAATGGGTTAATTTGATCAAGATGGGTAGAAGTATTTTCCAAGGTACCAAGGAGAAAATTCTATGGCTCCATTTCTTGTAGACCTTGAAGCTAATTTTGGCTATAGCGTGTGATGGTATGCATCATGATAGAACACCATGAAGACTATTATAAAATATGCATAAGGACTAACTCTTGATCCAATAAACACTTGAAAATAATTCACCAATGATAAAAACCATGATAATAATGTCAACGTATGAATATGGATAGACTCAATAATAATGTACTCGAGGAAGCACCTAATGAATGCATATAAATTGATTCAAGGCAATAGTGTTAAAATTAAACACATAGGCAAGTGAATAAACAAACAAATAGGAAAACAAACAAACAAAAATCCTGAAAATAAAAGCAATAGAAAGCATCTTATAATGGATTTAACCCAATAGGGTGGATTAAGGATAACTGACTAGGCTTAGATAGGACAAGTGTTTTTGGATTTTGATTTTTTTGAATATTTTTTGAATTTTGAGCATCTCAACTCAATTGAGAATGATGACATACGAAATGATTGAAGCTCATAAAATAATGAGAGCATGGAAAAATTGAATTGATATTTGTAGAATGGTGAGAGCATGATGGTAAAGGGGGATTGATTTGACCTTGATGTGAATCAAACATAACCCACATAATCCCAAAATGACCCTAGTTCACAATAATTCCACCTTTCAATGGAGGAATCTGACTAGTGTAACAACTAATTCAAATAGAATAGGCATAGTTGGTATGATGTTACAATATGTCATAGGAATGGCTAGTTGGTACATCAAGGCATTATAAATGAATGTTTCCCCTAGTTTTCCCATAGGTGGTTATAACTAGGATACACCAAAAAAGATCAATGATAATAATTTTCCCATAAGTGATTATAATTGGGCTCCATAAAAAAGCATGACTATAATGGAACAAGAAATGAAGGATGCAATTAATAAAACTTATATCTTACTCTCCAAAATACTACCTCTATTTGGAATGTTTGAAATGAATACCAAAACTAATTTTATTGTACATGCTATAAATATGAAACCAATGGATAAACCAAGGTCAAATGGGATAGGATGGATCAAAACATGCTTTGGTTGATAGAATATAATGGTAGGTCAAATAAATAATAGTATATTGATAAGCTGATAGGATGATAAAGAAGAATGTTGAGAGGGTTTCCCCTAAGTGGTAATGTGACTGGTTGGATATGTGACAATGACAAAAGGAATGATAAATTAAAATGGTATGGTACATGTTTGTGTCTTAGGTGTGGTTTTGGATTATGTTATTACTAGTTATTGTAAATGACATATGATTTTGATTTTATTATTCCTACTAATGTGGAGATGCATGTTTTGATCAGAAAATGATAAGAATAAAATAATCAATCATGTTAATTACTAGTCCATACCTCATCTAAATAGTTTCTCTATCAGAAATTAGTTACAAATTTGGATGCTCATGATGTTATTTTGATCCTTAATGGGCATTGATTTTATTTCCTTCAAGTATCGAGACAAGATATATTTGTATCCTCTGCAAAGGAAAGTATGACCATATGTGGTAAATAGGGATAAATTTTGGTTGATAGGTTTGTTTTTGAAATGGAATGGTGGTAGATAATATAGTGTGTAATGGTAGAGAAACAAATGAAGATCGATATCTTTAGGCACACATAATGTTTTTGATTATAGATTTGACTTAAATTTGGATGTGGCAAGGCCAAAGACTTTTGAATATTCTCTTGATAAGACCACCATATTATTATATTGTTTATCCCTAAGAGTAGCTACCATCTGATTAGAATATACATGGGAAGCATATTGATTTGATATTTGATAATGTATTTATCAAGTAGTGAAGAACTTTTGTGCTTAGCTATTGATGCCTTGATGAGGTTTTCACCAATGAAATTGTCTTTCTTATGCCATAGTGACTCTAAGAAGGTTTCACTAAGGAATGTTGACTTTTGACTTTAATTGTCTTCTAACACCTTTGAAAAGGTCTCACTAGGAGAGTGTTCTTCTTTTGTATGATTTTGGTCTTGACCTCCTTGATCTTCAACTTCTGTGTCATCATGGATGCAGTTCAAAAAGGTGTGATTTTTTTGGTCCCAATCGACACTTATAAGAGATGGAATGTTAATAATATATATGTTGGTTGATGGTAATGGCATATGGAATGGTAATGGGATGGATGTTGGCAACATAATCTTTATAAAAGATACTATGATAACTTATGTCAATATTGATTTAATCATCCTAAAAATTGTATAAGGATCAAAAATGTATTCATACTAATATTCTAGGCATGCATAACCAATATTATAATAGTCATGAACATATTCCATTTTTGAATCTAATTTTGACTTAATAGAATCTAAATCTAATGTTAAGACTGACATTGATTCTAATTTTGATGCTAAATTCAATGTTGGTCCAAGAATAGAACCTGACTCTAATTCTTATTCTTCATTTTATGGGTACTCTATTATAATGATGTCTTAGTGAATGTTTGGTATTGGATGATTAATGACCTATGATGGCATAATGGGCTCCATAGAGACTAGTTTATCATAGTGAGACTCCTTAATGGTAGGAAAAAGGTCAAGAGAGAACTCCTTAGAAATTATATTTTTAAGGGGATGCTCAATAAAAATAGGTATATGGTCAAGTTACTGATTTGTCCAAAGTCAGTTATAATCATTAAGAAGTGACTCATCAAAGACTGGTTCATCAGAGTGAGAGTCCTTGACAATTGGTATAAGATCAATAGATTCATCATAGGTTAACTTATCACAAATGGTTGGTTTAATAAAAGCATCTTAGACTAGTTGGTTTTCTTGGCCTTGGTTTCTAATGATTTAGAAAATACCAGTTTTGATCACAGCTTGGTCTTTTAATGATTAACTCAGTTAAATAGGCACTAATTGGCTTGGTTGGGGTACTGATAGAACTAGTTGAGGTTGGAATTAGATTGGTTGAAATTTGGAATATATTATGTGAGGTTGAGATTAGATTTGTTAGGATTTCCTAAAGTGGGGAGTGATTAGCAATGGATGAAGAATGATCGATGATTGGATAATGATAGTGCGTTGTAGATCTTGTTTGCTCAGACAAGCTAAAGGATGAGGTCTTGGTTTATAAATGGTAAGACATTATGAAGCTTGATTTCTTGTATAAGCCAAAGGATGAGGTCCTAGAAGGATAAGTCTAGGGCATCTTATGGCCTTATCACTCTTATAAGCCAAAGCATCTAAGTCCTCCTTAGAACCATATCATCCTAATCAAGGTCTTGAGTTGGATTGTATGTTGGTCCTTGCCTTTATTCCTTGTATTGATTATTGTAAGGAGGTATGGATCCATCTCCCAAATAACATTATCTATAGTTAGGTCTTGAAAATAGTGCTCCTCATATAACACTTCTTCCTAAAAGAAAGATGATTATAGTCAATTTATGTGGCCATTCTATCAAAATTTGGATTGTACGTGACTCTACCATAAGTGTAGTTAGACATATCTACATCAATGAAAAAATCTATAAAAACAAAAAGGCTTATATTTCTAAAAACTTTAAAAACTTATGCCCAAAGGGTGAATGGTTCAAAATTGGTCTAACTTGGTCAAGAGGGGTAGAATTATATCTCTAAATGATGATTTTAACATAGAGTTATATCTCCAAAATGTTTTTTACTAAGACTTGGCATAAAATAGTCTAATGTCAAATGTCATACACATAAAAAGGTTAAATGTCTAAATAAAAACTAACATGTCAAAGGTCTAGGCCAAAGTGTTTTAAACAAAGTCTAAACTAGGAAAGGGAAAAGAGTTGATAGGTCTTTTGTGCCAAAGTGTTTTAAACAAAGTCTAAGGTAGGAAAGGGAAAAGAGTTGCTAGGTCTTTTGTCCAAATGTGGAGTCAAAATCAAAGCACAAATAGGCTATTCTAGGAATTTTGGTCAAGTGATGTCAAAAGCTAAACTTGAAATAAAGGCATGATATGATTTGACTTAATCTATTAGATTTGGAAATAATATTTACATAGACACAACACATGGAATCAAACATAAAAATGATCAATTGGCATAAGCCATAAGGCAAAAGGCTCTTGGATAAAGCTTGTGTTCTCCCAAATAAAGACATAAACAATGATGAGGATAGGCTCTGTGAACAAGTAAAAAATGGAAGCAAGGATGTTTGAAAAAACAACCAATAGTTTTCAAATTTGGGTAATCAATTAGCCAAAGTTACACAACCTAAAAGAGAAAGATCTATATATCATACCCTGTGAAGTGACGCTTAAATAGAAACCAATCAATGTTTGAATGTGAACTTGGCAAGGTTAATTAAAAACTCAATGTTGAAAACTAGGCTTTGATGGATCAAACAAACTAAAAAAGATTAGACATCAAGATGGTTCATGAATAAGGTCCAAATGACATACATGACATATTTTTAAACAATGGTTTTAATACAAATTTAAATAAGGTTTAAAATAGTTTGAGTAGCATAACAGTGTAAGCATACTCTAATGATGTGATCAATGTTTTGTTTCAAAGACTCAAAAGGCATAAAATTGATAATGATTTGGGCATTATAATGATACTTATTTCATTCAAGTGACACACACATAAACAAGTTTAGCAAAAATTTCAATGCATAAATGTGGTGTAAAATGGCTAACATAATGCCTCTTTAGACAAAAGAGTAACATATAAACAAACTAGTTTTTGATATAGCTTAAATAAATAAAAAGAATTAGTCTCAAAATACCAATAAAAAAAAGATAAATGACCAGATACAACTAATCATAACATATTAAATCTTATCAAAGGTGTGGCAATGTGGGGTTGACTAAAACTAATTAGCTTTCGATAGTCTAGATGGATCAAATGCATATGAATTTAATATCAGCATAAAAAAAAGTGTATATCATTTGGGTCTATGTAATATGGTTTATTATAAAAGAATTTACCCTTTTTAGAACATCTGTATCCATCACTTTCTCATTTTAGTGTGATGTCCAACACGCTCAAATGTCCCAAGCTTAGCCCTAGAAATAGAAGATGGTTTAACCACTCAAGCCACCATCTTAGTGGGGTGCTCCCAATTTATATACCCCCTATAGAAAGGGGTTGAAGACAATGCCAAGAGATGAATTCCTAAATCAAGGCTTCCCTATAGAACTTATGAGAGGTAATTAAGTCTCCATCACAAGCCAAGATGTAATGAAATAAAAACTAATTAAAATATCTTTATGGTTATTTCTAGATCACCCAAACCATGTAGGTCTTGGGGAGAGCCTTCACAACATCTTTTTTATGCTTTTGGACTAAGGCGATTTGCAATGAAGATAGTATTTTTTATCTCACATGTTTCCTATAGGGGATGGGGGGAGAGCATACATGCACAAATTCTTTTTTGCTAAACAAATAATCAACAAACAACTTGCATGAAAATAAACTTGCTCAAAAAATCATGTAAACTAATATGATGTTAAGTTAATTTTAAGGCATAAAAATGAAATGTGTTGTTAAGTTCGTCCCCTTATATTTGATTAGAAACTTGAAAAAACTTCCCAGAAGATGATGTGAGCAAGTTTGAAACAAGTTTAGACTTGATTAGGTTCTTTTTTATTCACCAATTAAATTTTTTGGATTAACGTTCATAACCAATTTGAAAGAACTTGTATAAACACAAAATAAGTAAAAAAAATATAACCATGTTCATTTTAAGCATTTATGTCCAAATGTGTAAGAGTTAGCAAATTCATTTTAGATCCAAATTGAAATGTTAAAATTTTGACTAATTTTTTTTAAATATCAAAATGAGATATGTGATTAGTCAAAAACATACAAATTATTCTTCAAATCAATTCTTCAACCTAAAATTTTTAGATTATAACCCTCTACTTAGAATCACTTTTTTAAATGAAATAAGTAAATTTGAAAAATATGCTCTTTGGTTTGGATGACATGTCAACCCAAAGGCAAAATCAAAAAAGATAAACACATTAAGTTAGGAAAAGGTTAGAAAAAATCTCAATAAAAATCTCAATAAATATAAAAAAAACTAAACTTATGAAACATGAAAACAATAAGTTAGAAGGTTAAAACAAATAAATCGAACACATAAAACATAAAAACTTGTAGTTAGTATTTTAATCATAAATTTTAAAATATAAATAAATTTATCACTAATATTATAAAGTTTTTCAATAAATCCAATGTTTAATTATTTTTTAAAAATTAGATAAAAACAATAAATAAAAATAATAATTAGCTCTATATTATTTATTTTTACTATAAAATTAGAAAATAAAAGTGGTAGTCACTAAAATAGTCATAACTTCTATAATTTAAATCAGATTTTAATGAAATTTTGAGAGAATTAGGATGAAACCAATAAGAAAAACCTATCAAAAATTCAATAAAATAATAAATAGATTTATTTTTTAAAAATTAATATCTATTTTTGTTTAAATGTGTAGGGTGCGCAATCGTGTCCCATCAGACATGCCATTTGTGATCAAGAAATTTGACAAAGAGAGGAGGTTAAATCAAGTGTTAGTCTATAAAACCATGAAATCATTACACTAACATACTAACATCTCTAAACCTAGATCTTAGTGGGATCTTAATTTACAAACAACAATTAAAAATCCAATTAAAATGCAAAGAACTACAATCTGTACCTTCCTTGAGAGCTCCAAATGATTTGTCAGTTGGTTTTCTCAAATTGATATCAAAATATCTTCATCAATGTGTATTTTATATCTCCATATTCTCTTGTCACCATGTTTGTCTTGGCTTAGCTTTTCTTGATTTTGGAATTATAATACTATGCATTTGTTTTATGGATCAACTCTAGCATAACTCTACTATGTTTCAAGTTCTCTAAATGAAGAGCTCTAGGATTTATTTTATAGGCTTTTAAATCACTTGGAATCGAATAAATTGGAACCTTGGTTGATTTTATTAACCTTGGTTGATTTTATTAACCTTGGTTTAGTTTGTCATATTCCTAGGATATTCTTTTGATATTTTCTAAAAGTGACAACTCATAAAAGGTAATGATTAGCTTTTAAGATGCTCTTGATATTTGAATTTTCTTTTTTGATAATTTATTTAATTATTAATGGATCGATCCAATTAGGACTTGATTATAATTTGATTTTTTTTAACATAGTAATTAATTATTTTTAGATTTTTGACATTTTTTAATGATTTTGAATTAATTGATGGTGCATTTGTTTAATTTAATTGATTACTAGGCCAAATTGATTTATTGCATGGTTATAAAGCTAAATTTGAGACATTTGAAAATTCTTAGGCTAAATGGTCAATACTTTTAAGAATTAGTCTAAATTCAGATATGAAGCCATTGGTGACCAAATTTAGGTGTCTATAGTAACCTTTATTGCTCTACTTTTACCTTTTGTAACATTTATTTCTCTAGTTTCTCATTTTGTTATTTTTGTGCTTGTTCATTAAGAGATGAAGTCATAGTGTGAGTATGTTCCTTTATTATAGAATTTATTCTTGAATCAGGTGGTGGTTAGATATATTTATCTAGTGTAAGCTCACCACTATCAATGATACTTTGTATTTTTAATTCAAATACCAATTATTATTTGTATGATGTCCATACATTATATAATATGCAAAATATTAATTTAATATGTTTAGGGGATGCATAAGAGGTAATGTAATCAATTTTTTTTGAATAATTTCCTAAAGAATGTCACTTGAACTCTTATTAGCCTTATATACACTTTTTGAATTATTATTTGTATATATATCTTATTTTTTATTCTAATCTTGAGATGAAGTATTTTGAGGCACAAAATATTTGGATAGATATGTATATATATGATTGACACTGGAAAAATCTAAATTCTTTGTATATGTGATCTTATTTTCAAGTGGTATGATCCTTAAATTGAAATGTTGATTTTTATTTTTCAATTCCTCCATAAACATTATCATAATGACTATTTGACCTTTAAGGGTTTCACAAGAATAAGACTTTGGTACTTTTGATTGAATATACATAAAAAGGCCATTAAGAGGGTTTGTGGAAGGTGGATGGAGATGAATAATAACATTCATATGACCTATATTTTTCACCATAGGAGGGGTCACATTCAATTTTATGATAGTGATAGCATGGACCTCCTTATATGTAAAGTAACTATCATCACCTTGAGGAATGGGAGAAAAAAGAATAAAGAATTCATAGAAATAATATGGAATCAACAAAGAACCAAAAATTCTAATAAAAATATGATCTTTTTTTGGAATCCAAAACTTTTTTTGATAAAAAATCAACAAATAAATGAAACTTGAAAAATAATTTGAAAAATAGCTATATTGTTCATCCTTTAGGCCACATTTATTAAAAATAGTAAATTATAAATTATTGAAAAATAGCTATATTGTTCATCCTTTAGGCCACATTTATTAAAAATAGTAAATTATAAATTATGGAAAATATGTATAGTATTTTGGTGAAGAAAATTAAAATTTTAAAAATATGTATAGTATTTTGGTGAAGAAAATTAAAATTTTAAGTGTCTTAATATGACTAAAATAAAAACTTAAAGTATTTTAAAAATAGTGTTTTGTTGATCCTAATATCATCCAATCAAGGAATAGCCCTAATGGAATGTTAGGGATAAAGGTAAAAAGATTATTTGTGTATAGAAATTTAAAAAAAAAGTCATGAAACCCTATGATAAAAAATCTAAAAAATATATGTTTGTATGGAAATCAAAAAGGAAATTATAAACCTTAGAACAAAAAATATGAAACCTTAGAAGGATGGTTTGATCAATGTGTACGGGTTCACCAATATGTTTTACCCTAATTTTAATCTTTTCTTGACTACTCATGTTATGAATGGTGAATGTGTGTCAAGGTTGTCATTGTCAAGTACCAAGAACCAGATTCTATAGATCTATAATAAATTCAATTAAAAATGGGAGGGATTTATTACATATAATTTTAATTAGGTCCCAAATTTCATTTTTATTTATTTTAATCTTAGGGTTGAATTTATTTATTGGCTTTGACTTATTTATATATTTTAAATTTTTCATTTTAATTTATCCTTACCATCACCCAAAATGATGAAAATGATCAAAATATGTTAGGTTGTGTTTTTTTTATTTTCATTAATTGGGAGGAAGCCAAGTGGCATCCTCCTTCCTCATCAATCCCTAGGATAAGTTTACAAAAATACAACTAGTCAATGGTTTCTCGTAAGATGGATTATGAACACATGTTCTCAACCATTTTTTATCTTATTTAATATTTTAGTTATATAATTAATAAAAAAATAAAAAACATTTAGATTACTTAAGCTATAAAAATGCATGTAAAAATTTGAGTGTAACTAGCCAAGTATTACTACAATAGTATACTTTCATATTTATGGAAAAAATAAAATAATTATATAATTATATTTTTTATCTTTATTTCTGATATATGAAAGGGTATAGTAATTATTTAATGATATAAAAATGTTTATGATCACTTAGAGTTGGAATCAAAATGTTTGGCCATGTTGGGATAAGCTTGGTTCTTGATGGATGCCTATGGCAAGGTGGAAATGTCTGAGTTGGGTCATTATTATCCAAAATACATGTGTTGATTATATGAAAATTTCTTTTCCTTAAAATTATAGTTCCCATTTGTATTTATATATCTTCAATCTCACACAAATAATTATGATTTCCTTATTCTTGATTCAAAACCCTAGCCTCACTTTTGACACTAAGTTCATCAGTAAAAAATGGGTTTGTGGGATGGTTTTAGCTAACAAAAATAAATTCCCAATGTGTGTCTAAGAACTACATATTTTTTTGAAGTGGATTAAATTTTCACATAGTTATATCACTCTTTTAGGTGTGTTTAATTAGTGTAATACTAACATGCAATGAAATCATGAGTATTGTTCTGTACACTTGAAACCCTATGATTTTAAACTTGTAATGGTATTCAAATCTAGATTAAATTTTTTATATTCTTATAGGTTGTATATTTTAAACATTTAGGGTAGTTTCTCTCAATGTTCATATGTATTCTTGAATGTATCAATGGTTTTCCAAGTGATTGGTATATATGAATAGGCTTAGACTTTGTTTTTATAAATAGATGACTTTTTGGATAATTTTCTTCCAAATCAACATGCCAAACATGTAGGGCAGACCATATAAAGGATTTTAATTTAATAAAATCAATTTTAAATGGGATGTGAATGGTTTTGATCCATGTAAATGGGTTTTATATGGTGGTGGCATATGGTGAGTATCGACATTTTATAAAAATTAGGAAACAACAATATGAGATTAGGAGATAGTCTAAACGAGATAATAAGTTTTTTTAAGAAAAGAGTAGGCATTCTTGTGTATAAGTAATGGAAATTTAGGGAAGCATGCCAATAGATGAATTAATGGATAATAAAAATTTGTTTATCTGCTTTCAATTCAAGTATACCAATATTTGGTTAAAACTAACATTTTAAGTGTCTAATATCAAATATGAATGTATACATTTATCCCCTTTTAATTTTAATAATGAAATAATTGGAATCAAAGGATAAAAGGTGATACATAAGTGTAAGTGTGGTGAGTTTTCTTAGTTATCTATTAAAACTTCAAATTGTGTACATTAAAAACCTACAATGAGACATATATAAATTATTTTTCACTTATGATTTAAAACCTAAACTAAAAACATAGTTTATTTGAAAATGAAATAACAAGGAATGAATATAATTATATGTATGGGAATGACGTTTATTATAAATTTGATATCTAAAGGAAATGGAGAATGGGAAAATAATACCCCTTGAAGATGTAAGTGTAACACCATGGTTTGAGCTAATTGTGCACTAAACTTCAATCTAGATTGTAGACACCAAAAATTTACACATGATAGTTTTGAATGTCACAACTACCCTAGACCACTTTGGGACCCCCTAGGAACCTAACTTGACCTTTCAAATAATATTTAGAAAAAAAATTTGTTTGACCTAAATGAATTGACCAACCTTTTAACTCAACTTGGACTTGATCCTCAACTATTGATGATCACCCTAACCATCAATGGTCATCTTGACCATTGATAGTCATGTTCCATCATCTAAACCAACTTAACTAACCCTTCACTCCACCTTTATTTTTTATAATTATCTCATCTAATTTGTATGTGATCTAATTCATGCATGATTTAAAATTATATATCAAGTTAGACCCCTTGTTAATGTATTGTTTCACCTCTCCTTCCTTGCCTATAAGAAGAGAGGAGTAGGAGGTGAAGAGATCCATCAAAAAACAATAAGATATTATGTATCTATATTTTCTTTGTAGGTATTCTTCCAACAATCTAGTGATCTAGCCATCATGTTGGATTGATAACTTGCTACCATTTTTCAACCAACAACCAAGTACCATTACTCTCCATCAATAAGTCAACCACATCAGCCATTATTTGATCAACCTTCAGTAAGATAAGTATATGTTTTAAATATATCAATTACTTTTTTTCCATTTCTCAATCAACCTAGTATAAACCAATCTCCCAAAATTTATTTATGTGATCCCATCAATTTGACCTTTTTCTCACCCAAACCCAACACAAAGTAACTATTGAAAGTCATCCTAACCACTGATGGTCTATCCAACTACTAACAATCACATCAACCACCAATGATCACCTTAACCACTAATGGTGACACGAACCACTGATAGTCACTATGGTAGAAAATAACAACAAGCTATTTTTACCCACCTACCCTCAACCATATCCAACTTTATTTTGTCTACCTGTTCAGAGACCTCCAACCTATTTTATGAACCACACTTAAACTATTTAGCATTAGTATTGACCCATTTATTTCTATATTAGTCATTTTAGTCTATATCTTTATCAAACATCTCTTGTATTCAATTTTTAGCAAATTTTGATTATTGATGCAAGTAATTTATCTTCTATTTTCTAAATTTGATTGTTTAAAATGTGTGGATTGATATCCCCCAAGGAATCTCTTGCTTCCTAGATCTAGCTAGTGCTAGGCAATCTACCCAACTATCTATCTAACCAACCATTTTATTTAGTATTATCTTATTTGTATGTCATTCCTACCAATATAAAGAGGAGCTGTCTATAATAATTTGATTCAATATGTGCATAACCAAATAGGTTTTTTAACCATGCTTGTATCTAGTTTATTTCTTCTTCCTCTCTTAGAATATAAGCTAAAATTATTTAAAACATTTTGGCATGCTCGGTGAGACCCTTGAGTATCTACTTGGGTTTATTTTGTTTCCATCTACATGCTCTTCTCCCTATTCTATACTCATAAATGAAATTAATTTTTTTTGGATTTAAAATAAACTGCATACATTGGTTTCTTTCAATTTTATCTCACTTAGTTAAATTAAATCAAATTAATTTGATCATAGAAGCACTTATACCACACACACAAACTAAACTACCTACATCAATCAAAAATCTAAACAAATTGACCAATTCAACTCTCTATTTGAGTATAAACTCTATAAATCAGTATATATTGGCTAAGCACCTAACACCCTTATCACTATAGTGTGTGAAGTGAGGGGGTAGACCGCAATACCAAGCCACATATTAATTTCCAATATAAATACTTTTGAGAGCCTAAACACAACCCAAAACCAACCATAGACTTATTTTCTATTACTCGCTCTACAAGCCAATTTAAGTCACACAATTTCTTACAAAGCTTAAGGCATAAGCCAAAAGAGAGACTAAAAAGAAGATTAGGACTTTAGGTAATGTTTAGTTGGTGTTTGATTTCCTTATTAATTTCTTGTCTTCTCTTTATTTGAGTGGTGATATTATTTTTTTATTCTCTCTCCCTTATCTTGTATGGTTCCAACTCACCAATAATGAAAGAATCTAGTATAATAGAACCCATAACCAAACCAATCAACCTATTCTACCTCCTCACCCATATATTATGTCTCTAAACTAGAATAATCTCCTCACCCTTTGGGAAGTCCTTCTTTACTTTAGGTAGTTCCCTAAGGAGATATATACTTTTCCACTTTCTTAGATAACAATCATGTGGCCCTTGAGCATTATCTCAGCACCATGCCTCACCATACCCCTACTTTGATTCACATATGGACCCACCTTATGACATGCCTTCCCACCTTATGGGGAAGCCTTCTATTTCCAAATTCACCACCCAACCATTGAATACTCAAGCATCTTCATCTCCCAATAATCCCTTTGACACTACTATGGAAAACCAACCTGCCCAACCTATAAACACCCTTACACCTTCCACCCCGACCAATAACTCCTCTACACTAGGAGAAAACCAACCATTAACCACCTATACTCCACTCACAATGAGAGTACTTACTATTGTCATTTCCAACTTTCCTTTGATTACCCCCAATCCATTAGTTACTACTCCACTTTAAAATATTATGGTGTCTATACCTTCTACCTTACAACTAATCAATACAAAGCTCACCACCTTTCCTTTAATTACAAACCCAATCACATCTCCTACTTAACCTACCTTAACCTCTCAAAAAGTTTCCATCACACCCAACTTGGGTTACATACCTAACCGATAAGGGCATGTACCTCTACCCATTACCCAACCACCTACATCCACCTACCCCTACATAACATCCACCCAACCACCTATGTCCACATATCAATATGTGGTAGCTTCTCAACCTCCCACCAA
Source organism: Torreya grandis (assembly GCA_037957365.1). Classification (NCBI taxonomy): domain Eukaryota; kingdom Viridiplantae; phylum Streptophyta; class Pinopsida; order Cupressales; family Taxaceae; genus Torreya; species Torreya grandis. The sequence goes on from JARHVA010007161.1 coordinate 539,849, forward strand.
CTATCAATATGTCACATAATCACTATAATAATATGTACCTTACAGTATTTCAAATTCCAAACCCCAAATAGATCTAATGAAAATTCTCATGGATAAAATGATTACCTTATATTCATCCATCTCTAGTGATCACAAAATCTTATCATATCACCAAATCTATAATGAACCCATTCACTCATCTGTCCCTATCAGATCATATCCTCCTTAGTGGGAACTTCCCAAGTTTTTTAAATTTAAAAGTAATAAGGATTCCCAACATCACCTCAGGGTATTTAGGCTTGCATGTTATTTGATAACCTATGATGATGACCTCCTTCTTTGTACCTTCTCCATGTCCTTATCTGATCGAGAATTAGACTAGTATAGTGATATAACAAAAAAATATCTCTTCTCTTTCACCTAGCTATCCCAAACTTGATTAGATCACTTTTCAATAAACATCTCCAAGAAAATTTCCATCACTGACCTTTACTCTATCTAGAAATTTGATGATGAATCTATTATTGATTTTATAGCTCATCGGAGGAGCTTAATCAATCAACTTTTCTTCTCTTTACCCCAACCTACAATGATAGAACTTTTGGCCTAGGCATGTTCCAATCATATCTATCCTATAACACATGTGCAGAGCTTCATAACCTTTGATGAAGCTTTTACCATGGCACGTAAGCTAGAAAATAGAGCCATCGATGGAAGAAATTTAAAATTGAAAAACAAAAACTCTACCTACAAAACCAATGAAGCCTCTTCCTCTAAACCAAGAAACCAAACAAATACCAATGCCAAAATTAATGGAAATTCAAATACAATTGTCCTTAAGATAACTCCCCCACCATCTATCAATAAACTAAACTCCTTTAACTCCTCAAAACAAAACATGAGGAACCAAAACCAAAACAATCATAAGCATTTTACTCCACTTGTGGAATATTATGCTTCAATCTTGGAGAAGTTACTAAAATATAATATCATAAAACTTCATCCCATCAAACCCCCTCAAAAATTTGACTTTTCTCATCTTACACCTAGTTGGTACAATGAAAATGACTTATGTGCTTTCCATAGAGTATTTTGGCATGACATTAGTAGGTGTAATACCTATAAAAATGTTTTCCAACCCCTCATTGACAAGGGGGAACTCACATTAGACAGCCCCAATGCACCTTGAAACCAAGTTCTTAACATTTTTAGACAACCTTTTCCCAATCATGCACCTACCAAAAATGAGAGCAACAAAGTTGAGTCTTCTCATGATGCCCATACTATCAATGTGGTTCCTAACATGCTCATTATTGAAGAACCTATCACCCAATCTACCTATTATTCACCTTTTCCACTTATTGAGGTCATGGAATTACCTTCTCTTCCTTTGGAGATCCAACCCAAGGAAACACCATCTTCCTCTCTTCCACTTATTGAGTTAGTGGATTCACCAATCCCTCCAACTGACATACTATAGAAAATAACCATCACTACTTTACCTTCTCCCTTAACTACCAAATAATTCACCCCTCCTTTTTAAATCATTCTAGAGGAAGAGATCACCATAACTATACCTCCCATAGAGGAACCACCTATCCCAGTCTTACATCCTTTTATTAAGGAAAAGGACTGGGTTATCATCCTCCTTTTTGGACATGTGGGTATATATTTTTAACCCACTACCTAGGGGACAAGACTAGTCTATAAATCATTTTATAGATTAGTTTAGAGATTGGAATTTGTCTCCAAACCTAAATTATATTGAGATACATTTTGGTAGCAACTAGGGATCCCTTACATCATGAAAAAAGAACATCTAGCCACCTCTTTGATAGATCAATGCACCACTTCTATTATCCAACCCACTATCATAATAACCCAACCAATCAAAACCTATACCAACTCAACCATCTCTAAACCGTAAAAAACAACCAAACCCTAGATAACCAAATCATCTTTTATCACTTCAACCAAACCAACCAAAAACCTTAGCATCTTCCCTATGCAGAGCCTTAATCACCCATCTATGAAAGTGGAACTAACCTCACTAGACCCACCAACCAAGCACCAAAATATATCAACCAAGGAAATAAAACCACCAAAAGGCCAATATACTTGAGTTTTACCCCCCTCAACCTTACACTCTATTTTGGGGCCGCATCCCTCTACTTTGATTAGGAAGCCAACTACCTCAACCAAAACCCAACCACCACTTTTGGTTATGCCATCATAATTGCATTCTGACACACCCATATTCACCAAGCCATTAATAACTAAGATACCAACCCCAAAATATTACACCTCTAACCTATCAACCTCCTTACCTAAACCAAAATTATCAACTAAGTGCACCACCTTACCCAAGACCTATAACAACATACATGATTTTAAATAGACTTCCATCTTAACCACAAAAGCCAAAACTTTTAGACTTTTACCACCTTTAGTTGAGTCTTAATCAAATATTTTACAAAGGTTATTGTAATATTTTTTCTTGACCTTACCTCCTATTAGAAAATTTGACCCTTAATTTAAATATAGTTTATTATAATGACATCACGTGTGCTCCTATCATAAGACACTTAGGCATAACATGGAAAACTACAAATCTCTCCAAACCATAATCTATCAGCTCTATGATGAGGATGATTTATTTTCAAATCAACCTCTTATGAGCCCAATACCAAACCAACCAAAAAAAACCAATACCCAATGCTTTCCTACTCCCATACTCTCACTTTAGAGTGAAGGGGAACCAAGCCAATCTCCTATCTCAATTCCTCCCTCTATCCATACTATCCATGTGATCACAAGATCACAATAGAAGGACAAGGGGAAGATGAAAGTGTCCATCCTATGTACATATCCATATTATACCTCCCAACCAAATCAAACCCAAGCATATTCACCTTCAACCAAACCTAAGGTAGTTATCTTGGGTACCTCTCAATCCAATCCCTCTAAATTAATTAGGAGAGTGGTGTTCAAAAAACTTCACCAAACCCTAGTAAAAATGAGTCTATATGAATTAATTTCTACTTCACCTCATCATCACCAAGAAATTATAGAGGCATTAAAATCAATAGAGATCCAACCTAAAGACCCTTGACCTCTAGCAACCTTTGTTGGTGATCTCTAAATTTATAACTTTATCATCTTCAAGGATTTGGAAATACCTTCTATCCACCCTAATGACCTAGAACCCCCTCTTTTCATCACTACCTACATCAACCAAACCTATATCAAATGGATTATGATTAATGGAGGAACCAACATTAATATCATCTCCTCCCATGCCTATGATCAATTCAAATTACCAAATAATGTCATGTTCAAAACTTGAACCATCCTTGGATCCTTCAATGACACCATGGCCACTACTTTGGGAAATATTGTTCTTAATATCCATTTAGGACCTTGTACACTCACAAAACTCTTCTATGTAGTGGAAGGTGAATTATAGTATAATGTTTTTCTATAATGATTTTGGATCCACTCCATGGGTTTTTTGCCCTCTACCCTTCATCATTAGATCAAATATAAACACTAAGGCTAGGTTATCACTATATAAGCTAACCCAGGTCCCTTTTCATCATGAAACATGACTTATCAACCTAATGATGTCCTCCTACCTCCCGAATGAGGGAGTCATATCTTCTTCTACCAATGAGGCATCTACTAGCTCATCAATCCCATCAGATCAAATCCACACCATAGACCACTTAGAATTAACATTCCAACATCTTTCACTTTAGGAATATCACCCCTTGACCCTTGATACCTTCCCTAATCCCAATGAGTATGGGAAACTTAACAATCAACCCAAGTATGACCTCAATATTAGAGCCATTATTCCCCTTAGACATTCAAATTTTCAAACCCATTTCATCTATGGGGGATTTGACAAACCCCTTGGCACTTCCATCACATTTTTTCCTTAACAATTCACCTCTAGCTTCTCTTATCTAGATAAACTAGAGTTTTCCAAGACATACCTCCATCAATGTGCCTAAAAGGGATTCGGTCTCAGATGATATGAACATTGGGAACATGAGTTTATTTCAATTGAGACTAGATAGCCTTATGAGAAACATGGCTCAGATTCATTCCAACCATGAAGAAAACCAACTTACCTACCTCCACCATTTTTGAGGAAAACATCCCTTCCCCACCAACCTCTTCTCTACATGACTATGAGGATGATGACATCATCCCACCTAACATTTTTTTCATCAACATGATCAACCTTAGACCCTTGAATTATCAAAAGGAAGGGGAAACCATAACCATCCCTTTTACCCACCTTGAGATGATAGGAGATGACTCTCCTACCATTAATACAATTTATTGTCAGGATTATGATTCTATTCTCACCTATCTTAGTACATCAGATTATTCTATCTACAAATCCCTTCCTCTTGAGACTTTGATCATGTTTAATGAATCCATCATGGATATCAAATTGGGAACTTAAACAACCCCCATATTATTAAAATTGGCCAATCACTAAATTCTAAGTAACTTTAAGATTTCCCCTCTTTCTTGTAAGACCGTAACATAGCATTTGCTTGGTATCATAGTGACATGCCAGGAATTGACCCCTCCATCATTACCCAAAACATAGTCACTAACCATGATGCTAATCCCATTAAGTAGAAACTTTAATGAATTCACCCATGTATATCCCTTTTCATCAAAGAAGAGATTTAACATCTACTATCCATTAATTTCATTCAACCCATTAACTATCCCCAATAGGTCTCAAACATCATGCCTGTCATCAAATCCATAGGGGGACTATGCATTTTTGTGAAATTTCATGATCTCAACCTTGATTTCCCTAAGAATGACTTTCCTCTACCAAGCAGAAACTAGCTAGTTGAACTTACAGTCAGCCATGAGATGTTATCTCTCATGGATAGGTTTTTGAGCTATAATTAGATCTTAATTATCCCTAAAGATCAAAACAAAACTACCTTTATCACCCCAACGAGGAATTTTTGCTATAAATTCATGCCCTTTGGTCTAAAGAACACTAGTGCAACCTACCAACATGCAATGACTTATATCTTCTATGACCTTATATATAAAATCATCAAGGACTATGTGGATGACCTCCTTAGGAAATCCAAATATCATAAGAATCATTTGGTAATTATTAAAATTATCTTTGAGTGACTCATCTATTGCCATGTTTTTCATAACCCTAAGAAGTACATTTTAGGGGTCTTTTTAGAAAAACTTCTTAGCTTTATTGTCTCTCTTTAGGGAATTAAAGTCAATCCTACCAAAATTAAAGACATCCTTAACATGCTTCTTCTAATCAATCTCAAACAACTCCATAGTTTATAGGGGAAGATCCAATCCATTTATTGCTTTATCTCTTAGATCTTAAACTGATGCCAACCCTTCCACCACCTCTTAAAGTAGGATGTCTCTTTAAATTGAATTGATGATTGTCAAAAGGCCTTTGATTCACTCAAAAATTACCTTTTGTCTCCACCTATCCTCACCCCTCCAAAAGATGACCAACCTTTATACATTTATATCTCCACTACTAACCACTCCCTAAGGCTAATGCTTGCACATCAAGATGAACAACACAAAGAGTAAGATGTATACTACATCAACTACACACTTGTAGAATATGAGACCTGGTACACCCATACTAAAAAAAAAATTCTCGCCTTGGTTTTTATGGCCACCAAAATTTTCCACTACCTTCCTAACCATAAAACCTTTGTCATAACTAATACCAACCCACTCAAGTATATGCACTCCAAGCCATACCAAAACCAATGTGTGGCCACTTGGCTCATGTTTTAAGCTAAATTTGACCTTGAGTTCCTTTAGTAAAATTTAATTAAAGGGTAAGTCATTGTCAACCAATTAGCCAAAGCACCTTTAGTAGACAACCAACCTCCTCCTCTTGAGTTTCCCAATGAGTCCATCATGACCCTTTCTGAGGTATACTTCACCTATCAAGTGACCATGTTATCTGATGGATCAAAATGTCATTGTGGTAAGGGGATGGAATTATACTTATTCCCCTTCACAATGAACCTCTTCCTTTATCCTTCAAGCTATATTTTGAATGTACCAACAATATGCCTGAGTAAGAAGCTCTAGCCATAAGCCTTCAAACTGTGTTAGCCTTGGGAGTTAAAATGATCAACATATTTGGTGACTCTCAACTAGTGGTCAATAAAATCAATGGATCTTATCAGTGTAATAATGATGTTTTGAAACAATAAAATCAACTAGTTTATGAGCTCATATCATCATTTCAACACTATCATATCCAATCCACCCTATGATCTACCAATAAGTTTGTCAACACCATGGATTCCCTCACCTCTTAGATCTCATCTACACCCTCTAAATCTAGGTTATATGTTATTATCCATAGACTATACTAGCCCTCTTATGTTAAACCTAACGCTCCCACCATATTCAATGTGGAGGAGACCCAAATTGATCTTTGGTATCAACAGACCTTCAACTATCTTGAACTTGCCATCATTCCTTCTAGTTTTTCTAGGAATGCTCAAAGATATTTTATCTATATTTCCTCACATTATACCATTATGTGGGGAATTATTTATAAACATAGCTTTGATTGGTCTCCTCTTTCATTACCTACACAGTCATGAATTCTCTCATGCTATCAAGGAAACACATGATGGGATCTGTTGGGGACATTTTAGTGACCTGGCCATTGCTAAATGCATCCTTCACCTTGGTAATTACTAGCCCACCCTTAACCAATATTATTGTGATTATGTGAAAAAGTGTGTTAAGTGTCAATAACACTCTAATTTACATCATATACCTAGCCATAGTCTTCATGTATCCACTGATTTCTAGCCCTTCTCACTATGGGATCTGGACCTTATTGGTGAAATTAACCCCAATTCTTCACAAGAATACCATTCTATCATCACCATGACAAAATATTTTACCAAATTAGGTTATTACTCTAGTCTCAACCAAAGCAAAAAAGATTATCGACTTCATTAATCATCACGTCATCTGCCGCTTCAGTGTTCCTCACAAAATTATCACCAATAGTGGAAAATATTTTTAAAACAAATAATTCCAAGGTCATTGTGATGCATTTGGTATTAATTTAATTTTATCATCACCATATCACCCTCAAGAAAATAGACAAGAAGAGGCCTCTAACAAAACTCTTAACAACATGCTCACTAAAATGGTTAATACATCTAGTTAGGATTGACATTTATACATCCCTTTTACCTTATGGGCATATTATATTATCATCCAAACCTCTATGGGTGCTACCCCATTCTCTCTTATTTTTAGAGTAAAGGCTGTCTTACCTCTCAAGGTCTAAATTCCTTCTCTTCACATATATTTGAAAGATCTCATTTTTGAAGATGATTATCATCAACACTATTTAACCTAGTTTTAGCTACTTGATTAGCATTGTTTATCCACCCTCACCTATATTCATGTCTATTAGGAGTGAATGAAACATGATTATAAAAAACACCTTAGAGTGTGTGAATTCAATATTAGATACCTCATCCTAAAGGAAAACCAATATGTCACCAATATTGAGAAAAGCATGTGGGCTAAGTTTATTTTCAATTGGCTTGGACCTTATATCATGACCCACAAGTATGGATTAGGAGCTTATCAATCATCCTATCTTAAAGGAAAACAAAAACTTGAGTCCCTTAATGATTTTTATTTGCATCCTTTCTTTTGTTAAAAAGAATCAAGCTCACCTTTTTCCTAACTTAAACTCATCCTAGCTTTTATTCTAAGAGGGGAAGAAGAAAGAAACTAGATATGGGTATGGTTGAAAAAAATCATCCCTTACTTTCAAACCAAATTCATCTCCCTATTTTAGGGGTAAATATTAAAAAATGAATCATGTGATTATCCATCACAATCATAGCCTAATCTTAAACAATGGGTACCATAGCTCTACCTATGGCATGATTCTCATATTTCTTCGTACCCTCTTTCATAGGATGGATTCCAATATTCATTATCACCTAAACCTCTTTATGCCTAATCCACCTTCTTGTGATTTTAGTTTTGAATTCATAAAATTAAACCCATAAACCTATATAGTAAAGTATATCTCAAGAAAAATAAAAAATCAAAAGAAATGTCATAACCAAAAACAATCATGGGTCATCCCTAGTATTCATAGACTGTTCCCTTGAAGGACAACTACTGCAAACATATAAAAATTACTACAAGCAAGGTGGATTTCTCCTTTTAAGGAAAACTATCAAAAGGCATTAAAAAAATCACACAAACTTATACCACTCCCTTGAAGTATGGTTGATTAAAGCATTTGTTAAAGTATAGTAATTTATTGGAATCTTCATACATCGATCAACTTCTCCAACCCTCCTACACAACAAAGTAAGAAAAAGACCCATTATTGAGCAATTTTTTTGTGAAAGTCTCAATTATCTCTCATAAGAAATAATTTTTAAAGTTTAAATAAACTCTCATGAGTATAATTCCCACATCAATCAATCTATACTTTGTATGGCATAGACTTGTTTATACTAGCTATTTGGTATGCTACAGAAGAGGCATACTAGTCTTACAAGAAGGTTCCATTTTCATCCATCTCCCCTTTATACACTATAAAGAAATGGATTTTTGAGCTCACTTGAAATTATGTGATAAAGAAGCCTTATTAACCAACTAATGAATCTTAATATGAATCATTTAAAGTGCTTATGTTCCTTAAGTCACTCCAACATTAGATTTTGTTTTAGTCCTTGCCAAAGAATAAACATCATGCCATCTTCTTAGCCTCTCATAACTAGTTGATATATATTCACTTGGAAATCTATCTCTTTGTTACCTTCTCCTTCTTAAATCTAATATTGTTATTCAACTTATTTTATGTGTTTCACCTTAAGCACAATGACCAAAACCATAACCATATCAATATATATATCATGAGTCAAAATAGACATCCTTGGCATAAACCATGTCCATAAACATAACAATCAAAATCATATTAAAACGTTACCATCCATGAACGATAAATCATTAAAGTTATTTTCACCACATATCTAAATCTAAATAAGGAAACATATATTCATTGAAATTTAGCATGTCATAACATCATCATGAACATAAAACAAAATGAATCTCATCACATGCCTAGCTAGGTGAGTCTACATTAATATCCATATCTATAGAATAATCATAATTAATATATAATCATTGATGATCAACATGAGCATCACATCATAATCATCAAAATCATGAACCATAACCAATATGTAAAGATCATGAGTCTATAAATCATAAATAAACACATAATATTATGTATACAACATATCTACATGTATCTCTCTCAAAATGTACATCTCAATGCATTTACTCGCAAGCTAGCATCAAAATGATATATAAAAAAATGTAATATCTCATAAATATATCATGACTATGCCCTTAGGGCACCACCATCTCCTAGGGCACCACTACCTCCTAGTGCCTATCCTCCTAAGGTCCCTTCTTGTCCATCTATAGAAGTAGCCCATTGATCTGGTGTCACCATGCTAGTACCACCTACCAAACTAGATCTATACTTTCCCTAGTAGGGATCATCAATATAATGTCTTAAGACTATGGCCTCATAGTAACATAGCTCCTCTACTATGGCTAGATACTGTGCCATAGGGATAGTTCTTGATGGTCCTATAGATATTGTAGCTCTTCCTATGATCTATCTCAAGGAGTGTCTCTTTTGGGTAACCAAGGATAATATAGCTCTATCATGGTCCCTCTCACTTGTAACCATAGCTACTTGACCCTTTGTTGTAGCTAGTTAACCCTATAAAGCTACCACTTGAGCCTGTGTTGTGACTAGTGCCTCTCATGTCTATGTACCTAGGGTAATCCCCTGTGCCTATACCTATTAATCTCTACCAATTGGCTTACCATCCATAGGTGGCATACCACCATCATCACCACCAAAATCTATTGTCACATATAGTGATTATTACTATGTAGGGTAACCATATATAAATCCTTCATCATCTATCTTAGCCTTAGCTAGAAATTATTTATGATCAATAAAAGTTTGAATGGCTTATGGCTCTAGGAGAAGAATTTATGCATCTTACCACCTATATTTAGTAAATAGACTCAAAATACCCTATAATAGGTGAAAATATCACTATACCCTATCAAATGGGATGATCTCTACCTCACCATCCCTCCTACTAAAGATCTACTTGTAGTTTTGTAGGGATGGTCTATGTTTAGTGTATCCAACCCAGTCTAGAAACCTAATGTATGGCCTCCAAATCATGTCACCAATAACCAAAACCTCTAGTGTACCTCTAAACTAGTTTTTATCATATACCCTACCTCCTACTCTTGTGAGGTAAAAATCAACTCTTGACCTCATAAATTTGACTCTAAAATCCATCTGTCATAACCCTCCCATGATAGCCCTATTGATTGCATAACTTAGATGTGCTCATATGCCTAGTAGTGTAGCATGAAATTAATATTGATGCCATATCTATTATGATATTTAAAACCCCATAGATCCCTATATATCTAGACAAGTAACATAGGTACCCAACTAAACATTATGTGACCCAACAACATCTCCACTAGAACACCTAATAGTAGATATGGGAACCTCTTGCTAATTGAATCAAGAATGGAAAAACATGATACTATGATCATCATCATCATCATGAGTAGACTCTTATAATCCCTCTCCCTCTAATATAATAGAGTGTAGCTAAACCCTCCATCATTCCATCTAAAAAGATCATGATCATCTCTATATAGTATCTCAAATAACTCATCTCTCTCCTCCTATTCAATGTGATAAATTAGATCACCCTGTATGGGCAATTGAGTGATCTTATGAACATCCTATAGTAAGATCATCATCTCACTAGTGGGTAGAAGGAAGGTGTTTATATCTAGATCCCATCTCTTGATGAGGGACATGATCATCACTACATCTCATGGCACATGATGATAGTGGAACATTACTCCTAGGCCTACCTCTTCCATGTGTGCCTAATCTTCTATGGTCATCCCTTGATGAATCTCAAGGAAAATGCAAGGCACCTGATCTTACATCTGAATCTACTCCCATACCTACAAGGTTTGATAGCAAACAAAATTAGTTCACTACCACATTTTACCTATATGAACTATATCATCCTCTTTTTAGCATAAACTACCTTACCCATTTGACCATTACCTATTGCCCTCTAACACTACCCTTTACTTTGTCTATCAAACTTAAAACTCATACTACTACCTATCAAAACCTTGAACATCCCATTTAAAACATTACTTTCAACTTGAACTAGACACTTAAAACATCTAGTATCCCTTAACACCTTTAAAACCATTCAAAAAACCCTTTTCACCATTAGTGACCACTGATGGTCATGATGACTACTGATGGCCATTGACCATTGATGATTAGTGTAACCATTGATGGTCATTATGCATTAATGCTAATGAAACATGCCTAAACCCTACCTCACCTACAACCCACCCAAATAGATATAAATTCACTAATTTTTATAAATTTTTATCTCCTAGCCACCTCATCCTAACCCTCTCTTCCTCATTTTGGAATTTAACCATGCATTTCTTCAAAACCAAACAAAACTCAAACCTAGGGTAAAACTTAAAACCCACCTAAATAACTAATAACAAAGTAAACAACTTAAAATGCCTTTCTAAATTAAAAACTAATTGATTAAATTAATGTAACCCCTACCTCATTCCTTAATCATCATCAAGGAAGAATCCTATGACCCACTACCTAGCCTCATCCACATCCACCCTACATCCTCTCCAATCCACTCCATCTACTTGGTCAATCCAACTCATTCAACCAATCATTAGTAGTCACCATTAGAAAAATATTGCACAAAATGCCAAAAAGTAAAGCACTCATTATCAAGATTCAAAAAGTCATAATGATAAAACACACCTCATAGTCTCACTTTTTATCTCTCTACCCATTTAGGGTTTTTTACTTAACCATTGATGGTCATGGTGACTGCTACCAGTCAACTTCCCAACCCCTGACCATCAATGGTTAGGATATTGGGATTTGTCTTCCCTTACCATAAACCATTTTTTAACCAAAATTTTACAAACCAAGTAACCACCCATACAAATTACCCTTCTCTGCCAACACCACCTCACCTCACCACTAGTCATTTTGGCCTAAACTATAATGTGTTTTGTAATGACCTTGCCTTGGTACTTTTAGCCACACCAACAATTTCCATGTTGAACCTTTTCAAACTTGCAATACTTTGTGCACAACCAACCACCTTATGTCTTCTTGGGAGCACTTCCTACCTTGGATACCTACAACTTTACCTAATCAATTTGTGTTTTTAATAGGATCACTTCTTACCTTGGATACCCATAAAAATATAGACCTTGCCTAGGAGACTTGTGTTTATGAATGTTCTCAACTACCACACTTAAATGTGATCATGTGGTCTAATTTTCATTTATATTTTTATCACCAAACTTAATTTTTACAAAATATGGTTTCCTAGTTAATGTGCAATCTTATCTATCACACTTTGTGCACATGTTTTTGCTACAATGCCCAACCTCTGATTTTCACCTTTTATCACCACCTCACCCACTCATTAAACTAGCACCCAATTTTATTTCACTTCATCACTTCCTAGTTTGAGGGGGAAAACCTCCTCCCATGCTCAAGATAACCTGCACTCCATTTTTGTTTTGCCATTTTCTAATACCAATTACATAACAAAAAGGGGGAAAATGTAAACACTATAAATCTACACATGATGTAACTAAATGTTGTAACTACCCTAGACCGCTTTAAGAACCCCTAGGGCCCCAACTTGACCTTTTGATCAGTATTCAGACTAAATTTAGTTTAACCTAAATGATTTAACCCACCTTATAACTCAACTTGGCCTTAACCTTTAATTTCTAATGGTCACCATAACCATTGATGGTCATCTTGACCATTGACAGTCAGGTTATACCATTTAAAGAAACTTAATTGACCCTTCACTCTACCTTGATTTTTTATAATTAGATCAATTAATTCATATGAGATATAATGTGTGCATGAGTTAAAATTATATATCAAGTTAGACCCCTTGTTAATGTCTTATTGCACCTCTCCTTCCTTACCTATAAGAAGAGAGGAGTAGGAGGTGAAAAGAGATCCATCCAAAAAACTTCAAGAACTTTTATATATAGAGTTTCTTTATAGCTATTCTTACATCAATCTATTGATCCAACCATCATGTTAGAGATCTAAATTTACAACACCCCTTGATTGATAGCCAGGTACTATTACACTCCATCAATAATCTAACCACCTCAACCATTCATCCAATCAACATCTAGTAATCTAAGTATTTGTTTTCAATCTATCAATTACTTTGTTTCCATTTTATAATAAACTTGGTATAAACCAATCTCCCATAATTTCCTTCTATGATCTTGTTAATCTAAACTTTTTATCACACAAACCTAACACATATTAACCATCGATGGTTATCTTAATTTTCAATAGTCTATCCAACCATCGATGGTCACCTCAACCACTAATGGTCACACCAACCACCGATGGTCACTATGGTATAAAATAATAGATATTTATTTTCTCCCACTACCCTCAACCAAATCCAACTTTATTTTTGTCTACCTGCTCACAGACCCCCAAACTATTTTTTGAACCACACCCAAACTATTTAGGATTAGTATTGACCCACTTATTTTTATATTAATCATTTTAGTCTATTTTTTTATCATGCATCTCTTTTATTTTATTTTAGTAACTTTTTATTATTGATCAAGTACTTTATCTTCTATTTTATAAACTTGATTATTTTAAACATGTGGATTGACAACTCTTAAGGAAGCTCTTGCTTCTAGGATCTAGATAACATTAAGCAATCCACCCAACTATCTATCTAACCAACCATTCACATTATTGTTGTCTTATTTTCAGGTCATTCCTCCCAAGACAAAGAATATCTCTCTATAGTCATCTGATTCAATGTGCACACAACCAAACAAGTTTTTCAACCATACATGTATCTAGTTTCTTTCTTCTTCCTCTCTTGGAATATAAGCTAAAATTATCTTAAACATAGATAATGTTATATAATTTAAGTCACAAAAACCTTCAACCCTAACTCCCCCTTGTATTTTATATAAATGGAACCCACCATGTGTTACAACAAATCTAAGAGTTTGAGAATCTCAATTTCCGTAAGTTTTTCAAATCATCAACTACAGATAGATTATATGATTGAATTTGAATATATGAGTGTATATAAGTAATTTTTATATATAATGTGTCATATATATGATGAAAATTCCCACATTTCAATAATATGAGTAATCTAAGTCATTAAGCACATGTCAAAGTATCATAACATCTATGAAATTATTTACTTATGCCCCTAATCTAATAACTATGCAAACTTAATCCTATAATATATGTAATAATATCATATAATATGTGAATAGTCACTCATAATTCTATAACATATGTCATGCATATGTCCCCCCCCCCCATTTGTGTTATTTTTTTCATGATTTGAGTAAACCTATACCAATCTAAAGTAATCTATGTAAAAGATATGATTTTTTACCAAGTTCTTAATATATATATGTAAAGGATTTAGTATCTAAGATAATTCATGTGTATGCCCCTATTTTAGGCTGAGTAATGTATCCTTTAAATTACATATTTTAATAAAATAGTTATATGGATCATTTTGTATATAAAAAGATATGATCATGTAACAGTATATGCTAATGGAGGGTTTTAAGCCTAAAAATATTGTATTAAGGAAATCTAGAAATGAAAATAAGATGAGAAATCAAATGAAATATTAATATAAACTAACTCAACCAATGGTAGAGATAAAAATGAAATAAATAAATCAAACTCATACTTTAGAAGAAGAAAAAAGAAATTTCCTATACTATGATGTGAATTTAAATTACTCTCTTTGAATTATGGTTGTTCACTTTTCCAATCTAAGGGAAAATGGGTAGCTTTGTGTTATGAAAGCTCTTATAATATCAACATGATAAACCTATAATGAAGAAGCTTTTGTAGATGTACCAACATAATAAATTTGGAATGAAGAAACTTAGCTAAATTAGAGGAAGAACTTCCAATTTATAGATTTTGGAAATGGATGTGAATTGTCTATTTTCAAATGAAGATAAAGAGCTGAGAATAAAAGGTGTTTTTTAATTAATAATGAGAATTTTGAATTAAAAATTGGGGTGGAAAATATGTGGGACTCATAAATTAATATAAAATTCATTTGGGAGGAAGATATGATATAAAATTAGTAAGTAGATATGAGGTGGATTATTAAATTGGATCATATAAGATAATAGGAATAAAGGTGGATTATTAAATCAAATAATGTAATACAATGGGAATAAAATCATATTATTAAATTATATCATGGAAGAAAATATTATTATTAAATTATAATGGTGGATAATAGTATTATTAAATTAGATCATGGAAGATAATGGCAATAAAAGTGTATTATTAAATCAGAATGGCAAGGGACAAGTAGATCCTTACGATATGTGAGGATAATTTTAATTTTTTAAAATTATGAAAATTATGAATTTTCCAAATCCATATAATTTTTAATTAGAGAAATATTATTCAATTAACTTTGTATTAATTTAGGGATAATAAATAGTGAATAATGAATAGTGAAGATGAATAATGATTAGGTAAAATGAAGGATGATTAGAGCAGATTAGGTATTTAATACAAAGAAGGTTAAAATCAACACAAAGTGTTTGATTTTAAGTGTCTACATTTTCCCCCTCTTTGGGCAGTCATTATGAAACATTGTCTAAGTAATGACTTTTAAAAGAATAAAAAAGTTGATGAAAAGGTGTAAAAACTAAAAAAAATAGACAAAGAAATAATGGATGTTATGAATTTATCATTTATAATTGATAGGTGTAGGAGTTTGGATATAAGAATAAGATAATGATTGGAACAAAATGGGACCCATGATGATTCCCCATTGAGTTTTTATGTGGTAAAGTAGATGAACACTCAAAATGATGTAGGAGGAAAATGTTGAAGTGGTGATAACAAAGGTTTTCAAAAAATTGAAGCATGAGAAATTGATATCATACTTGAAAGATTAAAGTTTGTGTAAAATGATTTTCCCATATCTAAAAAAATATATAATAGATAGAAAAAATACTATTCCTTGCCTATAAACTACATGTTTGGATGGTGATCAAGACTCAGGTGTCACATGAGCAGATGTGCGAATAATATATCCCATTAAGTTGTGGTCCTAAAAACAAAAAAAAATATATTTTCCAATTTGAGAGGAAGATTTCTTAGAATGGATGGTTGCAAGTAATTGATAAATATTGATAGCATTTCAATTAATTAGGGCCTAAAATTATGGAGAAAATCTATTGTAAAATATTTAAATGATAGGTTGGAGGGGAAAATATTTGAATGGGAGGGGATAGGATATGAAGAGAGGATGAATTGGAAAGTGTAAATGGATTACATGGATGAAAATTATATGGATAGTTACACATTTTTTTTGTGTTTAGTTTTGCCTTGATTTGGAATTCCAACATGAATAGGTGAGTAAGAGTTGAGAAACCTAAGTTTTAATTTAACATAAAATAATAATCACCAATGATATGAAATAATCATGATGAATATTTGTGTTTGATGCATAAGGACTAAAAAATTTGTAATTTATGAAAATTATATTGAATCATGATATGGAAAAATCATAATCACATCATAGTGTAATACACAAAAGAATCTTGACTTAAAAAATGATAAAAAGAAAGAAAATCAAACAAATGAAAAGAAGATAAACACAAAAAAAGAGGAAAAAATTAAACAAATAAAAATTATGAATGTAAGATAAAATAAGTAAATGAAAAGACATATGACAAGATAATCAAGAGTAAGCAATATTAATGAAGACACGTTAAGAACAATCACAAAATGCATAGGTGAAAATAAAAACTAAAGCAATCGACACCTAAAAAGGAAGCAAATGACATGACTAGCATCCTAGGCTAGGGTTGAGACTTTTGATAGCCAACATTTATGACAAGATTGAATGAAAGATGAGGAATCCCTGAGATAACCACATAGTTATAGATATTAATGATAAAAATTAAAATCCCATTTTGGATGAATGGAGATGATGGAGATAGTGACTAAACTAACCCTAGGGGCCCATGCCCCTAAGTGATGTCTACATAATCTAAACACTCTTACCATTAAAAATGGTGTGAATGCCCACGATAATAGGGATAGAGTTTAGGCCACATGTAGTTCTCTCAGAAATGGGGAGAAGATGAAAAAATGGGTTGATGGATGAAGTGTTAAGATTGGCCCATGGATGTTATTAACTCACTTATGCTAATAATTTCACAATGTAATTTATTATGATAATGGATTGATTTTTTCCTAAACAATGGTATATGCATGGAGTGGACTATAATAATATCTCCCAAGATAAGTTACATGATTTGAGGTGCCCCATGAATGAGGGTTCATAGGGGTGGATGTGGGAATGATATATCCCATTGAAAAGATATGATCTTATCTTGATTTATTAATTTAATGACTAAGTGTGTGTGTGTGTGTGTGTGTGTGTGTGTGTGTGTGTGTGTGTGTGTGTGTGTGTGTGTGTGTGTGTGTGTGTGTGTGTGTGTGTGTGTGTGTGTGTGAGAGAGAGAGAGAGAGAGAGAGAGAGAGAGAGAGAGAGAGAGAGAGAGAGAGAGAGAGAGAGAGAGAGAGAGAGAGAGTTATGGATTTATTAAGAAAGGATGGATATTGTGATTTAATCAATCCTAATCAATAGGTATGGGAGACTAAGTGGAAATAGTAAAAATTGATTGTGGATGATTAATGTGCAAACATAAATGAAGAAGTTAAGTTATGACATGTATTAATTATGATCAATCAAAACATGAATTGGATATGTATGGGGGGGAAGAGAGAGTTAATTATGGGATGAATGGGGCAATAAACTTGGTTTTTAGCATGACACTTTCCCAAAATGCTAGTGAACTGGTTTTCACTCATGGATGAACTATTTTTTTCTTTTCTCTTTTTTTTGTTTATTTTTTTTTTAATTTTGTTTTGATATTTTTGATTCACATTCCCTCTATAGAGATGGATTTTACTAGAGATTTATTATACAAAATTGACATTGGAGGATAAGACATTGATGATATACCATGTATCTCTATAATTTTATAAGAATGCTATGGAAAATGATTATGTATGTGAGAAAAAAAAGTATCAAATGGATGTAACATGATGGATATTCATGAAACTTTGTGAATGTGCTAAAAATTGTTTTGTAGGTGATGACCTTATTATTTTATTTACACAACATATGACTTTCAATTTTCATCAAAGGAATGAAAGTGGGAATATGATAAGTATGAAATGGTGAAGATTAATATCAAAAAAAAAATTCATGGTAAAAAAAGGTGAAATAATCCTTAATATCAAAGTGAAAATTGTACATCTTGTTAAACTCAAAAAAAATTAACTTTACTAGCTGTGTCTAGAGAGAACTAGCCCTGATATAATCAATAAATGGGATAAAGTTACCCTTTTTAGCATAGACATATACACAAGATTTTTGAAGAAAAATTTATTTGGATACCTTTTGATTTAATAATCAATACATTTATTTTTTAACCCCTACATGTAGTCTCATGTGATTAGGAAGACACATGGTCTCATCACCAAAGACTATACATAGGCGAGTAAGGGAATCTCTCCCTAATGCTAATCCAATGTAACTAGTAAGATGTGTAACATAGGATTAAAAATATGATCATTAGTATTTTGTTAGTGAATAAAATTCAAACAAAATAACTTCAATGGAAACTAAAAACTCTTGCCTATGTACTAGGGTAAGCATATATAACAAACACATATGAGAACATAACTAAAATCACCAGATAAAAACTCCCTTTGAACCTCCTTATAGCTCCAATTTTTGTTGTTGATATGGTTAGCTTTTTCATCTTTTGGAAAATGGAGTATTTTCAATGGTGCTCTTGCATCATGTCCCCTTCATTCACCTTGGCCTAGCTTGATTTGACTTAGCATATTGGCATGGTAACACTATAATTAATATTTTTGGAGGTGTTTTGGTATAATAAAATTTTGCTAGAAAATCTTGGTTTATTAGTGTCTTGGCACTTATATTTATAGGTTTTAGAACTATCTCTTACCCTACGGAGGTTAGGTTAAGAACTAATATTGATTGAGTCAGTCTAACCCTGAGTTGAGTTAGGCTAATTTTGGGTTGGGTCAAAGTTAATCATGAGGACTATCTGAGAGACATGGCTCAATAGTGATTATGCTTCCCAACTAATTTATGGTATTTTAAAAGTTTATTGATAACTCATAGAATATATTTTGGTTGAATTTATGAATTTATAAAAATAGAAATTCATTAATTCTCCATGATCCACCTGGCCACTTGTCATGAGAGTTGAGGAATAAATTTAATTAGTAAATTGAGAAAATAAGAAGTTCAAAAAGATATGGATTTTAGATATGTGTGTGATGTCATCAAATCCATATTTAAGAATTTATAAAAATAGAAATTCACTAATTAGCCATGGACTTTCCAACTATGCATTTAATTGGGTTTAATTAATTAAGCAATTTTGATTAGGTTAATTGTATTTTATAAATTTATGCAAGGTTGTCCCTCACCCTTTGTCAAAAACATCAATTTTCTAAGTCACAATTTGACTGGGGATGAATTGGAGAGAGGTTACTATTGCTTATAGTGCATTATCCCAAATAAAGATGCATTAATATGAATTAGGGAACTTATGCCTAATACACTGATGAATTTGGAATGAATAATGATTTATAATCTTAATTTGCATTATTTGGTAGAAATAAATCTGAATTCCATTTAGACATAGAAGTGGCCAAATAGGAGTATCTACATTTTCCTGTATTTGAGAAGGTGTTGCAAGACACAAGAAAACTAATGTCTTTTCAAATAATGAAAAATTGGTTAAGAAGAAAAAGAATATAATGATTAAAAAATGATGCTCTAAATAAATTTTGGGAAGCCTACAATTATGCCCCCTCAAGGAAGTTGATGACACATACGATTGATGGATGGTCCTTCAAAAAGAATCAAGAATAACAAATAATTTAACCCATGGGTGAGATTAATCCAATTAAGATAATGCTTGCATGCATTGATTTAAAAGTATTGATTTACTCAAATATGGTTATAATCATTAATGGAGGTTGAAACACTAAGTTTCCAAAAGAAATTTATAATTAGTGGCATAGACATGTGCCCTAGTATGGCAGATGGGTTGAAATAATTGTTTTTCCAAATCTGGTTACAATCATTTAGATTACTTGGATTGAATAATGATTTTTCCCTAGTAGGGAAGATTTGATCATGATAAATTGGTTGTGCCCTAGTAGGGCACATTGTCAAGAATAACTCAAGGATATAACCTATTACATAGATTAAATATGAGTAGGCACAAACATATATGTGATGTTATAATGACTAAATAATCCACAAATAACTAGGCATACGAGGATATGCAAAGTGATGAAATAGATGATTGTAAGAATAATGGTGGTCGAGCTGACCAAGATACCTCATGTATCTAAGTGATACCTACATAGTATAAATAGATCTTATGCCAATGTAGTTCACCCAAAATTGGTAGAAAATATAATAAGGAATAGAATAGGAGAATAAAAATTTATCAATTTGAATAATTTAGTTGTACTTAAAAATGCAGAGATGTTTGTCTTTATTAGCATTGATATAACCAAAATGGTCATTGGGTTGATTTGATTATGGAGGGTGGGAAGATTTTATAAAGTGAATAATTAGAATTTTTTGTGTCACCATTGAATATAAGATCCCCTAACCTATTTTTTGTTGTAGCACGTGATGGTGGTATAGACCATGATATAAAACATCATGATGACCTAGCCATAATGTGCATAAGGACTAACTCCCAATCTAATAAATAAGTGAAAATAATGCACCAAAGATTAAAAAAATATGATGTAAATGTTGACATTTGAATATGAGTGGAATCAATTTCAATGCACAAGGAATCACCCAATGAATGCATATAGATTGAGTCAAGGCATAGAAATGAAAGAAAATAAACAAACAAGCAAACAAAATAAAACAAACAATTAAGAAAATACACACATAAAAAGATTCAGAGTAAAAGTAATATAAATCATCATGTCATTAACCAAGTCAATATCTATGTGTGAAGGCTTAAAAAATGAATCACCCAATGAATGCATATAGATTGAGTCAAGGCATAACAATGAAAGAAAACAAATAAACAAGCAAACAAAATAAAACAAACAATTAAGAAAACACACACATAAAAAGATTCAAAGTAAAAGTAATAGAAATCATCATGTCATTAACCAAGTCAATATCTATGTGTGAAGGCTTAACAAAATGATAAACAAGCAGTACCCCTAAACAAGGCTATTTACAATGGAAGAACATGTGAGGATAAGATATCTTGGTATAAGCTGCATGCTTTGGTGTTGCCCCAATAGGGTGAAAGCTATGAGCATGGCCTAAAAGTACAAATTGGATGGTGCACCTAAGCAAGGATACCTAAAAAGGGAAGGTTAAACCCCTAATGTTTATGGAATGGATTGAAACCAACAATGGATTTTCCCCAGTAGGGTAGAATAAGTATTGGTGACTAGGTTTAAGACATGGCCAATGTTTTCTTTTAAAATTATGATTTTTTTTATAATTTTTTGGGTATTTTAACTCATTAGATAATGATAAAATATTACTCACAAAATGGAGATAGTGTGGTCTTATATTACTTGTAAAATGGTGAGATCATTCAAACTTAAAATTCTCATAAAATAGTGAGAGCATGGAAAAAAGGGTGATTGAGTTGACCTAAAAATAAATCAAGTGTTGCCTACATAGTCTCAAAATGAGACCTCTAGTTACTATAATTATATCTACATAAAATGTGTATGACTAAGTATCACAATTTTTAGATAAAGGTAAATGTCAAGGCACATATAACAATAATGGTAAGGTGATGCAACAATAAATGGAAAAGGTGTTGTCTCTAATTTTCTCATAGGTAGTTAAAATTAGGAAACAACAAAAAAGGTTCAATTGTACTAATTTTACCATAGTTATGTAGACACCTAAAAGTGACCACCAATGATCTTCAACTAAGCTTTTGACCAATTTCTAGAAAAAATATGCAATTTGGCCTAAAAACACTAAAACATGTTAAAAGATTTTAACCTATCATATACAAGTGAAAATTTTGGTCAATGTATCCCTAAATGGGGAAATGTATTTTATGGGATAAATAACTTTGATCAAATAATTTTGAGTCAAAATGACATTCATACACCTAGGTTCTCTAGATTGCTCTTTTCTACCAAATTTCTTACACAAGACATGTACTTTTGTTATTTCATGTTGAAAAACATCCTAAATTGGATAATGGATCCAACGCATTTAATATCACATACTAATTTCAATCCAGTCAAATTTTAAGCCAATAATATGACATTTTGACCAATTTGTTTGATTTGTGCACTAATTTCCAAGATTTGTATCAAAGTTGACTAATCATGTTTAAAGTTAATTAATTCAAATCATGAGCCTAATTAATAATTACATGAAACTTTTTGAATATTTTTGTTTGGAAATTAATTGAGTTTTTACATCATCAAGTGACATCATTTTTGGGAAGGCATCCCTAGGCCATAAATACATAAGATATCTAATTAAGCCTCCCCATACCTCTTTAATGCCTCTCTATCCCAAAGATTTATGAGGAAATTTATTGATTTTTGCCTCAAAAATTGAATGGATTCTTAGCCTCACATCTTCATCTTGAGATGGATGGTTCAAGTTCATTATGATCATTTTGCAAAATCTATAAATAAAAGGCCTCACACTCATAATTTTAAGCTTTGATAGTGTAAAGTTATAATGCTAAAAATATCTCTCAAGCCATTAATGTAGTGTTATCATGCCAAATTTTTAAAATCTAAGCCAAATCCATCATAATCCAAAGGTTCTAAGGAGAGAGGGAGCCAAACAACTCCATTGATGAAGACTCTTTGATGCACAAGCTGAGCAAGCCACTCTACAAACCATTTGGAAGCTCCAAGGAAGGTGAAGGAAGTTTTCTTTCATGTTTTAGTTGTTTTCACATGTATGTTTGTTATTAAGCTCCCCCTAGTGTCTAAAACTAGAGATGTCATGATAGTTAGTGTGTTATTTTTAATTTTATTTAATTTTGGACTAATGCTTGATCTAACCCACTCTCTTGAGTCAAATTCCTAGATCACACAAGTTATAAATTGTAGCACAGGGTGGGACACTAATTTTTCCAAAGACAGTTATAATAAGTGATACCCATAATGAAATGTAATAATAAATGAAGGATACAATTGTGAAGACCACTATCATATTGCTTTCATATACTACTATTCAAACATGTAATTTTGAAATAACTACTGAAATTAAATTTATCATTAAGCACTAAATGTGTTTGAAATAAAAATGAGTCAGAACCAATACCAAACATGATAGGTGGGGTTAGGTAAAAATAACTAGTTGGTAAATGCTTAATGGCATAGTGGAAATATTATAAGGTATGTTATGATGCAAATAATGGCATATTATGGTAAAAGGGGTGACCAAACTGACCTCAATGTGAATTGAGTGTTGCCTACATAGTTTCAAAATACCTCAAGTCATTGTAGTTAAAATGTATAGCAAGGTATGAAAGGATGGTAAGGAGAGGAAAAGGGAAAGGAAAGGCACATGGAAAGGTATGAAATAATGGCAAGGTAAATGGAAAATGGAAAAGGTAAGGAACATGGTAAGGCAATGTAAATGGTAAGGTATGGTAAATGGTTCCATTTTTCCTACTTATGTGGAGATGTTAGTACTGATAAACATATGATCAACTAGAATAATCAATTATTGTAAAATACTAGCCAACACCTCTTCTTAATAGTTGTTCTATCAATAACATGTTGTTTATTTGGACTACAATGATATTATTATGATATTCATTGGTCATTCATTATGTTTTGTTTATAATTTAAGATAAGATGTCTTCATATCCTCTATAAAGGAAAGTGTGGCTATGAATGGTAAATATGGATAAACAATGGATAAAAGGTCTAATTTGGTGATGGGGATATGGATCATAATGGAATGTATAATGGTTTTGCAATAAATGAATATCAAGATTTTTAGGTACAAATTATGTTTTTGATTCTAGATTTGACATAATTTTGGTTTTGGTAGTGCCAAAGACTTATGAGGATTCTCTCAATAACACCACTAGATTTTTATATTGTTTGGGCCTATGAGTAGCTACCATCTAATTATGTTATAGATTGGAAGTTGTATTGATGTTATATTTGATAATGTCTTTATCAAACATTGAATAACTATTTTGATCAACTATTGGCACTTCAAAGAGGTTTTTACCAATAAAGTTATCTTGATTTTACCATATCACCTATGAGAAGGTTTCACTAAGGAACATTAACTTTTGACTTTGATTTTATTCTAGCATCTCAAATATGGTTTCACTAGAAGATGTTGAATTCAAACTTTGATTTCCCCCTAGTGCCTCTAAAAAGGTCTCACTAAGATATTTTTCTCCTTCTACATAAATGTGGTCTTGTTTATGTGGTCTTGGTCCCCCTGATATTATTCAATTGATATGTCACCATGGATGTAGTTCAATAAGGTGTGCTTTTACCACCCCCAATTGAAACTTATGGGAGGTAGAATGCCAATATAATGTCTATAGTGGTTTTTGTTAATGGAAGATGGAATTTTAATGGAATGGGAAGAGGTAGCATAATATTTGTATAAGATACTAGGATGATTTGTGTTGGTGTTGAAGTAATCATCCTCAAAACCCATAGAAGGATGATAAATGTATTCAAATTGATATCCAAGGCATATATAACCAATGTTGTAATAAAAATGAATGTAATTTGATTCTAAAGATGAGTCTAACTCAAGGGAATTTAAATATGATGTTGAGACTAATGTTGATTCTACTTCTGATGTTAAATCTGATATCTATTCAAAAATAGAACCTGACTCTAATTTTGATTCTTCTTTGATTGTGGATGATGTTACAATGATGTCTAGTTAAATGTTTGGTATTGGATGAACAATGGTCTATGATGGAATAATGAGATATTCAATAATAGATTCATATAATAAGGGTTCAAAATTTATTTTATTTTCTATGTGAAGCCCCTCAAAGAGAGGGAACAAATTGAGGGGTGACTCCAAAAAGATTGGCTTGTCAAGATGAGACTCTGTAACGAGGGGAAAAGGTCAAAAGACAACTCCATAGAGACTAGCTTGTCAAAAGGGGGATATTTAAAAATAGGATAATGGTTGAGATAATGATTTTATTAAATGTGGTTATAATCATTAATAAGTGACTCAATAAAGACTAGTTTTCTAGAGTGGAACTCTTTGATAACAGGTAAAGAATCAAAAGGTGACTCATCACAGGTTGACTTGTAACAAATGGGTGGTTTAACAAAAACATCATGAATTGGTTGTTTCTCTTATCCTTATCTTACACTTGGTTGCACAATATTATATTTTGACACTTTTTAGTCTTTGAATGATGGCTATTGAAGGGGTAGTGATTGGCTATATTATGTCTCAAAGACTATCATGGGTTTTCTAAAGTGGGGGAATGTTAGAATTGTATTAATAATGACTGGTGGTTGGATAATTATCTCATTATAAATATGTTCATCAAATATGGTGTCAAAAAAGGTAGGTGATCAGTATATGATATTAACTATGACCCATCTTGTCGTAATTGCACAACCTTATTGGGATAACAAGCTACCATATTTGGAAGGGCCTAGAATGGTAATGGAATGGCATTATGAAGCTTGGTTTCTAACATAAGATAAATTATGAGGGCCTATAATGGTAATGAATGGATGTTATGAAGCTTGGTTGTTAATTCAAGCCAAAGGACAAGGTCTTAAAATGGTAATGGAAGGGTGATGCTGAGTTTGGTTCCTAGTGTAGGCTAAAGCATGAGGTCTTGATATGGTAATGGAAGGGCGATATAGAGCTTAGTTACTAGAATAGGCTAAAGGATGAGGTCTTAGTATCATCATCCTTAGATGTTAAGGAGATTGTTTTCACATATAGACCAAATAAGAAAGGCCTGGAATGGTAATGGAAGGGTGATGCAAAGCTTGGTTGCTAGCACAAGCCAAAGGACGATGTCCTTAGAATGGTAATCCTTGGATGATATGGATCTTGGTTTCTCATGTAGACCAAAGGATAAGGGCCTATAATGATAATATTTTGGCACTATAGAGCTTAGTTGCTATTGTAGATCAAAGGATGAAAGCATCCAATGATAAGCCTTGGGCATTATGGAGCTTAATTGCTCATGTAAGATAAAGAAAGGTTAATGATATATGTAGATAATTGGGTACCATTATCATTGAAATTGAAAACATCATACATTAATTATCCCAAAGAAGGATGATAGTGGCATATGATAATTGGCATGCATGGCTTTAGAAGTTATCCCAAATAGGGAGGTCTTGGTCTATGAAAATGATTTGGGTCTACGTCTAGTTTTGAAAGTGACATTGGTGTAGGAATAAGTACTTGGTATAAAATGATTTCATCATCTAATTTCAAATTCCTCACACAAATGGTCAAGTGAATGGATAAATTTTAATGACAATTTTAGTAAAAAGTTTTTCAAACAAATTTGATCTAGGTCTAAAAATATAAATGTGGTTAGGTATTTGCTAACAAGGCACAATTATAGGATAAAAACAACTAGGTCTAAGACAAAAGGTAAAATTCTAGGCCTTTTTAAAACATGACATAAAATCTAGACTTGGCACAAACTAGGTTTAAAAGGTAAGATAGTTAATCTAACAAATTTGAAGAAATTAGACTCAAAATAGGAATTCAAATTCAAACACACACTTGATCATTGGTAAAATACCTTGGAATTTTAGGTATACTCATAAAACTAGTTGGGAAAATAAAATCCAAGTAGGCAAAAATAATGATGAAGAGCAAATCATTTAAGTCCAAGTGATGAGCAAGACTCAAATGTAAACTAACCATGTTTAAGGTTTTACTTGGAGAGAGAGTTTTGAATTTAGTTCTAATAAATCAAAATATACATGAGGCACATGGAAGATAGACCTCTTCCCAAATCTAGGTACAAAAGACTCTTTAAAGCAAGCAAAGAATTGGTCCAAGTTACAAAACCAAAAGTGAAAGATGAATCCTTAAGCCAAAATTAGATGAGGCATAGTCTTAAAATAATAAATTTTTGAATCTAAAAATAAAAATACCAATTTAAAACTCAAGTTAAAATACATGATTCCTCAAATGGATAACAAGATAGACAAAAATGGATGACATAACGATTCTAGGCATAGACAAAAAAGGCACACATGATTTCAAATGCAATTGGACACAAGGAAAAGGTGTTTGAAACAATACAAGAATCATAAAAACACTATTTAACTCAAAAGGTATGAAAAATGGTTTTGTTTTTAAAAATCTAAGGTAAGGGCTTGAAACAAAATAGGTAGCATAATGATGCCACTTTCAAATAAGTCACACACACACACACACACACACACACACACACACACACACACACACACACACACACACACACACACACACAAGTTTTGGAAAATGATTAAGACAAAGTGTGGCATCAAAAAAAAATCATAAAAAAAATTTAAACAAAAGAGTGTCATGTAAACATGACTTTTTTTGTACATGGTTTAAACAAACAGATAATTTTGACTCAAAACAATGCAAGTAAAGAAGAAAAGACACACAAAAATCTAAGTGTATCCTCCTAATCTTAAAAACTGATAGGGTAGATTTATACTATCAAATTATGTATATATACTTACTCTTGAGATAAAATAATGTTTTTAATCCAAAATTTTAACTGGGCATGAAAATTAGGGTTTGTAGGCCCCTTATTCTCTCAAGAGTTCATACGATGACATGAAACTTTGGGTTATGCACCCTACATTGAATATATATCTATGGAAAGTGGGGTTTGTATAAAACTATAATTTTAACATGTTATAAATGGTATAATATGTGTTATTAACATTAGGGAACAACACATCATTTGGATCTGCATTAATTGGCTTGTTGGGAAAAGGTCTTGTCATTTTCAGAACCACTACATTAGTTAATTACTCAGTGTAGCGTGATGTTTGAGTTAAGCCTATATTCTGAGGTAGTCTGTTACTAATATAACTTGTTTAACTAATAAAAAAAATTCTCAATAATTAAAACTCAATTTATATACCCCTATCATGAAGTATGGTTAAAGTGATGTTGGTAGATGAATTCCTAGGTCAACACTTCCCTAGAGAATTTGTGAGGGAGAAGCGAACTCTTACCCAAAAGATAATATGTAAGAAATAAAAATTATAGGATATTAGATTATTTTTGGATCAACCAAATCACTCAAATTTTAGGATATCCTAATCATCTTTCCTTTCATGCTTGGACAAAGTGATAAAAATCAATAAGTGAAATGTTTTTATCACCCAAGTTCCCTAAAGGGGATGAGGGGAGAGCATACATGCTAGAATTGGTTTTCAAAATAAAAACATAAAAAAATAAAAATAAAAGGCTCTTATATTTCTTAACTAAAGTTTGATTTCTTTTTTAGAGCACCAAGTGAAATATTATTTAAAGTTTATCCCCTTGCCATTGTTTGTACTTGTAAAAACTTCAAAAACTAAAAGACAAGTGTGTTTAAATAGATTTTAAGCACCAAAATAAAGTATGAAAATGAAATTTTGGGATGAAATATTTTTCTCCTTGATTTTAAAAACTTCAAAAAAACTTTTTATAAGTGTTATTAGACCAAAAGATGAAAGGCAACTTGCAAAATCAATGTTAAAAATAAAATAGAGCACATAAAAACATAAAAAGAAGTAGTCAATTCTTTGATCATAACTTATAAACTATAAATAATTTATTCATTGAATTTTTTTAGTTGTTCATATGTAAAAATGACATCTCTTTAAAAAAATCATATCAAAAATTTGAATAAAAAAATTATTATCTCTGTATCAACCATTTTTTAGTTAAAAAATAGAAAACAAAAGTGGTAGTCACTAATTTGATGATAATTACTAAACTATAACTAGTTTTATTTTAAAAATTTTAGAGAATTTTAATGAGACACTTAAATATATTAATTCAAAAAAAATTAAAAAAATATTCAATACACAAAAAGTTTTGAATACCTTATGGGATGTTTTTTAACAACAAAAAAAATTAGAATAAGAGACTAAGAACAAGATAATTTTGTAGGGTGCACGCTCATGAAGAGTTGTCCCAACAGGAAAGCCATTATGTAACATAATATTAAAAAGAGGATCATTAGTATTTTTTTAGTGAATAAAATTCAAATAAAACAACTTCAATGCAAAATAACAATTCTTGCCTACATATTAAGGTGAGCAAATATAACAAGCACATAATGAAAACTAAACTAAAAACACAAAAGAAAAACTCCCTTTAAACCTACTTGTAGATCCAAATTTTCTTGTTGAGGTGGTTGGCTTGCTCATACTATGTAAAATGGAGTCTTTTTCAATATTTTTCTTACATCATCTTCCCTTCATTTACCTTGGATTGGTTTGATTAGGCTTGGCATATTGGCATGGTAACACTATAATGATGTTTTTTGGAGGTATTTTGGCATATTAGCATTTCACTATAAAATATTGGTTTAGAGGTGTCTTGGCACTTGTATTTATATGTCTCATAACTAATTCTAACTCCAAGGAGGTTAGGTTTAGAAATAACATTGGTTGATTCAATCTAACCCTGAGTTGAGTTAGGATAACCATGGATTGGGTTAAATATAATCATTAGGGCCATGTGAGAGACAAGGTTCAAGAATGATTATGTCTCCCACCAAATTCTTGATATTTTACAAGTGTATTTATATCTCATAGAAGATATTGTTTGTTAAATTTATGAATTTCAAAAAATAGAAATTCAGTAATTCTCCACAATCCACTTGACCACTTGTCATGAAAGTTGAGGAATAAATTTAATTAGTGAATTTAGAAAATAGAAATTCCAAAGGCTATATATTTTATATATTTTTATGATGTCATGATGATGTTACCAACTCCATATTTATAAATTTATAAAAATATAAATTCACTGATTATCCATGGACTTTTCAACCATGCATTCAATTGGGTTTAATCAATTAAGCAATTTTAATCAAGTTAATTGTATTATCTAAATTTATGTAAGGTTATCCCTCACCCTTGGTCAAAAAAATTAATTTAATAGGTTAAAATTATATTTTGGATTAATTAGAGAGAGTTTATTATTGTGTACAATGCATTATCCCAAATAAGGATGCATTAACATGATTCGAGGAAATTATGTCCAATGCATAGATGAATTTGGGATGAATAGTGATTTTTAGGCTTAGTTTGTGTTGTTTGGTAGAAATAAATTTGAAGTCTATTTAGACATATATGTGGCCAAAAAGGATTATCTACAAGATGTGAGGTCTCAACACTAAATATTAGTGAAGGGTGAGAGATGTGAAATTTGAATTTGATGTTACATAAGCTTTAGATAAGGATGTCACTTTATTTAGAATGAATCTACCATAAAGTCTTGGCCCCATGAAACTAATAATATGAAAGGTATCATCACCTAAGACCAAGATAGATAATTAAAGTTCCATTTATTTTTTTCATGCTAATTTTTTCTACTTAGAGGAAATATAAGAGGAGACTCTGTCAGGGACAAACTTCTAGACTAGGTTATGGACTAGTATTTTCTAAGTATTACAAGAATATTTAGGGAAAAGAGATGTACTCTACTCATAATAACTAATTCAATAACCAATTTAATTATAATTTTGATAATGTTTTTCATGGGATAATAAGGTGATAGGAAAAGTGAAATGATAAGCTGTATTTTTGAATTTTGTGTTAGGTACACTAACAACTAACTAATAACCAAACATGACATTTGATATGCAAGATAAAATGTAAACAATGGAAAATGTAATTCAATAAGGGTAATATGAAATTTAATTTTAAATGGGTTTCCCCAAGTGTCAATGTATTTATAGACAACAAGTTATTTTATTTTTGATTTTTGATTTTATAATTTTTTTGGCTTTATTAACATCTAAACCCAATGGAGAGTCACGAGATGCATAATTTTTTTTTCTAGTTTCTATCTCATGCCAATTTTAGATAATATATGTCATTCTAACTAGTTTTCATCTTTAATCTCAATTTCAATTATGTCATTTACTTTGAATAGTACTTGACTAGGATGAGGTTGTTGGGCCCACCAAAAGTTGTTATCAAACCATCCTAAGTATTATTTCCTATCGATGAATCCTTGTTGAATAAATACATCTAGATATAAATTTATTTGGAAAATTTCTATGGTAATTTTTTTTTGGGAAAACACAATTATCAAATAGACTCACATTAATATTCCTAATAGTAAATCTAAACTCTTTAAACCTTCTAAGATTTCTTCAAATCATCATGAAATTAGAAACCCTTTCCCTATAAGGGTTACAAGTAATACTATTAAATAGTATCAAACACCAAGGACTAATTATCTCACCATGTGTATAAAAATCAATGTCTCTTACCCAACCAATATTGACTAACCACCAAATACTACAAAATTCAAAATAAGATAGTTCTATATTAACAATACTTAATTTCTTGGCAAATCCAAAATATTCAAATTTATTATGATGTGCATTGAATGTGATCTCAAAATCATGATCTAACTCGTTATAGTGTCATGCTACCATATTAGCATAATATGCATGTAAGATAGGAGTTAGGATTCATTCTTGGATTATAACAAGAAGATCATTCCATGTTGTTTCTCTCTTAAATAGCCTGATGTTTTCATTGTCTTCAATACTATCTTCATCAAGCAATGAAGAGTTATTTTTATTCATCAAGTAATGAAGGTAATTCCATGTGTGTCTTGAAGAGGTTTCCACCAATAGGATTTAGATTATTTTGATTTCCCCTAGAGCCTTAAACAAGGTTTCACTAGAGAGTATTTCTTAAAATTGGATGTCTTCTTGGATCTTTATAGATGATGCAACTGATATGCCACATGGAATAAGTCCAATGATGTGTGATTATTTGTGTCCCAATTGAAATGTGTAGGAAATGAAATGTTAGAATATTGGATGGAAAAAGGAAGGGTAGTTATTATGGAAGAAAAATATGTTTCATAATCCTCATAGAGGTTATCAAGATAACTTGCATCAATTATAAATAAAACTTCCTTAATAATTGTAAAAGAGTCTATTAGATAGATATTCTATAGGCTATCAAAAGTACCTAGGTAGTATTGGGATTAAATCCCATTCATTTAATGGTGAATCTCCTGTATGCTTATGTATATTTACTTCTAATTATTCACAGCTCTCATTTCTTCATAGGTTATACAAATTATGTGAAATTTGTCTTATTTTTAGAGTATTACTTTAACCACATAGTCCATGAACCATAACAAAGTGATTTTGTAATAATTAATTAGTTGTTTAAGAAAATTCATAACGAAATTTTGAGAAATAGAGAATGAAAAGATGAGGATATGTAACAAAAAATAAGTTGTACTTCACAATAAGTGGTTTTACAGATCTTGTTGAAACTGTGCTAGTAAATAAACATTCAAGAGATGATAATACTTTCAGCAAATGATTAAGAACGACTATAATTCATATTCAGATTCAAAGATAACACAAATTTTACCATTTTAATCTTCAAAAATCCACCAAATGATCCCCTTATATGCAAACTTCCACAAAAATCAACTTCCTTCTTATTCACATTGAACCAATTTCATACAAAAGAAAAAAACTCAAAAATCTAAACATAAGGTTTTAAATTGCTCAAAATCTCTTACTTCAGTTACAATTGCTTTACAAAAATTACCCTCATCCCCTAGCACGTAGGCCTACAATTATATTTATACAATTTTAGAAGTCAAAATCAAATAGGAGACAACTCTTTGAATTTCCATGTGTTGTGCTAAGAACTAGGAACCGTTGTGAGGTGTCCTCCTAAAATTTCTTCTTTGTGGCATGCAATAACCAATGACATGTAACACTTGTGTGTTTTACTATTTGACTAAAAAATAACCTCTTTGAATGCAATGAAAATCTTTCTTAAGTAATTTGTTTTTTAAAAATGACTTCAATTAATGGCTTTAAACCAAGTTACTTGAGTCTTACATTTTACAAAGTAATATACCTTGAAAAGTAGCTTCACTAAATGACTTTACTTAAAGTAATTACTTATAACAAATTTACTTCAAACATATTACTTAAATAATATAGAGTAAAATAGAAGAAGATAGAAGAATTTGCTGAGAAGAAGAGTAAAAACAATCACTTCACATCATGAACTTTAGAACTGCATTTTTCTCTGTATTTGATATGCTAAGACATCATGAATTGTATTATTGCATCATTTTATTTAGAAAGTGATTGATTTTTAGTTTCATATGTCATCATTTCTCTTTCCAACTTCCTATAATAAGCTTTCACCCTCTCGAGTCTTGGTTCAAGCCTCGTGATTTCTTATTGACTCTTAATTAACTCCTTTATTGATTTTGTTGTGAAAGGAGTTATGACCTTCTCAATCAATTTTTTGAACTATTGATGTAACTATTCAAGTGTCTTTGGTGTTTTTTTAGACCAAATGTTAGTGAGAATAGAGATGCAATCTTTCAGATCCACTTTTTCTTACGAGAATCATCTT
Source organism: Torreya grandis (assembly GCA_037957365.1). Classification (NCBI taxonomy): domain Eukaryota; kingdom Viridiplantae; phylum Streptophyta; class Pinopsida; order Cupressales; family Taxaceae; genus Torreya; species Torreya grandis. The sequence continues at coordinate 573,804 of JARHVA010007161.1, forward strand.
TTAGAGTCTTCATCTCTTTAATAATGGCCCCAAGAATATGCATGTAAAAAGATAAAAGGAACTCCTCTTGTTTTGATTTATTTACTAACCCTTAAAGAACAATCTATTCTTCAATTAAAAATTTCTCACTCAAAGTGTTTATTCTTTGAAGACTTTCTTCCCACAACTTATAAATTCCATTCTCATTTTCTATTTCCTTCATCACTGACTTTATCTATGCTAATTTATAATCAATATCAGCATGAGTACCTGGGACCTTGGAAAAGTATTTCTAAGTAATTTACATATTATCTATCCATTCATAAATGAATTTAGACTTATCTCCAGTTTCCTCTACCTTAATTATTATTTATTGACCAATCGAATCTCCTAAAAGAATTGACTATTGAGGAGTAGATCTTGCCACTTTTGCTATTATTTCACACAACTTTGCAATTTGTTCCTTTAATTTGGCTTTGTCAAATTTCTCATCATCAAGAATAGAGTATTGATCAGGGTCTAAGTATCTTGCTTCAAACCTTATGTGGTAACTTCTCCAAGGGGTATTTTTGTGACTATTAAGTCTCATTCAGTGGCTTCATATTTACCTTTACCTTGAGGAGGAACATATAGCTATGAAAACTTATGCCTTGAAAGTTTAATTATCAGCTTGGAAGTTACTTTAGTGCTCTTAGGATTCTTTCCTTTTCGATCAAGACTCTTTAATAGCTACAATCAATTTCCTCCAAATTTATTAGTCCTCTAGTCTTAGGAACTATTTGCAATGCTAACTATGATGAGAAGTCTATACTTGTTGGAGTAACTAAATGTGCAACCATTTTTTATTGATTGATTCTTACTACTAAGTCCTAAGGAGATTTTTGTGTATCTAAAACACCTTGTACTACATTGGGAACTACTTTCTCATATTTTTCTTTCTATGCCTCCTTCTTAGCTTCCTTTTCTTTCTCTTTCTCTACTTCCTTCTCCTTCTCCTTTTCCTTCTCTACTTCCTTCTCCTTCTCTACTTCCTTTTCTGCCTCTACCTCTATTTATTTCTCAATTTCAACCATTTCCCTTTGATTTTCTTATGATACCTCCTAAGACGAGGTCACTTTTTCAATAGTTACCTATTATGTCTCCTTCTGAGTGGTTAATTGATCATCTAAATGGGGTGGAGGTGGACTAGTGGGTGGAGAAAATGAAGGAGGAGGAGGAATAATAGTCTTACTCTAAATGGGATTTTTAGGAGGCTTGATGCTTATGAGATTTTGGAGGTGGCATAAATATTGATGGATCTATGTTAGGTGTAGTAGAAGTAGGAATTATGAGTGGAGAAATATCTATGGAAGTGACCAAAGGGGGTATGGTGATAACTAGTTGAATTAGTTCTTTATCTTTCACCATAGAGTAAGTGTCATCAACATTTCTCTTCAACTTTAATTTCTTCTTCAACTCTTCACTACTTTCTACTTGAATTATCTTCATCTTTTGACTTATTCTAGTGGTTTTAGTCATTAATTCTTTCATGCAATATCCCTTATTAAGGAGCCATGTGAAATTCATGGCAAGGATTATAGAATTTTTATCAACAATAGTTTTAAATTTATCTTTACCAAAAATAATCTCTAGAATTAGAGAATTATCCCCTCCTACTGTATGGTAGGCATCACTAGTTACAATTTCATCATCATCCATGTCCTTTGGATTGTTGCTAAATCAAAATCATGAATATGATCTATAGTCAATATACTATTGTCTCTTCTTCTTATATCAAAATCATACCTATAATCAATCCAAAAGTCTTCAAGTGTAGGAATATGCATATACTCAAGAGAAATTGTATTCTAAGCTACACCTCTACAATTAAAATTTGATCTAGCCTCAAAATGGGTCTGATTTTAGTTTTGGTACATCTCCTTTTTCATGTTATTTACTTTTTAAATGTTGAGATAATGATAATGACCAATAAAAAAAGGAAAACTTATAGAAGGATGGTGAACCTTTGACTGTAAATCATGTAACTCAATTAGTTGCCTACACAAATCCATAAGGATCCATTTATCACTATGATACTTGGAAATTTAATTAGTGTCCTTGAGAAACCACCAATTCTAATTTATTTGAAATTGAGAAATTTAATCAAGAGGCATCCAAAACATGAAACTATTTCCCATGTTTCATCTCACACTCTCTTGTGTTTCAAATTAGTATTCAAATTACAAATGATTTCATAAAATAACCCATCACTTACCCTCTTATAATGTTGGAAGTATTAGGAAAGAAATAATTGGGGCTAATATTCATATATAGGCTCTGATTCTAATATACCTTTTGTATTCAATCTAGGAAAAGTTTCACTTGATGTTGTTACATATACTAAGTATGAAGTCATGTTGAAGTCAAAATTCACCAACACCCATTTTAGCTAGTGGTAAATGTTATCACTTATCAATCTTGACCATTCAATCATTACAAAACTCTTATTGACATTGATGTCCTTGATGTATGCATACATGTAAGTTGAAAATTACTTAGGATTCTTCTCTTCATTTATTTTTCATAATAACTAGGTGATATCATCAACTTCATGGATGAAGTCAGACCTTACTATCTATTTTGGGAACCTTGAGGTCTGCTTAACTTTCGTTAGATAGTTAGTGAAACTTTAATAAATTCTAAAGTCTATCTTTCCAAGAGACTCTTGGCTTTCTCCATTGATAGATATATTACTTTAGACTTTGTTGGGATATTTAAATAGTAGTCAAAGTATTGAACATCAAGCTTGATTATTACATTATTTGAAGTGTCCTTCACTATCCTAGTGAGAGTTATAGTACTTGGCATATTCTAGGATAAACTTAGGTAGTTGTGAAAAACTTGGGAAAGTTATAGCTTGCAAGATTTAACTATTGGTTATTAGTTGCATGAGTGGAGTCTTAATGATAGCTTTGGATCTCTCCAATAACATAGTTATGGAAATATGTCCCATATCTATGTCACTAATTTTTAACATTTTAGATACAACATTGGACTCAATGGGGTATCCTTTATAATCATACTTCATATTTGGTTATTGAGATTTCAAAAATTTATTTTCTTTTTCCCTACTCTTCCTACTTGGCTCAGGAATTTCTTCAAGTGCTAACTCAAGGAATTATTCAATGAGGGTTTTCTATTCTTCTACTCCAATTATTTATTTCTCTGATCCTAATGTTTATTTTGGATAACTTTGGAAAAAATTGATAATTTTTGTCGAACACTTGGTTATTTCTCTTGCTAGTTTAGAAAAGGTTTAAGAAATGAGTCAAGTTGTTATCTCAGACAATACTCTTAAGCAAGATTTATATTTCAAGTAGTAGAGAGCCTTGAAAACTCCAAGTGACTCATAGTAAGTAGAAAGGTATCATAACTCTGAGTTGGTCTAGATAATTTTTAAGTCTTAATTATTCAAGAATTTGAGCAAGTAATAATCATTAAGCATGGACAACTTCAGGTTTCCCTCAGCTTTTAACTTTGGGTTTATATTAGCAAGTTACTTGGGTTTGAGACACTGAATAAGTAGTAAGTTATGATGATTTAGGTTATCTCTTAGGTATTTCACCGAGTGTCTTAAGACTTATGATTTTGGGTTTCTTAAGACAAGTAACTTGGGTTTGGGACTCTGGGTAAGTAACAAGTTATGAAAAACTTGGGTTTCTTAGCTACATCAATAGCTAGGTTTTTTTCTTATAGAAGGGTTTAATATTTTTAGAGTTTTATGAGATTTTATCATATTAAGTGCCTATGATAATATTGACAAGGTTTTAAGCAACATTTTTCATGCAATAATGACATTAAAATGCAGGAAAAATGAGAAAATATAGTGAAAATAATCAAAATTATGCACAAAGTTTTAACAATAGAAGAACATGATTTAAAACTAGAAAGTAGACATGAGATAGAGTGAAAACAAACTACATACCTTAACTATAAATGGATTATGAAGGTTGAGTAAAAAAATTACTATAAAATCTTGAATAGAGTCATTTGGGATTCATAGGGGTGGCAGCTTAGTCAAATAACTTGAATGCCAAGTGGGAAATGAGGTGTATTTTCTCAATATTTATATTATCCAATGTATTAATGATAAATAGGAGACACATGTGAGGGATTCATGCAAGCCCTTAGGTTATTTTCAGGTTTCTTAGACTAATTCACTTAATTTATCTTTTAAATTTGAGAAGCTTCATAATCTTGATTTATTCTTGACTTGTGAGTACTTCAATCTCGTAAACCTTTATCACTTCTACTTGTAACTTTGTGTAAGTAAAGTAACTTCAAAATGACAATTTGCTCTAGATTAGTGCTATGTGAGTTTACTATACTTCCTTAGTTACCTTTTTATGAAACACAAAGTTATTTCTTAAATTTGATTTGAATGAGGTAGTGCAACTCAAGTTTTCAAGGATGAATTATTTTTTCTTTAATAAGTGAAGTAACTTGGAGAACCTAAATTGGCTTGGAAATGAACCCAAACACTTACCTTTTTAATTCCTATAGGAAATATGGGTATATCATTTTTTTAGTGATGGCCATAGGTAAACATTTTTAACCTTCTAGAGTAGTTTGAAGCAATTAGAAATGAAAGCAAGTAAAATAAAAGCTACAAAAGACTAAGTCTTATTTATGGAACTAGTTTCAACAAAAACAACTGAATCACAAAATACAAAAAGAAAAAATTTAATAAGGGTATCCAAAAATTCTATATGTAAAATTTTGGATGATATTAGTTGTCTCCAATTAAGGACATATTTGTTTCTATAAAAAATAAATAAACAAGGATGAGATCCTAGTATCTCTAGTTTTGAGTCTTGTCTATTGGGTACAGAGTATTTGTAAAAACTCAATCACAAAAAAACAAAAAACAAACAAAAACAACCAAATAAAAGAAAGATTGAAAACTTATTTATATACATATAGGTGTTACCCTACTATTGAATTATTATATAGCTTCAAGTGTTAACCATTGTATGAAAGTTACAATTCAATTCCATCTTGATAAGCTAGGGTAAAGCTATCTCTTATAGCAATCTTATTTATAATGAAAGTCCCTTTTCAAAAGGAGTTAAAATTTCCATGCTTCCCTTTTTGTTAATTTTTCTTATCTCACAGAAGGACCAAGTCACTGAATTCAAACTATCTATCTTACGCCTTTTTACCAAAGATGTTCTTCACTTTCATATGGTGATTAGTCAATCAATCAACAACTTGAGTAAAAACTTCTTGTAGTTTAGTGAGAAACATAATCCTCTTATCAAGTGAATCTTGATAAGTTGCATCTTCAATAGCTTTAGACAATTACAAAGCATGCAATTATATGGTGATTGGTCTCTCAATGTTTGTTCTATATAGTATTTGAAAAGGTGGCATACTAATGACTTTATTTGGAGTAATTTTGTTAGCCCATAGTGCATAAAACAACTTCTTGTTCTAGGTATACTAATTATTATCCACCATCTTGTAAATGAAGGTCATCAAGTTCTTATTACTTGATTTATCTTTCCCATTCCCCTAAGGATAGTGATTTCAAGCATGAACTAGGTCTATTCCATATGAGTAACATAAATTAGTTAGTTCCACTAAAAAAAATTGGTTACATTATTTATTACTATCTTGTGTGAAACACCAAAATTTACAATGATATTCTCTTTGATGAAATCACATACTACTTTTGAAGTGGCATGCTTAATAGGAATGGATTCTACTCACTTCCTAAAGTAATCAATTTTAGTTAGGAAATAACAATGTCTAACACTTGAAGAAGGATTAAATGTTCCAATAAAATCCATGCCCCACTATTGGAATGGTTCATTGATTATGACTAGTTTTAATGGTAATGCTGACAAATATACATGTCCCATAAAGTGTTAACATGTTTGACACTTAGTAACCCAATCAAAAGTATCTTGGAAAAGGTTAGGAAAAAATTAATTTTCTTGTAAGATTTTGTGTGCTTTAACTCATGTTGAGAAGTAGAATCTACATGTTTTATCATGTAAATATGCCAATAATCTCATCTTATACTCTTTTTCCACACAATAAAATAATACACCATCAATTTCTCTTTTGTACAATACATTATCCCAAAGGACATAATCCATTAACTTCAGCTTGATGGTACACTTTTCTTTGTGTGTAATATTAGCTAGGCATTCTCCATAAGTTAAGAAGTAATCAATTGTGTGGTACCTTTCATCAACAAGGTCAACAAAAATCACCATAGGCAAATCTTCATCTAATTTAGATTGGAGTGAAGGTGCTATTGTATCTATGTCATCTATGTCATCAAGTTTTCTCTATATCATCAATTGGCACAAGCCTCTTCCTCTTACTATCTTCATTGGTTTGATACCAAGATCAAACTCTTGTACCTTAACTATCCAGGTTCCTCTCACTAATCCCATCTCTTTTTGTGTTATAATTAATTTGATTGTAGTATTGGGTATATAGACTTTAGTATGTGAAGATAAAATGTAATTCCTGAAGATTTTACATGCCTTGACTACAGTAACGGCATGTTTCTCCATCTATGAATATTTTAGTTCAAATTTTTACAATAGCTGACTCATGAAAGCTATAAGAGATTCAATTCTTTCATCATTCTTTTGTAGGAGTATAGATGACATGGTGCACTTAGAAGAATAACAATAAAGAATAAATTCCTTGTTGAAATTTAGATTAATGAATACTAGAGCTTGACCTATAGTTACTTTAATCCTTATAAATGCCAACTTAACTTCAACATTCCATTTTAGTTCTTACTTATTTTTCATCATATCATATATTTGGTGAGTCAATGTAGCAAAGTCAAGAATAAATCTTCTGAATAAGTTAACCTTGACAAAGAAAGAATGTACACCCTTCTTGGAGGTAGGAAAAGATATAATTTGTATGAATTTCACCCTTTTTGGGTCAATATTCATTATTTCCCTTGAGACAATGTGATTGAGAAGTTTTCCTTTAGTCATGAAAAATATTAATTTCTTGGGATTCAAAAAAATCCCATGTCTCCTACACTAGATGAGAACTTCTTCTAAGTTAGTCATATGATTACCTCTTTGCTTAGATAAGACTATCAAGTCATCAAGGTATACCACTACACTCTTTTTATTTAGATGTACAAATGCCAAATCCATTGCTCACTAAAAATTTGTTCCAACATTGATAAGCCAAAAAGGCATCTTTTGATAAGCAAACATCCCCCATGGCATAGTGAAATTTGTCATGTATTGATCCTCATCCACCACTTTTATCTAATTATACCCTAAGAAGCCATCTAATATGGACAACATATCTGAACATGTAACTAATTGCAAGGTGTAATCCATAATGGGTAATGGGTAGTTATCTTTCAGAGAAGCTTGATTTAGATTGTGAAAATCAACACATAGGTATATTTCTCCATTTTTATTTTTCACTAGGACAATGTTAGCTAGCCATTCTGAGTGATAAATTGGATAGATTATCTTAGCATCAAGAAGATTATGTATTTTGGTATAGATAGTTCCTATGATGGTTGGGTTATGGTGGCATAGCTTTTTCTTGAAAGGCTTTATTTTTGGATGAAGTGGAATGTAGTAATACACCTCATCTATCAAGGTATTTAGGTCTTTATAGGACAAAGAAAACACATCAATTTATATTTTTGGAAGCTCAATGAATGATTATTTTTCTTATTCAAAGAAATATTTGCTAATGTTGACCATCCTAGGCTCTTCTTCACTACCTAGATTAATCATTTTTACTTTTGGATAAGAACTATCACCTTCTTCTTTCATTTTGTTTATAAATTGATCATGATTGTCAAATATTTATTTTAAATAAACTAATCCTTTAGGGATTTTATTTCCCTTTAATTGAATTATATATTTACTATCAATAAGCTCAGGGTTAGTGATACCTATTATTGTTTGGCATGGAAGTGAACTATTAACTTCAAAGTATAGTTCCTCAAAGTTATTTTGATACTCAAGAAATGTAATTATTTGTTTGTCATTCATCATTGAAAACTTGCCACTAATCGACATTATCTAGAACCTTTGCATGATAAACCATATCTACTTTATAGTTACCTTCTTAGAAAAGTGTGGGTGTTGATCAAGTTTTATTAGTGCTCCAGTGACTGCAAGAGAATTAGCTCTAGAGTTTTGATCACAAGAAATGGATTTGATTGAGAAGGATGCAAAGTTGAGTATTTCACTCAGAACTTGATCACGGTAGTGCCTCAACTTATCTTTCTTCACTTGATATTGGCCATGAATTTTCTTCACTATTAACTTAGCATCTCCTTGTGCTTTTAAGAGTCTTACACCTTTTTCCTTTTCTTATTCAAGTCTTAATAGGAGTTCCTCATACTCTCTTATGTTTTTAGTATTTTCAAACATGAGTTTTTAGAAGTATGGAAATACTTTACCATCAGGTGATATCATTACCACCCCAACACCTGAACCAAGAAAACTATAGATACCATCCAATTATAGAATTCATATTTTCTCTTCTTCCTTTGGTTCTTGTATCTCCTTTCCCAATTCAAGGTAATAGACTCCATGGTCTGATTTTTCAAAAAAAATCTATGATCTAGGATCATCATACTTGGAAATCATATACCTGGACTTATTTTTAGGTTCAAGTTTTTTATTTACTCATTTGATTGGAATGTGATAACATGACCAATCCATCTTGACCTCTCCAACCTAGATCTTTGTAAAAGTTTCTACTTAGAAACATTTCATAAGAGACAAGAATATATGCTACTAGAATTGTCATTTTGAGCCTTTTATCTGGGAAAGTTGCTAAGATAGTTTGGGCATCTTTGATCTATCCAAACAAGGGAAATTACCTCTCCATTGAGTAACATATACCTATTATATTTATAAAAGTGAGGCTAAGGGAATCAAATAATTTAGTTGGAATGACATTATTAGAAGCTCCAAAGTCAAGGATATAATTTCTTAACTTGAAGCCATTGATCAAGAGAGAAACATAGAATGGATCTATCCTTTCAGATGTGGAAGTATATGTGGGGGAAGAATTTGTAGCATTATTCTGAGGTGAGGTTTGTTTTGGGGGAGGAAATATACCTTTAGAGACATTGGTTTTATTATTTGACCCTTTGATTTGAATATACTTGACTAGTCTATTCAGTTGATCTAGATAAGATCTCAAGTATTTGACTTCTGACATTTAAATTTTGGTTTTATTTATGTGATCAATTATGTCAAAAGAGGGGATGGATGTAGATAGAGTAGGATTATATTTATAAGTAAAAGTTACTAGCTTATGATTTTGAGAAGAAGAATCTACATACTTATCTTTTGGATCTAGAGAAGAAGGTAGAGGACTACTTCTTTTAAGAATGCTTACATCCGATCAAGAGTCTCCTTTTTATTTTTCTTAGGAAGGTTTTTCACCAACTTATTAATTTTTTGACCTTGTAAACATTAAAAAAGATTGATTATAATCTTATTTAAATTCTTATTTATAATCACTTTCTGATTGATATTTAAGGTAGCCTATGTTGGAGTCACCAATAGGATCTATAAAGTCGTCTTCATCAACAAAAAATTGATGAGTATCATCAGTCCTATGATATTTTTCATTTATATCAATGTGATTTTTTGGAGCACCTTTAATTTCTAGTCTTTGTGTAAGACCAACAATGAGGTTCCTATTCTGATTATTAAATTTTTGTGCTGGTGCATTCCTAGTAGGAATAGTATGAGTATCTTGAGCGATTTTACTTTTGACTTGTAAAAATTCATTAGCTAAATTTTGTAATGGAGGATCACTAGTCTGTGATGTTCTTGAGGCATAATAATCACCCTTATAAGTTTTTGTCTTGATCTTTCCATCCATTATTAAGTCATCTTTAACCTTTGTGCAAGATTTTGATATGTTACTAAATCAGTTAGGCATGCTCTTTACAACTAATAACTGACATTTGGTAGCTAAGAATTTATGAAGAGTCACTTATAATTATCTCAATAGGTAGAGTGGCTTGAGGGATTTTATAGATGAGTCTATTAAATTAGGCAATGAAATCTTTCATGTGTTTATGTGGTTCTTTTTTAAGTTGAGTCAGTTGGGTAAGCAATATGTGAGAATCTTTAGTAGCTTTATATCTCTTCTCAAATTTACTAGACATAGTGTTCCAACTAACTATAGCTCCAAGAGCAAAATGGTAAAACCATTCTATATCTAAGTCATGCAAAATCTCAATGAAGAGTCTAAGTGATACATCTTTATGCTCAATAATGATTACTCCATAGGATATAAAGAAAGTGGCCAAGTGCTCGTCTAAAATTTGTTTTCCATCACCTGTGAACTTTGGAAAATTATTTCTTGACCCCTTTGGCAAGTCATGAAGAGGATTCAAATACATAGGTCCAATATCTACCCCTAAGGGATGTAAAGTGGTAACACCATTCTTCTAGGAATAAAGTGTAAACATCCATTTCCTAACACCATTTGTGTTGAAATTGTCAACTTACTTGAATTGCACTCAAATGCACATTTTATGTTAAAATACATAAAACATGCTAAATGGTTTGAGATTGTCATTTATAAGTACTAATTTAGACTAATGTATCCCTACATGGGTCAATGTATTTTATGTGATTCCTAACTTTGATCAATTCATTTTGAGTCAAAATGATGATTTCACTTTTTTGTGCTATGGATCACTCTTTTCTTCTAATTTATTGGTACACACCATGTACCTTTGTTATTTTATGTTGGAAACATCCTAAATGAGAACATGGTTCCAACACATCTAACATCACCTTCCAATTCTTCTCTAGTAAAATTACAATCCAGTAATATGACTTTTTGATCTTTGATTAATTGAGGACCAATTTCCAAATAATTTCATAAATGTTGATTAACCTTATTGGAGGCTAATTTATCCAAATCAAGCGCTTAAGTGGATTTTTCATGAGATTTGTTCAATATTTCTTTTTCTAAATTAATTTTTATTAATTACATCACCTAATGACATCATCATATGGGGTGGCATCCATAAGCCATAAATTCATAAAATATTAGGATTATGGGTCTCCCATGCCTCTTAAATGCCCCTCTATCCTAAATATTTATGATGGATATTTATGGATTTAATTAAATAATTGGATTAATTCATGGCCACATATCTCAATCTTGAGATGGAAGGTCATGGTTGATCCTAATCAATCTCAAAAATCTATAAATAGAGAGGCCATGAACATCTTTTTAAAGCTCAAGTATTGCAATGTTATAATTATAAAATATCTCCACAAGTATTTTCTATTTTGATTATTATATTATTCATATTTGGATTAGATTCATTTGATAGACAAATTAGATAGTTTCAATATTATGAGATTAGGTTTTATGGAGTGTTCTTGAGACATTGGAGGGGTTTTCCACCATTGTTGATGAAGACAAGAATGCTTGATCAAGGGGAAAACATGTTTTTGAGCCACTTTTGAGTAATGGAATCACTTGGGAAGGTAATGGTTTAATTTTTTTCATTTTTATCTTATTGTTGTTAGTAAACCCCACATGAATAGATAGGCTAAGTTTTGTTATGTCTTTACTACATTTTTCATGATTTCTTGACTAATGTTTGACTAACTATCTTTGTAATCCTCTCTACATTTACACACATATGGTGGAATAAGATGCATTCCACGTATGAAGAAGACTATTATACAAATTTAAAATATTCATTTGGGTTATTAAAACTCTTGCAATTTGATTTTATAACTTTGTTTTGCCATTTTTCTTTGTCACGGGTTTACACAGTCAACTGTCGATGGTCAATGCAACTACTAATAGTTATTTTCAACCATTGACAGTCAAGTATAACTGTTGATGCTCACTATTTTTTCAACATACTTGAGAGCTAATAGACCATTTTTAAAAGCTTGGTTTGGGGTCATACAGACTCCATTATGCATTATTTTTTTAAAACCACATGTTTTATTCTAAATTTTCATAATATGCAATTAATTTATCTTCAAGCTGCATAGTTTTTAACAAAATCAAGTTGCTAACCAAATATTTTATTATGGTGCTTTAAAACTAAACTCACTTCAAAGTTTGTTTTAAATAATTCATCTATCACTTTATTATTTATATTAAATGTTTTGTTGTTTCTATTTTAAATTTTTTGCTAACTAAGGCCAAGGGGCCAAAGAACATCACATAATATTTCAATTTAGTGCTTAAAACTAAAATCATTTCAAGTTTTGTTTTATGTAAGTCACTTAACATCTTTCATTATGGTACTTTAAAACTAAACTCACTTCAAAGTTTGTTTTAAATAAGTCATCTATCACTTTATTATTTATATTGAATGCTTTTTGATTATTTTTCTAAAGTTTTTACAACTTAAGGCTAAGGGGCCAAAGAAAATCACCAAATCTTGGTTTTAGTGCCTAAAATTAGACTCATTTTTCAAGTTTGTATGAAATAGATAATTAATTAATTGATTGGAAAAAATAAGGTTTGTGTGTGTATGATTTTCAATCTATCCCCTTTAGGGAACTTTTAGAATCAAAAACACCATCCTTATTGTAAACATGCCTAGTTTAAGGCATCAAATTAATGTCATTTAAAATGCTCCCCAAAAACTTCCAATAGTATTGGGTGATATTGAGGTGACCATAAATTATTTCTATCTTATGTCATTTACTTTATGTAAACTTGTCTTGCAAAGGGGAATTCATTACCTCCCATAATTTCTATAGGGAAGCTTTGACCTGGGGTTTCATCTCTCGACATTGACTTCAACCACTCCCACTAGGATCAGAGGTTTTAGATGTTAAACCATCTTCTAGTGTTATATTTGCACATGGGATGTATCTACACTTTGGACATCACACTATATTGAGAAATAAATGGATATAGTGGTTGTAAAAAGGGCAAGACCTTTTTGAAACAAGCTAAGTGCCATAGACACCCAATTATGTGGCTTTTTTTGGCATCATGATGTGAAAGTCATTATGTAATTGATCCCCCTAGAAATGTTCAGAAACTTTCTAGTATAGTTAACCCCACTTTACCATACCTTGTAAGTTTAGACTTAAGATATTTGTTTTTCTTCATTAGCTTACTTGGTCTTGATTGTGTCGAAAACTACTTGTTAACCAAATGAACTTAACCAAAACACATTATCCTCAAAATTATTGAGAAAGGGAGGTGTTATGTTGTGTAATTAGAAAAATTATCTTTTCCTTGTTCAAATTGTTATTAAAAACTTTGTTTCATATCATCCACTTTGGCACAGTCATGTTGCCCAATTGAGTCAAGACCTTTTACCCATTTTTTTAAGTCCCTCATTTATAATCCACAATCAAAATTGAACCTTTATAAGTTTCAAGGGTTGGTATGTTAAATTGAGTTTGTCACTTGTACACTAAACCTATTCTAACTTGGGTTAAATTTTCCATTTGGATTGAGGGCCATCTATCAGACTCAAAATCACATTATCATCTTAGTGGACTAAAGTTATCCTGTGTATCTCTCATGTTTTGTCTTAGAACAGATATTATCCTCCTAGAACCATGTGGTGACATTGTGCTACCCATTTGGCCTTAGATTTGTACTTAGTGATTCATGCATGTTTTTACATCTTGAGTTTATTAGTTCATATTATCTTCTTCATAATTCAGAGAGTTTTCTCCTAATTTTCTAGGGCCAACTCATCGAAGTTGACACTAGATTTTATGGTATAGACATATCATAAAGATCTAGGTTTTGGTGTACTAGTTGCCACCTTAGGTCTTTGAATAAACTTACCATCTTCCAATCTATATGATTTCAAATTTACCAAAAGTTGAGTAAATTCATGAACCAAATATTATGTTTATGTGTGGTTCCAAGCCTCCCTCATTTATAGTCTCTTTGGTACCTTATTCATTTATTTGGAAAAGAACCAAAGCATATCTTGTTTAAATGTTTGCAACACATTCTTCAAATCTTGCCAAACATTAAGAACACTCTTTTTAAATGATGACACTAAAGTACACTTACAATAGGATTTCTTATGGCCCTAGTTATAAGGTAGAGAATTTTTATGATGGACACAAGCACTCTAGCTTATTTAAGGATATTGCCCTGTTTGGGCCTATCTATTGAAAACCAATCACATCCATGTCAATTTTCATACATTATCCTCATCCTTCCCCTTTAATTTGCACTCCACACTCAAAGGTTACTATTTTTGGGTGTCCTTCTCCTTTATCTTGTATGAGCAAGAAAGCTCTATAATGTGTGAAGGTTACCATTTTAGGACCTCCTCCTTTGGTTTGCACAAGCAACCAAACTAGGAAGCATCTTATCATTACCATTTTAGGACATCATCCTTTCGTTTTTACAAGCAACCAAACCAAAAATCATCTAGTCTACCATTTTAGGACCTCCTCCTTTGGTTTTCATAAGAAACCAAACTAAGAAGTGTCTAGTCATTACCATTTTAGGACTCCTTATGGTTTGCTCAAGCAACCAAACTAAGAAGCATCCAGTTATTACCATTCTTGGCCCATCATTAGTTTTTGATGAACTTATTGTTAAATAACCTCTATTTGATGAACCAATTGTGTTTGATCCCTTCTTCAATAGTCTAATCTTTGCAGAGTCCATTGTTGAACCACAAACCACCATTCTTGCTAAACCAAAGGTTCCCCACTTTAAAAATTCTATGTTGATCTTTGAGCCAAAAAAAGAACCATTGCATCTTCAAGAACTATCTTATGAGGATTAAAATGTGTTCACAATTGATTTTTTATAACCAATTGTGAACCAAAACCAAAATGTTATTTTTGAAAAACCCATTCATGACAAATTAACTTATGATAAGTTACATATTCATATTTTGCCTATTTTTAAAGGGCCTCATATCCTTGAAAAACTAGTCTTGAAGAGTTGTTTCTTGATATTTTCCCACTCATTAAGGAGTCTCACTTTGACAGACATGATTTTCTCAAGACATCCCTTGAGCAGTATCCTCTCTTTAAGGGGCTTCACTTCGATGAGCCAATTTATTTTGAACCCTTCCAAGATGAATCAATTTTTATTGAGCACATTATGTCATCATAGGCCATTAGTTATCAAATGTTTAGCATTCAATAGAACATTATCAAAACAACCACATCAAATGAAGAATCAAAATTAGAGTAAATTTATATTTTTGAACCAATATTAGATTTAGCATCAGAACTAAAATCAACATCATTTACAACATTGGATTTAGAGTCCTTTTCTTTAGAATTAGATTCAAAAATAGATTATAGTTGAGGTTGTTACAACATTAGTTACAATTTCCTTACAGATCATTTTGAATATATTTGTGATCCTTCTACAATTTTTGAGTATGATTTCTTTAGGATCGACAAAAATTCTTCTAGTATCTTCTATGAATATTGCGCTACCTTTTTCCATCCCACCATTATTACCACCCAACATAGCCATTATATTGACAATCCACCTCCCACAAACATCGATTGGGATCAACAAAATCACACTTTATTGAACTACATCCATGGAAACATATTAGGTATAGAATATCAGGGGGACCAAGACCACGTTCATTTAGAAGAAGAATAATCTCCTTGTGAAACCTTTTTGAAGATGCTAGGAGATAATCAAAGAACAAACTTGACATCTTTTAGTGAAACCTTTTTGAAGGTGCTAAAAGAAAATAAAAGTCAAATGTTAACATCTCTTCATGAAACCTTCTTAGAGGCACTATGGAATGATCAAAATAAGTTCATTGGTGCCAAAAGTTAAGCACAAAATATCTTCACTATTTATTGAAGATATTAATCAAGAGCAAATCAAAATAGTTTCGAATCTACAACACAATTAGATGGTCACTACTCTCAAGATCAAATAATGGAAAAATCTTATGGTCTTATCGAGAGAAATTTTAGAGGTTTTTGGCCCTACCATAACCAAAACTATGTTGAATCCAAAATCAACAACATTACATGTGACTAAATGTCCTGATATTCATTTATTTCCCATTCATTATACATTCCATTATCACCCACCCATTTATTACCAACTTATATCATTTATCACTGGCATCACTTTTCTTTATAGAGGATACAAAGTTATCTTGTCTCAAATTTTAAAAGAAGTAGAATTAGTTACTAATGAATATCACAAACACACTATTGAATCTAGATCAACAACAAGTTATAGATAGATCAACTATACCAAAAGGAAATTGGGTAGAAAATTTATAATTGATCATTTCTATTATCTCACATATTGACTGGGACATGCATCTCCATGTCCAAAAAAGAAATAGAACCATTTTTCATTTACCATTTTCCCATTGAACATTGTCCTTGCCTAGTCTCTTGGGGGAAACCCCATATACCATTTTATTATAGGCATTATTCTACCATTGTGATCCATGTGTAGTGATGTTTGAACTACAATGAATTGAAGTCATTTGGGATTATGTAGGCAACACTTATTTTCTATTGAGGTCAACTTGATCACCTCTTTTTTATGCTCTCATCATTTTTTGAGCAATTGTTAAGTTTGAACTCTCTCACCATTTTGTGAGAAACCTAAGCAACTCTCTCACTATTTTATGAGAAATCTAATCCAATCATCATTTTGGGACAACTCTATTGCCACTATATCCAATTTTCTTCTAATTATTTTATTATACCATTTATTTACTATTGACCAAGGCTTGATTTTAGTCATCTTACCAATCCCATTTTGATCTTAGTTCCTTTGGTTTATCCTACACTTTATATGGGGAGATTTTGATCCAGTTTCAATAATTATAGAAATCCATGTTAAATGATAGTCTATGTTAGTAGTGTGACATTTGATCTAGCAAGTTATCTTTCATCTTTCATATTATTTGGTATCACTGATTATAACCACCTATGGGTAAATCAATATTATTTTGGTACCCCTGATTATAATCACCTTTGGGAAAATAAATATTATGGCATTGTCTCCTTATTATAACTACCTATGGGAAAATTAGGAATGCCTTTTTTTCATGAATTGCTACATTTCCTAGTCATTACTATTATCATTTATCTTACTGTTCACCTTTGTTTGCAAACTTATTGTGACCTAGTTGGTTTTTTATCACCTTTTGTGTGGGAAGAATTACTATGACTTTGGATTATTTTAGGTTTATATAGTCTAAACTCAATTCATGTCAAGGTCAACTTAGTCCCTCTTATCATATGCTCTCACCATAGTATGAGAATTTTTAGTTGGTGTGCTCTTGCCATTTCATGAGCTAGACTGTTTTGTATCTCTTAATCCTGAATTGAGTTGAGATACCTTGAAATTTTTTAAAAACATTCATAAAAAATTTTAAAATTATAAAAACATTAGTTTATTAGTGTTATTTTATGTGTTTTGTGCTGGACTTTTGTTTTCCTATTTGGTCTTGCTTCTTTATTTTATTTTCTAAGTACATCTTGATGGTCCACATAGATCTTGATTATTTATATCTTGGTCTCATGTTGTTAATATGATCTTGCCTTTTGTTTTTAAACATTTTTGTTTCTACTTAAGTCTTGATTAATCATATCTTGATTTCAAGTTAGGTTCATTTATGTTTATCTTTGTCTTTGCATTTTTTTTAAATGTAAATAGTTGTAACTCTAGTTTTGGTCATTATTTTACCATTATCTTTAGTTATAGGTATTCAATTTTGAATTAGCTTAGTGCAATTGGAATATTATGTCATTATAATTTATTCATACTTATGATGCCTAATTTATTTTTCTATAGCAAGCACTTTGTGCTCAAGTTTCAAAGTCTTAATGAAAACATCACTCTGATGAATAGTTCTTAAGAACACTTTACATAATCTAGGCTCATGATATGGAATTAGGCATCTACGTATCATGCATTTTAGCACTCAAATTTATGCTTAGATGTGCATCTCTTTGCATACATTGTGATTCTAATAAATTCTTAGTCAGTTTTCATCATTCCTCATTCCATTCTCTCCCAAACTTGGGTAAACTACATTGGCTTGAAGTTCATGTTGGAACATGAGTCCATAGAACTATGTAGGCAACATCCACTTATCTTATATATTTGGAGTCAACTCAGCCATCTCCATTCTTATTTTCATCTCTCTCATCACTTTGTGCATTCTTGTATGTTAGGTTTTATATGGATTTCTAAGCCATTACACCATCACATGTATGTTTGCACCCACTCGCTTTAACCTATCTTTTGGGTTATATCCTTGAGCTAATTTTATTTCCAATTGTCCATGCTAAGGCACAAAATCTAAACCATGTTAGAATCAAATCATTTCTACAAGGGCAAATCATTATTATTCTTTATTATTGATCAAAATTCTCCTTATTAGGGCAAAACTATTTTATCATGATCACATTTACTCTACTAGGGCACTTCTTATTATCTTCTCTTTGGAGACCCAATTTTAGTGGTTCTTTCCTTCCTAAAGTATAACATTCTATCTTTTCCTCTAATTCTAGGATATCCACACTAATTCCCATAATGGAAATATTTTAGTGTGTAAACTGTCTTGGGATTATTAAATGCCATAAGCACATAGTTTGTACTCTTAAATTGGGTATAGTTAAAGTGTGTCCCTTACATTTATGGATTGTATTTTTCCCATTCACCCCATATTTAAGGCCTATTATACATCTACTTATATTTTTATCATTGATGATAATCACATGTGTAAGCATTAGCTTGTCTAGATGTGATCTATTCCATGGTTTAATCTCTCATTGTCACTCTCTTTTCAAGAGTCCATCCTTCTCTTCCATCCTAGCATATCCTCTCGAGGGAACATCATGGGTCTATTCCAATTTCTTCTTGAAAACTCTTTTCTTTGAAAAGACATTGATTCACCTAAATGCCTTGCTATGCCTTCTCAAATAAGGGTAAAATGTGGACATCCAATTCCTAATACCATTTTTGTTGAAATTGTCAATCTTACTTGAATTGTACTCAAATGCACATTTTAGGTCAAAAACCATAAAATGTAATAAATAGTTTGAGCTTGTCATT
Source organism: Torreya grandis (assembly GCA_037957365.1). NCBI lineage: Eukaryota > Viridiplantae > Streptophyta > Pinopsida > Cupressales > Taxaceae > Torreya > Torreya grandis. The sequence goes on from JARHVA010007161.1 coordinate 592,851, forward strand.
TACAAGTGTTAATTTAGTCTAATGTATCCCTAAATGGGGCATTGATTTTATGTGATTCCTTACTTTGATCAATTCATTTTGAGTCAAAATGATGATTTCACCTTTTTGTGATCTAGATCACTCTTTTCTTCTAATTCATTAGTACATATCACATGCCTTTGTTATTTTGTGTTAGAAACATCCTAAATGGGGAAATGGTTTGTATACATTGAACATCACCTTCTAATTCTTCTCTAGCCAATTTATGACCCAGTAATATGACTTTTTGACCATTTTGATTAATTGAAGGCCAATTTCCAAATAATTATACAAATGTTGATTAATCTTGTTTAAGGGTAATTGATCTAAATCAAGAGTAAAATTGGATTTTTCATGAAAGTTGTTGAATATTTCTTTTTGGAAATTGATTTTTATTAACTACGTCACCTAATGACATCATCATATGGGGTGGCATCCATAATCCATAAATTCATAAAATATCAAGATTATGGGTCTCCCATGCCTCATTAAGACACTTCATTCCTCTTAAATGCCCCTCTATCCAAAATATTTATGTAGGATATTTATGGATTTAATTATATAATTGGATCAATCCTTAGCCACACATCTCAATCTTGAGATAAATAGTTCAGGTTGATTTTGATTAATCTCAAAAATCTATACATAGAGAGACCATGGACATCATTTTTAAGCTCAAGTACTACAATGTTATAATTCTAAAATATCTCCACAAGTCATTTGTATTTTTATTATTGTATTATTCATATTTGGATTAGCTTCATTTGATAGGTAAATTAGATAGCTTCAATATTATGAGATTAGGTTGTATGGAGTGTTCTTGAGACATTGGAGGAGTTTGTCACCATTGTTAATGAAGAAAATAGTGTTTGATCAAGGGAAGAACATGTTTTTGAGTTGTTTTTGAGAAATGGAGTAACTTGGAAAGGTAATGGTTTACTTTATTTCATTTGTATCTTATTGTTGTTATCAAACCCTACATGAATAGATAGGCTAAGTTTTGTTATGTTTTTAATGCATTTTTCATGATTTCTTGACTAATGTTTGACTAAATATTTTTGTAATCCTCATACATAAGGAACTAAAGGTTTTTGGGTTGAATTATTCCTAAATAATTGTGTTATATTTAATTCATAGGATTTTTTTCTCATCTGGTAGGTGAGAGATTGACTCTTCTTATGTTGGCTTGGACAGGAAAGCTGAAATTAAAATGTTCTTGTAATTCAAAGAAGTCATCAGTTTGGACATAAGCTCTCTTTACTTTGGTGAAAGGTTGGTTTTATAGATTAAAGTGCAAAAATTATTCTAAAGACTTACTCAAGTAATTTGATTTATAAGCAAAGACTTAAGCGGTGGTTATTTAACATGCAAGAGTTTCAAGAAAACAAAGCATAAAACAAAAAGTTTTTACTAGACATGCAGTAATTGAAGAAAAGAGGCATGTTTATGTTAGCAAGTTGAGTTAAATTTATAAAGGATGTGTTTCACTCATAGGTGCATAACTTCTTGGCATGCATAAATTTTAAATGGTGGTTTCGAAAAGAGGAATTTTGGATAACTACAAGTTAATCTATGCCTATCTCACCCTTGTGTGAGTAATCTAAATTTTACATTTAGGAGTTAAGTTTGTAGTTCCCCAATGAAGTTGCTAGAAACTATTGGATAGATATTTTTTAGGCTATCAAAAGTACCTAAGTAGTCATGAGATTAAATCCCCTTCATTTAATGGTGAATCTCTTGTATGCTTATGTCTATTTACTTCTAATTATTCACATCTCTTAGTTATTCACAAATTATCTACAATTTATCTTATTTTGCGGGTATTACTTTAACCATAAAAAAGTGATTTTGTAGCAAGTAAGCAACTATTTCAGAGAATACATAAAGAAATTTTGAGAAATAAATATTGAAAAGACTACGATATGTGAAAAGAAATAAGTTATACTTCACAATAAGCAGTTTTATAGAGCTTATTGAATCTATACTAGTAAATAAAAATTAAAAATATGATAATCCTCTCAAAAAATGATTAAAAAATACTAGAATTCATATTCAGATTCAAAGGTCACATAAATTTTACCATTTTAATATTCACAAATCCACCAAATGATCTCCTTAGACATAAAGTTCCATAGAAATCAACTTCTTTCTTATTCACTCTAAACCAATTTCATACAAAAGGAAAAACTCAAAAATCAAAACATAAAGCTTTAGATTACTTAAAATCTCATGCTTCAGTTACAATTGATTTTAAAAAATTACCCTCGTCCCTTGGTACGCAGGCCTACACTTATATTTATATAATTTTAGAAGTCAAAATCAAATAGGAGACAACTCTTTGAATTTCCATGTGCCACACTAAAAATTAGGAACCATCAAGAGGCATCCTCCTAATATTTCTCCTTTATGGCATGCAAAAACTAATGACATGTATCACTTTTAATCTTTACTATTTTAATAAAAAATAACCTATTTGCATGCATTAAAAATCTTTCTTTAGTAATTTGTTTTTACAAAATGACTTCAAGTAATGGCGTTCAACCAAGTTACTTGAGTCTTACATTTTACAAAGTAATATACCTTGACAAGTAAATTCACTAAATGACTTTACGTAAGGTAATTAATTATAAAAAAAAATTACTTCAAATGTATTACTTGAAGAAAATAGAGGAAAATAGAAGAAGATAGAAGAATTTGTTGATAAGAAGAGAAAAAATAATCAGTCCACATTGTTAACTTCAGATCTACATTTTTCTCTATATTTGATATGTTGGGACATCATGAAATGTATTTATTCATCATCTAATTTAGAAAATGGTTTCCTTTCAATTTCATATCTTAGCATTTCTCTTTCTATCTTCTTATAATTATCTTTCACCCTCTCAAGTCTTGGTTTAAGCCTTTTGATTTCTTGTTGCCTCTTAATTAAATCCTTTATAGATTTTGTTGTGAAAAGAGTTGTGACCTTTTCAATAAATTGTTGGAACTATTGATGTAATTATTTAGGTGTCCTTGGATTTATTTAGACCAAATGTTAGTGAGACCAAAGATGAAATCTTCTAGATCCACTTTTTCATTTTGAACATCCTCTTTTAAAGTCTTCATCTCTTCAAGCATGGCCCCAAGAATACACATGTGAAAAGATAAGAGGTATTCCTCTTGTTTTAATTTCTATAATGACCATTTAGGAATAATTTATTCTTTGATTAAAAATTTCTCACTCAAATTATTTATTCTTTAAATACTTTCTTGCCACAACTCAAAAATTCCATTCTCATTTTCTATTTCCTTCATCACTACCTTTATCTATGCTAATTTATTTTCAATATCAATTTGAATACCTGGGACCTTAGAAAAGTATTTTTGAGTAGTTTATAACATCTTATCTATCCATTCATCAAAAAAATTAGCCTTATCTCTAGTTTACTCTACCTCAATTATTATTTATTGACCAATTGAATCACCTAAAAGAATTGATTTCTGAGGAGTAGATCTTGCCATTTTGGCAATTATTTCATACAACTTTGCAATTTGTTCAAAAATTTGGCTTTGTCAACTTTCTCTTCATCAATTTTCTAGAACAAAGTATTGATCAAGGTCTGAGTATCTTGCTTCTAACCTTCTTTGGTAACTTCTCCAAGGGGAATTTTCATGATTGTTAAGTCTTGTTGAGTGACTTCATCTTTACCTTTACCCAAAGGAGGAATGGATACCTCTACAAACTTATGTCCTAAAGGTTCAATTATCAACTTGGAAGTTACTTTATCACTCTTGTTTTTTTTTCCTTTTTAATCAAGACTCTTTAATAGATGGAAATAAATCTCCTCCAAATTTATTACTTCTCTACTTTCAAGAACTATTTGTAATTATAACCAAGATGAGAATTAGGTGCTTGATGGAGTAAGTAAATGTACAACCATTTTTTTTTATTGCTTCTTACTACTAAGTCTTGGGAAGGATCTTTTTATGCATTTGAAACACCTTATACTACATTGGAAACTACTTGCTCATCCTTTTATTTATCTACCTCCTTCTCAACTTATTTCTCTTTATATTTCTCTAATTCCTTCTCCTTCTCCTTCTCTACTTCCTTCTCCTTCTCCTTCTCTACTTCCTTTTCTACCTCTGCTTTTGTTTCTTTCTTAGGTTCAACTATTTCCTTTTGCTTTTCTTGTGATACATCCTAAGATGAGGTCACATTTTTAGTGGTTACTTATTCTATCTCCTTTGAGTGGTTGGTTGATCACCTAAATGGGGTGGAGATGGAGCAGTGGGTGGAGAAAATGAATGAGGATGAGGAACAATAGTCTTTTAATGAATGGATTTATCAGGAGGCTTGATGGTATGAGATTTTAGAGGTGGAATGAGTATTGATAGATTCATGGTAGGTATAGTATAAGTAGGAATGATGGGTAGATAAGTATCTATGGAAGTCACCAAAGGAGGTGTGGTGAAAACTATCTAAGTTAGTTCTTTATCTTTCACCATAGAGTAAGTATCATTAGCATTTATCTTCAACTTTAATTTCTTCTTCAGATCTTGACTACTTTCTCCTTGAATTATCTTCCTCTTCTAACTTATTTTAGTGTTTTAGTCATTAATTATTTCATGTAACATCCCTTATTAAGTATCTATGTGGAAGTCATGGAAAGGACTATACAAGTTTTTTTAGAAATAGTTTTAACTTGATCTTTACCAAAAATAATCTCTAAAAGTGGAGCATTATCCCCTCCTGCTACATGGTATGCATCACTAGTTACAATTCCATCATCCTCCATGTCCTCTATAATTATTTTTAAATCAAAAGAATTAATATGATATATAGTCAATCTACTAATGTCTCTTCTTATTACATAAAACTCATCCCTACAATCAATTCAAAAGTCTTCAAGTACAGGAATATGTATAGACTTAAGAGAAATTGTATTCTAAGCTACACCTCTGTAATCAAAATGTGATCTAGCTTCAAAATGGGTTTGATTATAGTTATGGTACATCTCCTCTTGCATGTTATTTTATTTATAAATGTTGGTATAATGATATTGACCAATAACAATAGGAAAACTGATATAGGGATGATGAACCTTTAACTATAAATCATGCAACTCAACTAGTTACCTACATAACTCCATAAGGATCCATTTGTCATTGGGATACCTTGGAAATTTAACTAGTGAGCCTAAAAAACTACCAACTTTGATGTATATGAAATTGATAAATTTAATGAAGAAGCATCCAAAACATGAAACTGCTTCCCATGTTGCATCTCAAACTCTCTTGTATTTCAAAGCATTATTCAAATTACAAATGATTTCATAAAACAACCCATAATTTACCTTCTTATAATGTTTGAATTATTCATAAAGAACCAATTGGGGGTAATATTCATATATAGGCTTTGATGACATGTTCCTTTTGTAGTTAATATATAAAAATCTCCACTTGATTTTGTTGCCTATACTAAGTATGAGTTCATTTTGAAATCAAAATGTGCCAACACCTGACTCAACTAGTGGTCAATGTTATCACTTATCAGTATTAACCATTCAATCATTTTGGAACTCCTATTAACATCAATGGACCTAATGTATTCATACATCTAAGTTAAAAAGCACTTATCATTCTTCTCTCCATTTATTATGCATAATAACTAGGTGATATCATCAACTTTTTGAATTAAATCAAACCTTACTATTTGTTTTGGGAACCTTGAGGGTTGCTTAAATTTCTTCATAAAGTTAGTGTTCATTACTTTAATACATTTTGAAGTCTATCTTTCCCAGAGACTCTTGGATTTCTCTATTGATAAATCTATTACTTTAGACTTTGATGGGATCTATAAAAACTAGTCAAAGTATTAAACATAAAGCTTGATTATTACATTTCCTAAAGTGTTCTTCACTATCCTGGTGAGAGAGTCATAGTACTTGGCACATTATAGGATAAAATTAGGTACTTGTGCAAAACTTGGGAAATTTGTAGCTTGCAAGATTCCACTGTTGATTATTTCTTGCATGAGTGGAGTCTTGATGATAGCTTTGGATCTCTCTAATATCTTAGTTATAGACACATGACCCATATCTATGTTATTTATTTTTAATGCTTTGAATACAAAACTAGACTCAATGGGGTATTTTTAACACTTTATTTTATTTTTCCCTACTCTTCCTACTTGGCCTAGGGATTTCTTCAAGTGATAACTTAAAGACTTCTTCAATGAGGGTTTTTTTAATTCTAATCCAAATATTTCTTCATTTTATCCTTTTGATCTTAACATTTATTTTGGTAAACTTTGGAAAAACTTGATAAGTGTTGTAGAACACTTAGTGACTACTCCTCCTAGTTTAGAAAAGTTTAAATAAATGAGTCAAGTTGTCTCAAATAATATTCCTAAGAAATATTTAGATTTCAAGTAGTAGAGATCCTTGAAAACTCCAAATGACTCATAGTAAGTAGTATATTATCACAACTTTGGGTTTTTCTAGATAATCTGTAAGTCTTAAGTATTCAAGAATCTGAGCAAGCAACAAGGAATAGGCATGGACAACTTTAGATTTCTCTTAGCTTATAACTTCAATTTTATATTACCAAGTCACTTGGGTTTGAGACTCTTAAGTAATTAGTATGTTATGAGGATCTAGGGTCTCTCTTAGGTAGTTAATTAGGTTTATTAAGACTTATGACTTCAAGTTTCTTTAGATAAGTAGCTCAGGTTCAAGACTCTGGGTAAGTAACAAGTTATGGAAAACTTGGGTTTCTTAGCTAGGTCAATAGATAAGTTTTTTTAATTACATAAGGGTTAAATATTTTTAGGATTTTGTGTGATTTTTTCATAATAACTTCCTCTGAGAATTTTGATAAGGTTTTAATCAACATTTTGCACACAAGAATGACATTCAAAAGCATGAAAAATGATAAAAGATAGTGAAAACAATTAAAATGATGCACAAAGTTTTAATAGTATAAAACTATGATTTAAAACTAGAAATAAGACATGAAAATAAATTGAAAACAAATTACATACCTTAACTACAAATGGGTTGTGAAGGTTAAGTGGAAAAATTACTCCAAAAGATCAAATAGAGTCACTCAGGATTTGTAGGGGTAGTATCTTGGTCAAATAACTTGAATGTCAGATGGGAAATGATAATGATTTTCTTAATATTTATATTATAAAACACATTATTGACAAGTAGAAGACATGTTCAAGGCAAACACACCAGCCCTTAGGTTTTTGTCAGGTCTTTTGGACTACTTCGCTTAATTTAGCTTTTAAAGTTAAGCAACTTCACAATCTCGATTTAGTCTTAACTTGTAGTGCTTCAGGATCATAAACCTTCATTACCTCTATTTGTATATTTTTTAAATTAAAGTAATTTCAAAATGATCATTTACTCTATATTAGTGCTCTACAGGTTTACAGGACTACCTTTCTAACCTTTTGATGAAAAACAAAGTTATTTCTTAAATCCAGTTTAAACTAGGCAGTGCAACTTGGGTTTGTGGGGATGGCTTGATTTTTATTTATTAAGTGAAGTAACTTGGAGCACCTGAGTTGGCTTAGAAATGAACCCAAAAACTTAGTTTTTTTATTCCTCTAGGAAATATGGGTATATGGGTTTTTTAGTGATGGCCTTGGGCAAACATTTTTAACCTTCTAGAGCAATTTGAAGCAAGTGGAAAAGAAAGCAATCAAAATAAAAGCTACAAAATACTAAGTCTTATTCAGGGGACTAGTTTCAATAATAAAAACTAACTCATAGAAAATAAAAGGCAAAAATTTAATAGGGGTATCACAAAATTCTATGTAAAATTTTGGGTGATACTAAAGTCATTAAAATTTTCAAACTTGTCTATTAATGTGTTTATTGTTGAGATTAAATTGAATGTTGATGTTGATGTTGAACTTTCTCTTAATTTCAAAATGGATTTTAAATCAGATTTGGATAATAAATTTGATCTTGGTTTGGAGGTGGCCATAAGGAGGGCCTACAAAATTACATTATCCACAAGTACCCTTTTCATTGGGCATTTGGAAATGATAGATTTAGGATGAAGATTTTGTTTGGAAATGTGGAATCTTAAGTAATGAAAAAAATATATGTTGTTGATCTATGTTTGTAAGTGAATGAGTCTGATTATGATTTGGAAAATACTCTTGGTATATTTCCTTTTTTATAATTTTAGATTTAGACACATTTGACTCTTTAGTAAACAAGGATTCTTGGAGGAATTTATACATGATGTATTTATACACAAGTGAAGTTTTGAGAATATCTAGGATGGGAATTTTAGTGGGCATCTTCTCAAGAGGGTCAATAATGTTGTACTTGCATTCAACATTGGATGATGATGCACTGGGAATGGTAATTTTTCATGCCTTATAAAAACAATGCAATCTTTGGATTGTAAAGTAATGATATCAATATGATTACATGTATAATCAATATAATTAACTATAGAGTCCAAAGGGTGATTTACTTGATTAACATTACCTACTTTGGGTTATTATTTTTGTTTACCTTTTCCTTGTTCATGTTTGGGGAATGGATCTTGATATGCCTCCAACTTTTGATTATTATTTGGTTATGTTTGTAATTGTTTGTTGGTGGGTTGTGTTTGGAACTGGTGTTATCTAAGTGGGTTTTGAATTTGTTTGATGTTGATCACACCATCATCAACAATGTTCTTATTCTTGGCAAAGAATTTTGGTTTTTCAATTTATTTTATAGATTGTTCTTAGGTTTAAATATCTTGATAATAGCTTTATTGATCAAAGCACATTCAATTTGTACCCCCTTTTTAATAATTTATTCAAATGAACATGGACAAAGGAGAACAAGTGATGTCCCAAGTCTGAGTTAAGATTGTTCAAAAATATATTGACAAGTTCAATTTCAAGAAAGGACTATGAAAAATAGCTCACCAATGTCTACCATATTTGAAATGAGGTAAAGGTTTCACCATTTAATTATTTAGTATTGATAAAGTCTATTATGGTAAAGTCATTTTTGATATTGTATGAAAAGTGACAAATAAATTTCTCAAAAAGGTCCTCAAAAGTGAAGAATGATCTTTTGAGAAGGTGTGAAAACCATTCAAGGGGTTGACCTCTACTACTTCATGGAAATAATCATAACATGTATTTATTGTTATAAAAAACATCTACATATATGTGATATAGGTCTATAATGTGCTTCCTAGGATCACCCTTGCCTTTGTATTTGTCAAATTTTGGAAGTTAAAAATACTTAAGGAAAGGTGTTGTCATGGTAGTTAAATCATATGGGTAAGAAAAAATTACTTCAAACTTATATTTTCTTATAGGGAAAAGGTGTCGTCCATCAATCCTTGAACTTTATCCTTCATGTTTTGAAATTCTTGGATAAATTGTAGTGGTAATTGATCCATTTGTCTTGAATAAGTTAATAGATTTTGGCCTATGAATGGGTTTGGGTTGGCATAGGTTTTTGAAAATTGGTGAAGTGGTGGATTATTATTAGAGTTATTAGGAGGTGGGTTGGGAAAGTTAGCATGCTTTGGAAGTGTAAAATGGTATGGATTGGTTGGATTGGTGGAAATGTTAAAATGTTTTGGGTTTGGATTGGTAATAAAAAAATTTGGGTTAGGATTGGTGTTGTAGTTATAATATTGATGGTATGGGTGATCATTAAAGTTGGGATTTGTTTATTAAAGTTTGGGTTGGAATGGCTTAGGCTGGTTGTGTTAAGGTTGGTTTTAAAGTTGAGGCTGGCTGGGTTAGTTTTGGTGTTAAAGCTGAGGATATTTGAGTTAGGGTTGGTGTTAATGTTGAGGTTGGTTGGGTGATCTTGGTTTAGGTTTTGATTTGGATGTGAACTGATCATGTGATTAAAATGGGTGTTAATTATAAATTATTGTTTGGGATGTGATTACTATTAAATGAATTGGATTTAAGTGAAGTTTGGTTTGGATTAAATAGTACAAGCAAATGGGAAAACTAATTTTATAAACTTCCTAAATTTCTAGTTGGATTTGTATTGGTGGGCACACTTGAAATAACACCCAATTTTGGATTTGATAAATAGTAGTTGATTTGTGAGATAAAATACTTATTCAATCTCATATTATGATTTAGATTGATGATATTATTGATTGGTGAGATGTAAAGACTTGGATTTGGATTGATTTGTGAGCTAAAATAATTATTTGAGCTCAAAATATGATTTAGATTGATGTTGTTATTGATTAGTGAGTTTTAAAGACTTGGATTTGGATTTATTTTTGAGCTAGAATAATGATTCAAGCTCAAAATATGATATGGATTTACAATGTTGTTAATTGGTGAGATGTAAAGACTCAAATTTGGGTTGATTAGTGAGTTAAAACAAATATTTAAACTCAGATTGGATTGATTGTAGATATGTAAACTTGAATAAGTATTCAAATTTAGATTTGAATGATTGATGTTTACATTAAAAATCAGATTTGGATTTGCTTTATGGTTGATTTTATGTTGATTCAAATATGCATTTGAATAAAAATTGATTGGATTGAACCCTAGGTTAATACTAAGAGTATTTAGATTTGGATTTATGTCCAGATTGATCAAGGGATTTCTCAATAAATCCATTTGTTCATGGCTAGGTGATATTTCTTACAAGAAAGGCTTTGACTCAAAAAAGGACTAAAAAAAAGAATTGACACTAGACTTATAAAAAAAAAGTACCAAAGTGTCTCAAAACATGATTGAAAACTAAATGCTTTTGAGTTTGAGTGCAAGGTTTTTGGTAGATTTTTAATGACTAAAAAGAAATTTGTTTCCACACAAATATATTAAAACATGTGACAAATATAAGGAAATAACAAATAAATTCTTATTTTAAATAGTTAAGACATTAAACATAAAATGTAGAAAACTAGGGTAAGGGTCAAGAACAACATTTGGACCTTCCAATGTCACTTACTCATCTATGCTTTTAGATTCAACATAATATTTAAAGACACTAACGATGGAGGATCCTATCATTCCCATGCAACATTGAGTCTGGTTTATAGTGTGTGTGGAAGGTAAATTCTTGACACTACCACAAACTGATGAACCAAAGTTGAATGTTAAAAGAAGATTTTTTAGGATTAAATTTTAAACAAGATTATCTAAGGGGAGTCATCTAAAATACCTTGTGGTACATTAAGGCCCAATACCATGGAAAAAATAGATAAATAGACACAAACTATTGGGTCTTGTCCCAAATTTCCTAACACAACCATAGGAATTTTAATGTGTTGACAATCAATGATATCATATTTTGAATTAATTATTGAAACCCTAGGTATTGGAGCATTAAATCCCCTAACATCATAGTGTATTTGAAACACACAACTGCTTAGGTAATTAAAATATTTGGATCTTGATTTATAGACCCTATTGGTATATGGGGTTTGACCTATTGAGTGGTGGTGAAATCCATAGTCAATAGAGCCTCTAGAAAAATAAATAAAAAGTGAGTGTTTATTTATAATTTTTGAGTATTTTCACCAATGTGATGTCAAGGAAAGATCATTCACAAACCTCACTTGGGTAATATAAAAAATATGGAATTATTTTTTATTCTTGAGTATTGCCTCCAATGTGATGCCAAAGGAAGATCACACATAATTCCATAATTACAAATAAAATATTTAAAAATAAATAATAAAATCTAAACCAAAAAAAACATACGTAAACATCACTTGGGTAACACAAAAATTATGAAATTACCAATGTGATGCCAAGGGAAGAGCATACACAATTCCAAAATTACAAACAAAATAATTAAAATAAATAATTAACTCATAACTCTAAAACAAATATGATGTAATTAATAAAGACTTAAAAAATTGTATTGAAAGCATTAGTATAAAAATAAAATAAATTGGCTTTTGTTTATTCTTTTTGCAAATTTTCTTTAACAAGTGTTCTACAAAAAAATTGTTATAGAGTTTTTTTATCTTATAGTCAAGAAAATGTACAACAAAGTAATAAAAGTCAACAAAAGTAAGAGAAACCAAAAGAAAAACAATTTGAAACTACTTCTAAATGTAACTATGATAAATATGAGATGAAAAAAAATGAGGGAAGGTCCCACCAGATATGTCAAAATATATTAAGAAAATATAGAAATGCAAATAAACTAAGAAATCAAATGAAATCTTAATCTAAACTAACTCAACCTATGATAGGTCTACAAATGAAAGAAAAAAAACAAACTTATACCTTAGCAAAAAAATAAGATTCCTCCATTGTGATGTGAATTTGATTTTCTCTCTTTGAATTGTGGTTTCTCACTCTTCCAATACAAAGGAAAATGGACAACATTGTGGTATACAAAATCTTATAATCTCAACATGATAAACCTATAATGAAGAAGAATTTTTAAATATACCAATAGAATAACTTTGAAATGAATAAGATTTTGTATATATACCAATAGAATAACTTTGGAATGAATAAGATTAGATAAATTAGATGAAGAACCTCTAATTTATAGATTTTAGAAATAGATGTGAACCATCCATATTGAGATGAAGATTAAGGGTTGAGAGTAAAAGGTAATTTTTAATTCATAATGAGAATTTTGAATTAAAAATTAGAGTGGAGAACATGCAAGACTCACAAATGAGTATAAATTTCATTTTAGAGGAAGATATGATATAAAATTAGTAAGTGAATATGAGGTAGATTATAAAATTGGATCATGGAAGATAATGGGAATAAAGGTGGGTTATTTAATCAGATAATGGAAGATAATAGGAGTAAAATTAGATTATTAAATTAGATCATGGAAGATAATGTGAATAAAGGTGGATTATTAAATCAGATCATGGAAGACAATGCAAATAAATGTGAATTATTAAATTGGATTATGAAGGACAATAGGATTATTAAATTGGAATGGTGGACATTAGGATTATTAAATTAGATAATGGAAGACAATGTGAATAAAGGCAGATAATTAAATCAAAATGATGGGGGGAAGGTGGAGCCTTAGGCATGTGAGGATATTTTTGATTTTTTATATTTATGAAAATTATGAATTTTTAAAATCTATGGAATTTTTAATTAGAGAAAGATTAGTTAGTTAAATTTGGATTAATTTAGGGATAATAAATAGTAAATAATGAATAGTTAATAGTTAATAGTGATAATGAATTATGATTAGGAAAAATTAAGGATGATTAGAGAGGATTAGAGATGATTAGGTATTTAGTGCAAATAAGGTTAAAATAAACACAAATTGTCTGATTTTAAGTGTCTACAAACGTCATACCAATAGATTATACCATTGTGATCATGTCACCAAGACAAATATAAAAATAATTAATTTTCACAAGAGTGCAAAAAATAATATATTTTTTTAAAAGACTTTGAATAATACTATAGTGATGTAAAATTAAATTCTTCCCATATCACAAGTTATGTTTTTAGATCCTTAAGCTCTTCATATTATCTCAATACTAGATCCAAAAAATGCCATAAACATTATCCCAACTCAATTCTCTAGTACCAATTGTAATGAAAATACTTGGATGTTTGATAATAAGGGAATAATTTATCTCAGAATAAAGAGAAGATAATTAGATCAATAAAAATAGTTGACAAAAGAGAAGAATACTTGATAATTATGACTAAATTACTTTGAGGGGGAAACCTATAGAAAAATTCAATAAGAGAATAATTCACAAGATGATGATAAAATATTAACCATTACCTCCTATATATACTCTACTCATCTATGGTTATTCCAAAGTCTGACCAAATTAAGAACATAAAGAAACACAATAACATAATATGAAACGTATGTAAGTGACAATTCAACCACACATATCTGTAAACACACTATAGGTTAACTCCTAACATGTATTCACCCTTGGCAATGCAAAATTTGATATCGACACTTGAACCTATTATACAACTAGATCCATTGAACAACATTATCCATAGATTATGGGTTATGTTATATGTAGCTACATCATGAAAAATGCCAATAATTGGGAAAAGATTTGGTAATGGATCTATAGCTAGTTGACTAGATATAACATGAATTTTTACTAATTTTTGAGATATAAACTTGAGATCAAATTCTATAAGTCATATCATATTTTTAGATAGTCAACTTTTTAGTGTGATCTAGGAATTTAACTCAAGAGAGGACAGTTAGTATGGTCTTAGTTCCAAAATTAAAATAAAATGAAAGAAACACATTGATATCATAACATATCTAGGCCTAGATACTAGGGAGAGATTATTTAACAAAAACAAATGACAAACACAACTAAAAAGTAAGGAATAAAACACAAGAATTCCTTCACCTTTCTTGGATGCTCCAAATGCCTTTTTAGTAGTGACTTACTCAGATTGTGCTCATGAAGTTCTTGTCAATGGAAGCTTGGATACCTCCATCTCTCTTTGACACCTTTGGATTGTGGCTTGCTTTGGCTTGGAATAAATTTGGCATGGTAACACTATTTGTAATGGATTTTGTAATAATTTGTGCATTATAACTTTGCACCAAAATAGCTTAGAAATGATGTTCATGGCCTCTCTATTTAAAGATTTTTAAGAATGTCTAGAATCAACCTGAACCATCCATATTGAAATGTACATGTGTGGTTGAGGATTAATTCAATTTTTAGAATTAAGTTTATAAGTATCCTCATCATGACATTGGAAGAAGGGGTAATTAAGAGGCATGGAGGGCATCATGGAAGGCATTGATGAGGCATGGAGGGCATGAATCATGGTATTTATGGTATTTATGGCCTAGAGATGTCTTCCTAAGAAATGAGGTCACTAGATGATGTAGATATTCAATATTCATTTCCAAAAATAAGTATTCAAAAAAAATTCATGGAATTCTTGATTATGCCTTGATTTGGGTTAACTAGCTCTTAAGCATGATTAAGCACTTTATACACAAATTACTTAAATTAATTAGAATGCCTTGTTATTAGTCTAAAATTTGATTGGATTATAATTATAAGGCAATGTCAGATGTGTTCAATCCATATTCCCATTTAGGATACTATCAACAACAAATAACGAAGGCACGCATCTTATGCAAGAGATTTGACATAAAAGAGTAATCCAAAGCAACTAAGTGCCAAATTGGCATTTTAAGTTAGAATGATTTGATCAAAGTTAGTTGGCTCATAAATTTCATTACCCCATTTAGGAATACCATGGCCAAAATTGGCACTTGAATATGTTAGTTTCATATCATTTAATGTGTTTTAGTGTTTTAGGCCAAATTGTGCATTTGGTGGAAATCGGTCAAAAGCGTGGTTGGAGGTTATCGATGGCCATATTTAGGTGTCTATAATTAATTGGGTTTTTTTCATGAGAAAATTTAGGGGATATTATTTAATTATAACATGGATCTCATTACTAAGTAGATAATGCTATAATTTTTGTGTAGTAAATACTAAAACCAGACAGTTTTTTTATTAGAGTATATTTACATTCACAATCAAATAATTGATGAATTATATAGTAAATTGCATTATCTCGATGATCATAATAATATTATGTTAATAGGGCCCTAAGGCCTCATTAGTTATTGAGATATGAATGAGTAATGGATTATCTAGTATTGGAGGCATGATCACGAGTATATTTTTTAAATATTCCTTGATTTTATCAAAATTTTGTTGACAAATGTCATCTCATATAAGTTGAGTGTATTTTTTTAGCAAACATGTGAAAGGTATTGTTTTATCATCTAATTGAGCAATAAAATACCAAATTACTTGAATTCTATGTTGTAATCATCATAACTATTTTAAGCTAGTGTGTGGTGGCATCTAGAAAATATTTTTTTCCTTTTCTAGATTAACATTGATGCCTTGTTGAGAGATAATGTATCCCAAAAGTTTTCTAAAAGATAGCTAGAAACAAATTTGTTTGGATTTAATCACACATTGAATTTTCACAAGTGTTAATACATTTATCATAAATCTACAACATGATATCGTTGATGTTTATATTTTCTTAATAAATTATCAAAATAATCCTCAATAATTATATGAATGAAAGCATGAAAAATGTGTGTCACTTCCCTTTGATATGTTTATTCTACAATTTTTAGTCTAAAATGAATGGTGATATAATATAATGTTCTTCGTGGGGTGGAAAATGTTATTTTTTCTTGATATTATGGGTTAATTTTAATTTGGTTGTAACTAGAAATCCATCCATGAATGAAAATGTATCATACCTAGCTATAGAATCATAAATCATGTTGATGTTAAGTAATGGAAAATCATATTTTATAAAATATTTATTTAAGTCACCATAATCACCATAACATCAAATTTTTACCATTAGACTTAGTGATAGGTACAATAGTGAAAACCCAATCAGAATGTGCAATGGATCTTATGAAGTTTGCATACAAGAGTATTTGAATTTTATATTTTACTAGTAATGCCACCTCGGTATGCATCTTTAAAATATTTTGTTTAAATGGTATTGCATTTAGATACATTAATATATTGTTCTTACCATTGATGGATCTATGTTAGGCATATATGAATAAGCCCAAGTAAATAATTATGGGTAATTATGTAAGACATATTGATAGTTTTTGCCTTCATCCTCCTGAATTATTATAGTGAGTAATATTAGTAGAGGATATTTATCTATTCTAAAGTAAAATTTCATTATTTCTTCATTTAGAAAAGTGGATCATTCTACTATATATGGTGTAGTAGATAATTTTTTAGGTGTATCATCTTAGATATTGGAATCATTACTCTTACCAAAGTATGCATAAACAAATATGGCATGAGGAAACCTATTCTACTAATAGAAAGAAGTGAGATCATCATATGCCCCCAAGTACTCTAGTAATTACTCATCCTTTGAGAACTCATCCAATGTCCAAATTTATGGTGAATCATTATCATCAATCAAATAAAAGTTTACCAATTTTATACTAGTATTAGTAATAGGTATATGCATGAATTATGATTTGGATCTTATGAAACAAGATTTATTATGAGTGCTCTATTTGTTACATGTAATTTTTGTAGAAAACCCTAAGACTTGTCAATTTGTATTATTGGAAGAGGAAATAGGCTGGGTTATACATGTTTAGTTTGTATTATTTTTATTATGAGATATAACCCACTGATAGGTTTTTTCCTTTTCCTATTACATAATTTCAATGATGAAATATTGATTGAGTATATTTATTTGTTCCAAAGTTATAATTTATTATCTATTTGTTTATAAAATTGGATCATTATATGATATATGGTGTAGTAGGAATCATGTTAGGTTCGTCATTTTGTATATTGGCATCATTCCTCTCACCAAAGTAAGCATGAGTAAAAGTGTTATGGGGAATCCTATAATTATGATATAGGGAAGCATGATCCTTATATGCCACTGGGTACTCTAGTAATGACTCATTAATTTATAACTCATCCAATGTCAAAATTTCTAGTGAAGCATTTTCATAAATAAAATTAGGGTTTACTAATTTAATACAATTAGTAGAAGTGTAGACACTAGAAAACCACACATAATGGTTTTATATATTTAAATGCCTCTGGACCCCTTGGGGACCACCTAACCCTTCTTGACCCACTAACCAACCCATCAAACCTTGGGTATAGTTAGATACTTAGTTAAATAAACTAATTAACTTACTAAATAACCCTTAAATCCAACCCTTTTTAAACCACCTTGACCCCTTTCCTTCAGACACTCAATCATCGATGGTTAGGTTGACCATCGATGGTCAGGTCTTCCTCATTCTTACACAAATACTAGTTGTGTGCAAGATAACATGACACAATTAAGTTTTCCCACCTTACCCATTGCTAACAAACTCCCAAGCATTGAAATCATCAATTCAACCTCCTATGGAACCTTTTATCCTCCATCTCTCTTTGAATATAAAAGGAGGAGAGTAGGAGGTGAAATAGATCAATCATTAGAAGAGTATTCTAGCACATAGGTATTCAAGCTTCCCAGCTAGTCTTCTTCCAATAATTCAATAATAATAATAGAGATCTGAACCTCTATCAAAATTAATCTCAATGTAAAGTACCATTACTCTACCAAAATTACTCTAGTTATCAACCATTAACCATTTAGTAAGTAATAAGTATATTTGTACTTCAGTCTTGCTATTTTAGTTTTTGACCTCTCTCCCCCATTAGACATTTTATACATCCTACTTTCTAACTCTCAGACCCTTACTAGATCACTAATCCATTCTAAAAACTCCTTTTTTGAACACTTTCAATATCTAAAGGTAATCACTAATGGTTAGCACAATTACCAATGGTCACCTCCAACCGTTGATAATTACCCAACCACTGACAATCAGCTTAACCATCAAAGTTCACCCTGACCATTAATGGTCACTATGGTAAGAAATAACATCAAGTTATTTCTAACCCCTTACCCATAACCAAATCTAAGTTTCTATCTCCTTGCATGTTCACAGACCCCTATCTAATTTTCTAAACCTAACCTGATATATTTTAGCACTAGTATTGACCCAATTTTTCTATATTTAGTTTTCTTATAAATCATTCATTTTCTTCTTGTATTTCATTTTAGTTACTTTCTATTATTTGATGTATCTTGATTTTATCTCCTTCAACTTAATTTTTATCAAAGAGTGGATTGATAGCGTCCTAGCAAGCTCACATTTCTTGGATCTAGCTCATGCCAAATAGTACACCTAAATATTACTAACAACCCATTTTTTTATTGCTTTCTTATATATAGGTTATTCCTTCTAAGACAAAGAGTAGCTCTCCATACTAGTCTAGATTACATGTGCATCAACAATTAGGGTCTTCTACCACACCCTTATTCATAGTTTCTTATCTTCTTCCCTAATTAAAAAATGAGAAAAAATTAAAAGAAATATTTTGGCACACTCGTTGGGATAATAACATCATCTAGGTTCCCTTTTTTTCCTTGATTATATGCTCATACAATGAAATCTAAAATTTATTTTGGGCTTAAAATAAACCTTGCATACATTGATTTTTCATCTAGTTAACTTAAAACCAAAGTAATTAATCATAGTTTCACTCTTGATATCACACACTTTACCAAAACACATAATCAATCAACACATCAAAATAAATTTGAGACAAGGCCCAACTAGGATTTCATCACCTATCGATAACCTTAACATTTCTTAGCAATCCCACATGGAAATCATTACCAAGGGGAGAACCAACTCAATTCTCTGGTTGAGTATAAACTCTAAAATTCAATATATCTTGGCTAATCACCTAACACCCTTATCATTGTGGTGTGTGAAGTGAGGGGGTAGGCCCCAATATCAAGCCACATACTGAACTTCAATACAAATTCTTTTTGAGATCCTTTAACACTTGAAACTAGCCTTAGACTTCTTCTTTAGTACCTAATCTACAAACCAAATTTCCTCTTCACACTTTTTAAGGCATAAGCCAAAGTGATCTAAAAATAATCCTAAGTTTTAAATACACTTTAGTGTATGTTTTGATTGCCTTGAGATTATTTTCCTTTTTTTTACTATGTGTTTGAGTTGTGATCTTTTCATCATTTCTTTTCTATTCCTTACATGGTATTTACTAGAAAATAGTCAAGGAATCAAACCAACCAAGAACCACTTTCCTCTTCCTCTTCTTCCATGGAGTATACTTTGGATGTTGAGAGTTCTCCTCATCTTTTTCCCCCTCCTACCATTCCTTGAATAACTATCAAGTGTGATGCAAATTTTTCTACATTCTTTGATAACAACTCCATAGCCCTTCAAAATTACCTTAACACCTTATCTCACCACACCCTTATTGCTTTGGTTCCTCCTACAGATTCACCTTATGGTATGCCTCCCCATCTTATGTTTGGTGATACCTCTACCTAACCTATGATCACCCAAGCATTGTATTCCACTCATAACCCATCTTCTGCTACCACCCAAACTCAATCTAACATCCCAACCAATATCCAAACACCCCCTACACCAACCAACACCTCCCACATAGGGGAAACCTCACCTTTTGTTACCCATACCTCATCCACTATGGCGGGTATCTTCTACCCCTATTCATACCGTTTCCCTTATCACTACCAGCCCACCAATTTCCACTCTTCAAAATTTTGTGCTTTCCATACCTCCTACCCTTCCACCATTAACACAAGAGTTACTACTTAACCCCAACCAAATACCAACCCATTCATACCTCTAAATCAACCCATATCGATCCCTCAATGAATACCCATGACATCCTATCAATATGTTCCTAATCCACAAGGATACATTACACCTACCCAACCTTTTTTCCCATTAACCCTTATGTGGCATCATCCCAACCTTCAATGACCACATACCAATGTGTGGCATCTTCTCAACCTTCCATCACTTATCCATATATTATTAACACCCAACCTCAACCAAACTTACCATCCAATTATGGATATTCTCAACCTCAAATTGATTTGGTCAAAATTTTAATGGACAAAATGACCAATCTAGAGTCATGTATCTCTACGGCTCATAACCTTTTATCTTATGATCAAATCTGCAATGAACCTATTCACCCATTTGTCCCTATCCAATCTTATCCTCCTCAATGGGAATTACCCAAGCTTTCCAAGCTACAAATCAAGGAGGACCCCTAACAACACATAAGATCATTCCACCATTTTTTCTATTTGATTGCATATGATGATGTTCTTATCCTTCGCATTTTTCTCATGTCACTATCTAGACAAGCCTTAGATTGGTATAGTTCTCTCACCAAGCACTCCATTTTTTAATTTTCCCAACTTGCCCAAATCTTTTTAGATCATTTCTCAATCAATATATCTAAAAATATCTCTATTACCAACCTCTACTCTATTAGGCATTTTGATGATGAATTGATTGTTGATTTCATAGCTAGATGGAGAGGTCTCATCAACCAACTCTCTTTATCTTTACCCCAACCCAAGTTGATTAATATTTTCTCTCAATTTTGTGCCAAAAATATTTTCCCTACTCTTCAAGTTCAAACTTTTATGACTTTTGATGAGGCTTTCACCATGGTACGCAAATTAGAAATTAGAGCCATTGATGAGGGAAAATTGAAACTATGAAACAAAAATTATATCTTTAAATCTAATGATCCTCCCTCATCCAAAACTACTAATCAATATAACCATCCTAATACCAAACCAAAGGCAAGCATAAACTTGATTGTCTTTAAATCTACTCCACCACCAACTATCAACCAACCCAAGCAAACCAACTCCTCTAACACCTCCAACTAACAAAATAAAAATCAAAACTAAGATCCCCCAAAATAATACAATCTGATAGGGGAGTCTTATGCTTCATTTTTGGATAAATTTCTCAAATCCAACGTCATAAAAATTCCTCCCATAAAATCTCCCCAACAATTTGATGTTTCTCTCCTTACACCTGGTTGGTATAATGAGAATGATTTATGTGCTTTCCACTATGTCATTGGACATGATGTTATTAGGTGCAATACTTTCAAAACCATTGTCCAAAGCATGATTGATAAAGTATAACTTATATTTAATAGTCCCAATGCACCCCTAAATCAATCCCTTGACATATTTTATAAACCTTTCCCTAATCATGCCCTTTCTACCAACTATGATGATAATAAACTGGAATCATCTCACATTCATGAAGTTCATATGGTTAATGTCATTATTAGTGAGCCTATCATTGAGGATACCATTACCTCAACTATTTCTTCTACCATTCCACTCATTGAAGTGGTAGATTCATCCTCTATTCCTTTGGACACCCAAATAGAGGAAGCAATCATCCCTCTTTCTTTACTTGACAAGACCATGGACTTATCCTCATCTCCTTTGATATAAATACCAAAGGAGGTAACCATTTATTTAACTACCTCTTCCCCAACTCCACTTATTAAATTTGTGGAATTACCCACCACTTCATTGGACACCCAAAAAAAGGAAACAACCATATCTATTTCTTCACTTGGGCCCATCACACCTTTCTCCTCTATCATAGAACCACCCACCCTCTCTTTGAGAACCATCCCAAAAGAAGAGATCACCTTACCTAATCCCTCCATGGAGGAAATGTCTTCTCAAACCTTGAAACCTTCCATCAAGAACAAAGGTGAATAAACCATTCCCTCACCTCAAACAATGGGCTTAATCTTTAAAACCAATGACCAAGGGATCAAATCCATTTACAAACCTTTTTCTAGATTGGTTCAAAGTCTAGAGTTCACTTCTCAACCCAATTTAGATAGAGCCACCTTTTGGCATCATCTTGGGCTCTCTTATCAAAACAAACCTAAATCTTCAACCTCACTTCAATCCATCATCAAACCTATCATCAACTCAGTACCTTCATCAAACACTTCTCCCTCTAAAACCATAGGGGAAACATCAACCCACCTCCATATAAAATTGTTAAATCACCTTATGCCTCTATAACCAAACCCATCAATAATATAATAATACTTCATACACCTATCCTTGCTCACCCATCTTTGGATTTGGACTTAACCCCATCTATTCCACCAAATAAAACATGAACCAAACCAACTAAAAAAGGTTAAACCATCCAAAATCCCACCTCTAACTAGATCCATACCACCTCCTTCCCTCCTACCATCTATATTAAGACCATCCTTATAGCATCCCACAAGTTCATCCTTCTACCAAGAAGTTGAACCCTCCTATACCTACCTATTCCTCATCTATTAGACCTTCTCTGTTTGATCTACCTACACCTACCTCCACCAAATCATCAAACTCCCCATCATTCTTAATTAACCTATCCACCTCTACCTTCCCATCTATCACCAAACCTTGATCATCCACCTCTAGTCTTCTACCTTAAAACCAAACATAACCAAACAATCCCAATAAAACCACCTACCAAAACCATTCCACCACCTACAACTTCTTTGGTGAAGCTATTTCTAAGAAGGCTCCTACTCCTAAAACTAAAAACCTATCACCTCAAACACCTTTGCTCAAATATTATTCAACCATTCTACAAAGGTTGTTGAAAAATATTTTTTAATAATACCACTTATTAAACCTTTTGACCCTTCAAGTCCTAGATTATCTTGGTTCAATGACAGTTTAATAATCTACTCATACCATAGGACACTGGGCATGACATAGAGAACTGTAAAGCTCTCCAAGCACTTATCCATACTTATGGGATGAGGATGATATATTATCATATGAACCTCCCCAATCTAACCATCAAATGAACCCATATAAAACTTACCTACTCCACTCTCACCCAAGAGTGAGGAGGAATTGAAGTATCCATCTAGCCCAACACTTCTCCTCATCTATATTATCCATATGGTTACCCAATCTAGGGCCCAACAAAAGAATAGAGGAAAATCCAAAGTGTCCATACTGTGGACATAATCTTCCACCCCTCAACCTTCCAACCAAAACCAAGCACACTCACCTTTAACTTCACCTTCACCAAAACCCAAAATATCCATTTTGGGTACCTCTCCATCTAACCCTTCTGAATCCATCCAGCAAGTGGTTCTAAAAAAACATCACTAGAGATCGGTGAAGATGAGAATTTACAAAATAATCAACACCTCACCCCATCATCTCCAAGCATTAATAGAGGCCCTAAAATCAATAGAATTTCAACCAAAAAACCCTCAACCTATTGCACCTTTTGTCAGAGCCCTTCAACTTTTTACCTTTGTAACATTTTAGGATTCAAAAATACCTTCTATCCATTTTGAATATCATAATCCTCCCCTCTTCACCACTACATACATCAATTAATCTCACATAAAAAGGGTTATTATTGATGGAGGAAATAGTATTAACATTATCTCCTCCCATGCTTATGACCAACTCAAACTACCTAAGAATATCTTGTCAAAAATTGTAGTAGTCCTTTGTTCCTTTAATGATACTATGGCCAGTACCTTGGGGATAGTCATCCTCCACATCCACTTGGAAGCTCATAAAATTCCAAAACTCTTTTACATTATATAGGATGATTTCTAATACAATTTCTTACTTGGATGCCCTTGTATCCACACCATATGTTGTGTCCCATCCACCTTACATTGATGTGTCATGTTCAAACATGAGAGTCAAGTTGTTACCATAAAAATTGACCCTAACCTTTTAATATATTGCAACATGACATAGCTACTCAATGACATTATTATTCTTCCATAATCACCTTGTCATCAACTAACAATATATTCACCCCTACCATCAATAAGATTTAACTAACTCATTTATACTTCTTCCCAGATCCTTATAGAGGACTCCTTGAACCCACATTCTAACATCTTTCACTAAGTGAGTATCATATTTTAGCCTTAGATTCTTTCCCTACTCCTCAAGAGTATGGTAACCTTGACCATGATCCTATTTATGACCCCAACATTAGAATCATCATTCCTTTCAGACCTCCCAACCATCAAACTAACTTAATCTATGCGAGACTTGATCAACTACTTCTTTCTTCCACCACTACATCTACCACCCAACCATTTACCTCTAACTTCTCCTATCTTGACAAAATGACATTTGCCAAGTTTTACCTTCATAAGTGTGTCTAAAATGGATTTTTCCTCAATTTTTATGAACATGGATCTCATAAGTTACCTTCCATCAAAACCCAAAATCCTCATGAGATATTTAGCCTTGGGTTCATCCCACCAGAAGAACCCATCGATTCACTAAAACCCATTACCACCATTGAGAAAGACAACCCATCCTCACCAACGTAGACTCCTTTGAAATTTGAGCATTTTAAAATCATTCCTCCTAACTTTTTTTTAGTCAATACTACTAGTTTATGCCCCCTAACCTATCAAAAGGATGGCCAAACTAAATCCCTTCCTCTGATTCATCCTAAAATGGAAGAAAATGATTCTCCTACCATCAACATAGTCTAACATTAGGATGATGATTTCATTCTCACCTACCTCAGTGTGAGGGACTCTTCTATCCACAAATTCCTTCTTCTTGAGAACCAAACCATGTTGAAAAAATCCACTATCGATGTAAACTTGGGTACTCAATATACCCATTACATTGTAAATATTGGTCAATCCTTAGATTCTTCAGAGAAACAAGATTACCCTTATTTCCTTCATGACTAAAGTATATCATTTGTTTGGTCTTATTAGGATATACTCAAAATCAACCCTTATATATCCCTCCACAACATTATCACCCATCCTTATGCTAAGCCTATTTGATAAAAGCTTCGAAGGATGCACCCTCACATCGCCCTTTTAGTCAAAGAAAAGATTAAATGTCTCTTATTTATCAACTTCATCTAACCCATTGATTATCCTCAATGAGTTTATAACATCATTCCCATTAACAAGACTATAGGGGGGTTCACCTCTATATTTAATTTTATGACTTCAACCTTGCTTGCGTAAAGGATGACTTCCCTTTACCTAGCATTGACCAATTTGTTGATATTATAACTAGCCATGAGATGTTATCTTTCATGGATGGTTTTGCAGGATATAATCAAATCTTGATTGCCCCCAAGGATCAGTATAAAAATTCCTTCATCACTTCATAGGGAACCTTCTACTACAGGGTCATGTCATTTGCTCTAAAGAATTCTATAACAACCTACTAGTGTGTGATGACCTACATCTTCCATGATCTCATCCATATAATCATAGAAGACTATGTAGATAATCTCCTTAGGAAATCCAAATACCACAAGGATCATATAGCCACTCTCAAAATCAATTTTGAATGCCTAATCCATTTCTATGTCTGGCTCAACCCCAATAAATGTATTTTTAGGGTCTTATCTAGAAATCTTCTTGGATTTATTATCTCTATTTGATGAATTAAACTAGACCCAACCAAAGCTAGAGTAATTTTGGAGATGCCACCTTTGGCCCACCTTAATCAACTCCACATCCTGTAGGGGATGCTCCAATCCATCCATCACTTCATCTCTCAGTCATCAAATAGATGTCAACCATTTCACCATCTTCTCAAGAAAGATACATCTTTTAAGTGGACTAAAGACTGCTAACTAGCCTTTGATTCACTCAAAGAATACCTCATTTCTCCACCCATTCTTACCCATATTAATTAGGACCGATCCTTCTATCTTTATATTTCCACCATTGACCATTACCTAGTTGAAATGCTTGCTCACCATGTTGAATAAAAAGAGAAATTTGTCTACTACATAAGTCAAACACTTATATAGTATGAGACTCGGTATACCCACTATGAGAAACTTTACCTCACCTTAGCCTTTGTGGCTTCCAAATTTCATCATTACCTTCTAAATCACAAAAATTTCATCACTAATACTGACCCACTCAAGTACATGCACTCTAAACCATACCAAAACCAACATATGGTTAAGTAGCTCATGCTTCTAGCTGAGTTTGACCTTGAGTTCCTCTAGCAAAATTCAATTAAAGGGTAAGTCATTACCAACCAATTGGATGAAGCTCCTTTACTAGACAACCAACCTCTTCCTCATATATTTTTGGATGAGTCCATCATGACTATTTCTCAATAATATCCCACCTAACAAATGACTATGTTCTTTGATGGCTCTAAATACCAGCATAGTCAGGTGCTAGAGTCTTATTCCCCTTAATGTTGAACCTCTCTCCCTTTCCTTCAAAATTGATTTTGAATGTATCAATAATGTGGCTAATTATAAATCCATAGTAATAGGTCTCCAAACTACTCTATCCTTAGGAATTAAGACCATTAGTGTCTTTGGTGATTCCTAACTTGTGGTCAACTAGATTAATGTATCATACCAATGTAAGAATGATGTCTTTCAAAAGTATAAAGAACTAGTAGATGAACTCTTAACATCATTTGATCATTACCTTATCCAGTCTATTCCATAATTTACCAACAAGATCATAGATATAATGGCTTCCCTTGCTTCCAAAATCCCATCTACACCTATTTATTCTAAACTCTTTGTTACTATTCACCACTTTATCACACCCTCTTATATCCATTCCAACCTTCCTACCATTTGTAGTGTGGAGGCATCTCCATTGAACATATGGTATGATAAAACAATCAACTACCTCAACCTTGACATCATTCCTCCCAACCTCTCTAGGAATGCTTGAAGATCTTTTGTTTAGATTACCTCTCATTATATCATACTATGGGTAGTCCTTTACAAACATGGCTTTGATGGCCTCCTTCTCCCTTGTCTACATAGTCATGAAGCTTCCCATGCTATCAAGGAAACATCTATGGGGGAAACTTTAGTGGTTTATTTTTCACTAAACACATCCCTCACCTTGGTTACTATTGGCCCACCCTCAACCAGGACTATTGATATTATATAAATGTGTTAAATTTCAACAACACACTAATTTACATCATGCACTTGCCTATGTCCCTCAAGTATCCAAAGACTATCAGCCCTTATCACAATGGGGATTTTATTTCTTTATGGAAATTAATCCTTATGCTTCATAATGACACTGATCCATCATCACTACCATCAATTATTTTACCAAATGGGTGGAATATATTCCTTTTATCTCGACCAAAGCTGACAAGATTGTTTACTTTATAAATCATCATATCATCTATCATTTTAGTGTTCCCCATAAGATCATTATTGATAATATAAAATATTTCAAAAAAAACATGTCCAAGGTCTTTACACTACATTTGACATCAAGTTAAGCTTTTCCTTACCTTACCATCCATAATTAAATGGATAGGGAGAAGCCTCTAAAAAAAACCTTAAAAATATGTTAGCCAAAGTAGTTAGTACTTCAAGTTGGGATTGGCACTTACACATCCCTTTCGCTTTATGGGCCTATTGCACTAGCATTTGAACCTCCATGGGTGTTCCCCCTTTCTCTTTAGTCTTTGGAGTAGATTCAGTCTTACCTCTTAAAGTCAGATTCCTTCTCTTTGCATATCCTTGAAAGATATCATTTTTGAGAGTGACTATTATCAAGAATGTCTAGCATGACTTGAGCTACTTGATGAGCATCACCTAGAAATGCTTAACCATATTCATGTCTACTAAGAGTGAATCAAGTGTGCCTATAAGAAGAACCTAAAATAATGAGAATTTAATATCAAAGACCTCATCCTAAAGAAAAATTAACATGTAATAAATATAGAGAAAAGAAAAAGAGGTATTTTATTTCAATTGGTTTGAACCCTACATCATAACCCACAATTATGGAATAAGAGCTTACCTTTTGTCCTCTCTCGAAGGCAAAAAATAACTTGAGCCTCTCAATGATTCATATCTACATCCTTTATTTTGTTGAAAAAGGATCAAACTCACCTTCTTGTCTATCTTAAGATCATTCCTTGATTTACGATATTTTCACCTTCCTCATACCCTCATCCTATCCCTTTGAGGACAACCAATTACAAAATAGAACCATGTAATTAACCATCATAGTCATAACTTAATCCTAAATATGGGTACCACAACTCTATCCATAACATGGTTCTCATGGATATTTTTCATCTCTAATCAAGATAGAATCCCATGGTCATTGTCTATTAAAACCACCCCATTCACCTATCATTAACTTTTTGTTCTAAAAGTTTTACCTTCATAAAGGTAAACCTCTAAGCCTATATATACAAGTCCATGTCTAAACCTAACATCAAAATTATTTGGGATACCAAAATATCACTTGGGTCACATGTCTTTAGCATTACAAACTACTCCTTTGAAGGATAGCTACCCCATAACTAAATTGCTTAAAAGATAGACTACTCCTTTGAAGGACAACTACCAAATAAACATACCCAAAATTAGATCACTCCCTTGAAGGATGGCTAAGTAAAATTTATCAAAAATAATCATTTGAAGCTTATCAAAATTAATCATTTGAAGCTTCCCACATCAATCATCTTCACAAATTTATCAAAATAATAGCAATAATAAAGGACCCTATATCAAAATTAGAATAACCTATCCCAAGAAAGTGAAAATTAGTTTTCATATCTAGCATTAGTAGACTTCCCACATTGATCAGTATACACCTTACATGAAGACATGGACTTGTCTAATATCATTCTTAGGTAACCTATAAAACTATCAAACTAACCCACATATGGTTACCTTACCTATCAACCCATTTACCCTTCACCTACCACCTACCTCCCCCTTATACCATCTACAAGTCAAGGGATTATGAGATTAATTGACATAATGTGATCATGACACCTTCTTATCAACCAAATCATGCTAATGTGAAGCATTTAAAAGGCTTATGTTCCTTAAGCCAATCTAACTTTGGTTTTGTTTTGTCCTTACCAATGAAAAAACATCATGCTTTTTCCTTATCCTTTCATCATTGGTTCATGTAGACATATGTCTCATAATTTTCATCTCTTTTCTCACATTTAGTTGGTTATCTAGCTTACTTTATGTGCTAACATCATAACCATATTTAAAGCATCACATCACATCCATAATCAATGAAATAATTCATATCATATCACATCATATCAAACCATCAATAACCATAATCAAACCATCCATGATCATAAACATCATTCCATGAAAAAAACAAATAATCATCCATGATCATCACATACCTAAGCTACTGAATCCACATATCATGAAGTATATAAATAAATCATAAAACATCAAAACATGTAAATCATGAACAATGAACCATAAACCACATCTATATATCATCATGAATTATAAACACCATATACATCATGTCATCAAACTAAATAATACATGTAATAATGTATATCCCTTTGTCCCTCTCAAACCATGTACATCTCACTACATCAGCACACATGATAGTATCAAAGTCATGTACATCTATACCTATACATCATATCATATCGTGCCCCTAGGGCACCACTACCAATAGCCCCACCTACACTACCACTACCATATAGTGTCAATCCTCTCAAGATGCCTACCTATCCACCCATTGAATCAACCCAATAACTTGGAGTCACCATGATTAACCCACCTACTAAATTAGCTTTGTACTCACCCCATCAGGGCTACTCAAGATACTATGCCAATATTATGGACTTGTAATACTTCAACTCCTCCATTGTGTCTAAGTAACATGATGTAGGGATGGTACCTAGTGGTCTTTTTGGTACTACCATTACTCCTCCCTCTATCTTAAGGTTTCCCTCTCCTAGGTCACCAAGATTAGTGAGGTCTAAGCCTTATCTTTCACCTATAACCATGACAACCTAACCATATAAAGTCATAATTTATCCCTCTAATGTGGCCACCTATCCTTATAACCTTGTAATATATGCCTATGTAGTATTCAGTGTTACTTTTAACTATCCATCATGGCCACCACCCTCTACCTATACGTGCGGACCCCTACCAATTAGATCCACATCCATGCTCTTTTAACCCCTATCATCCCACCCAAAATTAGCCATTATATAAATGGCTTAATACCATGCCATATAGCCATCGACAACACTAGTATCATCAACCCCTACTCTAATAGGTAGCTCCTTATGATCTAAGACCACCTCCTCTAGTTGTCACTTAGGTAATAAAAACTTAGCATCCTTCCTCTTATACCTTGAGAATGGACCTAGAGTCCCCTATACTAGGCCAAACTACCTCTAAACTCTATCAAATGAGATGAGCTCAATCTCACCCTCTCTCCTCCCATAGATCCATCTCTAGCTCTTTAATGACAATGTATGATAGTTATAGAGGATCTACCTAAGAAAGCTGACATACAACCTCTAAATAACATCATCCATAACTAAGCTTTCCAATGCATCCTTGAAATATTCAACATCTCTTATACCTCCTCTAACTCTTGTGAGGGTATAGTCACCCCTCCACCACATGAAACCCACTCTAAAATTCATCTAGGTGTAACCCTTCCATGGTAGCCCTAATGGTCTCAGAACCCTAATATACTCATATACCCAACAATGAAGCACAAACCCCATGTTAATCCCATACCTCCTATGAGCTTGGAACACCCAGAGCTCCCTGTATATTTAGACTAAAAAAATTGGTGCCCACCCAAACACTATCCTACCAAACAACATCTCTACTGGCACTCCCAACAATAAATAAGGAAACTACCCACTACTCAAATTTGGCAATGCAAAATAGGACACTACCATCATCATCATAGTCATCAAACACCTCTCATCTAGAGCCATCTAGTATAATGGCCTATAACCAAACCTATCAACATGTCATCTAGCAAGGGATTGATCTTTACTATACAGGAGCTCCATCTTCTCATCTATCTCCTCACTCTCAATATGGTAAATCAGCTCCCATTGAATTAGCAGCCATATAATCCTATGAACATCCTCTAGTAGGATGGTCATCTCTCATATCAATAAGAGGAAGGTATTCCTAGTTGGATACTATATATTGATGAGGGCCATGACCATCACCACATCTAGAAACAAGCATTGATAGTATCTCATAGATTCAAGGCCAACCTCCTCTATATTTGTCTAATCATCCCTAATTATCCATCCATATATCTCTATAAAGATCCTGGGAACCCAATCCCTCATCTAGATCTAATTTTATGCCTAGAAAAAAATCAAAGTTAGCACACACACTTAGTTTTCCATTACCATTACCATTTCTCATTTCTATTCATTCCATTAACTATACCTACATCAATCTCTTCATCAACCTAAACCCACCTAAATCAACCTATTCTAATACTAACCCCCAAACACTACCTTTATAGCATTACCTCTAACTCATAAAAGTGACCCTTACCCATAAACATTTTAACACCTACCCTAACCCATCAAACCAAACATCTAATGCTCCTATTAAAAAAAATCTACCCTAACCTAAACCTATCAAACCAATACCTAACTCTAGCCAAAAACCATTTCAACACATCACTCCTACTTGAAAATTTCCCTATCCTAACTTACACTTGGGATTTTAACTACCCCACACCCTTTAAAACATTTTAAAATATGTTTCTTATATATTTTTATTCAAACACACTTGACTACTAATAGTCACTATTGTTGGGTGAATATTTTGTCACCCAGCTAACTAATGGGCAAAATAGGTCTCTTCAACCACATCATAGGGAAATTGGTTGTCCAAATGTGCAGGTTTAATACATCAAAAGGGGACAAATCTCTCCTCTCATCAAGGGGAGGTTCCATGTAATTATGCAAGATCTATATACTATATATATATATATATATATAAGCAGAAAATAAAACTCAAGGGTAGGATAAACCATCCATCTCTCTTTTTGTAGAGATGATGTTCACAAATCAAAGTAGAAATCCTGATGAGATGACAGAAGGCAATCCTCTTCTTTTAGAAGTGATGTTCAATAGACAAAAGGAAACTTTCTCGAAGTGACAAGTAACTGTAATAGGGCATAGTAACACAGCAAGATGAAATGTAGCACAAAGTCTTCACCTCAACTACCAAAGAGTGAAATACAAAGGACGATGAGGGCACAAAGTCATCCCAAGGTCCTTTACATAGAAATATAAAGAAAATGCACTAAAGGCAATTATGGGGGCACAAAGTCTCTCCACAGCTGGCTTCAGGATACCTTCTTGATTATTTTCACTAATTCTACTTATTTAATTAAATGGATAAAAAATGTATTAAGGAAACATACATAAGAACAATTTCCCCAATAACCAAGTTATTCCAGCATAAAGTTTGAAAAGTCACTTGTTTTCTTATTCAAATAATGAAATATGATCAACAATCTGAGCTCAAAGTCTCAGTAATGCCTTTCAATTTTTGAAGAGTTATGTTTATGATAATAGAGAGAGATATCTAAAACACTAAGAGAGAGTCCAATATATAGTGCCCCAAGAAAGACTTGGGCGCTTTGTTTCACCAAAATGTGTTATGATGTATTCAATGCTTTTAATGCATTTTAAATTTTGTCTGTGGGTTATGCTGGAATCAAGTATCGATCTTTAATATGGGTTGCTTGATGTGTTTCCTAATGTGTGCACAGCTATTTGCTTTACTTGATGTAGATAAAAGGGACACACCATTAAATAATCATGCTCTTTTGATGTCCACCTAGTGGGTTGCTTTACCTTCTAGAAACATATCTTATGCCTGGATATTTTTGATCTTTCTCCATTGTTTCCCTTTATTGTATTTCATTCTTATCTATGTGATCTAAGCTCTCGGGTTATCTCTTTAGATGGTCACTAAATTTGTTCACAGGATCTATGCTATATTTGAAAATCAATAGATATTTCATTATCTTAAATTTAACATCCATAGGATGTCAATGGTTCAATCGCTTCCCTAGTTTAATCACTTTCCTAGTTCAATCACTTCCTTAGTTTAATCACTTTCTCAGTTCAATCACTTTCTCAATTTTTGATTGAACCATCCCTTTGTCTGATACTTCCTTTGAACCTTTGAACCTTCAAACTTTGAACTTTTTTGGTTCAAGGTTTAATTAGTTCATTGGTTTATCCTTTGTTTTATTGCTTCTCTATTTTTCTAAGTCATTTGATCTCTTCAAAACTCATTGAACCCATTGAACCCATTGAAATAATTTGGTTCAAGGTTCAATGGTTCAATGGTTCAACAATTCATTCCTTTGTTCTTCAAAGTCTTCTTTTCTTCACTACCCTCTGTAAGGGCACTTGGTCTCTTCACTTTGGGGCATTCCTCTAAACTGAGCCGATTGAACTAACTAATTAAAACAACTATAGTTCAATGGTTCAAAGGTTTAATGATTTAATCACTTTCTTCTTGTGTTCCATTTGACCACTTGAACTAACTAATTGAAACAACTACTTTGAACTAACTACTTATTAAACCTCTAAACCTTCCTTTAGAATCATCCTTCACTGCCTCTTTCTTTATTTGAAGCTACTTTCTACTAATGTCAGCAAATGACATGGTGTCTTCTACTAAGAAATAGCCAAGAACATGTGGCAACATCTACTAAGCTTATAGAAGCACTGTAGAAACATTCAGGACTCTTTTGGATCCATGCAGACGCAGACACTTGTCACATTCCACTTGATTTTAGCCACTTACCTAGGACCCACCATAGTCCTTAATCAATAAAAGGAAGAAGCTATAGATGTTGCCACTTGGCAGCCTCCACTGAGCTTTTTAGATGGCATGTGGCACATTTCACCACTTTAAGAGTTACTAGAAACTGTGTCCCATTAGATGACACTTGGCAGCTTCTGCTACACTTTGTGAGGGACACATAGCGCATTCTATTACAACTTTATGAGGGACACATGCCAGCTTCCACTACACTTTATGAGGGACATGTGGTGGCTTTTGCTACAGTTTGTGAGGTACACGTGGCATATTCTTGGGCTTCTATTTCTTTGATGGGTTTTATATTTTGGTAGAATTTTCCTTTAGACAAAAAGTCTAAAGGAATTCTTTTGGATAATTTGTCTGAAGGAAATCTTCCTTCACTTTGCCTCTATTTTTCGTCAGGTTTTCTATTAGGCTTCTTCCTAGGTGAATTCTTTTAGACAAAAAGTCTGAAGGATTCTCACCTTAACCATTTTGCCATGTTATTTTCCTGAAAGGGAACTGTGTCTTTTGCAAGGACTTTTTCAAGCATGGAACTATCCTTTAGGTTTTTCCAATAGTCCATCTACTCCTCGCCTACCCTCCACAAAGTCTATTTGTCCTTTAGCTTTGCCTTAGTCAATTTTCCACCAATCTCAATAAGTGACATGTGGCAGCATCTACTGTGAAATAGGTGAGGACACATGGTAGCATCCACTTAACTTATAGAGGATTTGGATGCCTTGTGAGAGTCCCATAAAAGATGACATGTGGTGGCTTCCATTAAGCTTTAGAAACACTGTATAAAAACTTGGGACTCACTTAGATTCATGTAGATGTTGACACTTGGTGGGCTCCGTTTATCTTACAAGGGACATGTGGCAAGTTCCATTACTTTGAGAAGCAAATCATAATGTGTCTTGGTAGATGACACTTGGCAACTTTCACAGTTTCTTCACGATATATAAAATGGTTATGTGCTGAACCTATTTCTCTCCTACAGAATCCATAGAAACTATCTTGTGAAGTCTATAGAAATGAGCTTGTAGAATTGGCAGAGTCTGTAGAAATGAGTTCATAGATTTAAGCCTACAAAGTCTATAGATTCAATCCTACAAAGTCTGTAGATTTTTGAAAAAGCTTGAATAATGAAGAATTTGAATGCTCAAAAAAAAATTTGAGGGGAGAGAAGATTTTGGTATGTTAGACCAAAATATTTCAAATGTTGTCCAAAAAAATGAGTGATATTTTTGGGGGACAACAACTATGATTGTCAATGGTAAAATGACCTTTTTGCTTCAATGGTCAATCATTGATAGTCAAGTCTGACCATCGATGGTTGGGTCCAACTATTAATGGTCACTATGTGTGATCACTGATGATGAACCATTTAACCCTACCTTCTTAAAAACCAACAAAATAACAAAATTCAACATAAAAAATAGATAATTCTATCTTATACCCTACCCTCAACCCAAATACTCTTTCAATTTTAAATTTCATTAGCTAATTTTTCAAATCATAAACAAAACCTAAATCTAGGTCAAAACCCCCAAAAACCCTACCAAAATAACCACAAACTACCCAAAGTCAAATTCAAACCAACCAAACCAACTAAACTTACAATTTTAAAACACCCTATATCTCATTCCTCAACTATTATCAAGGATAGAGCCCGTATCCCATTGCTCAGCTACATCCTCATCTACCCTCCATCCTCGGTCCTAATAGATCACCTCAACACATGCCTCCAACTAGTCAACATTCACCATGTCAAAAAAATGCTCAGTCAAATCTCTCACATAAAATACTAAATCATTAGAACACACAAAAATCATGGAAGTCAAATTATAGAAAGTGAAAATAAAATTTCATTTTCACTTTTTATGTTTCATGGTCCCCTCTAACCATCGATGGTTAGGGTGACCATCGATGATCAATCTTGGGACCCATGACCGTTGATGGTCAGGGTATCACATTTTTAAAAATTTAGGCACCCATACCTAAGTGATAAAGTTTTGGAGATTAACTTCTCCCCCAAACCAAAACCTAAACTTTTTGATATTACCCTTCTCATTCCAACCATTAGACCACATCCACCTTAATGTTGGCCATTTTTTACCTAAATAATCACATACTCTATGATAACCTTGCTTAGTCTTTTTGATCACACCAACCAACTTTGTCATGTTTAACATTTGAATTTGCACCACCTCATACACAACCAAACCATTTTGTGTTTTTCAAGGGAGTACTTCTTACCTTAGATACCTATGAAAACATTGACCCTATCTAAGAGATTTGATAAGAATGACCTGATCAGTTATGCTTAACACTGTGGCCTGATTAACCTATCATCAGTTCTTCTAACACCAACCTTTTTTTTACCAACATTAAAAACCTAGTCTTTGTGTGATTATTAGATATTGCACTTAGTTACATTTTGTGCACATATTTGTATTTCAAATTCCTAACCCCCTTGTCACCAAATTTATGACTCACCATAAACCACTTATCACACCCTGACTCTATTCTAGTTTCACCTCATTAACTCCTAGTTTGAGGGAAAACAACTCTTTCCACACTTGGGTTAACTATACCTTTGACCAAAAAGTCCATTTTTGTTTTTGCATCATGTTGATTTAAAGCTGAATAATAAAAAAAGGCAAAATGTAGACATTACAAAACCACACACAATGGTTCTAGATGTCAAAATGCCTCAGGACCCCCTAGGGACCACTTAACCCTTCTTGACCCACTAACAAACCCATTAGACCTTGGGTCTAATTATTTACTTAGTTAAATAAACTAATTAACTTACTAACCCTTAAACCTAACCCTTTTTAACCCACCTTGACCCTTTTTCCTTCAGACACTTGACCATCGATGGTTATCTTGGCCACTGATGGTTAGGCTGACTGTCAATGGTTAGGTCTTCCTTGTTCTTACACAAATAACATATATGTGTAAGCTAACATGGCAAAATTAAATATGCCCTTCTTTCCCATTTATAATGAATTCCTAAGTATCAAAATTAGCAAGCTAACCTCCCAAGGAACCTTCTATCCTCCATCTCTCTTTGCTTATAAAAGGAGGGAAGTAGGAGGTGAAATAGATCAACCATCAGAAGAGTATTTTAGCACACAAGTTTTCAAGCTTCCTAACTAGTCTTCTTCTAGTAATTCAATAACAATAATAGAGATCCAAACCTTTACCAAAATTTCTCTCGAGTTAAAGTATCGTTACTCTACCAAAATTGCTCTAGCCATCAACCATTAGACATTTAGCAAGTAACAGGTATATTTATACATTAGTCTTATTATTTTGGTTTTTGACCTCTCTCCCCCATAAAACATTTTTTTCATCCTAATTTCTAACTCCTAGACCCTTATCAAATCAATAATCCATTATACAAACTTATTTTCTAAACACTTCCAAAACCCATAGGCAATCACTAATAATTAACACACCAATGATCGCCTCCAACCATCAATAGTTACCCAACCATTGATAGCTAACTTAATCATTGACAATCACCCTGACTATTGATAGTCGCTATGGTAATAAATAATATTAATTAATTTCTAACCCCTTACCCCCAACTAAATTTGACTTTTTATGTCCCTTCCTATTCATAGATCCCTCTTTGATTTTTTGAACTTGACCTGATCTATTTTAGCACTATTATTGACCCAATTTTTTTATATTTAGTTATTTTCTTTATCAAGCATTCATTTTCTTTTTGTATTTCATTTCAATTATTTTTTGTTATTTGGTGCAGGTATCTTAATTTTATCTCTTTCAACTTAATAGTTATCAAAGAGTGGATTAAAAACTTCTTAGTAAGCTCACGCTTCTTAGATCTAGATCATTCTAGGTAGTCCACCTAACTATCTTTCTAATAACCCCTTGTATTTGTGCTTTCTTATTTATAGGTTATTCCCTCCAAGATAAAGAGGATCTCTCCATAATCATCTAGATTACGTGTGAATCAACAATTGGGTTCTTCCACCACACCCTTATTACTAATTTATCAACTTCTTCCCTAATTAATAAATGAGTATAAATTAATATAAATAGTAATTATAAGCATGAATTATGATTTTGATCTTATTAAACAAGGTTTACTATGAGTGATCTATTTGTTACATGCATATTTTGTAGAAACCCCCAATCCTTGCTAATTTATATTGTTAGAAGAAGAAATAGGTTGGGTTATACCATATTCATTTTTACCTAATAATTATCCCTTTTAACCATTTTTTTAATCAAATATCGAGTGCCAAAATCAAAATTATAGGATTGGGGTGGAGCATTATTCATTAGTTATACCATTGCACAATGTTTGAATGGATCAATATCCATTGAACACCTATAAATAAATCCTTGATGATTGAATTTTAGGAACATTTTTAAACTAGATATAATTTCATACATTTCATGTATCCAAATACATCCCAAAATAATATTGTAATTCAAAATCATTTAGCATAACTTGGTATAAATTAGGTAATGTATTGAGTCCATAATAATATGCAATGTTATTTGCCCCAATAAATTTCATGGAATATTATAAAATCCTTTGAGTCTCATAGTTTATGATTCCAATTATGTATGCCCAATTCCATGTAAGGAAATGAAATTTATGTTCAAATGTTGATTCCTAAACCATTGTCCACAAAAACTCTTTTAACAATTTTATTGCAAACACATACTTACATGTATAATTATAAACAATGATTTATAATATATTGAGGAGGTAGGTTTTCTTTTCCAAATGAGATATTATGTTCAATCCATTTAATGGATTTTATTACTAAGGCCACATATAGTGGATCCATAATGTTTTGGAAGATGGTCATGTGTAATGCAGCCAAAAGAACATCTTATAATGAGAAAATTTTTGTACTAAATCCAAAAGGGAAGGTTTTTCAAAGACATCATTAGAGTGGTTGGTATTATTTCATGGATAAATGGTTTTTTACATCATTCCATTTGATTCATAGTAGTGAAATGTAGGTTCACATTATAAATACTATAACAATAAGGGGTATGCAAGAATACATCCATGTTAAATCAATTATTTATTTACCAAATTCGAACATAGTTTTAATTGATTTAACCATGTATAAAATATAAAAATAAATAAATACCATTATTCATTATAAAATGAAATGACTTATAGATTCATCCATATTTTACATCATTGATTTCTTTTGAAATAAAATAAAATCTAATTTTTTAAATATTTATAATTATAAAATCATAAATCAAAAAATCCTAAGGCAAGCTAGGTTTTTTCACATAAAGACATAGACATTCGTTTCACCAAATATTTAACTCTTTTTAATGTGTATTTTATGGTTAAATTGGTAGAATATCCTATACACAAGGATGAATAAAACTATCTTAATACAGGCCAATTAATCAAAAATTCATATCAATGAATATTTTGAATTAAATGGGTGAGTTATGATAAATATAGAAATTACAATCAAAACATTAGTTTGATTTCATAAAAATGAAAAGATGATAAAACTTGTCTTATATGATCTGATATGTACATAGGTTGGAACAGGTAGGGATAAGATTAGGATCCAATCATTAGATTTAAAAAATATTATTTTTGGAAGCCTAGACAC
This sequence comes from Torreya grandis, assembly GCA_037957365.1. NCBI lineage: Eukaryota > Viridiplantae > Streptophyta > Pinopsida > Cupressales > Taxaceae > Torreya > Torreya grandis. The sequence continues at coordinate 632,542 of JARHVA010007161.1, forward strand.
TTACATGAATGCTTATGTCCTATTTTTGACTTAACTATATTATAAAAAATATTCAATGTATTATGATGTGACCACCTATATACATATAGGTTTTATATCACATTTCTCTTGATGTATTTTATTCTCATGCACAAGTTGTCAATGATTGTTTGTGGATCAAATCCTATATCTTCACCTTAGGTATTTATACCTTGTCAAAAATGGGTTAATAGTTCATGGTGTTGATCTAACCTCAAGTAAAAATATATAAATGAGCACTTAATATATATCCAATACTCTAAGGAGGGCATTAGACATATGTATTTCTCCTCTTGGTGTTGGCTTGTGTGTGCACAAGGCTGTAATATATTATATGCAAAAAGATACAATGATGTAACTTATAGCTTGATAAATATTGCTCATCATTTGTTATTTGAATGACTTATACCTATAATATTATTTATCCTATGATTTTTATGATAATATATAAGAATATGGAAATATAATTTAGTTCTAAAAGTGATTGAGTTTGAATATTTGCTTACTTGATATTTTCTAGATGAATAATGAGTAGGGTTAGATTTGTATTTATACCACATCTCTTAAAAATATCTCATATAATGGTTAAATAAAAAATGGGATGAACCATAGGATTCAAAATATTTTAAAATTAGATGACTTTTGAGAACTAAACACTTGATAAGAATCTGGATACTTGTGTCGATGTAAGTGTCCCTATGTGGATGCAAGTTTCTAGTAGGCTAGGAAATTATTGAGGATCTAAAACTAACAGTGAATTGTGTGTGTGTGTGTGTGTGTGTGTGTGTGTGAGTGTGTGTGTGTGTGTGTGTGTGTGTGTGTGTGTGTGTGTGTGTGTGTGTGTGTGTGTGTGTGTGTGTGTGTGTGTGTGTCTATGTGTGTGTGTGTGCGTGCATGAGCGCACGTGCACATGTGTGTGTGCGTTTGTGTGTGCATGCACATGTGCGCGTGCATGCACATGCATGTGCCTTTTATATAGTGAAGGATATTTGGTTCATCATAAATTATAGGATTAGACCATAAAATAAGAAATTAGGAATACTGAGATGGTCAATTCAAGCCATTTGAAAATAATAAGGCCTAAAAATGAGGAGACATAATAAGAATCTCTAAAGTATAAATTAATGATATGTTATATAAATAATATTTTAGTATCTAAAAGATGAATATTTCTATTATTTACTTGAATTTTCAAAGTAACGAAATCCCTATTGTCATTTTAATTGAACTACCTAAATATGGTTAATAATACCTTGAACATTTAATTCTAACCTATGTATTTGTATGCCATTTATTCTATATGTAAACCCAAATCCATATTTATTATTTTTTATTAGAGCAATATAATAAATTTGTTATTCACATGATTTAGATTTTTTATCATGTCAATGGATATAAAAAATATAATGATCCTTAAGTTGCATCATTTCAAAATAATTAAATGGTTCTATATGTAATGGATGTATTTAAATTTACCTTTTATAATTGAAATTGAAACATGAATGAGGATTCAATAGAGCTACATTTGTTTCATGAATCCATGGTCTTCCCAATAATATTTTTCATCTTAGATCATTTGGCATAACTTGGAAAACTATGTTCATTGTTTTGGGATTGAATGTGATAGGTAATTTGATTTGTCCTAATACTTAGAATATTATAAAATCATAGAATGTTCATATTAGAATTAATGAGATTCATATATTACATTCCAAATAATTTTAATAAATATAGGTAAAAAAATATTTAGTCTCAATCTATTATCTACCAATCGAAGATATTATAGACTCTTTTGACTAACTTATTGTGAGTATGGAATTGAATATACAATGGAAGATATGCACCAATTATATGTTTTTGTATAAATAATATTTTTCATAATAATTACATTATTTTTTCCATCTTAAATTATTTAAAATAGAATATACATAAGCAAGTTCCACATCCTTTGGTAACTTGATATCTTTCAATATTGCTAAAATAATATCTTTAAATATAGGAATAGTTTGAAGTAAGTCTAACAAAAAAATCTTAGCATGGGTATGGTTTAATTGATAAAAAATTTCATAATATTTGGATGATGTTATGGGATGAGGATGGGTTTGAGGCATATTTATATAACAGAAGGAATCATTAACCCCTTTATTATAGTTACAACCATACATACACTTTACATATTATAACAAGAGAAATAAAGAAATTATAAGATAGAAATGTTTCTAAACCATAGAAAAAATAAATTGAAACCCTAAAAGGTTATATCCCTAAGTAAAACATAAGTTTTGATAATGATCAATCAATAAATAGGTTCAACTATTTTATCTTGAATTGAATCAATTATGATTATTAATTTTATTTCTATAAAAAAATAATTGAATAAAGTAGGGTGTTATAAATACAATTCTAAACAATAGGTTGAACGTAAGAGTCTAAAAGAGACAAAATTAAATGATTGAAAACAAGACTAAATTTTAAAATGAAATATTAACTTAGATTTTTGATCCATCTGATTTACTATGTTGACTAAGAAAATGCAAAAACTAGAAAAAGAACCAAACCTAAAATCAACCTAAAAGGTAGATCTAAGGCCATGTGAGGATATGATCACTGATCAAAGGTAAGAAATTTTACCATTAATATCCTTGTCTATTGATTTTTTTTCAATAAAATGAGAAATCAAGGCATGGTCACATGTGGTGGGTGAAAATAGATATGTACGTGTTTCTTTGCCTTCGGAAGTGTGTTGAAGACATGCAAATAACTTATTGAAGTTATAAACCCTAATAGGGAATGTAATTATTAATTTAATTGAAAATATAAATAACAACATATTTGGGCTAAACTGACCCCAATCACCCCCATAATTACTAAACATTGCCTACATATCCAATACTTTAAGGAGGGAAATCAAACTTGATGTAGTTGTCCCACCTAGATTGCTTTATGAAATAATGCTCCATTAAGTATATGAAAGCATGTATAATCAGATTGAATAGTTGATCATGCTTAGTTAGGGTTACACAAAACATGATTATGATTTGGTTGAGGACTACTTGAGGTGCTTAGAACCTAAATTAGAAATAGTATGGAACTTTTTCTAAATGTGCACTTTTGTAAGTGAGATTTTGAATTTAAATTTCCAAGTGAAGTGCCTTTATATCAATTCAAAATGGATTACCACATATTAATAATCCTAAAAATATGGAGGATGACTAAAAGGAGGGTTTACTTCAAAAATTTGATCATTTACAAGAGAAATACATAAATTCTGGATAGGGACAATAATGTTTACCATTATTACCCCTATTGGGAATTCTTTAACACTAGGGGAAAGTGTTAAACTTTATATCTAGGTTAAGACATACAAATGCATAATGGTGTTTTTAGTAATCAAAACTTTTATATATGAGACAAATGATGGTATTAATATAAAAATAGGTCCTCTCTTATGATTAAGATATGGTGAAGTGTAAAAATAGGTACTAATTAAGTGCACAAATTAATTAAATATAAAATAAGTAAAATTGACATGATCAAGCATTTGTTACCATATTTAGGTTACTACAATAGTCCACAATGGTCCATAACAATGGATATAAGGGGTACAAGAACATGAAAACATAATGGAAACATGAACGCTATCAATATACATGAGTATGTGGTCATCAAGTATGTCCATAATTGTAATATACATGTTTTTTTATGTATTCTCAAATCATGGATCAATCAAGAATCTCAACAACTATAAAATGAAGAATAACAATGTAGACATTCTCATGCATAGTATATCAATGTGATAGTTTACCTACAATCACATTCAATGAACATGATATTATTTATGATGATTATACTAATGTTCCTTTTTATATGTTTTCATTGATCCAAATCATATACATAATGTTATGGTGGATAATGGGTCCACTTAAAAACATATGCACTATGACACTACTCACTATTATTGTCTAAACACATAAGTATTTGATTAGTATGATTATTATAGTGAAAATATTTGATGGATAAATACAAAAAACTCTTGGGGGCATTGTGGTACCACTCATTGCAGGACTACAAATATTGCTACTTGGTTTTTATTTCTACCCAATGTTTGGGTCTTCTACATGCTAGTAAAATATCCATAAAATAAATAAGGTACATAAAATATTATCCTTAGTACGTCAATGTATAAATTATATCTATATAGATTGAGTGGTTAAAGTTCTAAGTGTTTGATATGAGTATCTTATTTGGATAGAGATATTTTTTCTACTACCTCACTATAACTTGTCATACAACTTTTACATTTTCATAATAAGAATTAAAAATAGAGATAGTTAATTATCCTTCCTTGAATTATAGTGCTTCAACATTCATTAAATCATATATCCATTCAAGTTCAATAGAAATTACCTAGTTTATTACAAACTAGGTGATAAAATACATGAAGCAATACAAATGCATACACAAGATCTAGAAATGTAGTCATAATCAAAGAATAACATAGATCATTTGATCACACGAGTTAATGTGTAAAACCTAAACTAAAATAAAAACCATGGATTGATATATTAAATATAATTAAGAAAAATTTAGTACCTAATGCATAATCCTTCTTCTTCTCACTTCTCCACTGAACAATCTTCACAGAACCTTCATAATGATATTTTACAGATGCAAATATTACAATGTCATGATAATTAGCTATCACACAAATGGTAAGTCATTTATCAAATGTGTAAAACCATTTTTATATTTGGGTGTGAAGGTGGACCGTTGAACCAAAGGTCTAACCTCTCCATGAGGAACCAAACAATGGTAATAAAAAAAATATGTTTTATTAGTTTTATTTACATGAGGTTTTAATTTTTTTTAATTAATAATCAAAGAAGTATTATTTAATTAGCCTAAGTATGCTAAGGTACCATAAAATACATTACTTAATCATTAAATGTTCCAACATTCCTCCTTAATGTTAAGTGGGGATACATGCCATAGTCACCTTAATAAAAGAATTATACTCCATGAATAAACTATAATGGCTTTAAGAGGCATGTAAACTTTGATGGATTTTAAAACCTTCAACATTCCAATACCACATTTTTAAATAAAAAAAAATTATAATCCATAAAATACTTAAAGTAAGTTTAGGCTAGCATGATCAAGATACTACATATCATAGTTTATCATGAATAATCAACCAAGCATATTATGAAAAACAATTATAATATAAGGACCTCCATGCTTCTAAGTATTGGGTACAATGTAAAATTTCCACACAAATTTTACCAAAATAACTTAAAGTGATATATTATAATGTTTTACAATGAGAAGTGTAGACATGTAAAACTAGCCACCAATGGCTTTGCATCAGACTATTAGACCAATTCTTACCAATCATTTAAAATTTAACCTAAATTTTTTTATTAGTCTTGAATTTGGCTTCATAATTTTTCATTAAATCAATTTGACCTATTAAATCAATTAAACAAGACAAATACACACATCTAATTAATCAAAATAAAATAAATGACCAAATGCCTAAATTAATTAATTAACTTCCACACCCTAATCAAAATAAATTAGCAAGTTAAATCAATTTCAAATCCTAATTGAGTTCACCCATGAGCTAATAAATCAATTAATAAAAAAGAAATTCAAGAGCATCTTAAAACATACTCATTACTTTTGTGAGTTGTTTCAAATGAAAAATATCAAAATAATATCCTAAGAATATGCCAAATGGAAAATATCTCAAAGAACACCTATCCAAACCTAATCATGACCATTTGGACACCTTTTAACTCAACTAAGGTTAAACAAACTCAACCATGGTTAGATTTAACCCATTCTAAGAGATTTGAAAGCCTATAAATAGCAAGCTTTGTTTATTGATTAGGAGGCTCAATCAAAGTAGAGTTATAATGCAAAAATAGATTCATGAAACTAAAATCTTAGTGTTATAATGCCAAAATTGAGCCAAATCCATCAATCCATTGAATCAATCAAGCCAAACATTCAACAATGATGCATAGAAGAAATGATGTCAGTCATATGTCATTGATGAAGACTTCGTATGCATAAATTGAGTAAGCCAATTGAATTAACATTTAGAGATATCAAGGATTTGATAAGGAATTTGTGTTTTTATATTTATATTTCTCATTTCCTTCCATTTTATTTGAGTTCTCACTTGATTTATTCCTTATGATTCCCCTATGATCAAGCCTAAAGGATGTTAGATTGTTAATGAGTTCATTTTTCATTATTTTTGAGACTAAATCTATACTAACCTCCTTCTATGAGTCAACTTCCTTGATCACAAATGGCACTCCCAATGGGAAAAGAAGCACCTCACATACCAAGGAGATGAATATGCCACTCATAAATCATCAAATAGATGTTTAAATATCCTCAAACATGTAGTTTTAGCTTTGATTTTTATGTATTTATCATTCATGGATTTATAAGTGAAAATACATGGCTTGGACTATCAGATCCATGGCCTGAACTCATTGCAAGCCATAATTATGTATGTTAACTTTTGGCCTAATATAACAAGCTAAATAGGCCATTTTATGGAGCTTCGTTTGGGGCCATACGGACTCCATTTTTGATTATTTTTTTAAAACCTTGTGTTTTCTCCTAAATTATTAAAATATGATATTATTTTGGTTTAAATTTTTATATATTATTCACAAAATCTTGAAATAGGACATTAAATCTTTATAAAGTTTTTAATTGTTATTTCTTGGTTTTGTTAAATTATTGTTTCTTGGTTTTTTATCAAAATTTTCATCTAACAAGTCTAATCTAACACATTTTTTTTATTGAGGTTTTTACTTTGGGTTGATAGGTCATTAGCGATGGTCTTTATTGATTGACATCAATTCTAATTTAATTCAAAAACCCAAGAGTTCATCACATTATTTGTTCAATCTCATAAGTACTTCAAATCAGGTAGTTATAATCATTTCTTTTTTTTAGTTTGAAGGACTAGTTTGGAAGTTTATTTGATTGATTTTGACTAAACAAACACAACTTCATTTAGGTTTTAAAAATAATTTGGTTAAAATCATGCACACTTTGAATTTGGCCTAGAATAACAATGTTATGTTTTCACACATTTGAATGAGTGCTTAAAATGAACCTAAGATTTGGATAAGTCTTAGATAAATTTCATTTAATGCTTAAAATCAATCATAAATCTTGAAATATTTTTCAATTTGGTGTTTAATCATGAATCTAGGCTAAGTCTTGAATCTTCCAAATTTAGACTTAAAATGAACTTAGGTACTTATTGCTTCATATAATCTTTTTGTGCAATATTTTATATTTTTACACTTAAGCCGAGGGGCTAGTAACAAACCTAAAAAAAATTCAATTTAGTGAAACAAATCAACTTCACTTCAATTGTTTATAAAATTTCTTGTTGATTGTGTGTTTTATCAAAAAGAGACATGCGTGTATGCTCTCTCCCATCCCCTTTAGGGAAATCAGGCGACCAAAAGTTCCATCTCATCACACTTTGAGCCTAGTTCAAGGCCTATGAATAACTTAGTTTAAATCCTTTCTCAAAAACTCACATAGTATTGGGTGATCTTGAGGTGACCATAAAGTCTTTCCATTTTAATCATTTATTTCGTTACATCTTGGCTGGTGAGGGGGGCATCATTACCTCCCACAAGTTTCTTAAGGAAGTATTGACCCATGGATTCATATCCTAAAAGTGTTTCAACCCCTCTCTATGGGGGGTATATAAATTGGTATCACCCCACTGAGACCAATGGTTTGAGCAGTTAAACCATCTTCTAGCACTGAGGCTAAGTCTAGAACATTTGAGCAAATTAGACATTGCACTACACTTAACAAGAAATGGATGTATTGATCATAAAAAAGGCAAGACATTTTTATGACAATCTAAGTTCCACATATTCAAATAATGTGAGATTGTCTTGCATCATTGATGTGAAAGTCTTATGCATCTAATCAATCTAAATGTTTGGAAAATAATTAGTTTAGTCAACCCCACTTTTCCATACCCTTGCTAGGATTTTGAAGATTATACTTAGTGTGTTTTGATCATTTTTGCTTAGTTTGTTAAAATAAACTTATTTTTTCAAAACATTCCATTTGATGAGTATGGTGTCTAACATCACTCTATTATTTGAGGAGGCATTATCCCATCCATGTGACACTTTGATTTAAACTTAGCAAAACATTTATTTTTGTGTTGAAGCATTGGGATTAGCACTTGATTGAGGTGGGCACCATTATGCTACCCAAATCATTTCAAAATATTACGTCTTTAAAGTCTTGAAACATAAACCATTTTTCACATCATCTTTTGAGAGTGCTAACATCGTTACACTATCCAATTTGTTCCAAAAGACTTGTCTTGTCTTGCATACAAACTCTCATTATTTCAACAAATAATTTGAGCCTCATTGGATCTTTATATAAGCCTAATCATGTTGTTCAATATTTTATAGATTATTTGTCATCATATCCTAGTTTACCTTAATTGAGTCTTTGATAAGATTTTTCAAATTCAAGTTTAAAATTGGTTGATTTTAGTTTAGGCCTCAATTTGTGGGGTTGATACCCAAATATTTCTCTTTTGAGATTTGTAACTTGCATTAATTTTTTACTCAAATTTGAAAAATTTATTTGTTTGTGCCTTTTATTTTATGAAATTAGTCTATCATCAAAAATATATTATTTCATATCTTATACCAATCAAATCATATTTTATACCAAAAATATGTACATTGTCTATGTCAAATTTTTCCAAGTTTTTTATATTAATCAATCATCCTTTTTAATTAAATATTTTGACATTGTTTGGCCAATAGTCCTTTCATATCCTATTTGAGCCTAGTTTTTAACTCTGTGTTTGGATAAAAAACCTAGTAACATTTCCATTTCTTAGTTTAGAACCTATTTGTAACATGTTTCAACAATAGATTTTTGCATTGTTCTTTTAGGTCATCGTAATTGAACTTTACATGTAATAGACACTTTCCATTCATCATTTGATGTTATACTAGTTTTATCAAGTCTTTGCATAGACTTTTTGGAGATTTAGTTACACATAGACCAAGCTAGATCACGTTTCCATTTGTCTTTACAAAAGGCATAGCTTTTCCAAAGTTTATATAACTCTAATCCCTTCTCTTGTTGTGAAATATTTGTCATTTAATTTCAACATGGCTCACTATACACGCAGTGGAACTATGTACAATTCAGGATATGGAAATCCTTTCACACAAGGGGAATTTGTGGAAAAACCTACTAAAGACAATGTCATTTGGGAAATAGATTCTTATCCACCCCAAAACATTAAAATAGGGGGAAATTTTCAAGATCCTTTGGCCAAATATTTGGTCAGTACACCTCCATATACAGAACAAGATCAAGAGATAATAGCCCAATACTTGTCTAGCATACCATCAGTTATAAAAAGTACTCAAGAAAAACCTTATCACATCATAATTCCATCAACATATGACACCAATATAACCATAAAGGTATGGTATGAAAACTTACAAAATCTAGAAAGAGGGCCTTCTAACATGTTTTACAATCAGACTCACGAATAGTTCTTTTCTAGCAATCCTAATGCCATTGTATCAATACCTTATAAAAAACCCCATGTGTTTATCCCATAAAGAGTTCACATATATGACTAATTCAATAAAATGCATCAAGAATACCAAAAATATCTCAATTTAGCACATAACTTCACTAATATGGCCTTGTCAAATGCACCTCTTATTAATCTAGCTCCTCAAACACGAGTTTTAATAGAGTTAACAGATAAAGAAAATTAAGTTTTAGACCCATTTATACAAAAAAATTCAATATAAACCATGTTTAATACACCAATTATAGAGGATATAGCTTTGATTTCTATGCAATATACCAAGAAATAGATAGGGGATAATGTAAAAGCAACATCTAATTTAAACCAAAGTGTTGTTGACACAAAAACAATCAATCAACAATAAAATGAGCCTTCAACTAACACCCTTGGTGGTTTTGAAAATTAGGGATTAGTATTATCTATGTCCCAACCTCATCTAACCACTTCTAATCCTTAACTAGCTACTTCTTCAAGCACACAACCAACAAGATTAAGTAGTGAGCCAATAAGTAGTGCCGCACTACAACAAAATGTGTCAAATCCTAATGCTCCCCAAAATGTGATGAGTAGTATTCTAAAATAATAGGCACAATCAAGTATCCCAATGCAATAGAGGCCAAAAACATTTCCACCTCGCCAAGTAGCAGTGAACATACCTCTTCCCTCACAGTCCAATATACCAATCCAAAATCAAATGATTTCTAATCAACAACATATTCATATTTTTCTATGATAGGTATTAAATCTCTAACATATATTCACTTCTAAATAGGTACTCATTCAATAAATAGGTTTCAATGTTCTTTAAGTACCTTCTAGGTAGTAATTGCCTTTTGCACAAAATGTACCATAGGTTTAGAGACATGATCTTGGCTCACAAGTTCCCACTCAATAGCAAGGTTTAACTAGTTGATAGTAGGTCCTTATTCAACCATAACAAGCATAGTATGGCTATATTCCTCCATCCTAGCCTCAATATATATAAAACCAATCATACATATCCAACCCCAACTAGAATGTCACACTACCTAGGTACAGTTTCAATAATTGCACTCTAATCTATGCATGTACATTCCTAAATCAATTCCCCAACAAATCTAATCTACCCCAAAAAATCCCTTCATCATATCCCAGTCCAAGTAATCTACTTGTGACTACCCAACCATCCATCTAGGCAAATATTCCAACAAGTTTCCTTGAGTAAGAATTATAATAAATGAAGGATGCAATTGTCTCCATCCAAGGTGGGAAATAGGTTAAAATTTTCAAATTGGATGATGTGTGTTCATACCCTTTTAACATGGAGTACTTATGGATTTCATTCCCTCCAAGGTATAAGCCACCCAATTTTTACACATACAAGGGGAAAGGTGACCCCAAAGCACATCTGATGGAGTTCTTTATTTCATGTCATCTAGTGTCATATAGTGACATTTATCTATTGTTATTATTTCCAAGGAGTTTTAGCTAGACAAGCCTTAGAATGGTTTCTAAAACTACCAAAGAACTCAGTTTTTGAATTTGGTGATCTATCAGATAAGTTTGTCCAACACTTTCCATACAATCTTGAGCATGATATTTCAATAGTTTACTTAACACAAGCAAAGAAAAAAATAAGTGAAAGCTTTGCAAGTTATCTACAGTGATGGAGATCCCTTGTAAGCCACTTTACCCATAGTCTACTAGATAAGCAATTAGTAACTATGTTTACCAAAAATCTACATAGTGAAATATCCTATTATCTAGAGTTACAGTGTACACACACATTTAAAGAGATCATCAATAAATTTTTAGTGATAAAAAATCCCTTATTAACAAAGGGATCATAAAACTAAACTCAATCAATCAGAAAAATGATCAAAACCAAAATCAAACTAATAATCAAAATCTAAATCTAAACCAAGCATAAATGTTGTAACTCACACAAGCCAATAATAATGATAGGTAAAAATAATTTAACCACAAAAATAATGTTGTGAGGAATGGATTAATAGATTCATGCCATGTCCAAATGGTGCAAAAACTATATGCTTAACTAGATCCACCTTTCCATCTTACTCCTACCCAAAAACATCTTCAATATCCATAACATGCACAACAAGCACAACCTAGGCTAGCACAATAAATGAAACAACCACAACAACATTTGAATTTTCAAAACCCACCTCCTCCAAGGAGAAACCCACTTACTCATCATCCTTTTACAAACCTTGGAGAACCCATCAAAGTAGTATTTTGAAAGCTCATAGTAACTAAACTAATCAGATACCTGATTCTAAAAGAGTAATATCATGAGGGTACAAACATGCCAGACTAGTACAAACCATAATAATTTTGTGAGTTTCATAGGGTTAAAGGCCATAATTTACAATGTTGTGTGAAAATCAAACATGTCATTTAAAATATGTTGGAGAATGGTGAGATCACATTGGATAATGGAGCTTACACATCTAATCAAAATCTTGGCATCTATCAAAACCCATTTCCTCAACATAACAATCAGCTAGTGAAATAACAACATCAATAATAAAGGTTGAATCAACATAATCAATAGTAGAACCAATAAATCCAAAATAATGGACAAAACTAAGGCCAGAATAGTGGCAACAACCAATAAACATACTATGCCATTGTGCATGACTATAACTCAGTTGTAGGTCATATCTTGGGAGGTAGAATTAACACCATTTGTATCAACCCTAGACTAAATTTGAATTAGACAAGACCATTGATAGTCATACCAAACCAATCCAATCATTCTGGTAATCCTTCTTTGACCTAGGACCACACACAAGAAAATTAGTGAGTAGGGATTCCCATGTTAGGACCTTATACTGATAACTCATCATTTACCTAGGACCATGCTCAAGTGCATCAGTAACTAATATTTGTCTTATATATGCCCCCTATATCATTTATTAGTAACACTAATCCTATATCTAATCTTAATTATGTAATAAAAACTCATCGATCTAAGATTACCATACTAGGCCCATAACTATCTGACACTTTCCCATCATCTAAACCACTGTTCAGCCTTGAAACAAACCATTTACATTATTCAAGGGAAGATTTTTGACATATTATAAAAATTGCAAAAGATTCCAGTATAAATCTCCATTTTATATTTATTGTGCATGTCAATAATCCATAAAAACATATTAAATGAGTACATTAGACAATCCACTATTTATAATGACATATCCCCTAACCAATTTCAAGCTTTGGTTGGGCACCTAGCTCTATCCCAACAAGTCACATTCAACCAAATCGATATGTTGCCTCTTGGGCAACTTCACAATAATCTGCTATACATCAAAGTTTATATAAAATGACATAAAGTGAAGTGTGTCCTTAAATACAATAGATCAAGTTTAAACATAGTGTCTTTCAAGCTCATCAAGCTTCTTGGGTACACAATGGTAGATCTCCAAGCAAAGATCATCACCATCAAAGCATATGACAATCAAGAGTGCAAATCATAGGGCATCATTATCTTTCTAGTTATCATTGGGCCCTTAACTCATGATACCCTTTGTCATGTGTTGGATCTTGATTTTCCATACAATATGCTTTTAGGTAGACCTTGGTTACATGAGATTCATGTAGTCCCATCGACATTTCACTAATGTATCAAGTTCTCCCATTCAGGGATAGAGGTTAACATTCTAAGAGATTTGCATCCATATGAGCATTGTAAACATCTAGAGGTTAAGTTCTAAAGTTACAACTACTATTTTGGCATGAATCCATATAATAAGTAGGATAAGGGGAAGGTAATATTCCTCAAATTGCTAGAGTATAACTTCATTGATCCTAATACCCTTGATTCTCTTAGTCACATGCCACCTCCTAAAGAATCCAATCATTTTACCATATTGGCTAATGGACCAAGAGAGTACTTGACTCATGATACCTTTCATATCACAAAGTTTCCTCAGAACCCAAAAGCTTTTGGAAGACCTAAAGATATACCGTACATGTACTAGTAAACAAAGGGCAAAGGCCATATTCATAATCCAAGACCACTTATATTCATACTAGATTATAGCCTAAAATAAGACCCTCTTGAAGGAGATGAGTCATGGTTATATAATGACAATTTCGCTAATTTTTACAAGAACCCCAAGTATCCTATTCCCATTCACATCATGGAAAATAAAGATTATGAAGGAAGGGGCCTTGATCCAAATCAACAGGGAACGTTGGAACCTATTTCTATGACCAAGTATGAAGGATCATATTGACTTAGATTTAAACTACCTTAGTGTGACCCCATATACCTTACTCCAGTTCCATCACCATTGAATAGTGATGAGGATACTAGTAGTGAAGTAGAGTCTGATCATAGCGTATTTGATGACTTAGCCCATACTAACATGTTTGATAATTAGAACATTTGCACCCTTCACTTAATCATTTGTAGCAATACCCTACCATTATATTATCCCCAACTAATAGACTAGGACCAAAAAGAGGCACACATACCAATTTATGAGTTTCAAAATGATGAATCATTATATGATGTTCTAGACCTTTGGGATAATGTTCCATTGGGAGATCATAAATCATGATTCTCAATCAAATTAGATCCTGAAGACTATTTTAAAATATGACTGAACACCCTTAGCCAAAATCAAATAAATAAAACATTGAGGTCTCAAATAAAAAACCTTTATGAGGCAATTTTTGACCAGGTAAATAGTAAAGATAAAGTCCAGTCTAGTGGTGAAAACCTATTGTAGGTGCCACTAGATGGGGGTGTTCAACCTTCTTCATGTATAGAATAGGAGACTACCAATGATGAAATTATCTATGGGTCTGAATTTAGTATTGAATAGCATCAATATTTTGAGCAAACCATGAAATAAACTAACAATTATGAAGTGCACTATGGATCTAAGTTCAACCCTAAATATCAACAAGATTTTGATTAAATCATTCAAGAGGATGCTCATAACAAACATGATAATGGGTCTAAATTCAATCTTAAAAGATAAGAAGCCTGTGATCAAGTCATACAAGAATTTTTGTCTATATTTTTCACATGGCTTGATCTCCCATTAGGATATTTCAATTCATCATATCTTAGAGAGCTTGTCAAAGAACTAGTCCTAACAGAGGACTCTGATGCTTCCAATTAGTTCAAATAATTACCCACTATCCTTGAAGATGGTTTGAACATTCTAGTGGAGGATACAATAGAGGTTAACATCAATTCCACATATAACCCAAAATGGATCAAGCTAGGTGCATCCCTTATTGAGAAGGAGCGTGAAGTCCTTATAGCCCTTTTGAGGGAATTTGTAGATATATTTGCATGGGCATATTCTGGCATGCTAGGTTTGGACCCCACCTTAGTTTTGCACCACCTTGCGGTCAATCTTGATGCCAAACCATTAAAACAAATGTTTTAAAATATACATCCTCACATTGTTGTATTATTGAAGAAACAGTTGGAGAAACTCTTAGTAGTTGGATGCATCAAACCAATTGACTACTCTGAATGGATTTCTAACATAGTACTTATTATCAAGAAACCAGAGGGAATTAGAATTTGTACTGATTTCCATGACATTAACAAAGCATGCCCTAAAGATGAATTTCCACTACCTAAAATTGACATGATATTTGACTCCATATCAAGTTATGAGATGATTTCACTAATGGGTGGCTTCTTAGGTTATAATCAAATCAGAATAGCACCAGAAGACCAACACAAAATAGTGTTAACCACTCCATGGGGAACATTCTATTATCAAGTTATGTCATTTGACCTTAATAACATAGGTATCACTGACCAAAGAGCTATGATAGTCATATTTCATGATATGATCCATGAAATTATCAAAGATTACATCGATGACATACTAGGCAAATCTAAAACTAGGGTCAACCATCCAAAAACATCAAGGAGGATATTTGAGTGACTACAAGAATACAAAGTCAGGATCAACCCCAAGAAGTGTGTGTTCAAATTTACATTAGGAAAATTATCAGGCTTCATCATGTCTCATATGGGAATTGAAGTTGATTCATCTAAAGTAAGAGCCATAATAGAGATGCCATCACTGGCCAATGTGAAGTAGCTCCATAATTTATAGGGCAATATCTAGTCCATCTGATGCTTTATATCTCAAATGGTGGATATGTTAAATCCATTTACACACCTACTAGATAAAGGTGTCATATTTCATTAGGATAATGATTGTCGAAAGGCTTTTTAGCAACTGAAGGACTATCTCATGAGTCCCCTAGTTCTATTGCCTTTGATGCTAGGAAAACCATTCTTGTTATATCTTTTAGCTACTAATAATACTCTAGGGGCACTTCTATCTCAACAAGATGACAAAGGGAAAGGGCATGTAGTGTACTATATAATCCATATATTGGTTGCATATGAGCATAATTATACACCCATAAAAAAAGCTTGTCTTATTATGGTCTTCACAACTTAGAAATGACAACACTACATGTTGAATAATAAGACCATGGTTATTTCCAAACTAGATATGCTTAAGTATCTACTATGAAAAACAAATTTTCAAGGTTGTATGGCCAAATGGATCATGCTACATAGTGAGTTTGAGATAGAGTATTTCAACCAAAAAGTAATCAAGGGGTGAGTTCTCATAGATCAGCTTGTTGAAGTACCTCTTGAAGAGACATATCCATTAAAATTCCAATTTATTGATGAATGCATCATGACCATCATTGAAAAAATTGTTAAAGAGTAGCACTAGAAGCTATATTTTGATGGATCATTCATTACATATGGATCAAGGGAAAACCTTTTAGTTATAAAGTCTCTGGGGGATCTAATCCCCAAGTCATTCAAAATCAACTTTCCTTATACCAATTACATGGCCAAATATGAATCAGTCATTATAGATCTTTAATAGGTGGTATAATGAAATGTATGTCATCTAATAGTATATGGATATTATTAGTTAATCATCAATCAAGTTATAGACCACTTCCAAACTAAATATGACAAGTTGGTTCCATACAAGGCAATGATTAACACTCTCAAGCAATAGATTTTTCACATTCAATTTGAGCATAAACCAAGAGAGAGTAATAGAACAAAAAATGTCATGGTTACCATTAGATAATTGATTCACCATGTAGACACAACTAATGAGTATTAGTTTCTTATATAAAATCTAATAGTGCCAACTCATGAACCTTTAACTATTGAGATAATATTTAATATTTTTAGTCATATATCTAATTGGCACTCAGACCTAAATGCCTATTTACATGATAAAATCCTCACATCAAACTTATCCTAGAAAAAACCAAAGCTTTTATCCAAAATGCCAAACATTACACCCTACTTGAACCAACCCTATACTGCCATAGTTTTGATGAAACTTTACTTCATTATTTACCTTTAGTAGAATCTATATTAGCATTATGGGAAGTTCATGAATGAGTATTTGGATCCCACACCAATGAGGTATTCCTATCCAAAAATCTCTTGTGTGCTATTTATTATTAGACAATGATGGATGTAAATGCAACTGCATATGTCAAGAAATGTGATAAGTGTCAATGGCATACTAATTTAATTCATGTGCCCACCAATAATTTAAAACCAATGATAACACCATGGCCATTTTATACATGGGGAATTGACCTCATTTATAAGATAAGCCCCACCCAATTAGATGGCCATAAACACATTCTCATCTCCATCGAATATTTCACTAAGTGGGTCGAAGCTATACCCCTCACTTACATGACTGGAAATAAAATTTCTAAATTCATCTTTAACCATCTCATCTACCACTATGATATCCCTTATAACATTATATTTTATAATGGAGGATAATTTAATAATAAGGATGTCTAAAATCTGTGTTGAATACAAAATCACATAACACTTTTCAATGGAGTATTACCCTCAAGGTAATGGCTTGGTTAAAGTATCAAACAAAACCATTTCAACATTCTCAAAAATATTGTCAATGATATCAGTCATGATTGGAACCTTCATATATTCCCTTCCCTTTGTGCATACCATACCAATCATCAGACACCCATAAGAGCCACTCCATACTCACTTTTTTATGGTATTGAAGCCATACTTCTCATTGAGGTTGAGTTGCCTTAATTATGCATATCTTTCAAGAATGTTCTTGATGACAATGAATATTGGTTATCTCATCTATAAGAGCTAGAGTTACTTGATGATAAGTGCATAGACATTATAAAAAATCTAGATTCCTATCAAAACTGACTTTAGGGTCAATACAATCAACATGTAAAACATATAACATTTGAACTTGGTGATCTTGTCTTGAAAGAGAACCAAAAGAATACCATGGCCAAAAAAAAACATAAAGGAAAGTTCAAACCCAACTAGGTGGGTATTTTCATCATCATTATAGACAATGTCACTAGATCATATAGGCTCATCACACCAGACATCAATGAACTTGATGAGGCAATGAACATTATTCACCTCAAGTGGTACTATGCTTGAGTAACTTGATGTATTTTATATAAGGACCATTTCAAGATGTACTATATTATGACTATTCTTCATTTTACCATTATCAAACTATCTATTCTACTATCCTATCATTTAGAAATTCCAACCAGACTATCCAACCATTTTGTTGCTACTCAACCAAACATGTTTTGAATTATATTAACCTAACCAATTTAATCTTGGTTCATCCATTGGTTTCACGTTTTTAGCATACAAAACCATATTATTTTTAGTAGTTATTTTAATAATTTTAGGTAGAGGTATTATTTTGGAGAATTATGACAAAATTTTTGGTAGTTACATCCTTCGTTTCTTGTTCCTTTCTTATCAAGTTTGTTTCTTTGAGCCTGATTATATCACCTATTGGGGAAAATTAGTGTTCACCAGTCTTGATACTAATTATATAGCCTACTAGGGTAAAATATTATCATTGATATATTAGTTGTATCTTGGTTATAACTACCTATGGGAAACCTAGGGGCAATATTTATTTATTGTGCATTGACATATCACTTGGCCATTCTTGTGCCATACTATGCCATCATACCAACTATGCCTATTTTGTTTGAATTGGTTACTACACTAGTCATATTCCTCTACTATGAGGTGAACTAATATAAAATAAATCCATTTTTGGATTATTTAGGTTGTGTTTGATTCATGTTGAGGTCATCTCAATCCCCCTTTTATAGCACTCTCACCATTTTGAGAGCATCATTTCAAGTTAGAATTCTCTTGCCATTTTTCAAGATTGGACCATTGTAGTGTCTCATCATTATCAATTGAGTTGAGATGATTCAAAAAGTTCCAAAAACATTTGAAAATCATTTTGAAAAACCAAAATCATTAATCACTTCTTTGCATTAAGGATTCTAAGAACCCTCACTAAGTCACAAATGAATCACTTGTTCCTTAGTTTCCCCATCCTTTTTTTCCTTTTATCCTATGCTCTCATAATTTTATGAGTTCATCCCCATTCTTATATCACATCCATCATTTTTTTGTCTTATCATCATTTTCTTCCCATTCCATAGGAGAGCTATATTCAACCTAAGGTTTTGTTGGATCATCATAGCCATGGAACTATGTAGGCAATGTCCACTTGCCTAGTGTATGTAGAGATAAGTCGACCACCCCCTTCATTTTATTCTATTTCCTCATGTTGTTTGTTTGTTCAATTTTTGCTTAGTTTTTAGGGGTAATGTTCATCATGTTTTTAATACTAACATAAAGGCTAACACATGTTTATTTCTTTGTTTGTTTCTTTATTTTTTTTGTTTGTGTGCTTGTTTGTTTTCTTTCATCACTATGGCCTTGATTTAGTCTATGTGTGTTCATTGGGTGATTCCTTTCACATTATTATTTAATCCATCCATATTCAAATGTATATATTATCATCATGGTTTTTATCATTAGTGTAATTATTTTTTATTGAGTATCAGATATCGAGAGTAAGTCCTTATGCATATTTTAGCCAATCCCCCATGGTGTTCTATCATGAGGCCTACCATCAAATTTTATCACAAAAATAAGATTTTAGAGGTCTACATCATCAATGTAACATCACCATCTCCTTGGCACTAGCATCAGCACAAATCCCAATCCATTCCCAATCATATCCCAAATAGAGTAATTAGGTAATGAAAGAATTTCAACCTTAGTTTTAATGAGAACATCCTTACTAGTAGGTTGTCCCAATTTATCTTTATCCTCTGTATCAAGTTATCACTCATTAGCCATCAATCATGTTTTTCATAATCAGGGTATACTACATCAGCACTATATACCACCTCACATGCATTCTCAATGATTATATCACCTGTTGGGGAAATTCATTATGTTATCACCAATTTACTTTCTTGTTTGTTTGTCTTAATTTAGGTAGATCCATCTTCTCAATGATTATATCACTTATTAGGGAAAATCATTATGTTATCATACCATGTTACCACTATCTAGGTATCATGCTTATAACCACCCTTGGGAATACCATTATACACCATTCTGCTTGCATTTCTCAATGATTTTATCCAACTTTGGGTGAATCATTATGTTATCACCCCATCATCTTCATTTGTTTGGTCCACTTGTTTCACTTCTTTCTTTCAAGGGATCATTTGTTGACCCACTTGCTAACCACTCCCTTGAGGGGGAAGCTACAATTCAATCATTACCATTGAAGTTGTGATCATAAATAACCATTTTATTTTCTAAAAATATGTTACTATGCTTACAACTTGAAACATCTTCCCAAATAGGGGCAAACTATAGACATGTAAAACTAGCCACCAATAGATTTGCATCAGACTGTTAGACCACTTCTTACCAATCGTTAAACATTTAACATAACAATTTTTATTGGTCTCAAATTTGGTTTTATAAACTTGTATTAAATCAATTAAACAAGAAAAATACACACATTGAATTAATCAAAATCAAATAAATGACCAAATACCTAAAATTAATTAATAAACTTCCACACCCTAATCAAAATAAATTATCAAGTTAAATCAATTTCAAATCCTAATTGAGTTCACCCATGAGTTAATAAATCAATTAAATTAATTACTAAAAAGGAAATTCAAGATCATCTTAGAAAATCCTAGAAAATACTCTTACCTTTGTGAGTTGTCTCAAATGAAAATTTTCAAAAGAGTATCCTAAGAATAAGCCAAATAAAAAATATCTCAAATCACACCTATCCAAACCTAATCATGACCATTTGGACAACTTTTAACTCAAATAAGGTTAAACAAACTCAACCATGGTTAGATTTAACCCATTCTAAGAGATTTGAAATATTATAAATAACAAGCCTTGCCTATTGATTAGGGGGCAATCAAAGTAGAGTTATAATGTTGGAATAGATTCATGAAACTAAAAACCTAGTGTTATAATGCCAAAATTAAGCCAAATCCATCAATCCATTGAATCAATCAAGCCATCAAGCCATCAATCAATCCAAGAATTCAACAATGGTGCATAGAGGAGATGATGTTAGCCATATGTCATTGATGAAGACTTCTTATGCATAAACCGAGCAAGCCAACCGAATTACCATTTGGAGCTATCAAAGATTTGGTAATGAATTTATTTTTTTATGTTTATATTTCTCATTTCTGTCCATGTTTTGTTGAGTTATCATTGGTTTATTCCTTATGTTCCCATCATGATCAGGCCTAAAGGATGTTAGATTGTTAGTGAGTTCATTTGTCATTGTTTTTGAGACTAACTCTATACTAACCTCTTCCTTTGAGTCAAATTCCTTAATCACAAGAAGTATAGAGAAGAATAAAGAAACAAATGGCCATTTGGAAACAAAATTATCGTGCCCACCCCCCTCAATGGTAACTCTTAAAGGCCCAATATTGTATGAAACTAAAAAAAAGTGTAGTATCATGTGGTTTTGTGAAGATATATTCCACTAGTTTATTCGTAGGAAAAAACTACATATGAATATCACCATTAAGGACTTTCTCTTAGATAAAATGCACATAAACTTCAATATTCTTAGTTCCTTGTTATTGCACTATATTATTTACTATATCTATACAAATTTGATTATCATATATAATGGTGGTACTATGAGAATCAATAAATTAAGTCTCCTAACCTTCACAACCATGTTGCTTCTTTAGAAGCTTTCATAACACTTCTATACTTTGCTTCTATATAAGAGATGTAAATAATAGGTTGATTTTTTTTACTACAATTGATAAAACCTACACCAAACTTAAACACACATATATAATTATATTTATGATATGAAAGTATGGTTAGCATTAAAATAACTAAAAACATAAATATAAATGAATACATATGTTTATCTATGTAAAACATATTTTAAACAATCAAGTCATATTTTAGGCAAACCTATTCACTACTTTGATTATTAAATTAATAAAACACATAAATCATTATATGCAATTCAATATTGAAAATATGGGTATCCCAAAGTATCAGGTGATGCACATACAAAAATTTAAGTTAGCCAAACATTATATATATATATATATATATATATATATATATATATATATATATATATATATATATATATATATATATATATATATATATATATATATATATATATATATATATATATATATATATATATATATATATATATATATATATATAATGTTGCAAGTTTAACATGTATTTTTGCCATTTTTCAATTATGTAGAATTAGATCTAAAAAAAGATTAAGGTATGTAGCCTATCATACATAAAAAATGGAAAATTTTAATATGGTATGAAATCATCCAAACAAATAGATATGATATTGAAACAAATAATTTCAAACAAGTACGAACAAAATGCTTAGTAAAGTAAATGATGAGGAGTCAATTAATAATACAAAATCAATTTACACTTTGAATTTTATAACAAAATTTATTATCAAATGAAACATCTAATTATGTTAGCATGAATTTTCCCCACTTTTTAAATGAAAGCATCTTAATCATTAAAACATGAAATATCCTTTCTTACTCAACAAAATCTTCTTACCAAATGCAATAACTAAACATGATCATCTTGTCAAATTAATCATGATGTTATGTATATAATTTATTTCAATGATAACTCATATGAATTGAAAATAATCATAAATGCAATAATTTAAAAATATATATAATGTCTACATATTTTATTTGTTTTATTATCTAAGACCAATATATTTATTACAATATAATTTTAATTAGCATTTTATAAGAATCAAACTAAATATTATTACTAACAAATACCACTATAGTTGAGACAATATCAATTTAGTTACCATATAAATAGTTGTTAAGAGATGCAACTTATAGTGGTTCTATATCATCACTATGAATAAAATCTTATAGGATGAGAAGAGTTAGAAGCATGATTCTTGTGAAAGGGTTTAGTTTGTTGCTTACCACATACGTATCCCTCATAAGTTTCATGATGAGAATAAATATAAAGAATATGAACCTTAATATCATGTCAAGACATATCATATAAACTTATAAAATTAACATGACCTAATATTTCATTCCATAATTGAGATTCATTACTACTATGTGATGAAAGGTAACATGCAAAGGAAACATAAAACATATATAGACCATTATGTTGAATTCCTTGAGTAATCAGAGAATCAAATTAATTTATAATGGGCCATTTATCATTAATAAAGGCTACCATGAAATTATAATTTGTAATCTAAAAACATGATAATAGGTTTTTCTTAAGTTTAGGAAGATATAAAACATCAGTTATAACAACATTTATAAATTTAGTTTTTCTTTGTTTAGTAGCTTTTAGAAATGAGTTATTATTTAAATAAATCCTTTCCGATATATCTCTAGTTTTAGATAAAATATTTGATAAAAAATTCATATGATGTGAAGCATAACCATCTAATAAGAATTAATTTTCTTTAAAATCAAATAAAGTACCTCACAAAGCAACAATGTTAGTATTTTGATCCTGATTGTTGTTTTGGTTCTAGTTTTAATTTTTATATTGATTTTGATTAGAACCTTTATTCTATTTATTATTTGTAGAAGTTTTTTTATATAAAAATCTTATCTTATATATCCAAATTTACCATATAGATGTAATTTATATTAAATTTAACTTTATGGTTCTTATTACCATAGTCTTTGTTCTCATTTTTTGCCATTGGTATAATTAGGGTTAGACTTATGGTTTCTATTATTTTTAGAAACATGATAGAGTGTGAGAAGTTATTGAATGGAATTATATTTAGAATAAGAAATAAGCATCACTTAATCTTCTTAATATTAAGAATATTAGAAAGGGTAGTGAGGTTAGGGATATCTTGCTCTATTTGGTATTTTGAATTAAGAATTGAAATAAAATTATATTTTTTTCATGAATATTTAATTGACTAATGAAATACATAAACTAATTTTGAATTAAATTAAAATTGCATCCATCTAACTGATATCTAATATTTTTAAAAAATTTAATAGATATTAACAAAAATTTCATCACCTTTCATAGGTGTAGTTAGCAATTTAAGAATAAACTTAACTGTCTTAGAGAGACAAGTTCCATCATGTATATATTTAAGAATTTTCCATGAATCACTAAGAGACTCTTGATTGTTTATATGGAGTAGTAATTCATCCTTAACTCTCCTCAAAATAATTGACATAGCTTCCTATAGTTTCTATTGAAATGAATTGGTAAGCTTGGGTGTAACATATCATCCTAACAAGTGTTTTTTCATCTCAAAAACAATGTTAAACATATTTGAACCATAAATTCAAATTTAATTCAAATTTTCTAAATATTATAATTGGATCCATTTAGCATTTGATATTTATCAAGTACAAAATTAGGATAAGCCATAAAATCCCTTCAAAATAGACATTACAAGACTATAAAATCTTAAAAAGTGTTATTTTAATGTGAATTTATACTTTATTTTGAAATAAAAACAAATATTCTAGGGTTTAAAGATAAATATCAACTTATTTGATATCAAAACAATTCATAAAATGCAAAGAAAAATAACAAAAGTGAATGTCGCAAGTGTCCCAAGACAAATTTTACAGTAAAATATATGTATACGAGAGATTTAGTTCAATAAATTAATTATACCAATGCATCCATAATGTGAAAAAATATAGAAGTCAACTAGTCACATGATCATGATTGATAAGGGGTTGTTTAGGTCAAGTGTCAAAAAGTGTCAAAAATGACAAGGCTCTTGAATGTGAGATAAGGCACACAAACCAAAAAACATTTTTAACTAATCATTTTTTTTTAAATAAGTTAGTTTTGAAAATTTTGACCATAAATAAATATGATTGGAGTTTAAAACACTAGACCTCCCTTTTTACAAGTTTTTACCAAAAGAAGCACTACTAACTCCTACTACACTAGTTGGAAATATAAATGCACTCTATTAATTTTAAAGCTTATTTAATTGATTTTTATTTTTTTTTACAAATAAAAAATATAAATCCATGCATGTAAAAAAACATTAAATATTTTTAATGTTGGGTAAAACATAAACATGAAGGTGGGCCTCCCCAACATTACATAGAAAATAGAAATTAAAATATATAAAGTATTTATTAAATATATTTTCAAAACTACATACTTACCTTATAAGCTTTCCTATAGCAAGTGTGATGCCCAAATAGATGGAGGGGTGTGCATAGTAGTTAGAATAGACTTTTCAATCCTTGAACATCAATACACACTAGTCAAACCTTTGAACAATACATCCAAAATCCTTAAAATTTAATTTTATAGCAAAAAAAATATAATTTGAGATTTTTGTGGCTGTCCTATCTATATAGGTTAACTCTAGGTGAGTTTGAGAAAATTCAGAGGCTTTAGGTAGCCTTCTCAAGCTCTGAAGGAGGGGTTAGGTAGGGAAAAAATAAAGATTTATACCTTACCAAAATGAAACAAGATTCAGATGCATAAAAAAATCAATTTTACGTAGGTTGTACATGATCGTACAAAGATGTAAGGGGGATTATTATTAGTTTTTGACTTGTGTGATTGCTTTTAGGGTGCCTAGTTTGGAGATTTAGATGCTTGTTTGACCAAAAACCCTAAGTTATGCATTTATAGCCTCCATACCAAAGTTTTCCTTCCTTCCAATCCATACACATGACCGGACTAGTGAGTTTCAAGATGAAATATGCTTTGATTGATATTTATCTTTAAACATTAGTATTTTAATCCATATTTAACCAATCAAAGCTCTTTACTCTCTACTAACACTTTAATAAAACTCTAATACCATGATAAAATGCATGAATCAATACAAATGCATACATAATATTTATAAATATAGTTGGAAACAAAGACTAACACATATAATTAAATAAAGGATTTAATGTGGACAACCTCAATTGAATAAAAAACCATATGTTGATATATTATATATAATTGAGAAACTTTTATTACCTAATACATAATCCTTACTCTTGTCACTTCTCCTCTGAACAATATACACATAACCTTCACAATTATATTTTACACACACAAATATTATATTATCTCAATAATCAATTATCACATAAATGGTAAGCCATTTATCAAAGAGGTAAAATTATTTTTGTATTGTGGTGTGAAGGTGGACTATTGGAACCAATAGGTCCAACCTCTCCTTGAAGAACCAAAATATGGTAAAAATATAAATATATTTTATTATTTTTATTTACACAAAGTTTTCAACCCATGTTAATAAATAATAATAATAAAACATTATTATTTAATTAACTTAAGTATGTTAAGGGTCCATAAAAGGTACCTATTGTGATGTGAGATTGCACCCTTTTGGCAGATTTCTTCAAGCTCCCCCACTCCCAATCACAATATGGGAATAACCCTAGGATGTGGGTAACCTATGATAATATATAATAGGATAATATATTACAATATCTTAAAGAGTCCCCTACTCTTCTTCAATATCAAAGAGTCCTTTTGAGAGTCTATAATCTGAGAGAGAGCTTAAAAAATGGAAAGAATGGGTTATAGAGAAAGGGATAAGAGATAAGAGGGAACACATCAACCCAAATTATTAAATGAGATACCATCTTTTAATGAATGCTCCACCATCCTTTTATCAAATTAGAACCAGTTCTTTATTGGCAATTTAACTTTTATTTGTCCCAATATACCCCTAATATTCTCATTGGTTGAGAAACATCCTAGAGGACAATAGTTTTCCAAAGGTGATGATTCATGATTTTACTATGGAAGAAAACCTTTAGACACCCTAAAAATCTATTAAATGCTCTAGCTACTTTATCCAATTACTAGATCTCCATCTTAGAACCTTATGTTATCTTCTACTTGACCTATTCATGAGAAGACAAAATCTTCATATCTTGAACCTAATAGAGCCATGCTTATGTCTATATTGAGTAGCTTTTTGTTGGATTTATGACTATATTGGAAGATGAGATACTCCTTCATATATTTTTTATATCTACACATACTCCATCTAGCTCAGATTTACTATAGATTGAAAACCAAACTCATTTATTGGTTTTCCTATAGCTATCATGTCAATGAAAACCTACAGGCCACATAGCTTACTTTTTGAACTATATTAGGTTAGAAAAACCCTATTTTACCTTTGAGATTTTTAGAATTTGAGGACTCATTATCTGCATAGATCTTCTTTAAAGAGTAATGATCATAGTCATGAAAAAATATTGTGACCCCAAAAAATGGATCCTGTAAGTTCTAAATATTAAAATTAGAGGTCGAGACCATGATTTAATGGTGATGAAAATTCATCATAACCATCCTAAATATATGAATGTGTGCCTTGTTTAATGGTTCTTGATTGTGCTCTAATGGTAATGTTGATGCAAGAAAGTGCACCCAGTGGTAGGAAAATAGGTTCCTGCCTTCTCCTCGCAACATGGAAACTCCTCTCTCACCTATGGGAT
Organism: Torreya grandis; assembly: GCA_037957365.1. Lineage (NCBI taxonomy): Eukaryota > Viridiplantae > Streptophyta > Pinopsida > Cupressales > Taxaceae > Torreya > Torreya grandis. The sequence continues at coordinate 660,125 of JARHVA010007161.1, forward strand.
AGTGAAGCTGGAGAGGAGAGTCTCTAGATAAGAGCTAGCCCCCTTTGATGTATCATGTTTATTTTAGCAAGTGCAAATACATACAGGTATATATATATAGCTATATAAATTGGGGGGATGAAAAGGGAAGAAAGATACAGGAAAACAACTACTCTAAGGAGGTGATACACCAAAACAAGATGACCTTCTCACACCCACTCTCAAAATCAGATAAAGACAACAAACATACACTTAGACTTGGTAAAAAGACTAGGCTACAGGAAAATGGTAGGGAGGTTCTTATGAAAACACAGGAACAGGGACTCACCAAGATGTTGTGAAATACATACTGTAAATGACTTTCTCTGTTCTATACCTTCAAATGGAACTCTTCTCCTGTCAGCTGTGAGTAATGGTGCCTTATAGATAACTGGTGTTTTGGTGTTGAACCTGTGAGAGCATCAAAACACAATGACTAGACACAACTCAAACACTCAGGACATACACAGAATAACCATCCAAGAAGAGGTAAAAAAATGTCTTTATATATTCAGGTAGAAATTTTAGTAGGGTTGTGCATTGTAAAATTGTGAAAAGATGATTACAAAATGACCAAGTCATGAACTTATATGGAAAAGCAAAGAGGAGAATCATTGGCACTTTTTTATTACAAGTGGCATATCACATCTTCATTGGGAAGAAGAAAGCATTGTTGCTGACATCATCCTCTTTGAAGGGACCTGTTAGAACCATGATTTTTACTTTGTCTTTTTCTTCATTTTGTCTTATCTGGCCTGTTTGGCACCTGGGGCGAATATCTTAGTAGGTTGCTTCAATTTAGGCTCCTTATAATCAGTGCTCCCTTTGTTTTTAAAACAAATGGCCACCTTCTTTCATTAACTTTGATGGCTCCTAGGATGTCCTCATCCCTGCTGGCTTCTGCAGCTTACTTTTCCTTGTTATTTCCTGGCACCTTCCCTCCAGCCTTTGAAAATTCCCTTTGCCTACCTTAGACTAGTCTACTGGGCCTTCATAACTTCTAAGTGGCTTACCTTGTCTCGACATGCATGGGCTCCTTATTTGCCTTAGATGGTCACTTGGCTCTTTGGACTACTCCCTGAGCTTTGGTTACTCCATGTAAACTTTAGCAAATCGCTTTGTTTATTTGCATAGACTGCCTGTCGGGCCTTTGTGTTTCTCACAAACTTTTGTCCACAGACATTTCCTACAAACAAAAAGTCCACAGAAAATCCCTAGTCTCATTGCTTTGTTATCCCACAGACTTTTGTCTATAGACATTTCCCACAGATAAAAAGTCTGTGGAAATTCTACTTACCTTTTGCCTTAATGTGACCCGGCCCCTTTTGCTTTTGTGAGGTAAGTGACCCGGCCTGACCCAATGCATTTATGTGATAAGCCATGGCCGAAGGAATTTGAGACTTGGTTAAAATTCATTGAACTCATTTAAACTTGGGACTTTGAACCAAAATAAATTGAACTTGGATCCTCTTCATTTGAAGTGCCAGCCCTCCACTAAGGTGTTTAAACTAGGTCGATGAACCAAAGGCTGAACCAATCGACCAGGCCTATCTAAAGTTGAAGATGGATAAATCAAACTGAAGAACCATGGCATGAATTATGTAGCTTAGAAATGATTGTTTTTGAATAACAAGGGAAGAAGGTGACCAAAAATTTGCCTGTGGGCAAAATTGGTCAACAGATTGGCAACTCACAGGGGAAGCATGCCTATTATGCTTAGAAGCCTAGTTGCCTTAAAATCCATTGCGTGCAGAATCAAATGCAGCTATGAAAAGTTAACAACAGCCCCAAAGGATTCAAGAATCAAACATGAAGCTTTACGCCACATGCAAAGGGAAACACACAAGGCTAAAAAAACACTACCTATACAAACTGCACTTAGGGAAAATAGTAAAAGAAACTTAAAGCAAACTACTATGTATAGCTAACTAGGGATGTTTGCCTCCCTCTTGGATCGAAAGGAAAACTTCTTAAGTCTCCTTCCTGGTGAGAAGACTTATGGTGGTAGGCAAGTAGCTGAAGGAAAATGAGATTTGGTGACTTGCTCCTCTTGTCGATCACCTGGTTTGGCTGGAATCCGAGTGGATATTCAAACATGCTCCCAACATATACATACTCTATTTGTTCTTAGAAGCTTGCCTCCTATTGGTTCTTCAAGCTAGTGTTTCCCATCAAGAAAATGATTGTTGCCAGCTCATCACCATAAGCCCCTTGATATGCACCCTTCACTGGCTTGCTCTTCTCTACCTCATGCTCGGGTTCCATGGTATGGCCATCTTCCTTGATGATTTCAAAGAAGATATCTTTAGATTCACTAACCCCCTGAAGAGGTAAATCTAAAAAACTATAGCCTCTTTATATTCTTGTTAGAACCCTAATGTTGCCTTCTCTGCTCTTATCTAACTCATAGCCTCCTTGAAGAATAATGTAGCCTACCCTGATGACTTCAAACAAATCATTCAAAGCATGAAAAAGAGATTGTCCATGCTCCTCCATGTCACCTAAAGTGATCTCCTCCTCATCTACACTCATGAACTAAGCATACTCCTCTTCACTTGCTTCCCTCAAGACAGGTTCCTCCTCGAGAAGGGGTGAAGTGGAAGGCTGGCAGATGAACTCACATGGAAGAGGAGGTAGTCCTTGAAGTAGAATTGAATGATTTTCCTCCTAATTAGTCAGCACCTCACCTATATTAGGCATGGCCTGATAACTTTTTTGGGGAGTGTAGGTGGGGTGCCTTTTAGTGACGGCTCCTCTATAAGGACTAAAAGCTCCATCTCTCTCTCTCTCTCTCCCATTAGTCTCATCTTAGCCTCTAATTCCTCAACTCGCTTAGTTAGATAATCCTCATTTTGTACCTCTTGGGGCTCGTGGGAAACACCATAGAGATGGGGAGTGCATGAAAATTATTGTGAAATGTAAGGAGCCTCCTGAAGAAGGGTGGAGGGAACTTGAAAAGGACTAACTTGATCTTATACCTCGTACTCTTTGATAATGTCTTTTTCCCCCTTGCTATTTTGTGACTCAACCACTTGATTCCAGCTCAAAAAATTTAGACTAGGCATCTCCATTGGGGTTGATGAGGCCATAATGTGAGAGGGAAGTGAAGATTTAGATTTTACTTCCCTTGCTACCAAAATGGACTGCTACAACTGAAGTTTTCCAACTTGATTTGTCTATTAAGATTAGCCTTAAACATAAGATTTTCCATTTCAAAACTCTCTTCAATGCGATTGGGGAAAGGACTTTGATAGGCTTGATTTGGCTTATAAGCAGGGGTTGTATATGACTGACATGATGCTTGGGGTAGTGAGTATGCAGGTTGATAGACTTGGTAAGGTTGCCTCTCATAAATACTTAGCTTCTCATCTAAAGATGCAATCAAACCACTCACATCTAGCATCTCATTTATAAGCCTGTGCTAATTGGCTCATTCAATGGGAGTCCATTCCTTCTTAACCTGATTCAGTGCATTTCTCACTTGATGGATGACATGATCAAGAACTTCTTGGCTGCATCCCCTTCTAGTGTCAAGATCTACTACATATTTCTTGTATCCCAGCAGTGCTTGCTTGAAGGCAGAAATGGGTTGATTGGTGAAGAGACTGAGTTAAGTGATAATAGTGACATAATGAGAAGACTGGGCATAAGCCTGATATAACTCATGAAAGGGTTGGGATTGGCCATATTGAAATTGATAAGGATCAACGTAAAGCTGGTAAGGATCATAGCCATGCTGGCCAAATAAAATAGGGTCCATGGCTCTGAATGATGGGATTATACATACCAAAATGCTATTTCTTGATGGTATGGTACCATAACTACTTAACAAGTTGATTTAACTCAGATTTGACATTGGTGTTTGATACAGAAGCCTCTAAAGGCTGGTTGGTTGAAGAACACACCAAAATTCTTCAATTCTTTGGACAAAACCTATCCCAGTCAGTCCCATGGGGTGTGCCAAAACTGTTGACACGAGAAAATGCACCCAGTGGCAAGAAAATAGGTTCCTGCCTTCTCCTCACAACATGAAAACTCCTCTCTCACCTATGGGATAGTGAAGCTGGAGAGGAGAGTCTCTAGATAAGGGCTAGCTCCCTTTGATGTATCATGTTTGTTTCAGAAAGTATAAATACATACAGGTATATATATATAGCTATATAAACTGGGGGGATGAAAAGCGAAGAAAGATACAAGAAAACAAACTAATCTAAGGAGGTGATACACCAATACAAGATGACCTTCTCACACCCACTCTTAGAATCAGACAAAGACAACAAACATACACTCAAACTTGGCAGAAAGACTAGGCTATAGGAAAATGGCAAGGAGGTCCCTATGAAAACATAGGAATAGGGACTCACCAAGATGCTGAGAAATACATACTATAAATGACTTCCTCTATTCTATACCTCCAAATGGAACTCTTCTCTTGTCAGCTGTGAGCAATGGCACCTTGTAGATAATTGGTGTGTTGGTGTTGAACCTATGAGAGCATCAAAAGACAATGATTGGACACAACTCAAACACTTAGGACATACATAAAATATCCATCCAAGAAGAGGTAAAGACTATCTTTATAGATTTAGGTAGAAATTTTAGGAGGGATGCGCATTATAAAATTGTGAAAATATGATTACAAAATGACCAAGTCATGAACTTATATGGAAAATAAAAGAAGAGACTCATTGGCACTTTTTTATTGCAAGTGGCCTATCACATCTTCATTGGGAAGAAGAAAGCACTGTTGCTGATGTCATCCTCTTTGAAGGGATCTATTAGAACCATGCTTTCTGCTTTGTATTTTTCTTCATTTTGTCTTATCTAGCTTATTCGACACCTGGGGCGACTATCTTAGTAGGTTGCTTCAATTTGGGCTTCTTCTGATCAGTGCTCCCTATGTTTTTAAAACAATTGGCCACCTTCTTTCATTGACTTTGATGGCTCCTAAGACGTCCTCATCCCTGTTGGCTTCTGCATCTTGCTTTCCCTTATTATTTCCTGACACCTTCCCTCCAGCCTTTGAAAAGTCCCTTTGCCTACCTTAGAATGGTCTACCGGGCCTTCATAACTTCTTCACAGCTTTCCTTGTCTCTACATGTGTGGGCTCCTTGTTTGCCTTGGATGGTCGCTTGGCTCTTCTAACTGCTCCCCAAGATTTGGTTGATCCATGTAAACTTTGATGGATCACTTTGTTTATTTGCGTAGACTACCTGTCGGGCCTTTGTGTTTCCTGCAGACTTTTGTCCATAGATGTTTCCCATGGAAAAAAAGTCCACATAAATTCCCCAGGCTCATTTCTTTGTTATCCCATAGACTTTTGTCCATGGACATTTCCTGTGGACAAAAAGTCCACAAAAATTTTGCCTGCCTTTTGCCTTAGTGTGACCTGGCCCCTTTTGCTTTTTTGAGATAAGTGACCCAGCCTGACCCAATGCATTTATGTGATAAGCCATGCTCGAAGGAATTTGGGACTTGGTTAAAATTTGTTGAACTCGTTTGAACTTGGGACTTCGAACCAATATGAATTGAACCTAGATCCTCTTCATTTGAAGTGCCGGCCCTCCACTAGGGCATTTGAACTAGGCCAATGAACCAAAGGCCAAACCAATGAACCAGGCCTATCTAAAGTTGAAGATGGACAAATCAAACTAAAGATCCATGGCATGAACTGTGTAGCCCGAAAATGATTGTTTTCAAATAACAAGGGAGGAAGGTGACCAAAATTTTGCTTGTGAACAAAATTGGTCAACAGGTAACATATGACTTTTGAGATATTTTCCTTGGTTTGACATAGGTCATATATTTGACCTCTACTCGAAGTCTCATGTAGTCAAATTTTAATATCAACCATTGTTCTTGATCTGGGCCTTAGAGATTAAGACACTTAGCAATTATGCATTTATCCTTAGGATATTTTATTAGTTTCATCTTATCCTATGATTTCATCAAATGGTAGATTCACATTCATCTACAAGATATGTTGACTCATTAACCTCTTATTCACTATTAATCTACTTTGGTATGATGATTTGCACACTATTAATCTACTTAGACCCACTAGATTTTCTAGTTACCATACACTATTAGATATCTATTTAGGTACCTAAGATATTAATACTTGTCATCAACATGTTTATCTTGGGTCCACTAAACTTTTAACTTGATGCTCACCATTGATCTTTGATGTACAATCAAACATGCACCGTTGGATATTTGGGACCCATTTGCTTTATCAGTGATTGCATGTCATTGGATTTAATCTTAGCTTTTGAAATTTGGACACTTGTTAGCTATTCATTCATCCTTGAAACATTTGATTTAAATGGATATTTCACTAGGCTTAAACATGACATCTACATGCATGTCTCATTCTATTGTTTAACTTTGAAGGATTATAACTTGAGATAGCAATCTCATCAAGATAAAAAATTTGAAGAGATTATTAATGGGATAAAAATCATCATGTCCATGTATTATTTTATCTCTAGTCAACCTCCCAAGTTCCTATATCAAATGTTCATCTAGAGTGATTTTTTCATTCCCACATGATGTGTCATGATAATCTGATTCCTCAAGATCACGAAATTCACACTTTAAGCCTACTTAAAGTGTTTCAAAAGCTTGAAAAAGGCAAGTGATATTTTCCTAAAGTCTATCTTCTAATTCTACTACTGGATCATTCTTTAACTAGGTTTATACTCAACATTTTAAACCATATCCAATCAAAGCTTCTTATGTGAGCCAAATTTGGCCAACATCTTTAGTGACTCAACTAGGAAGCATGCCTACTATGTTTAAGAAGCCAAACTAGTTACCTTGTTTGATCCATTGGGCATGGATTATTCTCTCTTTATTCCCAACTGATCTAAATTGAGTAAGGTTGTCCCTTTCTTGAAAACTATCACTTGAAGCAACAAGGACCAAAAGAAATAAAACAAAATAAAGGAAAGTACATGTAGGCACTTAGAGAAAAGAAAAAAACAACAACTAACTTGCTAAACAAATGTGCACAAAGGCACTTATCAGAAATCATGAAATCTACCTACCCTACACTAACTAATTATCATGAAACCTATACAAAACTATTGACTAGTTGTACAAAATAGCTTCCATTTCTCACTAATATAACATGATTTACATGCTTGAGGGTAGCCAACCAAAGATGGAGAAGGATTAGATATGTAACATATTGGTGATATACTTCTCCAAGAAAAAGAACAAAAAAAACTCACCTTCATAATTTAATTGATTGGACATACAATCATATTGGAGTGGATAGGCAAGTTGATATGGCTCTTTTTGATGATCAACTTTGTGCTTTGAATTAAGCACAACTTGTGATAGCTACTCCTTGTCATCTTCCAACCAAGCTAGGTACCTGATAGGACATCTTGTTAATACAAGCATTTAAAAATCATATTTTACCTCACTCCTACACTTTTTTTCTCCATCATTATTCTCCTCAGGCACAATTAGATCATAATCTCTTTGGAGAGGAACATAGCCTGCTCCCAAGATCTCAAACAAATCTTCCAACTCCCTTTCACTTGTTGGTGTATGTAAGCTGATCTTGAGTTGATTAGGATTTTCTTCTTGAATTACATGCTCATATTGAAATCTTTATTCACCCTCAAGGTCCTCCTCCATCACAAAAAGTGGTATCTCATAAAAATACATCACCTGAGCACTTGAGATGTCTTCTTCACTAACCTCACTCAAGATTTCATCTTGTTCTTCAATAGTAAATGAGGGTTAATTTGACCATCTAAGGTCTAAAACATCACACCTATCTTGCTCAAGGTCTAATTTATGATCCTTTTCTTCATCTATGTATAATGGACCTTTAGTATTCCATTTAAGGTCTACTTTATTTTTATTTTTAGGATTGTCATCATCAGGATCTAGTTCATCAGTGTCAAAGCCATGACAAAAAGGATAGTCCAAACCTGATTCTTCCCATTCTAAATGAATTAGGTTGCCTATCATGATCTCCTCATCATAGACACTTGAATTATCCTCTTTAGGTTTACCTAAGACTATAAGATCTTCCTCTATCCTTTGTAGAACAAGTTCTTTCTCTAAGAGGGAGATGGTGGGAGGGTGAATAATTTCACCTTGCTTGTATCTTATTAGAGTATCCTTACAACTAGGGACTTTTAATGGTTACTTTAGTGGCTCTTGAACTAGTGATTGGGTTGTTTTAACTAGCACCTCTTCCTTCTATATACCTTTCTAAATTGACTTCCATGAGGGTAATGTGTAATAAATAACTACCTCTTTTTGATATTGACTCTCATCCTCTTTCCTCATCTTCATCTCTAACTCTTTGTTTTACCTATCTAAATTCTCTTAGATTAGCTTCTCTTAAATGTGGTTAGGGGATTTATGAATATAAGCAACACAAAAGGATTGGAATGAGATATAAGAGGATTCTTGAGGAAGATAAGTGGAATATAGGGTCTCAACAATAAGTTGCTCCATAACAGTCTTCTTCTTTCTTTGAAGGCCCTCTTGGATTCAATTCCAAGAAGGGAAGGTATAACGAACACATGAAAGGTCACTTGAAAATTTATCCTATGGAAGAATTAGTGGCATATATGAGGGTTGAGGTGGTGTATATAAAGATAAATAAGTTTGATGAAGTTAGACCTATTGTTCTTCAAGGATTCTTAGCTTATCCTCAATGCTTTGAATGTAACCACTTACATCCATCATCTCACTTAAGAGTTTTTTCCAAATTGCACCCTTAAGAGGTGCCCATTCTTCCTTCATTAATTGTAATGCATTTCTCATGTCATGAATGATATGATTAGGGATATCTTGACCATATCCCCTTTATGTATTAAGGTCTATCATGTACCTTTGATATCCTAAGAGCAATTTATTTCAACTTAACATGGATCAATTTAGGGAATAACTAGGGACATCTTGAGCCTAAGAAGGATGATGCACTGAATCTTAAGAACCACTTGGGTTGAATCCATAAACATTTATAATCTAATATGAAGGATGTTGAGGTAGAGAATAAACATATTGATCCAAAGACTGATGATACATATTGAATAATGATGACTAAGCACTTGGGATGCTTACAACCAAAGTATTTGATTTGAAGTTGTTATTGACGTTTGAACACTTACCTCCAAAGGTTGATTGGATGAAGAGAAAACTATATCTCTTCACCAGTGAAAAATGTAGTAAGTCCCATAAGGAAGCTAAAAAAATTTGTGATGTGAGATTATACCCATGTGGAGGAGTTCTTTAGGCTCCCCCACTCCTAGTCACAATATGGGAACAACCCCAAGCTATGGGTAACATATGATGGGGTTAAACCTTTGGATAAGGCTAGTTTCCTCTTGATGGATCACCTAAACTAATTATATTGTAGGTAAAAGGGTTAGAAAGTGGGAAAAGGATCCTAAAAAGGCTAAAAGGTGATGCACCAAATAAAAATGGGAAACTCCCAAAATCTTGAACCCACACTAGATTAGTACAAGACAATTCTAGCTCACACAATCTCACAATCTATCTAATTTCATGTGTTTCATGGACTAGGTTTAGGCATAACATTAATCTAGATCTACAATAGCTTAAAAACACCCTAAAAGAGGCCATAAAGGAGGACAATGGATGAGGAAGATTTTCCTTCACCATGCCATCATGCACAACTCACTCAACATAGATTCAAGGCAAGAGATAGGTAAATAAAGTCTATTATTTCATCAAGAGGTAGTTCATACAAATTCTTGGTAGGTTTTAGCCTAATCAATAGGAGAATATCTTGTAATATCTCAGAGATTCCTCTACTCTTATTCAAGATCAAAGAGATTTTTGAGAGTCTAAAATCTAAAAGAGAGCCAGAGAGAACACATAAAAATGGAAAGAATGGATGATATGCAGAAAGGGAGAAGAGATAAGAATAAGAACATCAACCTAGATCATTAAATTATATGCCACCTCTTAATGAATGTTCCACCATCATTTTATCAAATGAGCACTAATTCTCCATTGACAAGTTAACTTTTATTTGTCCTAATAGAGCTCGAATCATCTCATTGGTTGAGTAACATGCTAGAGGACAAGAGTTTGCTGAAGGTGATGAGTCATGATTTTAATATGGACTATGTTGGTTGAATATTTTGTCGATCAGCGTACTAATAAACAAAATAGGTATGATAAGCCAAAGTAGGAAGACTGGTCATCCAAATGTGCAGTTTTTACTACATCAAAAGGAGATTGATCTCTCCTCTCATCAAGGGGAGGTTCCCTATAGGTATGCTATATATATATATATATATATATTAACAAAAAATAATACTCAAGGCTTGCTGAATAGTACTTCTAAAAGAAGAGGAGTGTTTTCTATCATTTTCCTTGAGTTTCTCCTATGATCTACATGCATCATCTCTGAAGAAAGAGAGATGGATGGTTTGTCCTACCCTTGAGTATTATTTTTTGTTTATATATATATATATATATTAACAAAAAATAATACTCAAGGGTAGGACAAACCATCCATCTCTCTTTCTTCAGAGATGATGCATGTAGATCATAGGAGAAACTCAAGTAAAATGATAGAAAGCACTCCTCTTCTTTTAGAAGTACTATTCAGCAAGCCACAAGAATACTTCAGGTAGTAATAATAAAATGTAACAAAGGATGTAATAACTAGCAAATTGAAATGCAACACAAGTATTCACCTGGATTGCTCAAGAGTAAGATACGAAGATCAATGAGAGCACAAAGTCTTCTCAAATTCCTTTACATAGAAATGAAAAGAAAACACACTGAAAGGCAATTATGGGGGCACAAAGTCTCTCCATAGTTTACTCTTCAGGACACCTTTCTAAATAATTTCACTAATCATGCTTGTTGAATTAAAGGAACATAAAATACATCAAGGAAAAAGACATAAAAATAGTTTCCTTAACAACAAAGATATCACAGCACAAAGTCTGAAAAACCATTTGCTTTCTTATTCCAATAACAAAATATGATAAACAAATTGAGCTCAAAGTCTCAAAAGTGCCTTTCAATTTGGGCAGAGGTTCGTTTTGATTGTCAAAAAAGAGATAGATTTATAATAGAAGAGAGTCCCTTATATAGCCATTTCAAGGACTTAGGAATAGTAACACATCATGTTGTGTTGGAATCTATTAAGATGATAGGCTAGAACCTTAGTGGTGCTTTACCCATTTGATTTTATCAATGCAGGGAAACAAGTCATGTTTATTGAAAGTTTTCAACTTTTAATGTCCACCTGATGATCTGATCTTACCTTCATTGTTCCTCCTTTTTTGGTTAATTAAATCAGGTCTTGAATTCAATTTGTTGTTCTGTTCCTTTCTTGCTTTCTGATGGTCTTGGCCTTGAAGTTTCTGAATGCATTTTGGTCTATAGGTTTAAAAGATCAATAGTTATTTTGTTATCTTTAATTTGACATTCGTGTGCCCATCACTATGTTTTCAATGGCTAATTTAATGTGTTGAATTTGACGTCTGCGGGTGCATCACCCCTTGGTCTTCTTTCAGCTTTTTGTTTGGCACTTTTTCAGATTGGACTTGCCTTTTGGGCCTTAAGAAATGACCCATTTTGAGTTGATAATAGCCTCTCGCAAGGGTATCTATCTTTTGAGCAATCTTTGAATGGCAAGTCACTAGATTCTTCCTTTTGGACTTCATGAAAATGTCCTTCACTTTGGCAACTAAGAGTCCCCCGTAAGGGTACCTGCCCTTCGAGGTCCTTCGATGGCCTTTTCTTTGGTAGTTTCCATAGATAATTTCTCCATGGCATTTCCTCAGGCTTTATCCTATGCTTCCTATCATGGACATTTTCCTCGGGGAGAATTCTCACAGACATTTTCCCTAGGGAAAATTCCCATGGACAAAAAGTTCAGGGAAAATTCCCACAAATAAAAAGTCTTTAGAATTATTTTGAAGCCTTATTTCTTTTGGAAATTTGTTTTTGGTTTTTTTGCCTACAAGTTTTTTTTGAATTCCTTCATACAAAAAGTCTAAAGGAATTGCTTCTTTGCCTTTGTCTTTTTCAACTGTCTTAAACAAAATCTAAAGAAATTTACTTAACTATTTCCTTGAAAATCACCCTTCTGAATGGTGTTTTTGTTGACCAAATTTCCTTCACAAGGGCACTTGTCCTACGGGAAGCCCTTTGAAATTTTGCCTTTTGAACTATTCCTTTGAACCATGGCTTTGAACCATTCCGTTGAACCAAGGATTTGAACCTCTTGGTGAACCACTTCATTGAATCAATTGGTTGAACCAAGCTTTGAACCAAAATGGTTCAAGCCGATGGTTCAATTGAATGAACCAAGTCGGTGAACTAAGAATTGAACCAAACATTGAATTATCACTTTGAACCATGTCTTTAAAACAATCGTTGAACTAATTGATGTTGAACTAAAGGATGAACTAAGGTGTTGAACCTTTTCATTGAACCAAGATGTTGAACCAACCGTTGAACCAAGTTTTGGTTCAATAGTTCAAACAAAGCTTTGAAATGACTGACGAACCATTTAATTGAACTTTCCATTGAACCTTGAACTCGTTGAACCTTTGAACCAGAGTGGTTCAATGGTTTAAGGGTTCAATGGTTCAAGCCACCTTGATTTGGCTAAGTGTTTTGAAGTCGATGAACTAAATGAAGCGATTGAACTTTGAACCTCGATGAAGTGCTTAACTCTTGCTAATGACATTTAACCTATTAAACCTTAAATCCATTAAACCTTTGAACCAAATTGGTTTAATGGTTCAATGGTTCAAGCCTCTTTTTATGCTTTGATGCTTGTCAATGGAGATTTTTGATTGAACCAAGGTGCTGAACCAATCCTGAAAAATGATTAAGCATTGAAAACTAATTCTTTTGACTAAAACCACCTATAGAAGACTTTGTACCTGTAGAAATGAGCCTACCTTCAGAGTTCGTATATTTTTGAAAAGCTTGAAAACTAAAGAATTTGAATGCCTAAGAGAAATTTCAGAAAGGGAAGAGACAATTTTGGTTTGTAAGAATAAAATAGTTCAAATGTTGTCCCAAAAATGAGCGCTATTTTTGGGGGGAAAATAGACTAAAACCCTTAAAACCCTAAAAATCTATTAAATGTTCCAACTACCATATCTCCTTCTTGGAACCTTACACTATCTTCCACTTGACCTATTCATGAGAAGATAAAATCTTCATATCTTGAACCTGACAAAGCCATGATTATGTCTATTTTGAGTGGATATTTGTTGGAGATATGAATATAATGAAATATAAGACACTCATCCATATCTTTTTTATGTCTACACATACTCCATCTAGTTCATATTTACTATAGATTGAAAACCAATCTCATTTATTGGTTTCCTTATAGCTATAATGTCAATGAGAACCTACATGCCACATAGCTTCCTTTTTAAACTATATTAGGTTTAAAAAAAACCTATTCTTCCTATGAACCTTATGGAATTTGAGGAATCATTATCTACATAGATATTCTTTAAAGAGCAATGATCATAGTCATGAAACAATACTATGACCCCCAAAAATGGGCCTCATAAGTTCTAAATCTTCAAACTAGAGGTCAAAACTATGCTTTAATGATGACAAAACTTCATCATAACCATCCTAAATATATGGATATGTCCCATGTTTAATGTTTCTTGACTAATCTCTAATGGCAGCATACACCTTTTGAGATATTTTCCCTAGTTTGACCTAGGTCACATGTTCAACCTCTACTTGAAGTCTCATGTCTTTGACTTTTAATATCAGTCATTGATCTTAATCTAGGACTTTGAGATTAAAACACTTGGTAATTATGCATTTATCCTCAATATACTTTTTTATTTTCATCTACTCCTATGCTTTCATGATCTGGTAGCTTCATATTCATCCCCTAGATACACTGACTCTTTGACCTATTGCTTGTTGTTGATCTAATTTGGTATGATGGATCATGCACCATTGATCCACTTGGACCTAATAGCTTTGTTATTTTACATGTGCCATTATATATTTGTTTAGGTACTTGATATCTTGACACTTGTCATCAATGCATTTATCCTGGGTCCACTAACCTTTTGACTTGATGTTTATTGTTGATCTTCAATACACGATCAAATGCACATCATTGGATCTTCAAGACCCATTGGCTTTGTCAGTCACCGTGAATTATTGTATTTGATCTTAGATGTTTATATTTAGAAACTTTTCATCCATATGTTCATCCTTGGAACATTTGAATTTAAATGGATATTGCACAAATCTTAAACTTGATGTCTACGTGCAAGTCTCATTCTGCTTGTTTAACTTTAAATGCTTGTAACTTGAGATAAAAAGCTCATCAAGATACTAAATTTGTAGAGCATGTTTATGGGACAAAAATCATCATTTCCATGCATTCCTTTGGCTTTGGTTGAATTCCCAAATTCACATATCAAATGTGTAACTATACTAATTTGTTCATTCTCGTATGATATGCCATGATGATCTGGCTCTTTAAGATCACGAAATTCACACTTTAATCCTACTTAAAGTGTTTTAAAATCCTGCAAAAGGCAAGTAATATTCTCCTAAAGTCTATCTTCTCCTTATACTATTGGATAATTCTTCAACAAGGGATCTACTTATCTATTTAAACCATATCCAATTAAGGCTTCTTATGTGGGCCAAATTTGGCCAACAGTACCACTTAAGCATTAAATGTTCTAACACTAAGATAGTTCTCTAGGCTTCTCTTTGTGTTCCCTATTGAATATAGGAAAATTATCTAACAAATTAAATTAAATTCATAGGTTACTATGGCTACTATATTTACACAACATATGCATGATTAGGCCTTGCATATAATAGTGATGATGGATAAACTATAGAATGAGATCATTTCTCCATTTTAAATAATGGCACATGTTATTCATCACCCACAACATGTGAAGTTTGAAATAATTGATACATGACCTACATGTGAGCATCCCATGATGATATCATTGGTTTGTATGAACATAATTTAATTTTTAAATTCAATAAATTAACAAAATTTGAAAAATATTATAAATTTAAAAGTTTAAAAAAATCAAAATCAGGACCTATGTATGACATGGTTTACTAGTTACATGATTTATTGATTTTATTTATCATATAAATGGTAGATTACATATCCATTTTATATGGATATAGTTTTCATGGTATACATGAGTAGGATTCAGGACATGTAGGCTATATATGACACATAGATCTATATATTTAGGATATTCCTTACCCTTGAGCCCTACCTTTCAACATTGGGTCATGCCTACACTAGGGAAATCTTAGTAAAATTTATAGGTTCTATCTCTCTATGAAATTACATTTAATATATTGACCTACATAAATTGTTTATACACAACTTTTTCTTACGTATAATATTCAAGGTGATATATTCTATGGATATTTTATTGTATATGACTAGATGATGCCATTGATTTATTGCATGGATTAACATTTAATGTTCTACACTTTTTGTGTTAGTTATTTTTACATTGTATGATCATTTATGTGTCCTAAATTGGATGATGATTTATGCATGTTCTATGTGTGACTATTGATGTGTTTTCTATGTATGATCATTGATGACAATTATATTTCATGATCATTGATGTGTATTACATTGTGTGATCATTGATATGTGTTACATTGTGTGATAATTGATGAATATCACAATGTGTGACTATGTTCTGTCACATTATGCATTTTTCATGTCTAGGGTCCTATAGTTTATGGCATGGTCATTTTGATCTTGTTAGGTAAAATTTGAGGTATGATAGTGTTTATTTAGTGCTTGTATGTGTCACAATCATAACATTATCTGTATATGTGTGGGAATACATGTCTAGTTATTGTTGAGATTTCTCATGATTGTTATCAGTTATTCTTTTATTGTGTATGATGTCATGATTTGTATCATGCATCATATTTTTCATGCATTATTATGATTATGCTTGTTACTACTTGCCTAATTTTTATATCGATTATTGCACAGATTACATATTTCATATAGGCTTTGATGATTCGATATTTCTATGATGACATATCTTATCATGGTGATATGCATTATATTATGATTTTTTTATATAATATAGTATTTTTATCAAGATGATGTATTCATAGGATTCATGCCTCAACTCAAATAATGGGCCATACTATTGGGCTTGTCATATAGATATAGGCCTTGATAGATAAATAGTTCATATTTTGGGTTAGACTATATGATCCAAATGGAATAAATTAGGAAGATTGACACATGTGTTAGGAATTTTATAGGATTTTGAAGAACATTTAATATATAATATGAGATTATGTGATAGAGTGAATGGGTCAAATTGAGTAGATATATCATATTGATTACATTGGCATACAAATTATGACATTCTATAATCACTTTAGGTACAGATGGATCATATTTGAGGCATGAATATTGTTCATGAAAATAGTTTTTCTATTTATATGTAGAGGATCGATGGTACTATGTAAGCACTTTGGTATAAAATTTACCTACAATCATTGATTCAATTTTTCAATTTATATTTAAACATGTTCTAGCACTCCACCTTTACATATGAACCTATTTTAGGGTTCTAACAAAAGGATTATGACAATATTTTAAGGGATGTGGTTGATGTTCTATCTCTCTAAACTAGCACTTCTCCATCTCTAATGAGGGTTGAGTCATGTAATTATCAAATTATGATTATAATAGTGGCATCTCTTTGGGTCATCATAGCCCCATGACACTCTTCAATGATTTAAATGGCAACTTGATTTATATACCTACAAGTATATTCACTCCTTGACATTTAAAATGTTAATTATTTCAATGATCTTTATTATTTCATATTTATTTTTATTATGAATGGACATTCATTTATACATGTTTCCCTATAGGTTTTGCATGTATCAATCTAGATATTTGTGACATACTCAGAAACACTAAGTGTAGTTTGATGCATGTACAAATTTCTTTCATTTATATTTTTAATCTAGAATTTTCAATAATATACTAAAATAGGGCATTTTTAGACACATAAATTTGGTATTAGACACTTGAAAACATCAATTTTGACATATATTTGACATACATGACTTTCACATATACACCCTTTCATATATTTTTTAGCTATCTATAGAATTGACTAAAACAATTTGATATATCACATATTCAAGGTCTCCTAAATTTATACCAAAATTATCTAACTACTAATAATTTTGTCACCACACTCAAAATCCCTAATCTTCCTTCTCTAAACACTACCAATAATATTCAAATAGTTACTATAGAGTAAAGATTTACTCTATGTTTCATTCTATTTTTCAATCATGCACTGCAAAATTTTGTTGGTCTAAGATGGCAAAGTTTTGAAACAGAGCATGGGCTCTATTTTCCTTTTGATTCATTTTTTTGCCTAAGTGTTAGAATCAAGCAAAAGCTGACAAGTGTCATCGCCCAAGGTATCCTTTCTCAATAGAAACTACCAAGTGTCATTGTTCGAGGCACCTTTCATATTTTCTATGAGTTGGTCAGAATGTGCCATGTATCTCATAGCGACTCAATGAAATGTGCCAAGTGTCAGCATCCATGGTTTCATATCGACACCCATGTTTCATCTCTTTTTAGTGAAAGGTTTTAACAAGCTAAGTATCAGGATCAAGTGGAAATCACCAAGAGGCAGTTGTGGAAGGTCTCAATTTTGCTTTTCTAAAAGTGACAGAAGATGCCACGTACCCCAACAAAAGAGAGCAAAAGCCACCATGTGTTGTGATCTAAATTATCTTCATTTTTGCTTTACTGATATAGCAAAGACCATGGTGGGTCTTAAGTATTGTTTCTAAAAGAAGTGGAAGCCACTAGGTGTCATTGTTTGTGTAAATATGAAATGAGACCTATTTGTTTCTATGGTATAGATAGAGTCAAGTAGAGACTTCCACGTGTCATCTTCCACAGGTTTCTAAAAAGGTAGATAAAAGAAGCGGAGACTACCACATAACCCCAGATAAGTAAAGTGGAGATTGCCATGTGTCCTTTAATGAAGCAATAAGGATTGACACCTATCCCTATGTCCCTTTTAAAGTTACTCGGGTAAGAAATGTTGTGGGTCTTATTTCCTTTTACGCTGTTGAAGTTTTGAGGAAGTGGATTACAACAAGTGTCAAAGGTAGAACACTCCTAATCAAAGACACAAAAGAGTATAAGTTATGCAGAAAGTGCCACGTGTCTTCGATAGGTGCTACAGAACATGCCAAGTGCCATCCTCTGATGTCTCCTAAAGTAATAAGAAGGTTTTCAAGAAATTGGCTAAGTGTTACCTAGAGTTTAAGAGAAGGAAGCGTCTTGTAATTTGTTTTAGCCAATGAACTACCAAAAGACAAAGCATTTTAGAATCTATAAGATATCTTCTATTAGACACTTCTAGTTTGGTTAGATTTTAGTTGGGCCATTAAATTGGGAACAATCAGACAATCCAGAATGAATTTGAGGCTATAAATAAGGGTGCATAGATCACCAAAAAAAGGAATCAAAGATAAGAGAGAGAATTTCTTGAGAGAATTATTGCTAAAGAGTTTAGATTTTCTAGAGCTGTGGCTTTGAATATCATATGCTTTTTTTTATCTTCTTAAATTGGAAGGTTTATGTAACTGTGTGTGTTTTTGTGCCTCTTATGTGACTGGAAGATTAATGAGAAGATTGAATCCTATGCCTTTATTTATATTTTCTGTGTTATTGCAAAAGTAGTCTAGTTGTGTTGTCAAGAGTTTAGACTTTCTAGAGCTGTGATTAGGAATGTCATTTGCTTTTGTCTCATTTTCTTGAGTTGAAAATTTTATATAATTGTGCATGTTTCTATGCCTCTTATGTGACTAGAAAATTCAAATAAGAAGATTGAACCCTATGCCTTTTTTGACATTTTTTGTATCATTGCAAAAGTAGTCTATGATGTGAGCCTATGTTTCTATTGTTTCCATCTTTTATATTGATTATGCACTTGTTTTCTCTTAAATGTAAATGAATCCTACATATATTTTCACTATGCTCAAGATTAAGGTTGAATTACATTCAGGTGCATCACCATAGTTAGATTTTCTTTCTTGCATTTGTGTTTCTGTTAAAATTCTTGTCCCTTTTCCCTAATATATACTCAACTTAAAGATGAACTAGCTTCTCTAAAATATGGAGGTAGTTTCAAGTCACAAGTCCCACATCTTGAAACTTCCCATTGTTGGTGTTTAGAACAAGTGCAATTTTAAATCATCAACAATTTTTGGCATGCTCGGTGGGACCAATCTTGAAGTTTATTTCAAGATCGTATGAACCAAAGAGCTATAAGGAGTCAGAGTTGTGGATCGGTAATAAGATCTAAATATTTTGTTGTCACCAATTACCTCAAAGAATCAAAGTCAAGAAGAAATCACCATTTGGTATGTATAATTTTGTTACTTAGAGCTATGGGTCTTATGCCCCTTCATTTATTTTTAATCAAGATCAAGTTGCTCATGGAATCACATCAAGTAACAAGGATGCATATGGTTATAGGTTTTGCCCTTCATAGGTCTGATATGACCAACCTCAGCCCTATCATGAGCTATATCAGTCTTATGCCTAGTCTTCCCAATATGTTACATCCCATGCTCAACCTAATCTCATTTCCACCTTCAAACAAGCATTACTAGGATATAAAAAATATGTATTAGAGTTTGACAATAGAAGGGGATGCGGCCAAGAAACTCCTAATCATGTCATCCATCAAGTAAAAAATGCAGTAGATATGATTAAAAGTGAATGGGCTCCCTTTGAAATAGCAAATTGCCAAAGGCTTACATATGAGATGTTGGATGTGAGTGGCTTAATTGCATCTTTGGAAGAGAAGCTGAGTATTCATGAGACTCAACCTTACCAAGTCTATAAACCTACATATCCACTGCCCCAAGTTTCACATCAGACATACTCAACCCTTGCTCAAGAGCCAAGTCAAGCCTATCATGGTTCTTTCCCAAATCATGTTAAGGAAAGTTTTGAAATAGTAAATTTGGCATTTAAGGCCAATCTTGATAAACAGATTGAATTGGCAAATCTTCAAAAACAATAATCTATGTTGGTAGCAAGGGAATTGGAATCCAAACCCTCACTTCCTTTTCACTTTACAACCCCATCTTTTTAAGAGAAAATTCCTAGACCTAAGGTCATGAGTTGAAAACAAACAATGGAATCATGGGACAGAAGGGAAGAAGAGAAAAGTTTTGCTCAAAACCTTGAAGAAGTTGAAGCTACTCTTACTCATGGTGATAATTAAGCAGAAGATCCTACATTTGAACACATCCTATCTACACCATTCCAAGAGAGCTACCAAGCTACATCTAATATAGATGAAGTAATAGACAAATGGAAAGAAGAGAATCATTCAATTCTAGCTCAAGAATTATCTCCTCTTTCGCATATGTATAACCATCAATCTTCTTCTTCATCCCTTGTCAAAGAGGAAAATATTTTGGAGGAATTAAGTAAAGATGATTATACTCAGTTCATGGCTAGTCAAGAAGATTTCATGAGTGCAGATCAAGAAGAAATTACCATAGGTACACCCTTTGATGAACTAGAGGACAAGTCACAAGCTTTTCCATCTATCTCTAATGAAAAAGAGATAATTTCAGATCATGTTTTAAATGACTTGTTTGAAGTCATTGGGGTAGGTTACACTATTCTTCAAGAAGGCTGGGAGCTGGCTTCAGGTGGAGAATGTAGCATTGAGACTCAAATAAATATGTGGAATTGTTGTAAAATGTCAAAATTGTTCTTTCAAGAGGTTAGTAAAACTGAAGACGATATTTTTGAAGTAATCAAAGAGGATGATCATGAAATGGAACTTGAGCATGAGGAAAAAGGAGATAAGCCAAAAAATGATGTATGTCAAGAGACATAGGGTGAAGATCCAATAGACATTGATTTCTTGATGAGACACAACAGCATACAAAATCAGCATTCAATAAGTTTTAAAGAACAAGAAGAGTATGTATATGTTGGGGACATGTTTGACTCTAAATCATTTGGATGCAGGAAAATTAAGGTGGCAAACAAAAAGAACAAGTCATCAAAGTTTCATACCATTCAATCACTTTTTGGGAATCGTAAGTTTTTGTGTCACAAAAGGATACTTAAAAAATCTTCCTTTTGATCTGGGAGGTAGGCAAATATACTTGGTTAATATAGTTAGATAGTTTCCCCTTTCTGTATTGCTTTGTTTTCCCATTTTTGTTTTCCCACTTTTCTTTTAAATAAGTTTTATTTGAACACATAGTTGACAGCTCAGAAATTTAAAAATTTTCAAAATTCTCCAATACATTGAATGTCTCCTAAATCTTTAGAAATCCCCAAGGTACCTTGCACTACCACTTGCATAACGTGTCTATCTCATTGTTCCATAAAGATTGAGTAGGATCTACTAATGGTTATCCAAGTTTAATGCCATTTCAAGACTTGATAGGTCAATAAATACCTCTTATCAAGAGTTAAAGCTTACAAATTCTCAAACATTCCTGCATTTGTGAAAATATCCTGCTACTTGCATTTTTAGTGCTTAGTAAACTTGCTTCTGTGAAAGTGTTTCTATTTTTCAAAAGTTCATAAAAATTATCACAAAAAAGACATAGAGATGGAGGGGGCACAATCTTCACAACAAGGAGCTAGGATGTATGAATCCCTTCATAATTTTATTGCAAGTAAATCATATGCTTCAGCTCCCATGTAGCCATTGAAGACCTATCCATGGACCAAGATTCTACAAGTTGGTCAAGCAAGTGACCTAGCAAAAATAAAAGATTATGTTGATGGCATCATGGACCCAATTCTTCAGAGAGCTAGTATCAAAACTCTTAGAGAAGGGGAACATCAAAGGTGTCTACAGAGGGCTAGAGTGGGGCAATATGAAACATTTGCCATGAGGATATAAAATTCACAACTGGCATAATTCATTATCCCAGCTGTGCATCCATGCCCTGACTTGGTCAAATTATGTGCAGATTTGTTCCATGCACCCTCATGCACCATTCAATAGGGTCCATTCATGGTGCAAATCACACCACAAGATATCAAGGATATGTTAGCCTTGTATCATGATAGTACAGCTACATTTCCCACTATTACTAAAATGCAAAGAACATGGGAAAACATCAACACTCAGTCAAGGTTCTTGAGATCCAAATTACAAATTGGTGATGATGACACTATGGTGCCCACACTTCCTACACCAAGAGCCCAATTCGCACAAGCTAGTCAAGATGCACTGTCTATGATAGCTTTCATATTTGGCATGAAAGATGATATGGAAGTGTATGCAGAACAAATGGCTATCCTTTTTAGGCTGAAGACCATTGATAAAACTCAAGAGTATCGGCTCAACTTTTTTGAACAAATTGCTTTCTCAATGGTAGAACAACTGGCCCTTTTCAAATCAAAAGGAGTGTTCAGGTATTCTTCCTATTTGTTCCACCTCATGATTTTTCAAAACTCTAACCTCTTTTCCCAACATATGTATCTTAATATGTATGACCCAGATTTTGATCTCCAAAGGACCATTCCTGTGTCTGCATGGAAACACATTTTGTCAAAGACTAGTGACCCATATGAATTCTGGGAATTATGTATTACCCCTAATTTTTTCCACCTCAACCTCGAACCAATTATGAATACATTATTACCAAGTGTTTCAAATCTTCTGGCCAGTTGCCCAATTCTTTGTGATTTCTATTTTGGATCCCACCATACCATAATAAGAGTTTATGGTTTTTATGGGGAACCAATATTGCTACCTAAGATTTTGACTCTTAGGTTAGCATTCCTAGAGGTCACTAGGTAGGTATCCATAGTTGACAATGAATTTGGCTCTAAGAAGAGGAAAATAAAAATGTATAATCTACCATGGATGACAAACAACATGATTTTTGAAACTAGAGATGCTGAAGTTGTGTTTCTCATAAATCTAGCCTTTCTAGGTTTCCTTTTAATATAGGACAAATGGGCTTATGACCCAAACAATTTCATAGCTTCTTGGATAATAAATAATAGAGTCTCAACTAGAATCGTACATGAAGGCTGCCCTTTTTAGGAAACCAAGAAAAAACCTAGGGAAGACACTCTTGGAGTTTATGTTGAGTTAATAGACTTGCCCCTTCCACAAAATAGACCCTGGGAAACATTCTATGTTAAGCAGAGGGATTATGATCCTAAAGTTAGAATGACTTCTAGCTTAAGGAGGACATTAAAGAATAAAGATTGGGATACTGAGAAAATAGAGGCCTATTGGAAATATAGGCAAGAAATTTGTCAAACAACCCATTCTTTCAAGAATGTAGACACATATGAGAGATGGGAAGAACTATGGTATGAGTGCCATCTCTCCCCTATATCTAGCCCAGAGACAAGTAATTTGCCAACATCAGGTGAAGAGTAGGAAGTTAGAGCTGGGTCAAGCCAAGAGTCACAAGCCTCACAGCAAGCTGCAGCTGCAATAACTATATTAGTTTGGCCCCAATCTCTCAGAATAATAGAAAAGAAAAAGAGTGTGGTGCCTACACCACCACAAGCTTCCCCATTAGTAGTGGTTATAGATATTCCTAGTTCTCCATAAGAAGTATATGTGGAAGGAAAAAAGGATGCAGCCAAAAGAGGAGACACCCAAGAAAAGAAAGAGGGTGCAATTTTAATTTGATTCAAAAGAGGAGACAGACACCCCATAGTGCCAATTACAAGGTACTATAATTGTTCCTCAGGTAAGTATTATTCCTCCCTCTCCTCAATCTATTTTTTATCTTATTGGCATGAAGATTTTATCTAGCCAGATGATATTTCTTTCCACTTATACCATTCCCATTTCTCACTTCACCCCATCTATGCCACCTTAGGCTTTAACAATACCTCATTTCTCCCCCTCTGTTCCCAAGAAACTTTCCCCTTAGATTGCCCATAGCCAACAATTGGCTATTCAATATGGTTTACCACAGGGACATCCTTTTGTGAGTGGGCACATTGCCTCTCCTTCTACCTTCCAGACCCAAACAGATGCTAGTAGGAAGGCAAGGGAAGCTCAAAGAGAGAAAAAGAAGATCAAGGAAAATAAATCATTAGCTACACCCCATCTACAGTCATAATTTGACCCCATCCAATAGCAATTGATGGTGACTCATTTGTCACCAACTATAATAAAGCCAATGGAGTAGATGCAGCTAAAGGATTACATGATGAATGTGGTGGCCATCGACATGTCCCTCTTCAGGCCACAGGACAAAATTGAGCTGTTGATTGAATCCACTTCTATAGTTACTGAAGACTACTTGAAGATATCAAGGAGGCTACAGAAGATGGAAGCTAAGCTAGACAAGGAAAAGGAAAACTATAGCAGTTTGACCTCAGAGATCAATAGAAATGATAATGAAATAAAGAATCTAAATAAACAGTTGCAAAATCCTATTTCTCTTCAAACTCACCAGGTAGTTCAGGCCCAAAATGATTCTTTAAAAGTAGGGATCACATAGGTAAAAGATGC
Source organism: Torreya grandis (assembly GCA_037957365.1). Classification (NCBI taxonomy): domain Eukaryota; kingdom Viridiplantae; phylum Streptophyta; class Pinopsida; order Cupressales; family Taxaceae; genus Torreya; species Torreya grandis. Next base: position 684,712 of record JARHVA010007161.1, read on the forward strand.
GGTGACAACCCTAAGGCACGAAAAGGTAGCATTGAAAGGAAAATGCGAGGAACACCTATTTCAAATTACCCAATTGCAACAAAAGCTACTGGCCAAACAAAATAATACTATGGCCATATAAGCCCAATTTCAAGTAGAGCAACAAAGAGCAGCACAATTGACACTAGAGTTGGCCAATAGGTCAAGGAATGTCAGAGTATTAAGTCTGGTAAAGGAGCTATATGAATCCATGTAGAAGAGAATCTCTTTAGAGATTATTCAGCTCAGGCCTTCTCTAACCTTACTCCTAAATGCATAGAAATTGTGCAAAAAGGTGGAGAGTTCAGTTGTAAACACTCTGGATATAGTCTCTAGGAGAGTAATGGACTTGCAAACATTACTATAAAATATTTATGATGCAATGGATGCAATGTTATTGGTAGCAAGAATAAATGATAAAATGGTCACTGCCAAGCAAGTAAATAAGGTTCTCAGTTGCAATTCCATAGCCATCAGTTGTAGAGAGCTTCTAGATGTCATGAAGGAAGGAATCAATGAAATGAAACATGTTGAAGATCTAGTATAATTAGGTCTTCCTTCTCCATTTCATGATTACAACATTGTGCTAATGGTAGATGAAATTAAACCTTTACTATTGGCCAAACAGAATGATCAGATAGTTTTCTAGGATTTAAGGGATGATTCATCAGTCCCTGAAATAGAAGCTGTCTTGGTTCCTGTCTCCCAGCTTGAATTCAAATTGAAGGCTACAGTTCAAATTTTGAAAAATTATTCACACAAGGATATTATTAACCTTGATTTAGCCTTTAATTAATTTTAGAATAAGCAAGGGTTATTTGATGATGAGTGGTCCACCTACTAGACAACATTGTTAAAGCTATGATTTTGAAATTTTGATCTAGTGAGAGTTGTGGTTTCTTTTTTAGCAGGCTCAAAAGTCCTTGGGATCACCAATAACTATAAAGACTTACTGTACATTTCATTCTATTTTTTAGTCGTGTGCCACAAAATTTTTTTGGTATGAGATTGCAAAATTTTGAAACATAGCATAGGCTCTATTTTCCTTTTGATTCATTTTTTCCCTAAGTGTCAAAATCAAGTAAAAGCTGACAAGTGTCATTGTCTAAGGCATCCTTTCTCAAGTAAAAACTACCAAGTGTCATTATTTGAGGCACCTTTCATATTTTCTATGAGTTGGTCAGAATGTGCCACGTATCTCATAGTGACTTAGTGAAATGTGCCAAGTGTCAGCATCCGCAGTTTCATATCGACACCCGCGTTTCATCTCTTTTCAGCGAAAGGTTTTAACAAGCTAAGTATCAGGATCAAGCAGAAAGTGCCAAGTGGTAGTTGTGGAAGGTATCAATTTTGCTTTTCTAAAAGTGATGGAAGATGCCTCATACCCCAGTAAAAAAGAGTAGAATCCACCACGCATCATGATCCAAATTATCTTCATTTTTGCTTCACTGATATAGCAAAGACTATGGTGGGTCTTAAGTATTATTTCTAAAAGAAATGAAAGCTGCCAGGTGTCGCTATCTATGTAAATATGAAATGAGACCCATTTGTTTCTATGGTATAAATATATTAAAGTGGAGAATGCCATGTGTCATCTTTTGCAAGTTTCTAAAAAGGTAGCTAAAAGAAGTGGAGACTTCCACGTAACCCCAGATAAATAAAGCAGAGATTGCCATGTGTCCTTTAATGAAGTAGTGGAGATTGACACCTATCCCTATGTCCCTTTTAAAGTTACTTGGGTAAGAAATGTTTTGGGTCTTATTTCCTTTTAAGATGTTGAAGTTTTGAGGAAGTGGATTGCGCCAAGTGTCAAAGGTGGAACACTCCTAAGCAAAGACACAAAAGAGTATAAGTTAAGCAAAAAGTGCCACGTGTCTTTGATAGGTGTTTCAGAACATGACAAGTGTCATCCTTCAGTGTCTCCTAAAGTAATAAGAAGGTTTTCAAGAAATTGGCTAAGTTTTACCTAGTGTTTAAGAGAAGGGAGCGTCTTGCAATCTATTTTAGCCAATGAACTGCTAGAAGACAAAATTTTAGAATCTATAATATATCTTCTATTAGACACTTCTAGTTTGGTTAGATTTTAGTTGGGCCATTAAATTGGGAACAAGCAGACAATCTGGAGTGAATCCAAGGCTATAAATAATGGTGCAGAGATCACCAAAAAAGGGAATCGGAGATAAGAGAGAGAATTTCTTGAGAGAATTATTGTTAAAGAGTTTAGACTTTCTGGAGCTGTGACTAGGAATATCATATGCTTTTTTCTATCTTTTTAAATTGGAAGGTTTATGTAACTATGCATGTTTATGTGCCTCTTATGTGACTATAAGATTAATGAGAAGATTGAATCCTATGCCTTTGTTGATATTTTCTGTGTTATTGCAAAAGTAGTCTAGGTTGTGTTGTCAAGAGTTTAGACTTTCTAGAGCTGTGATTAGGAATGTCATTTGCTTTTTTCTCATTTTCTTGAGTTGAAAAATTTATATAACTATGCATGTTTTTGTGCCTCTTATGTGATTGGAAAATTCAAATAAGAAGATTGAACCCTATGCCTTTGTTGACATTTTCTGTATCAGTGCAAAAGTAGTCTATGTTGTGAGCCTCTGTTTCTATTATTTCCATCTTTTACATTGATCATGCACTTGTTTGCTCTTAACTATAAATGAATCCTACATATAGTTTCACTGTGCTTAGGATTAAGGTCAAATTACATTCAGGCGCATCACCATAGTTAGATTTTCTTTCTTGCATTTGTGTTTCTATTAAAATTCATGTCCCTTTTCCCAGTATACACTCGATTTAAAGAAGAACCAGCTTCTCTAAAATATAGAGGTAGTTTCAAGTCGCAAGTCCCACATCTTAAAACTTCCCATTGTTGGTGTTTAGAGTAAGCACAATTTTAAATCATCAACAGTTACATTTACAATAGGTGTCCAATTTATCTAATAGCATTCAAGAGCTTCCACTAGCTATTTTTAAAATTAAACCTATCTTTTGGGTCACCCTATACATGTTTCACATGTTAGTTATGGAGGTAAATAAAAAAGAGTCTTCTATAACTACAAATCAAGCCTAATTTAATACTTATATTACACTATCTAATACTACTTGGATATTACATTTAATCACACTTTCACATCAAGATATCTACTTGCATATCCTTGATCTACACTATTCCAAAAGGATACATACTTGAAAACCCTCAAAGAAATAACATTAAAGTTAAATATGAATACAAATTTCAACATCAAATGTTAATGTTTCCAAGAATTTAATTCTAAATAATTACATTACATTCTAGTGGAACATGATTGAGTAGACACATGCATAGTGTTGACCAAATTTGACTTTTAGGTCAAATTTGGGCACCTATAGGTAAAAACTTGACTTATAGGTCTATAAGGTGTGTAATATGGATTTTATAAGGTTTTTTATAGGTCAATCAGGTCAATTGATGTTATACTAGCCTTGGTCATTAGTTTTATTAGTCCCTTTAGTCATTTTGAGTCATTTTAGGGGTCAAAGAGGTGCATTTAATGAGTTATACATGTTTATTAGGAATTTTTAAGGTTAAAAAATATTATTTAATGCTCCAAGTTTCCTTTTAATTCTTAATTAACTAAAATATGTTAGGTTATGTAGAAGAAAAGATAATTTTCTTGAAGGAAAAGAAGAGTTTGGCACTTGTATGATCTCTTTGGGAAGTGTGCCACATGGGAAATGGTAAATAATCTCCTATTCATATTCCCCATTCTCAATTATATGATTTTTTTGATTTGCAAGTGTCATTTCCTGCTCAAATTTATTCAAGTCCCTTTTCACCTTTTTTGGCAAGTAAAAGTGACCTTTAGGTTTTTGCTTAGTATGAATAGCTCAATAAGTTTCAAGGAAAATGATTTTTGTATATTATTTTAAACTAATATAATTTCATTTAAATATAATTATTTTTAAAAATTGTGCCCTGTGCTTCATGAACCATCCTCATGAATTTGACCTTTCAAATCTACCTACTAATCTATGTACCCTAAGGGTTTTAACTTGGTTTGAGAATATACATACAATCCATTTACTTATATTGGTTAAATATTATTTTTAATATGTATACTAATTATTCCCATGTTTTTTTTCATGTTTCAAGTTGATTTGATGAGCTAATAACCTTAGTTTTGTAGACTAACTTCTTTTGAGAGTGACAGACATTTTCCACCATTTTTAGAGTTTCATGCTTTGTTAGGAGTTATAAGGGGTTGTAATATGTCATTTATTATATTTTTAAATTTTTTATATTTATCTTTACCTCCTTTATATCATTATCTAAACAAATCCTCATGAATGTAGTCATAAACTACCATACATTCAACCTATTGTTTGACTATCATACCAGTCAACCAGATGCTTAAAGGGAAGATTGGGTTGAAATGAGGCTATTTTAGTTCCATTAAATCATAAAAATTTGACTTTATTTAATTTAAACATTAGAATAAGGTTTATTATCCTTGAAATTAAAGCTCAATCTCCATTACTAAACATACACTCACACAGTCAAGCAGCCAATGATATCTACAGGTAACTCATGAAGACTAACATGTTAAGAAGGAATTTTTGAACTAAGAAAGGTATTGGAAATGAAAGGGGTATATTTTTAATAATTTTAAGAGCTCAAATATCATTTTAATTGTATTAATCATACATTCTACCAATTCACTCACCCTTGCTACCTGTGTATGAAAATACCCACCTGTAGGTGGCATCTCGAAATTGGTAAAGTCCTTGTTTGAGAGGTTGAAACTTATAAAAACCTTTATTTGTAGTATTGGTAAGTGTGATTGATCATAAAAATCCTTATATTAAGTGTTTAATGAAAAAATTAAGGTTAATCATCTTGGAGGAAGTATGGACTGATACAAGGATACTTTCCCTAAAAAAGCAAAATAGAGGTCAAGGGGACTTTTGTGATTAACACATGAAATGGTGATAAAGTATTTTAAGGCATCATATTAGCTTAGTTTTGTATACCTATCATAATAAAATACCTTGGCAGAGTTTATAGGGAAAAATATTAGTGGAGGGTGATGTTTTGAGGGTTCAAAATGACATATAAAACACTGAATCTAGGCAATATCATCTATAGGCTTGAGAAGAAAAAGAGACCTTTCATTCAAAGTCAAAAATACTAAATCATACCCCCATGTTCAAGTGTTTCTAGTAAATTAATTTAATGTTCATGATATAAAGGATCATCAAAACAAAATGTTAGAGTTATGTCATGTTCCTCAAGAAGCCCTACAATATGTACACAAGCCTATGAGCACTTACATCGAGTATAGGTTTCAAGTTTGAGAATTCTCTTTCATCTCCTACATATATAAGGGTTAAGGTATGTTCATGGTTTTAAAGTATGATTTAAATATTTCTCAAGGATTCAATAATATTAATGATAAAAAGTGATGATCTTCCAAATCCATAAGCAACCTACAATAGGGGTCAAATAGGTAGGGGTTCACAGTCATGAAAGGAAGAGGTCAATTTGGGAACCCAAGTGCATAAGAGAGTTATAAGTGAAGATAACATGATTTAATAGAATATTAACACATTATTCAAATATATTATGACATATATTCACCCTTATAAATATATTCCAATCTCACATATACCTCTTAAGGCCCTAACATACACCTATAGCCCTATGTATGAAGATGTTTACAATGAGCACTAAGGAATAGGTCTAGGTGATGATAAAACATTAAATATGGATAAAGTGACTTTAAAAAGGTATAAAAACAACTCAATTTGGTTATAAATGATATTTTCACATTGTGTTTGAGATAAAACCATGCAATTAACCTATAGTTTGACCCTTATTTAGGCAAGGTAACATAATCATTTTAGGCAAGCAGTATGAGGGAATTGTGAGAGATTTGAATGTTAAATTGATGGATTGGAGATAATGAAATATTAATAAATAGAATTATAATATCCAAAAAAATTAATAGTGGAGTAACAATTAAGGAAGGAACCCTTAGTCACAAAATATAGTTCACTTGGAAAAGGCTCACACACAATCCTTACTTGACTGGTCTGTCTTGGAATTTGAGGCCTTTGGATGGGAACATAACCTAGTGGAGGGATTTTTTTGTGTATATAATAATTATATCTTTTATATGACACTAAAATATTAAATCTAATATGAGTAAATAGGAGAGTTCCCTCTATTTTGTCTTAGACAGAGGGCACTCCCTTTATGCATGTAACTTGCAACTTTAGGGGATGAGGATAGAAAGGTGAAATAAAAGAAAAATAAATTTAGATATAGGTATGTGAAGTTGAAAAATGCCTAAAAAAATATTAGAGACCAAGCACATGATATTCAAACACAATAAGGTACCTCATGCTCTTAAGGTTATAGTCAAGGCTAAGAGGAGGGGTGAAGCCTAACGCTAGATGAAGAGGTCATCTTCACTTCTTATCTTTAATATGAATTATATCATATTATAAAATTATTATAGGATCATGTTATAATTTTAAAAACTATATGGAGGAAAATAAATCCATAAAAGGTCATTTTGAGCTCTAAAATGTAGTTAGGCTTACTTGGCATGCTCAAACCTAGACCCAAATGAGAGGTTAGTTACATTTATAGCATGATATGGGATCTAAAACCTATAATATAATGTGTATGTTATGATAACAGAGGTTTTAAAGTAATTTTAATGCAATATAAGTCATGAAGAAGCCATTTTTGGCTCGAAATCCAACTTAGACATATAAGAAAGAGGAAAATAAGCTCGAATAGGCAACTTGAAGTGCTCATTTCTATTTTGAGGATCTGAATGAGAGTATAATAAGATTATGGATGTTGTTAAGTTCATTAAACATAAAATTAGTGAATTTATTTTTAAATATGGACATGAAACCTTTATGAACAATGCTTAAGAGGTCAAACTGCTTAGAAACCCTTATTAAACCCTTACAGAGACCCGATTGGATAAATGGAGATATAAATATGATATAATGGAATATTTTTCCTATAAAAACTAATGGAACTTGTATAGAAATCACTTAATCTCCCTCACATGCCAAGTAGTTGTATAGACTTATATGGATGGCGTGAGAAACAAGCCATTTTTGACCATTTTTTGTGTTTTGCAGGCTACAGGAAGAGTCTAATGATGAAATAAATTTTTGAGGGAATATTTAGATTTTTTATAAATTCTTATGGTCAATTAATTCCTTCAAGAAACTTCTAAGTGTCAAAACTAGGTGCTTCAACTTAGCCAATCAAAAATTGGCATATTGGACAAACTAGTGAAAGGTGTAAAAACTTCAAGGGGATGAATTTTTAAGGTGTACATAATGATTATAAGGCCATTTAGGTTCTTTAAAAATGTTATTAAATTACTCCCATGTATTTTCATGAGAAACTAATTCAAATTTTGAGGTCAAGTGTGCAGGGTGCATGAAAAGAGAGTATTATAGACATCATATGATGATAGCTCATTTTTAGATAATTTTAGATGACCATGCATGAAACCAATGTATCAAGAGGAATGTATGATGTCCTTAAACTTTATCCCAATCATCATACCTATTATCAATCAGATATAAGTCATTTAAATAGAGATAATCCTATAGGTAGTTTTTTTGAGCCAGAATGAGGAGTTTCTTGCCACTTTTCATGAAGTTTATGACTTGGATTGACAATTTTAGATCCTAAACTTGCATGGTTCATGACACATCCTCTTCTCATGTAAAAATAACTAATTTTATTATATTTACAAGTTTCCTTGTGACCCTTGGACTTCTCTCTTCTTCTCTTTCTCTCAAGTTCTATAATAACTAGCCATTTTGGCCATTGTATTCAATGCTCCACTTGAGTAAGGGAAAATCCATAATAAAATTTATAAATTTAAATAAATAATAATACTAATGTTTTCCTCCTCCATAACTATTCATAGTGTGTTCATTTGGAATTTTTGATTTTGCATAAGTGAAGACTATGAATTTTTTAGCATGTTATTTCATTATATAATCTATTTCCAATTGGGAAGCTTCTTATTGCAAGGCATGTGAAGTGTTTTAGGAAATGTATATGATTTATTGAGTTAACCTATTAATTATATCCCTAATAGGCCTCTTTTCTAATCCTCCTAACTTTCCGCATTCATCCATAACCTCACATTGTAACATTGATGTGAGAAGATGAAGATTGGAGAAGTGTATGTTCAGTTTGTCCTTTTATTTCAAGTGTAACATGCATATGGTTGGATGTCATCATTTTATTTGTTTTATCACCTCCCTTAGGTTAGTTTTATTTCAATTATCCTTCTCCTTTTTCACCCCCAATTTTAGTTGTAGTTGTAATTCAAAGTGGTACATCAAGGGAGCCAACCCTATCTAGAGATTCACCTCATTCCTTAGGCTATCCACAAGCATAGACATGTTTCCATTGTGCCACTTGGATGAGGAGAGATTTTCCATCTCCTCAAAGGGTGAAAATCCAAGTGAAAACACATAGGAAGGAGAGTTACATGTAGTCTAATGATTTTAATAGTATTAAAACATGGATAATGATTGATTAATCAATTTGGATTTGTTGAGGTTACCCAACCCATATTTTACACCCCTCTTTTTAAGTCAAGATTGTGTCAAAAGTGAAGCCAAGGTTTCAAGGTAAAGAGAGACAAAACCAAGATCTTCACATAGGACTAAAGATAATAAAATAACTATAAATCATATTAAAAGGTATCAAGAATGTTTTGATGTGACATAAAATAGTAAATATACATAGACAATACCAATAGATAGTGGATAGCACTAGTTGTCATAGGTTTTTAAGAATTTGATGGTATTCTCTTCATAGGTTTTGATAATTTTTTTCATAATCTATGTAATCACCTAAAAGTGGTAATTAGATGCTAAGAGTGTCACTTGAGTTACCCTATCCCTAGGCTTTTCATAGACCTATTATAGAGCCTTAAACTTTAATTTCTAGCTATTTATTAGACTTTATTCACTTACATCTAGTCAAGATTCCATGAACTATCACCTCTCACCCCAATCCAACTTTCCTATAAGTCTACCAAAAGGACATTAGCACTACATTTGGGACACTACAACCACATGGAGTTAGTGTCCCCAACTAGCTGCTACTATCCTTAGCCTAAACTCTCTCTAATGGATACTTTTTCAAATGTGTGACCCTCCTAAGGTTAGCCTAATCTCATTTTCTTATCTGCATAATAGATAAAACCCTATAAATACAAGTCTAATCCACCTATATTCACTAGTTGGAAAATAAATACAAAGTTATGAAAAATCATGGTATATTATCCTATTCTACCCTACTTTCTACATAATACCATATATAGCAAACCTAAGTCCATTTTTCAACTATTCCAAACTTCAAACACATTCAATAAATCCAAGGCCATTCTCATTCTAGCATTCACTTGCACATACATCAATAAATAGGTGGGAGAATTACATTAGAATTGATCCTTCTATAGAGTATTAGTATGTAGACAAATCTCTACATAATGAGGTGTTGAGGATGTCCAGTCCATCCTAGTAACACACTCAAATCTTGATCATATCACACTTGCCAATAAATCTAGGATTTGCATACAAAATCAAGCTTTCTAAGTAAAATACATAGTTATATGCTTTGAACATACAAGAACTATATACACAAACATAGGCATAGGTGCTCCCCAAAAATAAGAATAGTCCCACAAAGAGGACATTAGTGCCACATTGAGGACACTACATGTATTATTATCTAAATTGGGTGTTATTGTATAGTGAATAAATGAATATTATAACCCTGCTTGTAACACTCATATTTACTCAGATCTCAAGTTTCATAACCCAGATCATCTATGATAGTCTATTTTTAGATAAGTCTCTATTTAACCCTATTTATTACTAATATTGGAAATTCAATCAAAGTCAAAATAATATACAAATGAGTAGGTTAATTATTGTAATTTATTTAAATAATTTATACATCTCAACCCTTTAACTAAACATAGGCAATTATATGTGTAAAACCCTAAAAGGTTAAATTATTTGGTGAACCCATCTTACTTTGAGCACTGCATAAAACCCTAGCTTACATTAATTCCTAGTTTTGTACAATAAATTTAGGGTTGCATAATTTTGATGAATTTTATTTTATTTAGACAACCTAGCTAATTAAAATCAATTTTTCTTTAGGGTTTCAATTTATTTTACTTCTAATTTAAATTATTTCAAATAAACCCTAGCTTCAAAAATCCTAACCTTAGATTCTCTTAGGGTTTGTATCCTTTTTCATCTTATGTTCACTAGATGATATTAATTATTCATAATTTATATATTCTCATGTAGTAGCTTGAGAGGATCCTCCTCTAATAATTAATAAAAATGCATGAAATAATAGAAATTAATAGCATGAATTAATAGATTTAGATAATTAGTAGAATGCTTTAAAATATTGAGTTAATCATAGGCCACTTCAAGGGGGAAACCTCCTTTGAGAAAGCTCAATACAATAAATTAATGGATTCCTTCCTTGGCTTCAACACTTACTTATATACTAAGTCTAATATAAGTAACTACTACTTCCCCTAAATTTAGGATAAAACAAAATGCTCACAAGATGACTTACAAAGCACATGTATCCATAATAACTATTACACTAACAAAATAAAGAGAAGGGGTAGCATAGGATCCTAACATCACCTCCCTATTAGAGAAAGCTTTATCCTAAAGCTTTAGATGTAGTAATTGATGCTAAATCTAAAATAGTGGTTCCCATATTACATCCTCTGGTTACATTCCATGCCACTAAATTAAAATATTTGTGCGGGAGTGGGAATGAATTTGGCATGTGCACCTATCCAATATTGCCTCTAGCTCGAGAAGGATGCACCCTTCATTATTAAGTTCTGGTAAAATAGTCTACAATTAGATGTTTGTACCAAGAACTTTCTTCATATAAGAGACATGAAATACTGGGTAAACTTAGGAAGAAGGTGGTAGCTACAACTTATTATCAACCAACCCAAAATTTTGGAGAACCTTATAGGGTGCATAAAACTTGAAACCTAGATTATGACTCCCTTTGATTTTTAGGGAGGATTACTTGTATGGTTGTAGGTGAAGAAAAACCATATCACCTACTTGAAAAGTGCACTCAGAATGGTGTTGATTAGCCTATTGTTTCATTTAATTTTGTGCCATATGAAGATTGTCTTGCAAGGTAATGAAGATCTAATCCCAGGTACAGAGAGTCATGTCAAATTATTAAACTGATGAACTACTAGGGGTGTATGGTAGGAGCGCTAGTAGTGATTGACCATAGACTACTTCATATGGAGTCACTTTTATTGAACTATGATAGGAGGTATTGTAACATCATTCAGTAAGGGGAAGCCACTTGGCCCACTAATGTTTTTGTTCTAAGGTGAAGCAATGAAGAGAATTTTCCAAGCATTCATTGATAATTTTAGTCTACCTATCTTTTTGGGGGTGCTACCAAGAACTCATCTTCAATTGGGTACTAGTGTGGCAAAATAGTTCTATCCAAAAAATAGCTGGTGAAAGTTGCATCACAATCTAAGACAATCAACAAAGGAATGCCATGAAGATAGAAATTCTAGTCTAAGAAAAATTGTACAATTGTGGAGGTGTTATAAAGATGGTTGATTGCAAAAAAATGACTATATTTGGAGAGGAAATCAACCACAACCAAGATCACTATTTTCCATCCAAATTTAGGGAGCCCCTCATTGAAATACATATAAATATTAGTCCAAATCCTAATAGGGATGGGCAAGGCTTTAAGAAACCTAGGGATGAGTATTATTTTGCCCTTTTTGCATTGACATGTATCACAGTTAACCACCATCTATTAAATTGACTTTTCATTACCTTATAAAAGAAGTTGCATCATACCCACTCATAAGTTTTAAGGAACCCTAATTACCCTATTGATGGAAAAGCAAGGAGTTCATAGAATACAACCTACTAACGATTTGTGCTCTGGGTAAGCACCAAACTACCCATGTATTGCAAAGAAGCACCATCCCAAGAATAATATAGTATAATAGAAGAGTTAGTGGCCAAATTTTGAATGATTTGAGATAATGAGGAGTCATTGACATACCCCTATTATATAGTGTCCAACCAATTTGGAATAGGAATGGAAATAACTAAAAGGGAGGCTTAATTTACAAATGTACAAGACAAAGCATCAACCACAATATTATCCTCACACTTCTTGTAAGTGATCTCTTATTCATAACCCATGAGTTTACTAACCCATTGATATTGTGATGGGGTGGAGGCCCACTATTCTAGGAAATATTTAGATTCTAGTGATTATTTTTTATGCAAAAATGATTCCCCAGTAGCTATGGTTACCACTTTTGTACTGCATGTAAAATAGTCATCATTTCCTTCTCATAAGTAGAGAGTACTAAATTATTATCAGAAAGGGATTTGTTGGTGAATATAATGGGGCATCATTCTTGGAGGATAACAACACCAAGTCCATTGCCACAAGCATCGCTGTTGATAATGAAGGTATTGGCAAAATATGGCATAGCTAGAACTAGTGTAGTACACAGACTATTTCAATCTTGCAAATGCACACTCAGCCACTTGTGTCCATGTAAGGAATATTTTTTCAACATAGTTGTTAGTGGAGTTGTAATCTTCTCATAATCATTTAAAAACATGTGATAGTATCTAGTCAGCCCCAAAAATCATAGAGGCTCTTGAGTATATGAGGATGAGGTCAATTTATCATGGAAACTATTTTTTAGGATACACTTGAACCCCTTGGGCTGAAATAATGTGCTCAAGATAATCCACTTCATCCTAGCCAAAAGCATATTTATACTAGTTTGCATAAAGATGATGGTCAGAGAGAAGTTGTAGTGTGAGTTCTAGATGTTAGAGATGCTTAGACCATGTTTTATTATAGATGAGGATATCATTGAAGAAGACCAAAATGAATTTATATAGGTAGGTCTAAAATATTTTATTCATTAATATATAGAATGTTGAAAGAGCATTAGTGAGGCCAAAGGGCATGACCATAAACTCATAGTGGCCATCATGTGTGTGAAAATTTGTCTTAGGGATATCATCATCATGAAGTTGGACCTGGTGATATCTAGAATAGAGATCCAAATTGGAAAAAAAAAATGAGTGCCATGAAGCTCATCAATAATAGGGATCAGGAACTTATCCTTGATTATGATGTGATTAAGTGCATGGAAGTTAGTATAGAGTCACCACGACCCATATTTTTTCCAGATAAGGACAACTACAAAATAATATGGGCTGAAAAAGGGGTGAATAATGCCTTGCTTTAGTAAGTCTGAAATAAGCATCTCGATCTTAGTCTTTTACTGAAATGGTAGTGGTAGGGCTAGATATTGGGAGGAATACTTCTAAGAAAGATCTGAATATGGTTGTCCTCTATCTATGAAGATGGTAATCTCATTGGTTTGGAAAAGATGCCTACATACCTATGTAGAATGGTTTGTACATCAGAAGTAGTAGTGAAGACCGTTGATGGTTGCACTTGAATAGAATGAAGCTAGGCAATGATACCTTATGAATTATTCTTAAGAAATTTTTCCATGCAATGTAAACTTATGATGCTAAGATACCTTGGTTGTAATCCTTTCAATGTGTGTTTTTTCTCATTATCTAAAAATTACATCCAAAGTTTAGAAAAATCTCATAATATGGGTCCAAGTGTGCATAACCATTGGGCTCCCAAAACAACATCACATCTGATAAGGGCAAGGAAAACATGTCAGAGCATAAGTTATAATATCAAATAGAGATATGCACATTTTTACACTTCCCTTTTTAAGGTAATGCACCCCCATTGGCAATCATGACTTCAAATTTGGAGCAAGGATAGACAAAACAATCAGCCCATTTGACAATTTGATGGTCAATAAAGTTATGAGTGCTACTAGAATTAATGAGTATTATGAGAAGGAATTTATTGAATTAACCCATAAATCACATGGTTTGTGGGGTGGTGAATCCTGATAAGGCATGGAGAGAGATCTCTAGTTGGTCTTCCTGAGAAGCAGGTTCCATAATTGATCTATAAACTCTACACTGATTTAGTGCACAAAAGTGTTTACCTTGGATCCTTTTGTCAAATCACTCAATTTACTAAAACACTCAAAAAAATGAAAATAAATTTTAAATTTTACCTTATTTTATGTATTTAGGCATTCAATAGTGATTAATAAACAAGATTAATCAAAATGTATAAAAAGAATGCACAAATAGAATTATCTCACGACAAGCATGTGATAATGGAGTTTGATAATCCTTACATCTCTGGGTTTGCTTAAAGTATGAATAGATCCATTTACTTGAAAATTAAGTACATGTCCAACCCACATAATTTTCAAATGGATGCTCTAAGAGTGCATACAATTCAACAACAAACCTTTAGAAAACCCTGGCATACACGAAAAAACTTTTCACCTTCTTATCGTCAATGTAATCTCACAATCCTATGGATTTTAGACAAAAGTATAAAAAATGGACTTAAAAAATGGATTTAATAAAATCATCATAGGTCTTTAAACATACCATTGAAATCATCTCAGAGTTTAGGACATATCCCTAGTTTACATCAAGAGCTAAAAATGCCTCTAAGTGCTTCAAAATGGGTGATATGTGCAAACTAGCCTAAATGATTTACATTCTCAGTCGGCAACTATTATATAAATATAACTTCCCCCATTTGATATTGTTTATAATCCATGTGGTATAGTGGTGGGGCATCTCACCAATTTACATGGTGGCTAGGTTGAATCTCCCACTCCACGCTTTGTAAACCATGTCTTCAAATGCAAATTAGAGCACTTTATATAGTGTTTGGGCTCATGGGTATCATGACTAGAGTGTAATCCTTTTACCCAAAATGTCATGGTTCAAATTGTTCAAACAAATTCAAGATTTTAAAATCTTGAGTCTCCACCTTCATAGCTATTGACCATGCCTTTGTTGACAAAGGGTTAATGTGGTTGGCAATGGCTTGATCCAACATAGGCTAATATTGGCATATGGGTTATTTGGATACTTAGAACATTGGAAACTTGAGTGATCAACATGCTATCCTTAGATGATGTGTTCTATTCATGGAATTAATGTAGTTATGGAAATTTTGGTTGGAATGTTCTCAAACTTGACATAATTTGAAACATTTACTCAAGCTCAGTTCTCAACTTCCCCAACTCAGATCTCCACTCAAAATTTAGCTTAAGTTGGCATTGAGCATGATAAATTATTAAGTGACAATATAGTCACTAGGTGACTATTAATAAAATTTGACTATGGAGAAATATATAGGTGGAAATCCATGTGGTAGCTTAAGGACCTACCACATGGACCACTCTAAATTTTACACTTGTTGACATCTAACTAGATGATCCATAGCTCTATTAGTGGTAGGGTCCCCCTTCTAAGACTAAAGTAGACTCCATCAGCTATGGTCCCTATAGTTAGCCTATTTTTTACACTATTTATATATGCTTATCAAAGACTAAAAATTTTCCCATAAAAGCTCATTACCACATGTCACGGTATGATTAGTCCATTTGGTGAGCTAGGATTATACCACATCACCCTGTGTCACCTTTTTGTCTTATTGATCTAAAAACTTCAATGTGTGATATGCAAATACAAGCTTGAAATTGACCCATTCAAATTACATTGGAAAGCTCTTGATGAGGTCTACATTGTGCCATCGATCAATCTATAATTTGATAACTTTTGTTTTGGATTGAATGTGGATCCTCTTGGATCAATCCTCTTTACTAAGAGGGCTTTTCATCCACTAAAAGCTGATACTCAACTTGATCCTCTAAAATTTCAATTGATTATAAAGAATTTTGATGGGTTTTTATCAATCTATTTAGGTTTTGTAACTACACCTACAATGCTTTGAATAACTGATTGATTATATCTTCCATAAACCCTCTACTATTTCATGACCATCAATAGCCTCTACACATAACTAGGATGTGATGACTTCCTTTACTGCATGGTTTTACAAAAACCTTTACATAGATAAGCCTAGTGATCTTCTTTGCTATTGTTAAATGATCCTCTAAAACATATAAAGTATAGAACCCAAATCATAGCATAAAGATAATAGTGGAAAAATATGATTCATAACTCAAAATTGTAAAAGGCCTAGAACAAGACATGAGTTATATTAAATCCTACAACTACCAATAAGGTCACAGTATATCAAGTTATCTACCCACTATCACATCTTGTAAGTAGTGAATGACCAAACACTAAAACAATCACCAATGCAACTGTAAGATAATTTTGTCAATGTAAACAAAATACAATATTAGTTATGATCATGTCTCAATACATTACTCTAATGGGTCTTATCAATGCATCTAATCACACACATGCCATAAATAGATGCATTCTAAAATAGTAGTTAAGTATGAAACTGAACACTATCAAATTCCATCAACCTATGCAATTTTTGTCAAATCTCCCAAGTTGATCAATGAGTTGAATTCCTTAATAATTTAATAAGAAACTCATAAATCTAAAACTATAGATTCCAAGAATAGATATTTTTAAAACATAAGTGTGATAATTAAAAACTTCACATGATGAATCTGTCTGAAAGTGTTCTCACCATAGGAGCTCCAAAAATGCATATATCAAAGTGAGGTAAATTTCCTTTGTCAACATACAATAGGAATCCCAACAATTATTTGAAACATAAATGCATATATCAATCCACTAATCATGATAGCATGAAATTAAGAAACTATCTACGAATCCTCTTAATCACATTCTCCTATTTAGGGTGTTCAATTTCCTTAATGGATTTATTGACATCTATATGAGTTGATTTAGGATTAAATTAATTAATTACCTTATCAACAGGTTTATATACTATCTTTTTCTTACCATTACTAGGATGGTGGGATGATTGAAGTTTCCAACACTTCTCAACCTTATGTCCACTCACATGATAATGAGTGAAAACATCCCTCTTCTTAGGTGAGGACACCCATTTGCCATTTCTCACTTTATCAATATGAGAATGGTCTTTAGCACCTGCAATTTGCTTAATCAAAGCTTGTCTTTTCCAACAATATGCGGCACAATGTTTATTCAATCCTCAAAATGTATAAGGAAAAGAATGCAACATCTTTTGAATATTGAAACCAAATTTCTTAAATGACAAAAATGAATCTGAAGTCTTGGAATTCACATTCTTATTGGTGCCTTTTCTAGTGTAATATCAAGAAGGTAGAATCTCAATACCTCTTTTACCTGATTTCTTACATCACTCATCATTCCTTCGCAAAGAGGAATTCTTCTCTGCTAGTGCCCTCAAATCTTGGCTATCAAAAGCTTGTCCTCTTTCAGCAATGGAGGAAATCTCTCTAACATTCACTTTCTCACTAGCATAACCCAATCCTACATGGTGAGATATATGCTCTACCTATATTGGGTTAGCAATACCTTGGCCATTCTTACCAAGGTCCCTTCCATCAAATCCTATTTTCAATATGAGTTTAGATCCAATGCCCTTAGTGTGTTTCTCAAAACTACCAAAATCAATATCTGAAACATCTAAAACTAAATGAAAGGAATTACTATATGAACAACTTATAATGCACTCATCAGTCATAGTGCATACATCTATAGTGGAAGGTAATTTATAAAGATAGTGTTTCTCTTCATCCTGCATCTATGCCAAGAGCTCATTCTTGGCTTGCAATTCTAATTTCAAGCGGGCAATCTCCTATTCCAAGGAGTTAAAATGAGCTCTGGGGAAAACATTCTCTTCCTAGATCTATTGGTTAATTGCTTAAAGCTCATCAAGCCTCTCTCTTTTCAAGGCTTTGCCCATGGCTTCCTATTTTCTTGCAAACAACCTAATTCCATAAACTACACACTACAAATGGAATATTAACAAGGCCAAAAAGTACACAGTACTATGAATAAATAAACTAAACACAACTGATATGAAACCCATATAATCAGATGCTATCCCAACACGCTAACTACTATGATACCAAATTTGATCCATAAACTCTGCAGTGATTTAATGTGAAAAGTGTTTACCTTGGATCCTTTCATTAAATCACTCAATTTATCAAAACATGCAAGAAAATGCAACTAAATTTGACCTTTTATCTTATTTTAGATATTTAGGCATTTAATAGTGATTAATAAACAAGATTAATCAAAATGTGAAAAAAGAATGCACAAATAGAATTATCTCATGACAAGCACATGATAACAAAGTTTGGCAATGCCTACATCTCTAAGTTCACTTAAAGTATGAACCAATTCATTTCTCTAAAAATTGATTACATGGCCAATCCTGATAATTGTCAAATAGATACTCTAAGACTACATACAATTTGGTAACAGACCTTTAGAAAGCCTCAACATACATGGATGGACCTTCCACCTTCCTATCATCAATGCAATCTCATAATCCTATGGATTTTAGCCAAAAGTCTCAAAAATAAACTTACAAAATGGCCTTAATAAAATCATCATAGATCTTTCAACATGCCATTGAAATTGTCACAGAGTCTAGGACATCTTCCTAATTTACACCAAGAGCTAAAAATGCCTCTACATGCTTCAAAATGGGTGATATATGCAAACTGGCCTATATGCTTTACATTCTCAGTCTAAAAATATTATATAAATATAAATTCCCCCACTTGATATTGTTTATAATGTATATGGTATAGTGGTGGGGCATCTCACCATTTTACATTGTTTTTAGGGTTCAAATCTCCCACTCCACACTTTGTAAACCATGTATTCAAATGCAGATTAGAGCACTTTATATAGTGCTTAGGCTCACGGGTATCACAATTAGAGTGTAATACTTTTACCCAAAATGTCACGGTTCAAAACCATAGGCATTTCATTTCATTTTTGTCCATATAAAAAATCCCACATTTGATATGTTGAAACAAATTCAAGCTTTTAAAAGCTTAAGTCTCCACCTTCGTAGCTACCAACCATGCCTTTATTGGTAAAGGTTTAATGTGGTTGGTGATGGCTCGATCCAACATGGGCTAATCTTGGCATGTAGGTTGTTTGGATACTTTGAACTTTGGTAACTTGAGTGGTCAATGTGTTATCCTTGGATGGTGTGTTCCATTCATGGCATTAATGTAGTTATGGAACTTTCAATTGGAATGTTCTTGAACTTGGCATAATTTGAAACATTGAATCGAGCTTGGTTCTTGGCTTCCCCCACTTGGATCTCAACTCATAATTTAACTTAGCTATGGGATTGAGTTGGCATTGAGCATGATAAATAGTTAAATGATAATATAGTCACTAGGTGACTATTAATAAAATTTGACTATGGATAAATACAGAGGTGGAAAGCCATGTGGTAGCTTGAGGATCCACCACATGAACCACTCCAAATTTGACACTTATCAATATCCAAATAGATGCTCCATATATCTATTAATGGTAGAGTCCCCCTTCTAAGACAAAATTGGACTTCATCAGCGACGGTCCTCATAGCTAGCCTATTTTTTATGCCATCTATATACACCTATCAAAGACCAATATTTTTCCTACAAAAAGTCATTGCCACATGTCACAGCATGATTAATCCATTTGGTGAGCTAGGATTATGCCACATCACCCTATGTCACCTTTTTGCCTTATTGATCTAGAAACTTCAACACATCATATCTTGCACATACAGGCTCAAAATTGACCCATTCAAATTACACCAAAAAGCTCTCTATGAGCTCTAAGTTATGCCATTAATCAATCTACAATTTGATGACTTTTATTTTGGAGTGAATGTGGATCCTCCTAGACCAACAATTGATTTAGATTCTTATACATCATCTATTGTATCCTAAACATCTTCCAAATCTTTAGTTTTGAGGGGAGAGTCCACATCCAATAGGTATATATTTTCCTTGATACATCAATGTCCCTAAGTGAATTTATCATCACAATTGTATCATAGTCATTTTTCTCTACAAGCTTGCATCTTTGCTTCAATCAAACACCTGATAGGAGTGGTTCTGAGGGTTGGAATTGTTTGAGATCATTATAGAGCTATATTTTTGAATGGATAAAAAATGGATTTGAATCACTATTAAGCTATGATCTTGTCCTTTGCCAACTTAGCCAACCCTAAGGTTTCTATCATTGTGTTGGGCCGAAACATTTTGACCTCAAATTGAATTGCATCCTTTAGTCTACTGACAAAGCAAACTCCTAAAGTATTCATCTAATAATCCCTCTATGTGATTGGATAAATTTTTAAATTCTATTTGATATTCTCTCACATTTCTTATTTGGCAAAGTTTATTGAGTGCTCCAGTGAAGTCATCAAAAGCACTAGGGCCAAACTATTGGTAGAAAACTTGAAAATATTGAATTGATTGTAGGCTAATTTGAAGGGAAAACCTCCTTTGAGATAGCTCAATACAATAAATTTGTGGATGCCTTTCTTGGCCTCAAGATTTACTTATATACTAAGTCTAATATAATAAACTACTACTTCCCTTAAATGTGGGATAAAAAAATGCTCATGAGATGACTTACAAAGCATATGCATCCATAACAACTATTACACTAAAAAAATAAAGAAAAGAGATAGCACAAGTTCCTAACATAGTTCTCTTTCAATTTATTATAATATTCCATCTAGAAAAGCTATCTCTTTTCCATTAAGAAGTGATAGACTACGTGGTAATCCTATATATCACATTCAGATTCCAACTATCTGACCCTATAACAAGGATAAGGAACCTATTACAACTCCAGATATGAGTACTTCACATCTTATTTATTTGTAATTTAATGGCAATGCATCCAAGGATGTGCAATATAATTAAGAACAATATCAAGTCCATATTGAGGATCAAAACACACTACCTCAACTTAATGACAATGATATAGTTGTGAACAAAGATGAGGTATTACATGGCTTTAGAGATATAATTCAAGATCATCCCAATGATCATTAATAGATTTTATAGGCCTTATTAGAAATCAATAATAAGAACAATAATGGTCAATATTATACCCCTTCGATTAAAGATGTTACACCTTTCGTGGGGCCTACTCAACCAACTCAAATAGCACAACCAAATTTTTTTATTTAACCATCAATGACAACTAATCCACTTGTGCCTAGTTTTTATCCACCTGATGTACAATCCCTTATGCAATAGGTTCTCTCTCTAAAAGCTAAGGTGTGTTAGTGTAGGTTTTTATTTTTCCCTATTATTTAATTAGGGAAATTATATATTTATGCATACATGAAGTTTTCCTACATTCGTGGGATAGGCTAGCTTATGTGGAGATGTGTGTCATAGATGTGTCATAGGTGTCATAAGAATGTCATAATTAACTCCTTTGACTGGTTATTCTGGGTATGGGAGTTACTTCTCTATTCTTAGCACCCTGCACCACCTTTCATGTAGGAGTTATAGTCTATTCTTGGGGTGCTTTGACCACCTTTTATGGAGTAGTTGCATGCTCTCTTATATGTATTATTTACTTTGGCCATCTTACGTTAATGGAATATTGGCTTTTCTCCAAATTGTCTATGCAATTGTCTCTTGTTTGATTTCATTTACACTAGAATTTTGTGGTATTCACTTGCTTCATCCCGTGCAACCAAAAATTGTGCATCCTCATCATTCAGACCTTGACAAATCCTCTGATATGGTATTAGAGCCACCCCAGTAACTAGTTGTCTATTTTTCTATTGCTTTCATTGAAATCTAGAGCTTTGTTAAGGCATTTTTTTTAAATTTGAAAATTTTTAGGAGATATTGCTATTTCTCCGTGCTATTGTTCCTTCCATGGCTTGTTTGGTCTCTCCATATACATGCAGGCCTATGATCATGATCCTCTCATCACAGTGTTGAAGGTCTCATGGTGTTCAAGGTCTCATGGTGTTCAAGATCTGCATAAGAGTTTATCTTAGACCCGAGTGTCGAAGTGTGGAGTTCCAGCCATGGCGTTCCAAAATAAGTGAGAAATCTAAGCACATAAAGGCTGAGTTTGTGTAGGAAGAAGGAAATAACGTGGTTAGGTTCATATATAAGTCACTTTCTAGTGATAAAATGCCAATCTTGGAGCTTTCAAAAAAGGCATGATGTAAAACGCAGTCCTACGTCCACCTTGGTGCACTTTCCTTGGAACTTTTCAATCCAGCTCTATGCCCTTTTCTCCTTCTCCACGTAAGTCATTTGTTGTCGTATGATTCCAAGACAAAGTTATTAAATTCAAGCCTTCTTTAGACCTATAATTTGCTTTGAATTCAATGTCTCTGCTGTTGTTTTTGCCCAGAAAATTTAAATATGTTCTTTCCTCAAACTTTGGCACCCCTCTCCTTGTTTGGCATCCCATGTGGGCTCTTAAATACTTGGCAATACATTAAATTATGTCTTTTACTTTAATTTTTTAGTTAAGATTGACTTATCCAATAAAAAATCAGTCAATTTGACTGAGTATTGAGTATTTTAGACATTTTTTAAGTTTTGATAATTTGGGGGTTTAAATTTAAACTTGTATCTTCCCCTATCGAAGATGAAGGGTGAGGCCCAGGTTAGCAAGAGGCCAATTCCCCCTCAAAAATACCTCCTTTAGATTCTTCGCTCTGTGTCGAGTCCAATGAGTGGTTGGAAGGCCACTTTCTCTCTCAAAATAGGCATTTTTTTAATGTTTTAGTGCTTTTTTGCAAAAACACTAGTTTACGGGAAATTAAATCTTTAATATCTTGCAAATGGTAGCTCAAATTTAGGTGCCATTTTTTTAAAAAGTGTTTGTATTTAAATTATCCATATTTTAGGCTTGTTATTTATTAAAAATGCACTAGTTTATAAAGTGCCTAAAATTTGGGTCTCCCGAGATGCATTTTCAGCTGAGTCCAACGTCTTGTTTGCTTAAAGTCTTGCACTGATTGCTCTAAGATGCATTCTCAGCTAAGCCTGACATCTTTTGAGCATGCACTTACATATTTGGTGGGGGGCTCAACATTTTGGAGGGGTGTGATTGCTTTTTATCACTTGCAATCTTTGCTTTCATTCTCCTTTTTGCATAATTTTACAACTTGCAATCAACACAAATTCACCTAAATTCAGCTTAAAATTGATTGTTTTCAACTTAAACTCCTAACACCCTTCAACTATCATGAATGGAAGGTTAAAATGCCAAACATTCTTATAAGTAAAGGGTTGTATAGGATCACCATGGGTACTGAAGTAAAACTCAACACTGATTCTGAAAAGGTCAAGTGGTACAGTCGTAGTGATGAAGCCTATGGATTACTAAGCTTGTCCATGTCTCCAAAACTTCTCTTCCATTTAGAAACCTCCAAGACTCCCAAAGACATATGGGACACCCTAGAAACCTTATTTGGGAAGCTTGATGAGATTGGAGGTCATGAGCTCGAAAATGAACTCATAAGTCTAAGTCCTAGCCACTTTGAAACCCTACAAGACTTCTTCACTAAGTTTAAGGCCCTTATATTACAATTGAAAGAATGCAGGATAGAGAAGAAATATGACCAACTCATCCTTTCTATTCTTGCAAAGTTAGGTCCAAGCTATTCAGTCTTTGTCTCCACTTTCCATGCCACAAAAAGTGCCCTTGGCACTACATGGAAAATGCCTTCTTTGGATTCATTCATTGCTGACTTGACTAGGGAGCAAGATAAACTAATCCAAATGGGCACAATGAAGTCTACTCAACCCCAAGTTTTGATAGCTAGAAATGGTAAGGATAAGACTTCAACAAAGGAGAAGAAGAAAGAAAACAACAATCCTGCCAAAAACAACACTGATTCTTCCTACTCCAATGCTAAACCTAAGAAGGAGAAGGTTAGTGTGCCTATTATAAGAAGACATGGCATGATTGACACAAATGAATGAAGAAACAAATAGATCACCTAACTCATCTTCTAGAGAAGCACAACATAGGTGTTCCTGAGTCCATCAAGCAGAATTCATCTACCCAAAATTCTACCAAGGCAAAAGGCAAGGGTAAGAAGAAAGAAAAAGGCAAGCCCCTAGTAGCAACTACAACTTCTACAACATCATGGGTCATTGATTCAGGTGCTTCTCACCACATGGGCTCTTCATTAGTTGAGTTTTCACTTTTAGAGCCTTGTAGCATGACTTCAATTAGTTTGGGTGATGACACATCAGTTTCTATTGCAAGGAGAGGGTCAATTGAAATAGAAGGAAGAACATTCAATAATTTTCTAAGTGTTCTTTCTCTTTCAACCAATCTCCTATCAGTATACCAAATCACTCACATTGGTCAGGGCATGAGAGTTGAGTTTTTTCCAGATTCAATGGCTATTAGGGAGTTGTATAGTGATACTACAGTGGCAGTGGGTAGGGTAGATCACCAAGCAAGGTTATACATCTTCTCACATTTTGCACCTAATTCTTCTCTAATAGCATTGTTGACTCATTCAGATGGAGTTATCAAATTATGGCATGAGCGGTTTGGCCACATTAACTACCACTACCTTGAGCAATTTTTCAAACATGACATGGTCATTGGCTTGCCTCGTGTCTAATTCTTAAAAGGACTTTGCAAGGGGTGCTCCCTTGGGAAGCATCTCGAAGCAAAACTTGACAAAGGCAAAGCTTGGAGGGCTTCACAACCTTTGGAGTTAATCCATAGTGATGTATTGAGACCCTTTCACAAACCATCTTCACAAGGGTCAAGTACATCCTCACTTTCATTGATGATTTCTCTAGGTACACTTGGATATATTTTCTCAAACAAAAGTCTGAAGTGTTTGAAAATTTTCTAGACTTCAAGGCTCTTGTTGAGAAATAGAGTGAGAAATCCATCAAGGTTCTTCAAATTGATAATGGAGAGTATGTCTATAATAGGTTTGAGTAGTTTTTCACCATAGAGGGGATTTATTTTTAGTGCACAGTCACTTATAGTCCTTCATAAAATGGGGTTACAGAACGCAAAAATAGGTTCTTGAAAGAGATGGGTAGTTATATGATTCACTCCAAATCCTTAGCACCACAGTACTGGACTGAAGCCATCAATTGTGCTTGCTACATTCAAAATAGGGTTCCTCACAAAGCTTTGAAAGGGATAACACCCTTTGAAGCTTGGCATAAAAGGAAACCTGATGTTGAGCACCTTAGGGTTTTCAGATCCCCAGCCATGGCATGCATACCGAAGAAGAAACACAAAGCTATGGAACATCAGTCCAAGCCTTGCATCTTTTTAGGATATCCAGATGGTGTTAAGGGGTATCACCTTCTAGATCCAGTCACTCATGAGTTGTTCATCAAGAGAACTGTCAATTTTTAGGAGAGTCATATAGACTCAACACTTGGCACTTCTTCTCCCTCATCATATCTACTTCTTCATGATGATTCCTCATCAAATTCAAATTAGCCATAATAGGTTCTTGAGCCAAAGACATCTTCTTCTTCTTCAAGTTCAGATAATGAGGATAGTGATGCAGAGTCATCCACCTCTAATTAGTTAGAGGATGAGGAGTTAGAACTTGACCTGCCCACTTTCAACCCACTTTGGGCCAGACAGACACTTGAGAGTGTTGGCACTTGGGCAGGAGATCCTGCAGATGACAGATGAATTAGGGGAGATTTTCAAAGAGATCTACATGCCTTCTTTGCTTCATTTTTAGATCCATAAAATTTTTGAGAGGCATCAGGGGTACTTGAGTGGGATAGTGCTATGGAGGAAGAATATTCTTCCTTAATCAAAAATCACAATTGGGATTTAACTTCACTTCCTAAGGGAAGAAAGATGGTTCGATGTAGGTGGATATATCAGAACAAGTTTGCAATAGATGGGTCAGTTGATAAGTACAAGGCGCGATTGGTAACCAAGGGTTTCTCACAGGTGGCAGGCATTGACTACTCAGAGACCTTTTCACCCATTGCAAAGATGACTTCTATCAGACTCACCTTAGCTATTGCCGTAACACATTGTTGGGATGTGCACCAGATGGATGTGAAGAGCGCCTTTCTTCACAGAGACCTAGAGGAGGAGATCTACATGGAGTAGCTGCCAAGATTTGCTTAGGGTTCTTCCTTAATATGCAGACTTAGGAAATCTATCTATGGCCTCAAATAGGCCCCTCAAGCATGGTATACCAAGATGGATTCCTTCCTTCTCACAGTGGGTTTCATTAGGTACCATTCTGATCTTAATGTCTGCTTTTTGTGGTAGGATGACTCACTCTTGATTTTGGTTCTTTATGTTGATAACCTTTTGATCACTAGGAGTTCTTCATCAGCTATTGCAGTGGTGAAGGCATCTCTCTAGGATATATTTGACATGATAGACTTGGGTTTGTTGCACTACTTCCTTGGCATCGAGAACTCACAGTCATATTCATGGATTTCCCTTGCACAGCCTAAGTATGGTCTTGACTTATTGTCTCAGTTTCACATGGCTGATTGCAAGCCATCTCTAACTCTCTTTCTATCAAGATTCAAGCTTGAGGCTGACTGTTCTTCACCATAGGTTGATGCTACTCAGTATTGACAACTTGTTGGTAGTCTCATCTACTTGACTCACACAAGGCCTAACATATCATATGCAGTGGGACTTGTCTCCAAATTTATGTAGGAACCTCATGAGCTACATTGGAAAGTAGCTAAGAGGATCTTCCATTACATACAGGGTTCACATAGATACGGGATTCATTACAAATTTGGAATAGAGGTTGACTTGGATAGATAAACAGATTCAGACTGGGTTGGCAATTCACAAACTCGCAAGTCCACTTCTAGTTACAGTTTCTCTCTAGATTCTAGTCCTATCAATTGGTCTAGCAAGAAGAAAAATGATATTGTTATATCATCCATAGAGGTAGAGTACAGGGGAGCTGTTAATGTAGCTACTGAGGCTATTTGGCTTCAGGTGATTCTTTTTGAGTTTGGCATTCTTATCAGGCAGCCCACCATCATTTATTGTGATAACTAGAGTACCATTCAAATTTTCAGGAATTCAATTTAGCACTAGTGGACCAAGCACATAGAGATTCACATGCATTTCATTCTGGAGCTTATACATAGTCAATTCATTGACTTAATATTTTGCCAGTCTTCAGAGCAAGTTGTAGATATCTTCACCAAACCTTTCATCGAGAGCAAGTTCATTCATCTATGAGCTCTTCTTGGGGTGCGTTCTACATCTGCAGCAACATCATCTTCAGGGGGGCCTTCTATCCTTCTCATTTATTTATGTCTCTATTTGGGGGGGGGAAGTTTTTCCTACAGGTTTTCTCCTTTTCTCTATCTTATAGGAGATTGATTTTGTACATGGGTACCTCATCAGGCCTAGTTACTAGGACCCATTTTATATTTCCACACTACCCACCTAAGCTGCACTTATGGGGGGGTGTTAGTCTAGGTTTTTATTTTTCTCTATTATTTAATTAGGAAAATTGTATATTTGTGCATACATGGATTTTTCCTACATTCGTGGGATAGGATAGCTTATGTGGAGATGTGTGTCATATATGTGTCATAGGTGTCATAAGAATGTCATAAGTAACTCCTTTGACTGGCTATTCCAGGTATGGGAGTTACTTCTCTATTCTTAGCACCTTGTCACCACCTTTTATGGAGGAGTTACAATTTATTCTTGGGGTGATTTGGCCACCATTTATGGAGGAGTTACTTACGTGCTCTCCTATATGCATTATTTACTTTGGCCATCTTATGTTAATCAAATATTGGCTTTTTTCTAAATTGTCTATGCAATTGTCTCTTGTTTGATTTCATTTACTTTAACATTTTGTGGTATTCACTTGCTTCATCCCATGCAACCAAGACTCATGCATCCTCATTATTTGGACCTCGGCGAATCCTCCGATAAGGTGTTACATATAAAGCATGGGGTAACTAATCCTTCACATGCTTTGGATTCCAACATTCTATTGCACACACTATTGGCACGCCACATTGTGGAAACTCTTTTTCCATCTAGTTTCATAGCATCCAAGCTCACATTATATGATGGAAAGGGTGACCTATATCATCACCTTAGATCCTTTCACACAACATGCTTGGACTATGTGCCCAATGATTAGCTTCTTACGAAGGTATTTCCATGTCATCTCAAGGATTATGCCTTATGATGGCTCTATAATTTTCCTAACAAATATATCATGAAATTTAATCCTTTAGTAGATATGTTCCTATCACATTTTTATATGAACATAAGTGACAATATATCACATACACAAGTGGCACAGCTAAAGCAATGATTAAATGAGTCCATAGTAGAATATGTCTTACGATACAAGATAATCTTATCAAAATTGACTAGCCCTATGATAGATAGAGAAATTTAAGATATATTCAAATAGAGTCTATTACCATCACTTCACAAATAAATATTACTCAAGAAGTTTCCCATAATTACAAATATGTGCCACACAGTTAAGGAATGAGAAGTTAAGATCTTAACAATGGACAAACTCAAATATACAAATGGATTAGATTCAACTCTTAAGAGGTTAAGTAAACATCCATACAATTTAGGGCCACAAAGAACAAAACATATCAAAATAAAATAGTCCATGCAACTTCAAATCCTTCTCCTAGATTAATTTTATTAGCTCCTCAACATAGAATATTCAATAATCTACCAAATTCACCATCATGAGTTCTTTAACAACTATTGGAAAGCAATGTCATATCTCTCCTTACCATTAGATAGGTTGATATGACACAACCTCTTCTAAATATTTATGATTAAAATGCATTCTATTAATATCATAAGGCACTAGGCCATACCATAAACCAATGCATTATCCTGAAGCAAAAAATACATGATCTTATTGAGGCAAACATTATTGATGTGGGCACACCCACTGAGGCAATGAAACAAAAAATAGTGGTAAAGACATTTAATATATTTTTGTATCCTTTTCCTAAGAATATATCTAATGAGGTAGGGGGAACATCAGGTGTTCATTATACATACTAGACTCATCCACCTCTAGTTTCCTATCACATAGTTATAGAGGAGACACATCCCCTACATAATACTATTGGAATGTATCACACTATAGTGACACCTAAACCACTTATCACATTTTTAGAGTAGGAGATTATGGATGGTGACACATATTTATAGGCACTCTTCATATGAGCATTTATAAACCACCATCTTATTCATAGTGTCATAGTTGGAAATAGGTCAAGCATAAACAGGTGCACCATGACACTCCTACAACACTTGGGATACATAGAGTGGGATATATGCATTATATATACATTTATTAGTGGTTTTAGTGGCCACATTTGGAGGTCAATTTGGTAGATATTAATTCCATTATAGGTGGGACCATCACACATAGACACTCAACTTCCAGTTGTACCTAGTGCAGATGTATTTGACATATTATTAGGAAGGCCATGGTTACAGTAGCTCACAGCCATCCCATTTATAGTAAACTAATGACTTAAGTGTATACATGCTAACCAAGTGGTTAAGATTTAGGGTACCTCATATCAGTATCATCTTCCCATCACATAGATAGTTCTATCAAAAATTCTAGTCACACTTCTGTTGTCCCCAAAAAATGCAACTCATTTTTGGGACAACCTATAGACCCAAATTTCTCTCTTCCCTTCTCAAATTTTTTTTTGAGCTTTTAAATTCCTCATTTTTAATATTTTTTCATAAATTGGATTCACTAGTTCAACATTGGTTCAAAATCTCAAAAGCAGCCTTAGCAAAGGAAAAGCCAAAGAAATTTCAAGGTGTGATGGGCCCGCGAACGTCAAATTTTACACCAAGGAAAGCAGTTCCATGGAGGGCGCCAAGTGTCTGCATCCATGCGACTAACAAGAGCATTTAGACCATGCCATGTGCTCCTTACAGAGATTAGTAGAGGTTGACAAGTGTCATCATCCACATGATTACAAAAGTGAGTCCCGACTGCTTTCATAAGTATTTCTAGAGGGTTGCAAAAGCTGCCAAGTGTCACGAGCCAAGACACAGTTTTGAATGAAGCTACATTGTGTGGAACCTACCGTGTATCTCAACCCAATGAAACAGAAGCTTCTGTGTGTATGCATCTACATCACAACAAAAAATAACCATAACAAGCGAGAAAGACATGAGAGAGTTGCTAGGAAGAATGACGGGCCCATAAACGTCAAAATCGTCTCAACAAAGTGTTTGTTGATTTTGGAGACTTAAAGCGCAAACCCGAATGCACTCATAGACTTCAAGGAGTGAGACCGAAGGATCATAAATATCTTCAAAAGATTTATTTCCAAGTAGGTGAAACAACAGATCGAGTAGACTTCTGAGCGCACCAAACCAAGGACACGGCCTTTTTTTCTTACATGAAGTAAAGATGAATGGATAGCTATGTAGACATCAGAGGGGATAGATCAGATGATCCAGACTTGAGAGAAGACATATGGGATGAAATGGCATGCTAAAGTTAAGATAGCTGCCCTATTTTCAATGCAGTCCTTTGACAAACCTAAAAATGCATTCAAGGCATTGAATGCATAGCATGGGTTGTTCTTTGAAACAAGTGCCCAAGTCTTTGTTGGGACTCTATATATTGTAATCTCTCTTTTGTTGTAAAGGGGACTTCTCATTTTTACAAGAATGAAACTCTGCCCATTTTGAAAGAAGAAGACTGAGACTTTGAGCTCAGGTTGTAATTTCATTTTCCTTGTTATTTGAATGAGAAAGCAAGTTTTTCTAGACTTTGTGTTGTTCTGACTTGTGTCATCTGAAGGTGTCCTTATTCATTTAATTTGGTGCACAAAATTAGTAAAGGTAAGAGAGAAGTGTCCTAAAACCAACTGTAAAAAGACTTTGTGCTTTCACAATTGATTTCAGTCAGTGTTTTTCCTTTCCTTTTTTTGTGTTGAGGATTCTGGGGTGACTTTGTGCCCCCATTATCCTTTGTGATATACTCTTTGGGTAGTCGAGGTGGAGACTTTGCACTACACTTCAGGCTACTGGTTACCCTATTACCAGTTACTTGATACCAGAAAGAGTCTTGTTGTTTGCAAGAACAATCACTTCTGAAAGAAGAGAAGTGCCTTCTATTGCCTCACTAGGATTTTTACTATTTAGGAAGGAATTTGGCTCTTGGCTGAAAGTTGCTTCTGAAAGAAGAGAAGCACCTTCCCCATCACCCAGTATTTCTCTTTTGTTTGTCAGCATCATCTCTGAAAGAAGAGAGATGGATGGTTTGTCCTGCCCCCTATGTCTTACTTTCTGCATATATATATATATATATATATATATATATATATATATATATATATATATATATATATAGCCTCCTGCATCTCCTGCATACCTATAGGGAACCTCCCCTTAATGAGAGGAGAGATTTGTCTCCTGCTGATGCAGTAAATTTGCACATCTGGTCAATTGATCTCCCTATGCTATGGTGATAGGAACTATTTTGGTCACTAGTTAGCTAGCCGACAAAATATTCACCCAACAGTTTTTGGTGACTCCACTGGGGACACAGTGGTACAATTTGGAACCTCAAGTTTCAAATTGGAACCTCAAGTTTTAAATTGAAACATCACTTGTGTCTTACCCATAATCATTATAACCGTTATCTATTATAGAGTCTGGTGACTCCCATCTAGGTCTTACCCATTATTCTTATAGCCTTACCATTTTCATCCATATCCATTATTTTATCTGGTCTGCAAAACTAGAGCTACTGGGAAAGAAAGCATAGTTTGAAGCCTCAAACTTTAAGCTGAAGCAGGGCCAGTTTCTTTTCCATTTTTGTCCTATAATTTGGCAACTCCACTCAGATGTGTTATCCCTATTTTTCATAATCCAATCATGGTAGTTCGAGGCCCCTAGGGTAACTCATTTGGCCCACTTAATCTAACTCCACGCCTGCATGAGCTACCATTCAGTTCAAGGAAGAATTTCCCTAAATTCTTTGGTGATGGAAGAGTCCACCCTAATGAACACATTGCAGCCTTCACCATAGCCTGTGGTGTGATAGGGGTGGAATTTGAAGATGTAACAGTCAGGCTATTTGTGGAGACGCTACAAGGTGCTATTACAGACTGGTTTTACCATCTACAGATCAGATCAGTGACTGGCTGGGACACAATCAAAGCCAAGTTCAAAGCAAGGTTCAAAGCAATAGAAGATGCACATGCCCTTTTGTCCCAGCTCACACAAATGAAGAAGGAGCCCCATGAGCCTATGAGGGACTTCATTGCCAAGTTTAACAAGTTGAGGCACAGGATTCCCATGATCACCCAACCGACACCTCAGAATCTCATGTGTTTCTTCATCAACTCATAGCTGCCTAAAGTGAGTTTTTTGTTGAGATGAGCTAGACACATAGACCTTGAGGCTGCTCAAGACTTGGCCACTGAGGTGTAAGATGACCTTATCTTAGCTAGAAAGATAAGGAAAGATCTAAATAAAGGTAAATCCTCTTCACCTTTTGAATATTCACCTGCAGCCACCACTAATCCAATGGTGCAGAAGCTAGCAAATGAAGTGTTGGCCCTCAAAAGACAATTGGCACAAGGAATGTCATATGCTCCTTCATACAGAGATGTACCAAGGAGTACATTCCCTGATCAGTCACATCAAGGGTAGCCAAATCAGAGGAACCTTGCCATTGAAGTACCTCTAGCCAACTCAATAGTTGGGTATTTGGAAACAGAGCATGATTTCTCTTTCTAACTTGAGTTTAACCAAGAAAATGATGCTTGTCTCTTCACAGAGGAGCAGGAAGAGTTAGCTGGTGACTCCCACATCAGTTTCTTGAGTTACCAAGATGAACCTAGAAGTAAAGGTGAAGCAACTAAGGGATCATGTGCATTGTTCACCAGATCCAAGAACCAGTCAGCCGAGCAAGCTGATAAGGAAAAGATAGAGGAGCAACCTCGATTGGCAATTTCAGTTGCTAAGTAGGGAACCACTTTGCCTCTCCAACCAAAGGATTTGGGAGATGCTGCAAAAGTAAGTACATCAAACATCTCTGCACCTTCTATTTCAAAATCGCAAATCAGTCCTCCCCCTCTCAAAAATAAAAAGGATGAACTCCCATCTTCTCTTCCTTATCCATCTCAGTCATTTACCATGATTAATCATGTCGAGGAATCCAAAATTCAAATGACTAAGTTTGAATCCCTGCAAGTCAATCCTGAGCAATTGGACATTGATGGAGAACCAAGAGTGGACCTATCTAAAGAAAAAATTGTGGTCACCCAAACATCGACCCCTGCTGCTCAAATTCTATTTGAGCCTTTAGGTAGGGGTAATTACTTCTTAACCATAGAGGATGCCCATGTCCTAGCTGATGAAAGTCCTGTAGCTGGCAATCCAGGATTTCATCCAAATAAGACATCAAAAAAATTGGTAGGGCACAGTACAAATCAAGAAGGATCTTCCATCTCCCATGAAGAGAAATTTGATAGAAGATCAGTTTTTGATTATGCTTGGATTTAGGAATTCAATGGCAGCAATTCTTCCACAGCTGGATGCGGATCTCTATTACTCAGATTTAAAACTACTCAGGGTGAAGAGGTCAAACTCTTTCACACCAAAGGAGATGTTGAGCTGATGGTTTGTCAGGATTTTGATGCTAACAATCAAAGCATGTGCTGGACTAAACCAGCAAAATAACAGGTTATGATGGTGGACCATACTATTGTATTTCAAAGTCAGCTAAAGGAACTCTTCGCAGAGAGAGCAACAAGCTATGGTTTTTAGAGGGAAGACCATGTCCTGCCATGGGACAAGAAGAAGAAAAGGCCAAGAGGAAGATGAAAAAAATTGGTTTCTTGGTGGAGAGCTCCATTCGCCCGCCATAGTTTCTAGGGGCAAAATGGTTTTCTACTAGTTTATTAGGATGGCACACCATTTTCACTATCTTGCAATGGGCAGCATCTGAAGCACTTCAAATCTTGAGACATTAGATAAGAACATCTATACATATGTATATATGTATAGTTTTTAGTTTTGTTTTGTGCTTTTTATTTTCATTTTTTGGAGCCTTTTTTTTTGGGTAGCATGACTCTGTAACCCAATGGCATGCTTCTAAGGCACTGGAGATTCTAGATTCTACTCCCTTCAATCGATTTTTGCAACTGAAGGTAGTTCCCCAACTGGAGCCAGCTGTTGTCCCCAAAAAATGCAACTCATTTTTGGGACAACCTACAAACCAAAATTTCTCTCTTCCCTTCTCAAAATTTGTTTTGAGCTTTTAAATTCCTCATTTTTAAGCTTTTTCTGTAAAGGGGATTCACTGGTTCAACATTGGTTCAAAAGCTCAAAAGCAGCCTCAGTCAAAGGAAAAGCCAAAGAAATTTCAAGGTGTGACGGGCCCGTGAATGTCAAATTTTACACTAGGGAAAGCAATTCTACGGAGGGTGCCAAGTGTCTGCATCCACGCAACTAACAAGAGCATTCAGACCATGCCACATGCTCCTTATAGAGATTAGTGGAAGCCAACAAGTGTCATCATCTGTGTGATTATGAAAGTGAGTTCTGACTACTTCCATAAGTATTTTTAGAGGGTTGCAAAAGTTGCCAAGTGTCGTAAGCCAAGACACAGTTTTGAATGAGGCTACATAGTGCAGAACCTGCTACGTATCCTGACCCAATGCAGTAGAAGCTGCCACATGTTTGCATTTGTGTCACAGTAATAAATGACCATAGCAAGCGAGAAAGACATGAGAGAGTTGTTGGGAAGAATGACGGGCCCACAAACATCAAAATCGTCTCAACAAAGTGTTTGTTGATTTTGCAGACTTAAAGCGTGAACCCGAATGCACTCATAGACTTCAAGGAGTGAGACTGAAGGATCAAAAATATCTTCAAAAGAGTTATTTCCAAGTAGGTGAAACAGCAAATTGAGTAGACTTATGAGTGCACCAAACCAAGGACACAGCCTTTTCTTCTTACATGAAGTAAAGATGAATGGATAGCTACGTAGACATCAGAGGGGATAGATCAGATGATCCAAACTTGAGAGAAGACATATGGGATGAAATGGCAGGCCAGAGTTAAGACAGCTACCCTATTTTCAACGTAGTCCTTTGACAAACCTAAAAATGCATTCAAGGCATTGAATGCATAGCATGGGCTCTTCTTTGAAACAAGCGCCCAAGTCTTTCTTGGGGATCTATATATTGTAATCTCTCTTTTGTTGTAAAGGGGACTTATCATTTTTAAAAGAATGAAACTCTGCCCATTTTGAAAGAAGAAGACTGAGACTTTAAGCTCAGGTTGTAATTTCATTTTACTTGTTATTTGAATGAGAAAGCAAGTTTTTCCAGACTTTGTGCTGTTTTGACTTGTGTCATCTGAAGGTGTCCTTATTCATTTAATTTGGTGCATATAATTATTAAAGGTAATAAAGAAGTGTCCTAAAACCAACTGTAAAAAGACTTTGTGGTTTCACAATTGATTTCAGTCGGTGTTTTTCCTTTCCTTTTTTGTGTTGAGGATTTTGGGGTGACTTTGTGCCCCCATTATCCTTTGTGATATACTCTTTGGGCAGTCGAGGTGGAGACTTTGCGCTACACTTCAGGCTACTGGTTATCCTGTTACCAGTTACTTGATACCAAAAAAGAGTCTTGTTGTTTGCAAGAACAAGCACTTCTGAAAGAAGAGAAGTGCCTTCTGTTGCCTCACCAGGATTTCTACTATTTAGGTAGGAATCTGGCTCTTGGCTAAAAGTTGATTCTGAAAGAAGAGAAGCACCTTCCCCATCACCCAGTATTTCTCTTCTGTTTGCCAGCATCAACTCTAAAAAAAGAGAGATGGATGGTTTGTCCTACCTCTTGTGTCTTACTTTCTGCATATATATATATATATATATATATATATATATATATATAGCCTCCTGCATCTCTTGCATACCTATAGGGAACCTCCCTTGATGAGAGGAGAGATTTGTCTCTTGTTGATGCATTAAACCTGCACATCTAGTCGATTGATCTCCCTATGTTGTGGTGATAGGAACTATTTTGGTCACCAGTTAGCTGGCTGACAAAATATTCACCCAACAACTTCCAACACCGACACTAGTTATAATTCTAGTACCACTACCTGATATTACATGGCTATCCATTTTAGTGGAGAGTATAGATCCTATGCATACATCATAATTTTCAACAAAGTCCTTAGAGTAGGCTAGGTCTACTTCTATAGTGTCTACATACATGCATAATCTCCCTAAAAGACATTACTAGAGAGACCATTGCATCAAATATATTTCACAAATTTTAAAGGACCTTCCTCTACATAATTTACATCATGATTAGTTATATTGGGGTTTATGGGTTCTCAGCATAGGTCACCTACATCACCTACAACTTTTACATCTACCAGATGGGTCCCCAAGACCCCTACAATTTATAGGGCATCACAGTCAGTGCCATAACATCATAGCATCCCTACTCAGGAAGCTTTAGTTTTATAGTATACATCACATCAAATCATGGGCTCATAACCACCCTTTCAAACTACATGCACGATCACTATTCCACTCTTTGAAATAGGTCATTGTGATGGTGAGTCTCCCATGAGATTCATTAGTTAGTATGGTTTCTACCCTTGTACATACTTCCTTCTCTCTCTCACTCCTTGTACATAGTTTACTTTTATATGCTTGTACATATCTTATCCTCAAAAAACACAAAAACAATATACTATCTCAAAATCCAAAAACATTCAAAAATTTCAAAAATCCAAAAAAATTATAGATTGTATGCATTTCTTTGTTTACATTTTTACTACTTTCCATATATTATATATTGTTATCTATCCTAGTGTAGTCTAGTTTTATCATACACATATGATTCACTTGATCTTGTCAAGTGCTTACAGATTCTAGATAGGACTACAATCTACTACACTGATCTAGATCAACTATCATCTACCTATTGAGGGTATTCACGCTGATCTAGTTTTATATATTGCTACATCTTCCCACTTGGGAGCATCTTCTACATAGTTGCTACAACCAAGTTTTATCTTTACATACTATACATTCTAGTTATACAATTATTTATCTTGATGTTGATCATTGATATTCATTACTTGGATTTTTTGCCAACTATCACTAGTTAGATTCAGTATATATGCACACTGACATCTACATATATTTGTATTACATAGTTATACATGCTTTCATTTCTAGTTCTTAGATTAGACTCGGTTGTGTTCCTCTGATTCTTATATCTTTGAGGGCATTTGAATATGCCATTGTTCCTTGGTTTCTATGCCACTTCTCTATGTTTATGCCTTGGACATGTGCCCATGTCCCTTGTGTGTACTCTTTCATGCTTCTATTTATAGACATTTAAACATGTCATTATGTGTGGATCTACACCAAATTTCTTATTGTTTACATATGTGGACATTTGAACATGTCCTTGTATGTACTCATTCTTAGATTTAGTGGCATGTGCTCATGTCCCTTGTATTGTGGCCCTTTGGCCTACTTTTTACATCTTTCATGTGATTGTATGTTTTTACACCATGAAAATTTTATCTTTCTTATTACACACACACACACACACACACACACACACACAAGTTTTTGATGCCATGAGAGATTGCATTCATCTATTGATCCTACGTAGAGGCCTTGATGGACATCATGCCCCATCCCCCTATGTAGTTACTAGATTTACTATTGTTATTCATTGCTTAGACATATCTTGAAACCCTTGTTTAATGTTATATTATAACATGCGTCTTACATTTCCTACTATTGCTTAGATAAATTTACATTCTGATGTTATATTTGTACATTATATTAGAAAATCATGCACATGATTTGGCTAACACATTTTGTAGAGCTACTTATTTAGAGGGAAATTCTTCCACAAATTTCACAATTACCCTCAAACGAGGGAGCATTTATAGGGGTTGTCATAGATATCAAGCCCCTATTTTTATTTTCATAGATATATTTTAGCATATAGACTTAGTTACAAATATTAGACTTAGGGTAAACACAAAACAAAACAAAGGTTCAATAGTTAGTCTAAACCACATAGAGATCATACTAGGTGGTCATTAGTGCCTAGATTGGGACATTAGTGACACATGCACTACTATCCATTATAGGGCACTATTGTATAGTAGCCACAACTTCAAAATAGTATAGATCATTCAGACTAGTACACCATGTACAATACATATTTGCATAGATACGGTCATAGGTTTGGAAGTTATGTTTAGATTTAACTTAGATTCAATCATTTTGATTCAGATTCATACTAGTTACTCAAATTTCGGGACATCATGCATTACATGATCACTCATTCATTCATATCAATTACATAGATTCATCTATTACATTCTTGATTCAGATTTAATATACTCAGATACCAAATTGGGGGCATGTTCACAACACATAGTTTCATATACGCAATTTTAGATAGGTTGATCCAATGGAATGGAAAAATCTATGTCATTATCTACATTGTATACAATTTCTATCACATTCTAAGTTGTCACCATATTCATGCCTTATTCTATATATAGTGAGTGGTTGGCATTCCAGAGTGGTCCAAAGTCACCTAATATACTCGAGTGGGTATAGAGTTGAATACATAATTAGATTCCTCAGTTAAATGCTTTTAGCACTTTATGTAGTACAATATAGATGCATCTATTTTAAATAGGGGGCATTGATGAAGTCATTGCCTACTTGAGTTCTTGAGCCACTTATATGAGAGGGTTCAACACACATACAGTCTTATCCAAGATACTCATAGAGATTGGGATCCACCAAGTAGGGGTGGGCAATGATGGAGTCAAAATTGGATTTATTTCTTGAGCCATCCATATGAAGATTGAACAAGCCATTAACTCAATTCAAGTTATTTAATGATATGATCATTATGCACTTTCACACACGCAAGTTATCACCAGGTTTATGCATTGGTTTGCTTACTCAACGAGGTGTATTCATTCCTTTCTCTCTCTCTTTACTCAATTATTTCATTTTAATAGAGTCTTTTTCTTTTGATTATCTCATTAGTAAGGATTGATTTTTTCATGTTTCATTTTAGGACATTGATTTGGATCATGTTTCACATATGCAGACCCAAATTTGCACATTCAAACTCAGTGACATGGGCTTCACTTCCAAGGTAAGTCCATGTATGTTTCTTTTTCATTTATATAAGTCATTTTACTTTGTTGCATTATTATCATAAATGGGGTGCAAATATAATCACCTAAAAGTGGTAATTGGATGATAAGAGTTTCACTTGAGTTACCCTATCTATAAGCTTGCCATAGACCTATTCTAGATCTTTAGACTTACATTTCTAGCTATTCAGCAAACCTTGTTCACGTACAGCCAATCAAGACACAGTCCCTGAATTGCTACCTTTGAACCCAATCTATATTTCCTATAAGTATACCAAAAGGACATTAGCACAACATTTGGGACACTACAACCATATGACGCTAGTCTCCCCAACTGAGCACTACTATCCTTATCCCCAACTCTTTCCAACAAAAATATTTTTTTTAATGTGTACCCCTCCTAAGGTCAGCTTAAGCTCATTTTTTAATCTACACAAGCAATAAAACCCTATAAATATAATTCTAATCCACCTCTATTCACTAGATGAAAAATAAAGAGAAAATCTATTCAAATCAAAGACAAAGTTGTGCAAAATCAAGGTACATTATCCCTATTCTTCCCTACTTTCTACATACTACCATCTACAACAACCCTAAGTCCAATTTTCAACCATTCCAAAGTTTAAGCATATTCAAGGCACCCAAGGCCACTCTCATTCTAACATTCACTTGCATATACATCAAGCACTAGTTGGGATAACTACATTGGACTTGATCCATCTTCGGAGTATTGATATGTAGGCAACTCTCTACACAATGGGGTGTTGAGAATGTCCAATTCATCCTACTAACATAATCAAATATTTCTCATATCACACTTACAAAGAGAACTAGGGTTTGCACATAAAATTAAACATTCTAGGTACAATACACAGCTACAAGCTTTGGTCATACATGAATAAAACACCCAGACATAGGTGCAGGTGATCTCCAAAAATAGGAACAACCCTGTAAATATGACATTAGTGCCACATTGAGGAAAATACACACAGATGGCATTACTATAAAAATTGGGTGTTACTATCCAATTAACAAATGAATATCAGAACCTTGCTTGTGACACTCAAAACTGCTCATATCTTAAGTTTCAAAACCCAAATCATTCATGACAATCTATTTTCAACTAAATCTCTATTTAACCCTATTTATTGCTATTATTGGAAAGTCAATTGAGGTCAAAATCATTTGCAAATTAGTAGGTTAATTATTACAACTTATTTAACTAATTTAAACATCTCAGTGCTAAAACCAAATATAAGTAATTACATGTGTAAACCCCTAAAA
This sequence comes from Torreya grandis, assembly GCA_037957365.1. NCBI lineage: Eukaryota > Viridiplantae > Streptophyta > Pinopsida > Cupressales > Taxaceae > Torreya > Torreya grandis. The sequence continues at coordinate 725,212 of JARHVA010007161.1, forward strand.
AGTTAAATCAATCTGCATAGTTATAAAGCTATTACATAGTGCTTTTGAGGGTTGTGACAAAATTAGTAAGCTATAGAGTTCAAATAACCAACGAAGTGCCTTCTATTCCCTCTTTCCTTGGTCATTTCTATATTTAGTTAGTGGATACTATCTTATACAATTTGAATTTCATTATTTTTAACTTATTCAAATATAAAATAAGTGAAAACATTACCTTATAATAATACAATTATTTGATTAATAACTACCCAAAACAAAAGTATATATTGATACTATAATTCAATAATCAATTTTAAAAAATTGTAAATCAAAAATAAAATATTTTAATTTTTTTAAGCACTTTAGTAGTGAAAAGTTTCAAAAAATATCACCCTTTAAAATAAGGTTCAAATAATAAAATTGGAGTCCCAAAATAATTTTAATAAAATAAGATTAAGATAATAAAATTATAGTCACAAAATAATTTTAATAAACTTACATTAGAATTATTTGAATTGAGATAATAAAGTATTTTATAAAGTTTGTTATAAAAGTATTTTTAGATATTTTTAATTTTGTAAAAATAAATTAAGAGATTAAACAAGAAAACATATTCATCTACAATCAATAACTATTATATTAAGAAGAAATAAATCTTTTTTTTTTATTATAAATTTTTAGATCTTTGATACATGATATATATGTAAAACTTTTACAAATAATTTTAAATATATTATTAAAAGAAAATTATAAAATTCTATTCTAATTTAATAAATTCTAAAATATATATTATTAATTTTATGTTTTCACATTTTAAAAAAATATTTTTAAGATAACTGTGTACATTTATATTGTCCCTAATAATCAGTCATAAGTGCTGGTGCAAAACGTTGATCATACATCCACATACAATTTATCCAGAACTCCATTTTCCTTCCCTTAAAGAAAAAATCTACCCATTTTAACATAAACTGTCAGGTTAAATTTGAATGGAAATTTTAATTTTTTTATTAAATATATATATATATATATATCAGATGACAATTTGTTGAAACTAAAGCAGTCCATTTACCACTGCTCATATTATTGACTCAAATCATAGGCTGTCTCCTTAGCACAGTCCCCAACAATTGCAGACAAATTCAGCAAAATCAAACCTCTATAATTGACTCAGACACAGCGTTAACAGGTTTGAAAATCCAATAAATAATTCCATTTTCAGGAAATACTGTTCTTTATAATAAACCTCTTCCACATATAATACTATTTTCCTCATATTAATAAATTCAGCTCTTCTTTTAGTATTGCTGATTGGGTATTCAGGAATCAGAGCTGTTTGTCTAACAAGGTGGCACGCTTCCATATATTAGATTAAATCATTACTTCTCTATTAATTTTTTCTCGATTGTAGCAATCTTGTTTGTTAGTAAATAACACTGGAATCTCCAATTGGTGGAACTTGGTTTTTTCGTTGGCCGGATTCATCGTAAATAGCACTGGAATCTGCAAAACCAGCAACTGACTCCGCTTTTAAAGCATGGCTTTGTATCAGGTTTATTGTGAAGATTTGACGGATATTTATTTATTGCTAATCAATTATCATTTTGAAAAAATAAATTGCACTCTCTTAAACTGACTTCGCTTTTTCAAGCATGTCTTAGTATCGGGTTTATTGTGAAAGAATCAATTCTTATCTTATCATAAAAATAAAAATAAAATAAAACTAATTTTTTTTATATTATAAAAATAAAAATAAAATTTTAACTTTTAAACTGTAAAACTTACCATTTAAATAGGTAAAAATAGTTATTGGTAAAATTATTCCTTTGTGTGATGGAGGGTGAAGGGAGATGCAATTAGAGTTTCGTTGTAAATAAGGTATAGTAGTAGCAGGTGCAAGCGTATCATAATGCATGATAGACATTGTTTAGGGTTTACAATAACACTGGTTAAACAAAGGTATGGTGCCAAGGTTGTTTGTAGCCAACAATATGAGGAAATGGGTTTCTGGGGTCATCCTACAAGGATGTTACTCGCCCTAAGGTTTCTTCAACTTCAGTTTCCCCTGTAATTTTTTCTAGTATTGATATTGTGGAAAAATTGGATGAAGTACCAATAGTGGAAGTCAGCGATCATGAGGTATTTGAGTTAATTTATGTATTTATGAATCTTTCAACTATTTATGGGTTTAATGGGTTTTGGCCTCGTTCAGAAGAATTGTGTCATTGGATCCATGCTACTTGGTCCAGCAACTGTGAGACCCACTGATGTTCTAAAGGGTTCTTCATAGTTATTTTTTTTGACCCTAAGGATCATCAAAGAGTGTTTAAAGAAGGGCCCTAGTTTTAGGGTAACACTGGGCTCTTTATTACCCATTGATTCTTTGATTTTGATCCCTCAACAATGGTGGTGACCAAAATGTTGGTTTGCGTTTGGCTCCCAAATCTCCCTCTTCCATTCTAGCCCCTTTCAGTATGTGAAGAAATTGGAAACACACTTGGAAGGTTCATCAAGATGGATGATGAGTGGTCTAAGCAGAGATTGCTTATCTACACTCACATTTGTGTAAGAGGTAGACCTTAGCAAAGATCTCTTAGAGAGAATCCATTTGAAGCATAACACCTTCCATTTGATCCAAACTTTAGATTATGAAAATATTGCCTTTAGATGTTGTTTTTGTCATCTAACTAGCCATCTCTAGGGGGTTAGGTTGGCAAGCCAAAAAAGAAAAAATACCAATCTTTTAATCTTAAAGGCTAGTAGTCGTATGAGCACCCTCTTTCAAATAAGGACATAGAAAAATCTAGAGATGGCACATAGAAGAAAAAAGGTACATAGTTTATTAGAGAAATGGTTGTGATAGATTCATCTTGCAAAATGACAATGATGGATAACGCTTCAAGTGGAGGAATTAAGAGATCACAATAATCTGACACTTCTGAATTTTATAAAGATCAATCCCCATTTGAACATCAACGTACTTTGGTCCTTCCAATAGATACTACTAATCCAATGGCTATTAGTAGTTCAGATGGTTAGACAAAGGTTCAAAAGAAAAGGGGTGGAAGGGGCGAGGGGGAGCGGAAGAACATATTGTGGATACAAGATTTGACTATTTATGATTTTTTTTATTCCTTTGGTTTATTTTTTTCTGAGTTAGCTTGTTTTTTATTTCCTCTTGAGACTTATATAACTCAGTGTCATTTGGTTTTTGGGATGTGATTTTTCCATCCATCTTTTTTGGTATGACTAGCGTTATATTTTATCATGTTTTATTAATAAAAGTGCACTTTTCAATTTAAAACAATTACCATTTATTTTATTATTTTAAATTTAACTTAACACCAAGATTATTATGATTGAGAGGAATTTATTTCATCAAAATATACTCACAATCAATTCTCATCACATCAAAAATATAAAACTTAAAAAAATATTTTAACTTTCAAACTATCACCATAATATCAAAGTTATTATCAATAATTGATAAGTAATTATTTCATTAAAATATATTGAAATTAATTCTAATCATATCATAAAATTAAAATCTAAAATAAAATTTTAGCTTTCAAACTCTAAGACCTACAAGTGGCTCAAGGTTTTTAACCATTGATTGGTATCGAAGTCACTTGTAAGTCAAGTAACTTGTTTTAATTTGGCTTTCAAATCAAGTCAGTCATCTTAATTGGGACTCCCAAGAAATAAAAAATTATATAGGATGGTCTATGTGGTGGGCATGTTACGAGGATAAATAAACACCAATACTACAAGTGATTAGGCTAATAAACAAATACAAAATGGTAATTAATTTTCAAGATAAAGATAAAAAGATTAAGTTTATTTGATTCTCAAAAATATTTTAAAGATAATTCTCAAAATTATAATATAGAAAATAGTGAACAATGATGATATAGAGTTAGTTTGATATATAAATAATCTTAAAAAAAATTTGTGGCAATTTAAGAAAGATGTTTAAAGCATTTTTTTTAAAGCATTCATTATACGAAATGTCAAGTTCTACTCTTAACATAAAATTAATTAGCTGAAATATGTTTTGAAAAATGAGTTTCTTTAATTTGGAATTTTAAATTACTCACTTAAATCTTTATGCTTTTATTTGGACTCTTGAGAAAATTAAATTCTTATTATTTTCTTAATTGAACAATATGTTTTGAAACTTATAGATAAAAATATGTTTTGATGTTTAGTTATACTAAGAAATCCTTAAAAAAACTATATTTATATTTGTCAAACCCCTTTTACACTACTATATTGAGACTTATTATTATTTATGAACATGTTATTGTTTAAATACTTTGTTTTAGTTTTTTTTTAAATTGTACTTGACATATTGTAATTTATTTTGTAATCATTACAACAATTTACTTTCCACTTTATATACTAGTTTATATGTATACTTATCATAAATCTATTATTGATATTATTTGACAAGTTGCTTGTGATGCGATGTGTAATGTTGAAGGGGTGTGACATGCAGTTTTAGATGCAAAGCATAGGTATATGCATTAATAGTATATTATCATGAAAGATACAATGACAATGTATTGTATGTTGTGCATAATGTGTTGACCCATAATATGCATATTTTTTTCATTACCTTATACTAATGTAATTTTCATATTTTTATGATATATTTGATCGATGACATGGAATTGCATTACATGTTGGACTTGGTCATGTCAATAAGATAAGAATTTTTAAACCACACCAGTATGTTTATTGCATTACTTGATCAATGTTATGTCGTTGGTTTTCACTTGTAGACAATGTTGGCTTGTATTAAATTGTTGTATATGTTTTTACACCATTAGATGTTAGCATTCTCAATTGGTAACAGTATACTCTCTTGACTCCATTATTTGGTAAAGAATTTGAAGAGTATGATTTAATTTGTTGAAACCAATTTAGTCCAATGGAGTTAAGGGTTGTTATTTTAAATTTTAAAAAACATATGTAGTTCTAAGAAAAAATGAACCTTAGAGTGATTACCCTCACCATGTATTGACCATGGAAATACTTTGATTTATTAAAAAGATATTTTTCATCATTAAGAAGTTAAATGATTAACAAATATTTGTTAACATTACTTAATCACTATAAGTTCTAATCCAACATTGACTTAACAAAGTAGAGAAAAAAGAAGGAATGGATGACAATTGAGAACAAGAGCAAGGAAGTTGGGCAGAGGCCTATGATTTCACTTGAGGAGATGGTGGAAGTGGGATGGTGTGATATAGGAGCATTAAAATCATACAAACAATATTGAATAAAACAAAATAGTAGTTGGGTGTTTGTGTGGTCTTTTTGGTGTGTTGTCATTTTTTCATGGTGAATATGATTCATGGGAAGAACCCATACTCATAAACTTTTGTAGCATTAATAACATCATAAAAGTATCAATTTTAATAAGATGCGTGGTTTCAAAAATCTTGGTTGAGTTTCTCAACCATTGATACAATCTAGGAATTCATTGTGTGCATTCAAGGGATAAAATAGATAGATTGTGGGGAAAAGTTAAAAAAAAAAAAGAACATCAAAAATTTCTATAAACTTAAACATCATTACATATTTTTATTCCTATAATTTTCAAAAAAAAACATCTTGTTTTAAATTCGTATGCCAAATCCATGACCTCCATAAATTAGTAGAAACACCATAGTGATGAAACCTTTGGTTTTCATTGAGAGGCAATTTCACAAGCATCATTTGTGGTTTCAAAACTACCCTAGTCATTTTTTAATTTTCAATTTAAATATATAGGTAGCTTTGAAATTCCAAGGTAGTTTCAAAATTGTTGACTTTATATTAGTGATGATTTTGACTACATGAATTGTAAAAATAGAAGCAACAACCCAAAATGATGAACACTTAAATATTGAGTGTTATAAGACCTAAAGTAAGGTAAAGCGACACTCCAAAAGGTAGAGAATGTCAAAAAATATATAAATTACCAAGGGAAATGGCCAAGGAGAGTCATAGAGTGGAACAAGTTAGAAGATGTTGGCAAGAGAGAGAGTTTGAGATATTGAGTCACCCAAGAATAGAACATAGAGATGGTTCAAGTTTAGAATAGACTATGAGAGGGTTTACATCTTATTCGTGTAATGTAGTAAGACTATAAAGACTATTTGATAATGTGAGTGAGATTATGGACTCATTTATTTGTAACATGTTGTTGAATTCAATAAAGATAGGTGTGTTGATTTGAGTCAAGTCTAAGAGTGTGCTTGCAAGTGTGTCCATGTGAGAGTGTTAATCTAAGAAAAATAGAGTTAAAGGCTATCCTTAATTGTAACTTGATTTTGTTCTTGCACTGATTGACATCATAAAAAGGTTTTTCATTTTTGGATTGAGTGTGTGAGGCTCTTGTATGATTTACTTTTAGGTCATGAAATATGTTTTTTCTTAAATTAGTTACAAGTTGTGAGAAATAATCTTTCATATGAGAGACGATAAGTTTTATGTAGGTGTGATAGAAGTATTACAAGTGTAGATGAATTGAGCATGTATTTTTTTTATTCCATTGTAGGTTGTGAAAGATAATATTAGTTGTTGATGAAATATGACATAAAATTGGAAGGGAACTAGAGGTAGAATACTTGGTAGAGATGTTGAAGGCAATCTAAGTGAGATTGGATATTATGGAGGATGCAAAAAGTGAAGATGTTGTAGCTATGATTAAATATGAATAATAAGAAATGTTGGATATTTTTATATCCACACAAGAAAAGTTGGATGTTTTAGAGAGAGGATTAGCTAGAAAAGAAAAGAGATTAGTAGAGGTCAAGGTGAAGGAAAGAGGTCAGCCCACTAGTAATATTATTATTTTTTGTGGGAAATAGAGCCCAAATAAGCTCATGAAATAGATAATGGAGTTAGAAATATATTTTGAATAAACATTTATTGGCTGTCCCATTAGGGTAAGGGTTTGAATTAAGAGATTATGTGGAGTTGTATATGAGTATTAGAGAGTTATTCAAGAGAATGGACAAGAAAAAGGAAAGAAGAAGTTAAGGAATTGGGAACATATGGTTTCAAAGCTTATGGGTCATGTTTTTCACCTAAGAATGCAAGTAGAGTGGTTGAATAAAATTCATGTATACTCTCTTGAGAGATAAGAAGAATAATAATGTTTAATTTAAAGGCAACATGAGAGGTAAGCTACCCTTTTAACAACTCAAATATATTTTTATAAGTGGCAAGGAGAAGGAAATGAGTGAGGAGAAGAAAGTTGTCTTGAAAGACAACATGAGAGTGAGGTTTTTATGTGAGAATTGCAAATTTGATTTTAAATATAGAAAGGAGGAGGAAAGTTGTGATCAACCCATAAAGGAAGGAATCTTCATGGAATAATATGTAGAGGATATAATTTCTAAAATGGAAGAAGGAGACCCATTATTTTATGATGAGAATGAGTTTTTGGTATCCTATAAGTGGGAAGAGGTAGAATTATCTTTGGTAAATGAAGTCAATGAATTTGTCTTTCTCTTTTGGAGGGAATAAGGGTTAAGTACAACCTATAAAATTTACATGTTTCCTTGAAAAAAATAATATATTTGAATGAAGAAGACAACCATGAGGAGTTGTAAGGTTTATATTAAGGAAAACATTGAGGTGATTGAATTTAAAGCTAATAAACACAAGGAGAGTATGGTGGAAGACAAACAATGTGAATGATAATAAAATAGAAATAAGAATGAGGAGAGGACAACCATATATGTTTTAAAAATGGGCCTTTGGGATTCCATCATTTGATTGGAAACCATGGGAAAAATTAAAGCAATGGATAAGATTTGGACAACATGTATATGACGCATGATTAAGAGGTTGAAGAAGTGTTTATGGTAACTCTTGATTGTTTTAATGTGTTTTTTTAATTTATAGGTCTATAAATGGAGAATATGTCAAAGAATATTACAAAGTGTGGTTCATTCGATCATGCTCATATGTATGATAATAAAAGTGAATAAGTGGAACAAGAGGATAGTATTACATCAATAGTTTAATTTATTTTTGGTAATGATATTCCAATAGTATAAGATTGTATTAAATTCATCATGGAGACAAGAGAGAATGGGTAAATGTGGGTAAAATAATTTTTTCAAGATGATATACAAGAGGGAGTTCACTTTCAACAACTAGAGGTCGGAGATAAGACTCTTACAAAAGAGAGTGAAAGGTATTGGAAATAAGAATAAGACATTCTCAATATGAAAATAGTGGATAGAGAAGGATATGCATCAAACATTAATCTTGAGAGATGGATAGAGAGTAGAATAGTGGATGAAAAAGTTAAGAAATTGGTGATAAAGGTTGGAATAAAAATAATTTGGATAAGGAGAAATGAATAATATCACTAATGTCGTATAGAGGAAAGTAAGGAGATAGATGTAATGGACATGTTTATTAAAAAAGGAATGAAGAATGAAAGTGGTGTTACACATATGGGATAAACCCACATATGTATTGAATAAGAGACTTTTATGATTCAAATGTGATTTTTATCATATCAACAAGAAGAGTGAAAGGTTATTTGAAAATTTAATGGTTGTGGTGAGGGAATGAGATCATAATTAGCATATATATGATGTCAAGTATTTTAACATCTAAACAGATAAGGATGAGATAGAGAAATTGAGAATGTTATCAACCCAATCATGTGATGAAGAGTATAAGGTTTTAGGTATAGAGATGAAGATACAAGAGGCATTAAAAGATGTCTTCCAAGGTAAATAAAATGAACCACTTGAGTTCAAAAGTTTTAAAGAAGTAGATGAATAAGAAAAATCTTTGAAGACTCTTATAAATTAAAATTCCAAAAGAAATATGATGGTGGCAATATAAAAGATAGAAGTGATGAGAAAGTTGGAGCTACAAAAAGAGATGAATGAAATGTAGAAGGATCCAACAAGGTTGGATAATGAATGAAAAAAATCAAGAATACTCTTAGTGGGGATGGATGGATGGATGATGGTAGTGGATACACGTCCACAAGAGAAGCCAAGATACAAGAAGGAGTATATTGGGGGAGCTCTTTAGATGAAGGTTGGTTTTATCCCAAAAGAATATGGAGTTAAAAGAAGAGAATTATTTGGTAGAGGAGGATAGACTGTGGTATGTCTATCACTACAAAATAAGAAGGATTAAGTACATATAATAAGATGAGGATGGACTTCTAATAACCAAGAGGAAGTCAAATGTATTTAAAAGGAGTGTAGCATGAAAAATACATTGTTTGATATAAGGGGAGATGTCATGCCAATTCTTTGTGTTATTTTGAGCACCTAAATACTTGATGCATGCCCTTTGCATTATTGCATTCAACCCTATGTTTTAGTATGGTGGAAAGGGGTCACATTGTTTTTCACTCTCATTTTAGGATCCTTGTGTCCATTATATGGGTGTAAAGTGTTTAAATAAATGACACATTCATTCATACCTTCAGATAGTTTTATTTTATTAGTCTACCTATTAGGGAATATGTAAGAAGGAGGTTTGGTCAATCTATTATGGATAGGTATTGGTTGTTTATCTGGCATAAATTATATCTAGTATTGATATTTCACACTATTATTTTTGGGTCTATTGGTGTTTCCATGTCAAGTGTTTGACATTTTGACCCATTGATTTCTATTCTTTGGATAGTGACTTCTTTTGTTTCTACTCTCACTAGTTTGTGCATGATGATCCTCTTTCAATACATGTCAATTTCCATCTGAGACATCTTTGAGGGATAATTTATTGATATTTGTTTGCAATGTGAGAAATATTTTGGTTATTAGAATACTGTTACAACCTAGCTAATATTTTATTGTTCACCATCTGGAGCCTTATTATGTAGGATCTTGATGGATAAATCAGTGACTCAGAGGCAAAGTTTCATTGACCCAACTCTTTTGGACAAATATGTTGAAGTAGTGGGACTACTTGGATGACCTAATTATAGGAAGGTCCATTTTCATAGAAATATTTGGGGGAATTATTTTATTCTTAGGGATATCACATTTTTTCCTTATTCATAGATGGGGGAGCATAGTTCTTTCCTACATACATCCTCCTATTAGTTCATTGGTTTGAATAGAGGTGTTGGTATCAATGTTGTGGATGATTTGGGGGGTTTATTGGAGGAAATTGCTTCTAAAGGTGTTATATATTATATTATTCATCCATCCCATCTACCCATTGCATCCACTTGTCTAAAAGGAATTGAGCCTCCTTAGACATAGGGATACAAGGGGGGATCTATAAACTACCATCCCATTAAGACTCTTCCTTTGGATTCTAGTGATTATTCTCATTTTCATATAGAGAAAATAAGGATCCTTACTACTTATACTAGTATTACTAGTATAATAGGGGAGGATATGAACTTACATACTCAAATTCAATCCAACCTTGATTCTTCACTACCACTCCTTGGGGAGGGAAAGGTCTCAGATATCCCAAGGAAAAATACGTGGAGGAAAGGTAGGAAATGCATCAACCTTAGGGGGGTAAATTAAAATTGTGTTTAGGGAATATGTAAATATGTATCAAGTAATGGATTTGGTGAATAATTCATTAATAGGGTGTTTTTTTAGGAGAAGAATCTCTACCCAAATACTTGATAAGTGGATGATTCAATATTAGCAACCAATCCTTGGTTACTCTCCTATCTCTCACATCCTTGTTATGGGATGGATCACCTTTATATTAAAATCCATGAAAGATGCTAATATTATATTATCATAAGGGTGGTTGTGGGGGACAACACCACTTACTTTAAAGAGGTGGACACTAGGTTTTGAGCCACAGGTAGAGAAATCTTGGACCCAAATGGTTTGGGTTAAATTCTTAGGTTTTTAACTTGAACTCTATATCTTAGATATATTTAAGGCTATTGGTAACAAAATTGGGACATATATTGATGTTGATGAAATATATACTAAGGAGTCCACCAGGATGATGGCCAAAATATTAGTTGATATAAACCTTCAGGAAGGTTTGGAAGAGGATATTGACCTTGTATATGGTCCCTGGACTCACACTCAATCCTTAGACTACATAGGTGTTCCATTCATGTGTACTAGATGCCATGCTTATGGACATTTGGCCATCGACTACCATTTTAGCTTCTCACCAAAATATTGGAGGAGGATGATGTTATTTTCTCCTCAGCTAGAAAGGAATAATCATTCAGTTAGTATTGACATTCTTGTACTTTTTTAGATTGATATTTTGATAGATAAATTTATATTTAGTATTCAACATCTACCATTATCACACTCTCAAATTCCTATATTAGGAGAGGATATTGATATGATATGGGGTGTCCCTCAACTTAAGGTTGAAATTTTGACTATTTTATTGATTAAATAACATTGGGATGTGATGCTACTAGATCCTATAATTATTCATCACTCTACCCATCCTGTACCTAATCCATGCCCCATAGATAATTTTAGGGTGGACTCTGAGACTCCTTTACTCGTTCCTTTAGAAGTTTTTCAAAAAATCCAAGTGTAATTTCCTTTGGTAGGGATAGGAATTTATTCTAAACATTTAGAGACAAATTTTGCTTTTGATGTTGGTGAGATAGTGAATACTGTTAACCATCTGGTGGATAAGTAATTACTTAGTGAAACCTATCATAAGGCTGGTAAACATAAGGCTGCTCATTCTAAGTTGAGCTCATAGAAACTTAACAATGTTGAATATTTATCAACTTTTAGTTAGTTGTGATATCTTATTAGATCTTGGTAAGAGGTTAAACCCAATTTGGAAGGTTCTATTGAAGGGGGGTTGGGGCTATTCTTGAACCCAACTGATTCATCTTCAAAGAAAGGTAGACCATCACATATCTCTAAATCTATTAATACTACACCTTTAAAAATTCATCGAGTTATACAAAGCACTATTATAGGGGCCTGTAGAGTGGGAACCACCCCTTCATATAGTTAATTATGCTTATAATCTCCCTTAATATAAGAGGTTTGGGCAATCCCTCCAAAAAAACTACATTGAAGCATCTTATCCATCTACACAAATTGGATATATTATTGACTCAAGAGACCAAGGGTGAAGGGCATAAGGTCATTAAGGAAATTTCCAAAATTTTGAAGGATGGGGCATTTTTGGCTTTTGATTCTAATGGCAGTTTTGGTGGGTTGGTTTTAGCATGGAGAATCACCACTATGAGAGTGGACAATTCTTTCTTCTTTTGCTCAAGTATTGAGTTGGAAATACACTCATTAGAGCTTGGAAAATCCTTCTCGGTGTTGAATTTATATGGTCCTTATGAGGAGATATTGGTTTATTGGGAATAAATATTCTCCCAAAATATCTTGCTAGTTACAAATACTATTGTTGGAGGTGATTTTAATTTTACCACTAAGCTTGCTAAGGTGTGGGGGTTGCGACAAGAGTGAATCCACTCACTAATTATTTCTTACAAAAAATGAGGATACCAACTTAGTGGACTTATAACCTATTGAGTTTATTCCTACATGATGGAATATGAGAATTGGTTCTGATAGTGAAGCTAAGAGACTTGATATATTTTTAATATCACATTCTCTTTCGCTTGGCTCCAATAGAATCATATCTTGGGTGTCGATGGGAGGTGACTATGATCATCTCCCTATTCTAATTAAAATTGAAAAATGGGATAAAAATCCACTAATCCCATTTAAATTTAATTCATCTTAGGTTAAGGAACATGATTTTGTTAATCTTGTCTAGGAGTAGTGGGTGGTTTATAGCTTCTTCCTTGGAATCAACTAGCCAACAATTCGCATCAAACCTCAAGAGAGTGAAAAAGGTTACAACTAGTTAGGAAGTCAAAAAAAGACAAGCTACTAAAAAAGATCTATTGGCTATCGAAAATAAAATTTCTAATAATTATAGAATAGGTGCTACATAGGAATTTGATGAAGACATCAAAATTAATCTTAAAGAATTGGAATTGAAGTTGTAGGAACTTCTTGGGGATATCAAATTTTAGTGGAAGATTAAAGGTAGATCTCTTTGGATGGAAAAAAAGATGAAAATACTAATTTTTTTCAAAGTTTTGCCAATCACTGATAAAAGAAAAATACCATCTAGTATATATAATATCCTGATGGATCTACTACGCAATCTTTCCATGGGATTATTGCATTGGGAGTCTCATATTTTTATCAATTATATCAAGAACCTATTTAGGTGAACATAAATTAAATTATCAAAGTCACCTCCTCTTTCCCTAGATTCATCATGGAGGAAGATAATGTGATACTCAAGGAAGCTATTACTAGGGAAGAACTATTTGCTATATTGGCTACATTCTAAAAGGATAAAAGTTCAGGGCCTAATGGTTGGATGAATAAATTCTATAGGGGTTTTTTTGATCTAATTGGTGAGGACCTACACCAGGTTATCGAGGAGTCTAGGAGGATTAGTAATATTCTTGGGGCCTTCAATTCTACATTCATTGCTTTCATACCTAAAAAGGATATACTAACCTCCTTTACTAAATTTTAGCCTATATCCTTATGAAAATATATTTATAATATTATCTCAAAAATCATCTTCATTAAGATTAAAGGTATTCTTTTTATTACATCTCCAAGGAGAAATTTAGTTTCTTACATAGGTACCAAATTCATGATGTTATTCGGGATGCTTAAGAAGGACTTTATTCCATCAAAACAAAGAAGTCATCGACAGTGATTCGTAAGTTGGATATATAGATAGGATTACATAACATGATTAGTCAAGCATTAGTCTAATAAATCAAAAGAAGAATGCCTAAGAACAAACCAAATTAAGCCTATTTATTCATGTGGGAATTATAAAGGATAACAAGAAATAAATGAAATAAAGCCACATCATATTACCTTCCTAAATGGATTCACCATACCAATGCCTCTCAAAAACATGTTCTCCCTTAATCAAGAGTTTTTGTCTTGAACAATAATGGTGGCCAACTCCTCCAATGTCTCAAGAACACTCCACAAAAACTAGGCTCATGATATGTAACTATCTAATTTACCTATCAAATGAAGTTAATCCAAATATAAATACTAAAATAATCACAACACAAATTAGTTTTGGAGATATTTTATCATTATAACATTTTAATACTTGAGCTTAAAAATGATGTTCATGGCCTCTCTATTTATATGTTTTTGAGATTGATCAGGATCAACCTGAACCATCAATCTCAAAATTGAGATGTGTGGTTAAAGATTAATCTAATTATATAGTTAAATACATAAATATCCCTCATAAATATTTAGAATAGAGGATCATTTAATAAGTATGGAGGGTCTTAATAAGGTATGGGAGACCCATAATCCTAATATTTTATGCATTTATGACCTAGGGATGTCTTCCTAAGAAATGATGTCATTAGGTGATGTAGTTAATAGAAATCAATTTCCAAAAATAAATATTCAACAACTCTCATGGAAAATATACTTAAGCTCTTGATTTGGATTAATTAGCCTTAAACAAGGTTACTCAATATTTGTGAAATTATTTGGAAATTGGCCCTCATTTAATAAAAATGATCAGAAAGTCATATTATTGGGTTATAATTTGACTCAGGAAGAATTAAAAGTTGATGTTAGATGCATTGGAACTATATTCCCATTTAGGATGATGTTAACACAAAATAATAAAGGTACATGAAATGTAACAATGAATTAGAAGAAAAGAGTGATCTAGAGAACAAAAAGGTAAAATCATCATTTTAACTCAAAATGAATTGATCAAAGTTAGATATCACATAAAATGAATTGCCCTATTTAGGGATACATTACCCTAAATTAACACTTGTAAATGACAAGCTTGAACTATTTAGTGCATTTTATGGATTTTAACCTAAAATGTGCATTTGAGTGCAATTCGAGTAAGATTGATAATTTTAACACAAGTGGTGTTAGAAATTAGATGTCTAAAATTTTCCCCTATTTGAGAAGGCATAAAAAGACATTCAGGAGAAGAAACATCTTTTCAAAGAAAAGAGTTATCAAGAATAAATTAGAAAAGACACAGAATTATCCCTCAAGAGGACATAATAGGATAGAAGAGAAGGATGGAATCTCAAAGAGAGAGAGAGAGAGAGAGAGAGAGAGAGAGAGAGAGAGAGAGAGAGAGAGAGAGAGAGAGAGAGAGAGAGAGAGAGAGAGAGAGAGAGAGAGAGAGAGAGAGAGAGAGAGAGAGAGAGAGAGAGTGAGAAATTAACCCTTGAATAGATCCCATCCAAATGAGTGAATTTTTTCACACGTGATTATCATCAATGATAAAAATATAATTATAGGTATAATAAGCCCCAAAGATGGGGGGAATGGGAAAGATACAATCCGTAAATGTAAGTGACATACTTTAAAAGTACCCAATTTGAGATTAAAATCTATGTGATTTTGACAATGATCAATCTAGAGACAAGTTACACACTAAAATATTACCATCATGGGCAGTAGTATGGAGAGATTCAAATTTGAGGAAAAGAGAGAATGTTTTGCTTTAATAAGGGAAGCACCACTATAACAAGGTCTCCAAAGAGAAGATAGTAAGAGGTGCCCCAATAGATCAAATGTGATCATGATAAGATAGTTATACCCTAGTAGGGCTGATTTTGATCACTTATAAAGAATAAATAATGGTTTGCCTTGATAGAGATGATTTTATTCTAATGTTGTTTAGATGTTGTGCCTTGATGTGGGAAATTGGAAAGCAAAATAGATCAAGGATATAACCCAAAATATAGGTTAAAGTGAGTGGACATAAATGTACATGTGATGGTATAATGGCCTAGAAATCCATATAAAACCTAACATATGAGAATGCACAAAGTGATGAAAGAGATGAAAATAATAATGAAAGATAGCTAAGCTGACTTCAATAGAAATTGAGCATTGCCTACATAGTCTAGTAAGACCTCAAACTGATGTAGTTCACCCAAGTTTGGGAGAGAATGGAATGAAGAATGATAAAACTAACCAGGAATTGATTAGACTCACAATATATGCAAAGAGATGCACGTCTAAGCAAAGAGTTGAGTTCTAAAATGCATGTTACCCAGATGCCTAATTCCATATCATGATCCTAGATTATGTAAAGTGT